>CM019703.1:13932458-14532458 GCA_009760885.1 Achatina immaculata
GTCATTCTTTCTGCTCCAGCGACACGATAGACAGAGAAGAGTTTACCACAGAGCCCATGAGCGGTATGTCCAGAACTGCGTGGATGAGTGTCCTCAGCATGGTGGTGGAGGTGTTCTGGTGTGGGGGACGATCATCTTCCTGAGATGAAGTGACCTGGTGCAAATTGAAGGACGCCTGAATGCCCAACTATACGTCGCTGAAATTCTTCGTCCTCACGTCCTTCCGCTTCTGTCTGCACCAGGGTCGATTTTTCAGCATGATAACGCTCGACCAGTTACTCGCTGACAACAACGTCCAGACCATTCCGTGGCCATCCATGTCATCAGACATGAACCCAGTAGAAAACTTATGGGATGAACTCAACAGACAAGTCCGCCAGCGAGACGTGGCGCCAACCAATCTCCAACAGTTGTCTCTTGTACATCGGGAAGAGTGGGCATCCATCCACAACAACAGATCCAACGACTAATTGAATCCATATCAAGGAGATGTCGTTCTCTGATACAGGCCAGATGAGGCCATACACCTTGCTGAAACAGAGGCCTCAGTCGCAAAGAATAAAAGTCCAAACCAAATTTAATAAACATCATTTCATTGTTAAAGTCTTAAAGTTTCTTCATGCCAAGATTTAAACATTAATCCCGGTAAAACAAAATTTTGATACAAGTTTGAAATTTAGTGTCCATTACGACTACAGTAGTGCTGCGTTTCTTTTTTTTTTTTGTGAACTATATATATATATATATATATATATATATATATATATATATAGTTCACAAAAAAATATGCAGAGTCTAAATTAAAGTAGTTTAAAGTATGGCTTTATTGTTGTATTTTTATACATACTGCTTTTCTATAAATATGTTAGTTTTGAGTGAATGTAAGAACGTAAGTTTATTTAATGTAGTTACATAAATCAGAGTGTGGAGTGTAATGGGTAATTTTATTTTTAATTTTTAAAATTATTTATTTATTTATGTAAACATTTATTTGTTTCTCCGTGCTAGTTATGCTCATTAACAAATGCTGAATGACTGTGGCTGAGTGAAAGCTGTATAATGTAGGGCAGAACGTTAGACAGGCCTGCGCGCCCAATTCTTAACCTTGTGAAAATAAAGAATGTTCGTTTGCTCTCTCTCTCTCTCTCTCTCTCCCCCCCCCCCTTTTCCAAATTCTGACGAAGTGTAGGCTACCGTCCGACAAACGTAGAAAATTATGATGTTAGGTGGTCATAGATTTACTGACGTCTCATCAGCTTCGTCATTTCACACAGGATCGGACGCATTGATTAATTACACACATATTGATATAATAACACACAGCATTGATGTAATAACACACAGAAAAAAGGTGAATAAAACATTCTGTGCTTATTTCGTTCCCATTTCTGTGACTGCATTTCAGAGATCGTATAATACGTCACTGTTTAGAAATGTTAGGCCAGTGACCAGACCAAGACAAAGACCACTGGAGACAACAGATATATGGTTCCTCAGAACAAGTGTTAATACTTAGGACGGCAAAGATGACAAATGAGAATGTGTAGCAGAAACCTAAGACAAAAAGAACTAATTAAAACTACTCGTATCTGAAGAGCGAAATCATTCGTTGAACAAGGAATTAAAAGAGGAGAACTTCAAAACATCATGAGAGAAATAAAACGTTATGGCGTCAGTAAAACAGCATAGCAGCAGTAAAACAGCATGACAGCAGTAAAAATAACAGCAGCAGAACAGCATGACCACAGTAAACCATAATGACGGCAATAGAATATGACACCAGTAAAACCATCATGACAGCAGTAAAAATATGACCCCAGTAACAATATGACTCCAGTAAAATGTCATGACAGCAGTAAAAATATGACCCCATTTAAACATCACAGCAGCAGTAAAACTGCATGCCAGCAGTAACAATATGACCCCAGTAAAACAGAATGACAACAGTAACAGTATGACCCCAGTAAAACATCACAACAGCATGACAGCAGTAACAATATGACCCCATTTAAACAGCATGACAGCAGTAACAATATGGCCCAGTAAAACATCACGGCAGCAGTAAAACAGCATGACAGCAGTAACAATATGGCCCCAGTAAAACATCACGGCAGCAGTAAAACAGCATGACAGCAGTAACAATATGACCCCAGTAAAACATCACGGCAGCAGTAAACAGCATGACAGCAGTAACAATATGACCCCAGTAAAACATCACGGCAGCAGTAAACAGCATGACAGCAGTAGAACATCATGACAGCAATGAAATATTGTCGGTAAGAGTGGGGGAAAAAAACAAGGCAATAGAGAGGGAGTCAAGTAGCAGTTCGACACACATGTCGTGATAGAAAGTCACAGACTGTAGAAGAGTTGGACATCGTCAGAGATGAAGATCTGTAGAGAAGCGCCCTTGCTCTCGACCATCAGCACACCTGCCAGCAGTGCTCCAGGTGATGTTGGTCATTAGGGAGCAGACTAAGAGCCCTGGAGCTGAGTTTGGGCTGGTACTGGTGTAATCACTTTATATGCTCTTGATGGTGAATGACATAGCATACATCGTGTCGTGGAAAGGATATGCCATGGATTTGTCGACAAGCGATATATGTACAAAAGACTCTCTTATTGTATTATATGTTACGTTAAATACAGACGGTATTACAATACTGAATTCTGGAATATCACCAAAAACTATAGAAAACAAGCTGAATCCTTTCCATACTAAATGTTTACGAAGAATTAGAAGAATATTTTGGCCAAACGGCTAAGGAATAACATCTTGTTGCCAGAAATGAAGAAGCCACTGCGAGCAATTATTGAGGAAAGACGCGGGCGATGGTTGGGACATGTGCTCCGCATGACTGACAACTCACTACCAAAAATAGCACTTGATGGACACCACAGGGGAACAGAAGTAAGAGTAGACTAAAGGAGACATGGAGAAGAGCAACAGAGAGGATGTTGAGCAATAGAGGGCTCACCTGGGCAAGAGCGGAAAGAAAACCAAAGGACAGACGTTTGTGGAAAACATTTGCGGAAACCCCATGTGCATTGGGCACTTAAGGTTCAGAGAGATATTATAATATATACCAATATCGTTAACCATTTCAGTAAATTAAACTTCTTCTTCTTCAGTTTTCCGAGCCGTTAAGGCTTATTGCTGCAGATAAAGTTCACCACCATTCCTCTCTATTCCTGATCTTCTCTCTTCAGTTGGTGACACCAATTTCTTTTATATCCTTTCCTATGTTGTTTAGCCATCTCTGTCTTGGTCTACCCCGTGGTCTTGTTTCCCTCATCTCTTGTGCATACATAATTTTCGTTTGTCTGTTCTCTTCCATTCTTTCTACATGCCCTAGCCAGCGCAGTCTGCTCAGTTTCAAGGCATTTATAATTCGTTGTGATTTAAATAAGCTGTTCAGTTCAGTGTCCTTTCTAGCTCTCCATTTTCCACTGCTGGTATCCTTTATGGGCCCAAAGATTCTTTTTAGGATCTTGTTCTAAAAATCTGCGATTGTTGTTCATCTTTCTTTGTTGTACTCCGCGTACACATATAATGGCTTAAATACAGATATATATCCCTATATGACGGCTTAAATACAGATATATATCCCTATATGACGGCTTAAATACAGATATATATCCCTATATGACGGCTTAAATACAGATATATATCCCTATATGACGGCTTAAATGCAGATATATATCCCTGTATGACGGCTTAAATACAGATATATATCCCTATATGACGGCTTAAATACAGATATATATCCCTATATGACGGCTTATTTTCTTTTTAGTTTGATGCAGGGGTTTTCCTTGGTAACACCGTCCGTCATCACAATTACTAGTACTGACCTCTGTCTCACAACCTTCCACACTGCTAAAATTAGATCTATCTGGCCTGGGGGCTTCACCACCAGATCTTTTTTCTAAGTGACCTTCCATATTGCTATTAGGGTTTCTTGGTATGTTTACAGAAGGTAGTTTGCCATTGCTTTCCTTCCAGGCAGTGACTGTACCAGTCAGTGACCGTAGCCATTGTCTCTACATTGAGTCCAAGCTGATTTTAGACAAGGAAGAGGAACAAGAGATCATATATTCAATATAAGATTAATAATAGAGAAATGTAGAGAGTTTAATGTGAATCTGTATTTATCTTTTATAGACTACTCAAAGGCATTTGACTGTGTACAACACCAGAAACTTTGGAAAAAAATGGTATTTTCAACATATTTGCTACAATTAATATTACTTCTGGATCAAGACCAACAACAGCAGTAAGAATAAATAGTGAAACAACTTGGTTTAACATGAAACAAGGGGTCCGTCATGGGTGCATATTGTCGCCTTACTTAATTAACTTGTATACTGAAAATATAATGAGGAATGTTAGAGAAGGTAATTAAAGAATATTACGACGCCATAAAAATTGGAGGTTATGAAATACCAGAGATTAGATATCCTGATGACACAGTATTACTGTCCACAACACAAAAAGGAGTGGAAAAAACTAATTATGTCAGTCCGTAAGAATAGTGAAGAGCAAAACCTTTATCTGCGAAGAAAACTAAACTGATGACAACTGACAAAACAAATAAGGGAGCTGAAATATGACACCAAACAATAAGGAAAAATTGGAAGAGGTGGAGAGTTTTCAGTATGTTAGATCGTTACAAACTAATAATGGAGATACAGTGAGGGAAATTAAAAGGAGGACATCTTCAGGAAGTAAAACGACTAAAGAAGCTGTGGAGAGGAACAGACAGAACTACAAAAATAAGATTTTTAAGGGCATCCATCTTCCTATCATATGTCTGTGAGACCTGGACACTTAACAGAAGAGCTGAGAAACAGATAAATGTCTTTGAATGTAAATACTACAAAAGAGTTCTTCAGATATCATGAAAAAAAACAACACACACACACACACACACAGAGAGAGAGAGAGAGAGAGAGAGAGAGAGAACAAAGAACAAATATATCCATACAACAAGAATTTAATATTGAAGAAAGTTGTCTAGTAAAGAGGATTAAACAGAGAAAACTTAAATATTTTGGACATATTAGACGTCATGATAATTTAGAGAAGACCGTCTTGGAAGGGTACATAAAGAAAGAGAGGAAGACCTAGGCAAAGATGGCTGCAAGACATCGTTGATGATCTACAAATGGATGCATCAGCAGCAGAGCATCTTGCTTACAACCGAGAAGCCTGCAGGAGAACTGTTATGGAAGCAGAGCTCCACAAGGGACATGCAAATGACTGATTGACATGACGGCTGGTCTTATTATAATTTTGTAGATTGTTATTTTGGCTTTGTAGGACAGGATTGTGGGATTTTAACAGGTTGTTCCCCATCATTTCTGTGCTTTTTAATTTCCTGGCTTACTACGTTGCTTCTCAGCAAATTATACATGGTTTTAGGAAAGAAAGATACCGAGAGTGCTGCGAGCCACAAAAATACATATCTTTTCTAGGGCGCCTTCTTTTCAAGTCTCGTCATACTAGGAGGCAGGGAATTGTTTTTTGGATAAAGTCTCTTTCTCCCCCACGACTCCCGAACTCTGTTAACCCCCCCCCCCCCCCTCCAGGAAAAAAAAAATTCCCTTCCCTCTTCTCCCAACCCCTCACGCACTGTTTCTCCAAGAAACGCCAATTACTAATTATTATTTGTTATGTCTGCTGTCAGATAGACTTGCAGGCCAATGTTGTTTGTTTAGTGCTACACAGAACGCTAACTCTACTTGTGCCTCATATCATCCAGACGATTAGTAAATATGATTTTTATGGAAAGAGAAATTGAAAAAGTATTTCAGTTTTTATTATTTATTTATTCGACATTTAAAAAGAAAATTACTGTGAAACCTGGGTGTTTGGGGTTGGGAGGGGGGCGGTGTCGGAATTGCTGTCCAATTTGACAACCAGCCACTCATAGCTGACATTCTAGCTTCAGGGTTGGCGACTCGTAGCTGACATGCTAACTTCAGGGTTAGCAAACCATAGATGGCATGCTAGCTTCAGGGTTGGCGACTCGTAGCTGACATGCTAACTTCAGGGTTAGCAAACCATAGATGGCATGCTAGCTTCAGGGTTGGCGACTCATAGCTGACATGCTAGCTTCAGGATTGGCGACTCGTAGCTGACATGCTAGCTTCAGGGTTGGCGACTCATAGCTGACATGCTGGCTTCAGGGTTGGCGACTCGTAGCAGACATGCTAGCTTCAGGGTTGGCGACTCATAGCTGACATGCTAGCTTCAGGGTTGGCAAATCATAGCTGACATGCTAGCTTCAGGGTTGACGAATCATAGCTGACATGCTAGCTTTAGGGTTGGCGAATCATAGCTGACATGCTAGCTTCAGGGTTGGCGAATCATAGCTGACATGCTAGCTTCAGGGTTGGCGACTCATAGCTGACATGCTAGCTTCAGGGTTGGCAAACTAACTTGTCCAGCCTCTCGGCTGGTGCCCCCCAGTAACAGATCTACCGTGGTTAATAGGCCAGGGATCGTGGCAGTGGAGTTTGTTAAAGGAGCATTGCACACCCAATGGTTTCTAGCTGCAGCCTTCTTTTTCCTGCTGCTTCTTCTTCTTCTTAGAACATAGACAGGATGGTTGGGAACGCAGACAGTAAGGGTTTGTATCACAGGCTATAAAGTTGGTGACACAGGAAGTAAGGTTGGTAAAACAGACAGTAAGGTTGGTAAAACAGACAGTAAGGTTGGTAACACAGACAGTAAAATTGGTAACACAGACATTAAGGTTGATAACACAGGCAGTGAAGTTGGTAACACAGACATTAAGGTTGGTAACACAGACAGTAAGAATGGTAATACAGACGGTAAAGATGGTAATACAGTACAGTTGGCAACACAATAAGGTTGGTAACACAGGCAGTAAAGTTGGTAACACAGACATTAAGGTTGGTAACACAGGCAGTGAAGTTGGTAACGCAGACATTAAGGTTGGTAGCACAGACATTAAGGTTGGTAACACAGACATTAAGATTGGTAACATACATTAAGGTTGGTAACACAGGCAGTGAAGTTGGTAACACAGACATTAAGGTTGGTAACGCAGGCAGTGAAGTTGGTAACACAGACATTAAGGTTGGTAACACAGGCAGGAAGGGTTTGGGATCTGACAGCGTAAAATGTGTGCTGTTAAAGTAGAAAACTGAAAAAAGAATTTATAGATTCCACAATCAGGAGAAAATAATCCGAGTAGAATATTCTGCCCCCTCCCCCGGCTTATCTCCCCCTAATAGCGTGATGGCTGGTGAATGCTTTTGGTTCCCATATACAGGTCCTAGGTGAACCTGATATTGTCTTGTCCTTGTCTGTTCCGGATTGATATGTTCGTAATTTCTGGCATATAGTATTGATCTATATTGTTTCTTGCTGGGCACTTTACTGCATTGCGGAATCTTGCATGTAAATCCTGGCATTTGATGACGTGCTGAAGATAATACAACAAAGGCATCATTTTGAAAGGGGAGTAAGCAAGGAACTCGAGAGTACACTGCCTTAGGGAACTTGCAGTGGCTTTTTTTTTTTTTCCATCGGGTATGACAGCGAACCAGATAGAATCGCAAGACTTTCAGGGCAGCGTCAGTTCTCTAACGCCGTAAAGTGTTTCAAGTTGTCTAAAGTTCGTTGTCTGTTATTTTTCTTTCTTTCCCGTTTGGAGTTCTTTGTCAGTTATATCTCTTTCTTTCACGTCTAAATTTCATTGTCTGCTGTTTTTCATTCTTTCCCGTCTAAAGTTCTTTGTCTGCTATTTTTCTTTCGTCTAAAGTTATTTGTGTAGTATTTTTTTTTCTTTCAGGTCTAAAATTATTTGTCTGCGATTTTTCTTTCTTTAATGTCTGAAGTTGCCTACTGTTTCTTTCGCGTGCAAAGTTCTTTGTCTACTATTACGTGTAAGGTTCTTTGTCTACTATTTTTAAAATTTACTTCACATGTAACGTTCTTTGTCTGCTATTACGTGTAAAGTTCGTTGTCTACTATTTTTTATTTGTTTCAAGTGTAAAGTTCGTTGTCTACTATTTTTATTTATTTCACGTGTAAAGTTCTTTGTCTACTATTTTAATTTATTTCACGTGTAAAGTTCTTTGTCTACTATTTTTTATTTATTTCATGTGTAAAGTTATTTGTCTACTATTTTTTATTTATTTCACGTGTAAAGTTCTTTGTCTACTGGTTTTCGAGATTTAGCGTGCACAATTTTCTCTAAAACTCTTCTGTGCGTAAACCTCCTTTTCCCCTACCTTCTTAAGATTATTCTAGAACTCTTACAGTGGACATTGTTCTGTCTCTGACTTGATCATTTTCAGTGAAGTAGATAGTTTCATTTCTCTGACACAGGAATGAGTAGATAGTCTCATTTCTCTGACACAGGAATGAGTAGATAGTTTCATTTCTCTGACACAGGAATGAGTAGATAGTTTCATTTCTCTGACACAGGAATGAGTAAATAGTTTCATTTCTCTGACACAGGAATGAGTAGATAGTTTCATTTCTCTGACACAGGAATGAATAGTTTCATTTCTCTGACACAGGAATGAGTAAATAGTTTCATTTCTCTGACACAGGAATGAGTAGATAGTTTCATTTCTCTGACACAGGAATGATTAGATAGTTTCATTTCTCTGACACAGGAATGAGTAGATAGTTTCATTTCTCTGACACAGGAATGAGTAGATAGTTTCATTTCTCTGACACAGGAATGAGTAGATAGTTTCATTTCTCTGACACAGGATTAGATAGTTTCATTTCTCTGACACAGGAATGAGTAGATAGTTTCATTTCTCTGACACAGGAATGAGTAGATAGTTTCATTTCTCTGACACAGGAATGAGTAGATAGTTTCATTTCTCTGACACAGGAATATTCAGTATACAGTAGAGTAGATAGTTTCATTTCTCAGGCACTGTAATCTTCAGCATACAACAGAGAAGTGTCATTTTTCTGACAGTCATATTCAGTCTGCAGTGGTATCATTTTCTGTCGCAGTCGTATCTGTATACAAAAGAGTAGTGTCATTTCCCTGACACAGTCACCTTCGGTATATGACCGCCATCGATCGAGCAGTTGCTGCAGAAATAGAAATCATGTAGACCTTTTGAGATACCCAGAGAATGAGAGTCTTAGAGTCAAAGAGGAATACATAATACTTGACATTTTCTAGTGAATAAACTTGTAACAATGGGAAGTTAAATATAACGACTTCAGGAAGTTGTCCAGCTAATATATGGTTATTGTCCTTAAAACAATCGAAGTAACGGAGAGATGTTATTTCAGTGCAGATTGAAGGGAAATAAGACGGTGTAACGAGATGCTATACATTCATTTAGCTCTTTGGCTTTAAAATGGGATAATGTAACTTGAATGTTAACAGCGGGCTTTGTGATGAGGAAGAAGCTTGAACGTTAATGGTGGGCTTTGACGAGAAAGAAGCTTGAATGTTAATGGTGGGCTTTGACGAGAAAGAAGCTTCTATGTTAACGGCGGGCTTTGACGAAAAAGAAGCTTGAATGTTAACGGTGGGCTTTGACGAAAAAGAAGCTTGAACGTTAATGGTGGGCTTTGACGAGAAAGAAGCTTGAACGTTAATGGTGGGCTTTGACAAGAAAGAAGCTTGAATGCTAACGGTGGGCTTTGACGAAAAAGAAGCTTGAACATTAGTGGTGGGCTATGACGAGAAAGAAGCTTGAATGTTAACGGTGGGCTTTGACGAGAAAGAAGCATGAACGTTAATGGTGGGCTTTGACAAGAAAGAACATTGAATATTAATGGTGAGCTTTGACGACAAAGAAGCATGAATGTTAACTGTGGGATTTGATGAGAAAGAAGGAAAGTGTAATCCTGATGTTAACGGTGGGCTTTGGCAAGAAAGAAGGAAAACGTAACTTGAATGTTAACAGTGGGCTTTGACAAGAAAAAAGGAAAATACAACTTGAATGTTAACGATGGGGTTTGACAAGAAAGATGTTAAACTTAACTTGAATGTTAACGGTGGGCTTTGACAAGAAAGAAGGAAAACGTAACTTGAATGTTAACAGTGGGCTTTGACAAGAAAGAAGGAAAACGTAATTTGAATGTTAACGGTGGGCTTTGACAAGAAAGAAGGAAAAAGTAATTTGAATGTTAACGGTGGGCTTTAACAAGAAAGAAGGAAAACGTAACTTGAATGTTAACGGCGGGCTTTGACAAGACAGAAGGTGAATGATGGTGTAATAAAAGTAGAATATTGAAGACTGCGTTACAGTATCTTCAGTTGTGATAAGCAGCTGTGATTTGGGTTGTGTTCATTATGTTTGGTTCACGGTTTTGAATTTCGTCACACAGGCAGAGCTTTCGATGCTCTTGTCACACGTAGGTTATTTGGACATAGCAACATTTTACTTTCTGGTTTCTGGTAACATTTGACGGAGGATGGAAACAGTTCTAAGTTCTCTGAATACTTCCCAGTGGTATCTTCTGATTTGAAGTGTTCAGAATGTGACGTGGTATTCATTGTTATATGGAGAGAGAGAAAAAAATAAAACAAAGCTGTTTACAACGTTCTGTCTTTCTCTCTCTCTCTCTTTCTTTCTCTTTCTCTCTCTCTCACTTTCTCTTTCTCTCTCACTTTCTCTCTCTGTCTCTCTTTCTCTATCCCTTTCTCTCACTTTCTCTGTCTCTCTTTCTCTATCTCTTTCTCTCTCTTTCTCTGTCTCTTTTTCCATATCTTTCTCTCACTTTCTTTTTCTCTCTCAGTTTCTCTTTCTCTCTCATTTTTCTCTTTCTCTCTCATTCCTTGTTTCCCTATATCTCTCTCATTTTCTTTCTTTCTTTCTCTCTTTCATCTCTCTGTCTCTCTTTCTCTCACATTTTCTCTTTCTCTCCAACTTTCTCTTTCTCTCTCACGTTCTCTCTCTTCTGTCTCTCTTCCCCTGTCTCTTTCTCTCACTTTTCTTTCTCTCTCTCTTTCTCCTCTTTCCCTATCTCCTTCTCTCACTTTCTCTCTCTTTCTGTTTCGCTTTCTCTGTCTCTCTCTTTTGTCTGTCTGTCTATGTCTCACCACCCCCCCACTTTGATGGTATATTTATACTTTTAAAAAAAACGCCCCCAGTTACATCACATATACCAGTTTGCCAGTGCCCCCTGGAGGTAAACTGGATTGTATTTGCTTCAGTTTTAAAGAAGGATAGAAATAATAAGGAAAAAGCGGACAGGAATACTCTGAAATTTTACCGCATTCGTCATCTTCTCATATCCTTCACCACGCGCCCTGGAGGAAACACTCTGAGATTGACAGATAAATGACCGCTTACCTAGAGCAGTGGCCTTATCAAGTAGAGACTGGGTTTTAATTTTGCCTTTGTTAGAAGAAAACAGTGGTCAGAGGTCGTGTCCCCACGGCCCTGTGCTGTCCTAAAGTAAGAGAACACAGTCTTGTAGGATCAGACCTCGAGAAAAATCGTAGACAAAGCACTTTAGTGAGACGTGAAAGAAAAATCACGCGAGAATTATCTGGGATATTTTTAGGGGTGCTAGTTGGCTAAGTCGATAATGCGCTGTTCTCTCGTGGCTAGACGGCTGCTCGTCCTACCGGAGTCCGTGTTCGAATCCCAGGTAATTCTCGCGTCTCACTAAAGTGCTTTGTCTACGATTTTTTCGAGGTCTAATCCTACAAGACTGTGTTCTCTTACTTTACCGTACCAAAGCTTCGTAGTTTCCTATTTATAAAAAAACTGTGTTATCCTAAGAGAGGTAGGAGGTTCGCAAGGAGTTCGCTGATATTCTGGTAGTAATACGGGAAAGAAGTATCTGTCCTATCTGTTGCTCTCCCGGCCGTGTTTTTCCACAGTTGTCCGCGCCCGGTGCTGATTTGTAAGCTGTGCTGGCGTTCTCTGTCCGTGCCATCAGCATTTTCTCTCCCTGTCTGCCTCGATCTCTTTTTGCCTTCTATCTTTCCTGTTGTCACAGTGTGTATTCTAGCTGGTCTCGCCGTAGAACGTGTCCTATGAGTTTGGATTGTCTTTTTTTTTTCCTGACTTGTTGCTGCTTTGCCTCGTCTCTCCAGCCTCTCTCAGAACCTCCTCGTTTGATCTTGATAGAAACATGCTCCCAAAAATTGTCAATACGTAATAGAAATATGGATTGTCTTATTAAGTATTAAGCTAAAGACAAAGATTGTTCTGTGAAATGGGACGGAAATAACGGAGCTCAGGCTTTATGACGTTTGATGTAGACGTTTGTCAGATAAGAGACAAGGAGACCTTCGCACACAGTACCCGTGATAGAACACAGTACCGTATGGTTAGACCTGGATAAGATTGTGGACAGATCACTTTAGATGTGTGTATGTGTATGTGTTTGTGTGTGTGTGTGTGAGAGAGAGAGAGAGAGAGAGAGAGAGAACAATGACAAGAAGATAGCTGTGACTCGAACCATGGACTCGGCTAGGGCGAGCGGCAGCTGAGAGTACAGTGTTTGTAGACTCAGGTATCTTGGATGGCTGTACTCTAGTGGTCCATGCTTTGTAGACTCTGGTATCTTGGATGACTGTGCTCTAGTGGGCCATGCTTTGTAGACTCTGGTATCTTGGATGGCTGTACTCTAGTGGTCCATGCTTTGTAGACTCCGGTATCTTGGATGACTGTGCTCTAGTGGTCCATGCTTTGTAGACTCTGGTATCTTGGATGACTGTGCTCTAGTGGTCCATGCTTTGTAGACTCTGGTATCTTGGATGACTGTGCTCTAGTGGTCCATGCTTTGTAGACTCAGGTATCTTGGATGGCTGTGCTCTAGTGGGCCATGCGGCTACTCGTCTTACCAGAGTCCGTGGTTCGCGTCGCGGCTGTTTTCTTGTCAGCTTCTCTCTCTCTCTCTCTCTCATATTCTCTCTCAATCTCTCTCTCTCTCTCACACACACGTGTACGTCTAGAGTGTTTTTCTGTACTATTTTTAGAAGGCTAACTATACAGCACTGTAATACGACGAGTGAAGCATCACAACACTGTTCTAGGACGGTTAAATCATGACAGCACCGTACTAGGACTGTTGAATCATGACATCACTGTACTAGGACGGTTGAAGCATAACATCACTGTTTTAGGACGGTTGAAGCATGACAGCATTGTACTGGGACGGTTTAATCATGACAGCACTGTGTTAGGACGGTTGAATCATGACAGCACTATACTAGGACGGTTGAATCATGACAGCACTGTGTTAGGACGGTTGAATCATGACAGCACTATACTAGGACGGTTGAAGCACGACAGCACTATACCAGAACGGTTGAAACACGACAGCGCTGTACTAGGACGGTTGAAGCATGACACCATTATACTAGGACGGTTCAAGCATGACAGCACTATACTAGGACAGTTGAAGCATGACATCACTATACTAGGACGGTTGAAGCACGACCTGTACTAGGACGGTTGAAGCATGACATCACTATACTGGGACGGTTGAAGCATGACATCACTATACTAGGACGGTTGAAGCATGACATCACTATACTGGGACGGTTGAAGCATGACATCACTATACTAGGACGGTTGAAGCATGACATCACTATACTGGGACGGTTGAAGCATGACATCACTATACTGGGACGGTTGAAGCACGACCTGTACTAGGACGGTTGAAACATGACACCACTATACTAGGATGGTGGAAGCATGACAGCAGTACACTAGGACGGTTGAAGCATAACACCACTATACTAGGACGGTTGAAGCATGACACCACTATACTAGGACGGTTGAAGGATGACAGCGATGTATTAGGACAGTGGAAGCATAACAGCACTATACTAGGACGGTTGAAACATGACACCACTATACTAGGACGTTGGAAGCATGACACCACTATATTAGGACGATTGACACATGACAGCACTGTACTAGGACGGTTAAAGCATGACAGTACTGTACTAGAACGGTTAAGCCACAGTTCTTTAGAACTCGGAGAAACCGTGCCAACAGATTCATTCCGCTGTCCGGTTTTGAAAGTCTTCGAGAAAATTAGAGGTTTGCTTATTGCAACTTCCCTCTTTATCGTAAGGGCAATTTCTGCAATCACCAGGCAATAAATTGCTTCCCTCCTCGTCGACGACCAGCGAGCAAATTACTCACCCGAAGCGGGAGTTGAGCGGAACAGTATTGAAGAGCCCCGAGCATGCTTTTTCACGTGAATTGTATGGCAAGTAATGAGTTTTCCATTACAAGAAAAATGTCATAGAACAGTGATTACGGGGAGTAATTTCATATAGCGGAGGAGGTCTTGCGTGTATTCTTTCGGTAATGGTTTATTTTGCAGTTGATGAAGGCGGTAATAGGTAGAAAGATGCAGACTTTTATCTTTGTGTGAACTTTGTTTGGCGTGTTTGTTCTGTGGATGGGGTTCTTGTGTGCAGACGGATGTTTGAGGGGGGGGGGGAATTTTGCGTGTAAGTGCGTGTTCGTAATGATGTGTGTTTAGACTCTTTAATGGCACGCGTCTGTATTTCTCACACATTGTCTATCTATCTGTCTATCTGTCTGTATAACGATGTAAAGGTGTGAACTATCATATTATTGATGAAGATTGAAGATGATTAAGTTTTTCTTTTGATCATAAGACATCGAGGTCTCACACTCATTACCACATTCACTAGATCAGAGCAAGTCCTGCGAAATGTTCACTGCATTATTTAATTCTGACAATGAAGATATTCGACTTAGAATTCACAACATCAGTTGCAGTAAGATGTAATATGACATAAACTTCGTTAGTATGAAGTACATAATCACTTGTTCACAATATCAAACTCTGTCATATTCTATATGCAGCATTTCGTCACTGTTATCGACTTCAAGATATTCTTCATGCGATACTAAGACGATTCTAAACTCTTGTTTTCTAATAGATCTGTAACACATGGTCAGCTAATTCCTCGTCTAAATCACTGTACTCGAAGCTTCAGAAGTGTCAATTCTTCTTAATCACTTGAAAACCATCTTCCGTCTAATACTTCTTCTGATTTTGTATCCTCTCGTCCTCTTTCTTCTCTTGCCTGTCCTTCTGTTCTTCTCTTGTCTGTCCTCTGATTTCTTCTGACAGTCTTCCTCTGCCGTCTGACTCGGTCGTCGCTTACTGACCGTCTTTAGTCGGACGATCCCCACTCGATCGTTCCTCTCTGTCTGCCATTCTCAGATCGTCTCCTCTCTCAAACTGCCCCGTGACTTATATTCGTAAGTCCATTGTCCAGTACGCCACTCCTCTAAATATTTAATCGGTCAGATGGCCGTGTTGGTAATTCCTTTATTTAAAAACCGTGTGCAATAGCGCCCTAAGATTAGCAAACTAATACGTGTCAGTCTGCGTCAACTCCGTCTATACAATTGTCATTTATCTATGTCATTACCTTGCTCTTTCATGTCGGAGGTTTTATTGTGTCTTCGCTTTTCATTGTGTCTGTCTCTTCTATTCGTCTTTTCTATTCTGTTTACTTGTATCAGCGTCAACTAGTGTCACTGAAGTTTGTTTTTCTACCTCGCTCTAATTTTCCTATTTACTTTTTCTGTTCCTATTAGATGTTACTATTATGCCAACACTATATTCATAATCATGTTCATTAATAATAATATTAATAATAATAACTATAATAAAATAAAACAAATAAAGAATCTGTGGAGAGAAGCAGACAGAACCACAAAAATAAAATTTTTAAGGGCATCCATCTTTCCCATCACAGCATATGCCTGTGAGACCTGGACACTTAACAAAACAGCTGAGAAACACATAAATGTCTTTGAATGTAAATGCTACAGAAGTGTTCTCCAAATATCGTGGACACAAAAAAGAACAAATATATCCATACTACAAAAACTTAATATTGAAGAAAGCTGGCTAGTTAAAGAGGATTAAAGAGAGAAAACTTAAATATTTTGGACACATTAAACGTCATGATAATTTAGAGAGGACCGTATTGGAAGGATACATAATGGGAAAAAGAAAGAGAGAAAGACCAAAACGAAGATGGCTACAAGACATCGTTGACGATCTGCAAATGGATGCAGCAGCAGCAGGGCATCTTGCTCACAACCGAGGCCTACAGGAGTGCTGTTAGGGAGGCAAAGTTCCGCAAGGGACATGCAAATAAATGAATGAATGAACGAATGAACAACAACTATAATCACTACTTACAAGGCCATGCTACATATGTCTGTCTGTCTGTCTATCTGTCTGTCTGTCTGCCTGCCTATAAATGTAATAATAATTATTATAACTCATGTAACTGCGTATATGCATATATTGTTGAATGTTAGTGTTTGGAGCGTGCAAATGTTGTAGCTTCTATAAATGTGACTTATACTCTGTAGTTTGTATGCTTGTTCTAAACTGAGTGTTTGCAACGGAAAGAATGATGAGAAGTGCGGGATTTCAGAAGGACATGCGTGCTAAATTCTTCACGCTTTCAGAAATAAAGTTTGTACAGGTGTAATGGTCTTGTTAATGTGTATAACAGTTTACAGGATGGTCGTCCCTTTGTGTTCACCTGTGTCTGTGGATTTATAATGTTCTTATGTGAACGATCCACCTGTGCGTAGCCAAGATAGTCTCTGTTCTGGAGAGCGAAACAACAACACAACTCCTCAGATCGTCAGAAAAGTGTCCATTACCCCCCACTCAGATAAGCTTTTCGCAGCCCTTTAAATTTCTGACGCTGTAAGAGGAATGGGCCCCTCTGGTTGGGGGGGGGGGGGTCTAGACTCCGAGAGGTCTTGTAACAGCTGCACAGAGCTCGAGCGTTGATGTTCCTTGTTTGTTCGGTGGATTCCATATTCCTTTCTATATTAGAGCAAGCAAGTCCTGTCTTGTCCGTGCCAGCTCTTCACGTCGTGTGCAGATACGTATAGTACAAAGAGCTGTCCACACATTTTTGACAGCGGACATGATGACACCATTAGGCTCCCCCCCCCCCCCTTTCCCCAAGCCTCCCTCCTCAATTTCGTTCCAATATCCACACCAGTTACGGAAATAAAATCAGTAATTAAGACGAAAAATAGCTATTTCTGATGGGCCTGAAAGAAGGCAGGATGTCAGTCGTGATGGCGTCAGATGAAGAAGATTAACGAGGTCCATTGCAGGGACGCGGCGGAAATTACGAGCAATCAGAATAGGGCGACTGGAAGAGGGGGAGAAAACTATCGTAGATTTTTCTTTTATTGGCAGGCTCGTTTGTGTTTCTCTGTTGTTGAGTTGTGGGACTTGGACGGGGCGGATCCAGGGGAAGACAACTTGGATACTTCTCAGAGATCTGCTTGCAAGCTGAGAGGAGGATTTCAAAGGGGGTATCCGTTTCTGGATTTGCGTGCATTTCATGTCTTTGCGCACTGTTTCTCCCTACGTCCCTCCCTCCTTCAACTCTCTCCCTCTCCCATCCTTTCACCCTTTCCTACCTCCTTCCGTCTCCCTCTCTCACTCCTCTCCCTTTCTCCCTCTATATCCCTCCCTTTCCCCCTCCTCTTCTCTTTTCTTCCCCTCTCCTCTCTTTTTTCTTCCTTCCTCTCCTTCCACCCCTCTCCTCTCTCCCTCCACCCTTCCCTCCCTTTCTCTTCCTTTCTCTCTGTCCTCTCTCCCTCTCTCTCGTATATAGCCTAAAACAAACTTGATAGCGCTCAAAATTTCCCAGCCAGCCATAATTAAACAACCTTATCGAGTTACAAAAAAGGTTATAATGCGTATTATATACACAAAAACAGTTAGTCAGCTACTTCACAGTCTGGGATGGCTGCTCAATCTCAAACACACCAAGGATCCACTCACTTCACAAACGAGCAACAAATCTGATTTGTGACAAACACTCCAGTGTAAACTGCAGATCAGTACAAATAACTCAAAACTCTACCACTCAGATATAGAATCACTTTTAACAAAGGCAAATTAGTTCATAGAATTCTGTGGCGCAGCATTTACCGCCGTACACGTGGCCACTGTTTACGTCTAACACCGAAACAGAGCCGACACTTTAACAGCTGTCTTCTCCCCCTAAGTCCAGGCTTGGTCTGTACATAGCCTTTCATGCTCTGCGGCGCAACTGTGGAATTACCTTCCCTGCATTTAAACTCATTAAGCTGTACTTCATCATAAACTCCAGATTTTTTTTTTTTTTTTAGTGTTTGCTTACCTGCAGTTATATGCTTCCTTAAATATCTATTCACCTCTCTTACTCCCTCCCCTTACCATGCCCAATTCTTAACCCTTTGAAAATAAAGTATGTTCGTTCGTTCGTTCGTTCGTACCGTTGACCGGCAGCCACCAAGTTTTCTTGTAAAAGAGCAAAGTTTATTAGGTAGTAGTTTGTTTAGAAATTATCATAATGAATGTCAGGAATGTGATGTGACAAGAACTGGATAACAATGTTTTAACAGGGATAAATTAGTTTAGTCTCATGTAAGCTAATTATCTTATATTCGTTGATGTAACAGTCTTTCTTTACACTCTCTGTACACACGCACACACACACACACACACTAAATCTAGGGGGGGGTGGTAAGAATGAAAGATGAGCAATAGAGGACAGATTGTCAGACGGGCCTGCGTGTCCACTTCTTCACTGTTTGAAAATATAGTTCCTTCATTCATTATCTCTCTCTCTCTCTCTATCTGTCTGTCCATCTATCTATGTATCTATCTATGTATGTATCTATCTATCTGTCTGTCTGTCTGTCCGTCTGTCTGTATATCTGTCTGTCTGTCTGTATGTCTGTCTGTCTGTCTGCCTGCCTGTCTGTCTGTCTGTCTCTCTGTGTATGTGTGCCGCTCACTAACACTCTGTCTCTCCCTCTCTCTGTCTCTTTCTCTGTCTCCATCTCTCTTCTTTCTCGTAATGTTATTATTCTTATGTTCCGTGCAGGATAACGTTGGCGATCATGCTTTTCAGTCGTATGCGGTTCTTGGTGTTTCCGATTACTTCGGGTGCTTTTTTTCTGTTATCCGTGTCTTTTTCTTGCTATTTAAAATAGTTTCCGTCGTTCTGAAACTTCTGTGAGGACCTCTTCGTTTGTGTGGTCTATCTGCACAGGATGTTTGTTGCATATTTGGCCAAAAACAACATCTCTGTCGCTTCCAGTTTCTTTGTCATCTTTCTGTTGACTGTCCAAGTTTCACAGCCGTATAACGATGCTGGTTCTATATAGCACTGTAATGCTCTTATTTCCTCTCACTTTTAGGGACATTTTCTCAGTTGTTAGTATCTTCTTCGTGTCATACAAAGCTGGCATCGCCTTACTTATTCGTGATTTTATTTCATGTTAAGCGCTTGCCATCAGCTGTCATTGTTGTTCAAAGGTAATTGAATTTGTTTGCTTGTGTCAGTGTCTTCCCGTAGGATGTTGCACTTTGGTCTGTTTATTCTCTTTGGTATTGGTATTGTTTCTGCCTTGTTGCTGTTTAGTTCTAAGCTTCTTTTATTGCTCTCTTCAATAGTGTTATTCACAAGTTTTTGCCACTTGCTTTCACTTTCTGATATTAGAACGGTGTCATCCGCATATCTCTGGTTATTGATATTATGGCCTCCTATGTTACAGCTCCCTTTCACATTTTTTAATGCCAGTCGTGATGTTTTCACTGCATAATCAGAACAGATCAGGTGACAATACACACCCTTGTCTTAATCTTCGTTTTATATCCCCACACCCTCCTATGTCATTGTTCTGTCTTATTGCTGCACTTTGCTCCCAGCATATATTCTTAATAATTCTTACATCTTTACCATCTGTGTTAAGTTTTTCTAGTATTTGTATCAGAGCTTCTTGTCTGACTGTGCCAAAAAGATCTCGTGTAATCAATAAAACACAAGTGTAGATCTCTGTTTACATCTAGATGTCGTTCTATTATAGTTCTTAACGGGAAAAAAATACATGTCTCGTGCCCCCCTTTTTTTTCCTTCACAAAACCACAGTGTTCTTCTCTGATTTCACTGTTTATCTTGTTTCGAATTCTAAGGTTAATGATTCTTAATTGTGTGGATGTTACCCTAGCATTCTTTGTTTCCCCCATCAGTTTGCTATCATATTTGGTTTCATTTAATGTGTGGTACATAATCCTCCCACATTGTACGCAATGCATAATTCTGTCTGTTTGATTCTGTTCTGCTCCGTCTATCTGTCTACCTGTCTGTCTGCCTTTCTACCTGTCTGTCTGTCTTTCTGTCCGTCTATCTGTCCCTGCACTGTGCTGATAGATTTATACAAATCTTTTAGTGCTGGACTAACATCTTTTTCATAGGTTGATGTAGTAACTTAGCAGAGATTCTGCCAAGTATAAATATTGATTGATTGATTTCAATTTATTTTACCAGTATGGGTAACTTTAAAAAAAACCATATGGTAAAATATTTAGGTAACACTGGAGTGACACCAGTATTACACTAAGTCCAGAAACAAAGAGTCTGTTGGTTTGGTCATGTTACACGACTGCTACCAAGCAGTATACCACACAGACAACAAGTCAAATGATTTGACCATGTTACACGACTGTTACCAAGCAGTATACTAAAAACGACAGGCAACAGAGGACGAGACCGCCCATACAAGAGATAAGAGGAAGGAAATTACAGAAACCTTAAACATCTCATCTCTCTCTCTCTCTGAACCTTAAGTGCCCAGGGCACATGGGGCTTCCGCAAGGGTTTTCCACAAATGCCTGTCTTTCGTCTTTTTTTCTGCTCTTGCCCAGGTGAGCCCTCTGTTGCTCAACATCCTTTCTGTTGTTCTTCTCCATGTCTCTTTTGGTCTACCCTTACTTCTGTTCCCCTGTGGTGTCCATCTTAGTGGTATTTTTGGTAGTGAGTTGTCAGTCATTCGGAGCACATGTCCCAACCATCGCCAGCGTCTTTCCTCAATAATTAAACATCTCATAATGTGAAGCAAATCGTCCAGCCTTTTCAAGAAGTCTGCTTTTGTCCCACAGAACTGAAAGGTATACAAGACAAGACAATTAATATTTAGTTGAGTGTTTATGTTTTCCATGCTGTTTTTTTAAAAATTATCGTTATTACTACTTTGTGTTTTATAAATGCTGCTTTTACCCGTACAGTTTATGTAGTTTGGTCGCAGTAATATGTTTACTAATGTCCCGTAAACGATTGTGTAGTTTAAAGTTGAAAAAAACAAAGAGAAGTTAAACGGATGACACCGACACATTTTCGTGAAAGTCATAATAGATTGATGTACGGACATGAACTATATTGGTAAGAAATAGAGGAGTTTGGGGATCCATATGTACGGACATGAACTATATTGGTAAGAAATAGAGGAGTTTGGGGATCCATTGCAGCATAGGTTTCCGGTAGACGTGGCACACGATGGTGATGAAATTGCGAGCTTCTTGTTTATAGTAAGTAAAAATCATGAATATGCTGTCTGGTTGGCCGAGTGGTTAGGTGCTCGGTCTAGTAATTCGGTGGTACCGGGTTCAAGCACCACGCCAAAAAAAGGTCCCGGGGTTCACCCAGCCTTTAAGAATGGCTTCCAGAGAAATGTGGGAAGATAAATGCGGCCAGGCGTGATACTGGCCACATCAGACTTTCATGTTCTGATGGTCTTGGAAATATAGGCCTAACACCGTATCCCCGGTATGCCTTAATGGATTGGAAACGAGGATTATATCATACCTTCTTTTAAAAGATGAATGAAAAAAGTAAACTCTCAGGATGTTTTACTCTTGTAAAGAATAATTTAAAAAAAGCTTGAACAGTTCTCCCCGTAATTGTATTCACGGATATACCGCTACCGTATAAGGTAGGAGGGCGTCCGCAGAACGAAGACCTGACAAACGCACTTAATCTTTACCAGAGTCTTGTTGACAAGCGGAATGAATCAACAGTGACACGAAACAGAAGCGAGGGTTAGAAAACAAAAGTGAAGAGAAAAATCAATTTCAATTTTCAGTTTCTCTCCACCCCCACCCACCCGGCCAGCACCCAGATCTCGAGTTACAAAGTGAATGTTCTCCCAGCGGAGGGTGAAACATAGCCGACTGTAGGACACAGAGTTCTGCAGCTTGTGTGCTCCAACATGGCCACCCAGTGTCGTCCGAGCTGGTGGAGTTGGGATGGTGGGATGTGAGAGCTCTTGATCGCCGTGATAAAATAATTAGGTATTTCGAATCCAATCTAGTCTTCACTCATTCTTCTCAGAATCAGCTCAATCGATCCTGTATTACTTCTTCTTCTTTTTTTTTTCTCTTCTCCCCTCCTCCGCAACATCGTCGATCGCTGTAATTTAGAGCAGTTTGTCTTCGCTGATGCCCCTGTGTTTCTTTTTCCATTTTTCTTCCTTCCCAGGTCGCGCGTGCCAGTAATATCTTTCATTATTGTTCTGTTTTTAATCGTAGAGAACGGGGAGAGTAGATGTTGCTCTGTTCTCAATCATTTGATATCTTCTTGGTAGAATTGGCAAACAAACTCTTGGATGGATGCCGCGACTTGCGAGGGAGCCTATATGGGGTTGTCCCGGATGTGGTGAATCCGGAGTCTTCATTTTGAACTTTGAACTGCTTTAGAAAGAAATCTGCTTTCTGTTTGTCAGTCCGTCAGACATTTTTGGTCTTTCTGTACACGTGTTTCTCTTTCTTTTTCTTTTTGTCCGGGTTTTCTGAGTCTGTTGTCTTAGATTTGCTGGTGGGGATAGTATCCTGGGTCTTCTTAGCTGTGGTGGTGGAGACAGTATCCTGGGTCTTCTTAGCTGTGCTGGTGGAGATAGTATCCTGGGTCTTCTTAGCTGTGGTGGTGGGGATAGTATCCTGGGTCTTCTTAGCTGTGGTGGTGGGGATAGTATCCTGGGTCTTCTTAGCTGTGGTGGTGGGGATAGTATCCTGGGTCTTCTTAGCTGTGGTGGTGGGGATAGTATCCTGGGTCTTCTTAGCTGTGCTGGTGGGGATAGTATCCTGGGTCTTCTTAGCTGTGCTGGTGGGGATAGTATCCTGGGTCTTCTTAGCTGTGCTGGTGGGGATAGTATCCTGGGTCTTCTTAGCTGTGCTGGTGGGGATAGTATCCTGGGTCTTCTTAGCTGTGCTGGTGGGGATAGTATCCTGGGTCTTCTTAGCTGTGCTGGTGGGGATAGTATCCTGGGTCTTCTTAGCTGTGCTGGTGGGGATAGTATCATGGGTCTTCTTAGCTGTGGTGGTGGAGACAGTATCCTGGGTCTTCTTAGCTGTGGTGGTGGAGACAGTATCCTGGGTCTTCTTAGCTGTGGTGGTGGAGACAGTATCCTGGGTCTTCTTAGCTGTGGTGGTGGAGACAGTATCCTGGGTCTTCTTAGCTGTGGTGGTGGAGACATTATTCTTGGTCTTCTTAGCTGTGGTGGTGGAGACAGTATCCTGGGTCTTCTTAGCTGTGGTGGTGGAGACAGTATCCTGGGTCTTCTTAGCTGTGGTGGTGGAGACAGTATCCTGGGTCTTCTTAGCTGTGGTGGTGGAGACATTATTCTTGGTCTTCTTAGCTGTGGTGGTGGAGACAGTATCCTGGGTCTTCTTAGCTGTGGTGGTGGAGACATTATTCTTGGTCTTCTTAGCTGTGGTGGTGGAGACAGTATTCTTGGTCTTCTTAGCTGTGGTGGTGGAGACAGTATTCTTGGTCTTCTTAGCTGTGGTGGTGGAGACAGTATCCTGGGTCTTCTTAGCTGTGGTGGTGGAGATAGTATCCTGGGTTCTTAGCTGTGGTGGTGGGGATAGTATCCTGGGTCTTCTTAGCTGTGGTGGTGGGGATAGTATCCTGGGTCTTCTTAGCTGTGGTGGTGGGGATAGTATCCTGGGTCTTCTTAGCTGTGGTGGTGGGGATAGTATCCTGGGTCTTCTTAGCTGTGCTGGTGGGGATAGTATCCTGGGTCTTCTTAGCTGTGCTGGTGGGGATAGTATCCTGGGTCTTCTTAGCTGTGCTGGTGGGGATAGTATCCTGGGTCTTCTTAGCTGTGCTGGTGGGGATAGTATCCTGGGTCTTCTTAGCTGTGCTGGTGGGGATAGTATCCTGGGTCTTCTTAGCTGTGCTGGTGGGGATAGTATCCTGGGTCTTCTTAGCTGTGCTGGTGGGGATAGTATCATGGGTCTTCTTAGCTGTGGTGGTGGAGACAGTATCCTGGGTCTTCTTAGCTGTGGTGGTGGAGACAGTATCCTGGGTCTTCTTAGCTGTGGTGGTGGAGACAGTATCCTGGGTCTTCTTAGCTGTGGTGGTGGAGACAGTATCCTGGGTCTTCTTAGCTGTGGTGGTGGAGACATTATTCTTGGTCTTCTTAGCTGTGGTGGTGGAGACAGTATCCTGGGTCTTCTTAGCTGTGGTGGTGGAGACAGTATCCTGGGTCTTCTTAGCTGTGGTGGTGGAGACAGTATCCTGGGTCTTCTTAGCTGTGGTGGTGGAGACATTATTCTTGGTCTTCTTAGCTGTGGTGGTGGAGACAGTATCCTGGGTCTTCTTAGCTGTGGTGGTGGAGACATTATTCTTGGTCTTCTTAGCTGTGGTGGTGGAGACAGTATTCTTGGTCTTCTTAGCTGTGGTGGTGGAGACAGTATTCTTGGTCTTCTTAGCTGTGGTGGTGGAGACAGTATCCTGGGTCTTCTTAGCTGTGGTGGTGGAGATAGTATCCTGGGTCTTCTTAGCTGTAGTGGTGGAGACAGTATCCTGGGTCTTCTTAGCTGTGGTGGTGGAGACAGTATCCTGGGTCTTCTTAGCTGTGGTGGTGGAGACAGTATCCTGGGTCTTCTTAGCTGTGGTGGTGGAGACAGTATTCTTGGTCTTCTTAGCTGTGGTGGTGGAGACAGTATTCTTGGTCTTCTTAGCTGTGGTGGTGGAGACAGTATTCTTGGTCTTCTTAGCTGTGGTGGTGGAGACAGTATTCTTGGTCTTCTTAGCTGTGGTGGTGGAGACAGTATTCTTGGTCTTCTTAGCTGTGGTGGTGGAGACAGTATTCTTGGTCTTCTTAGCTGTGGTGGTGGAGACAGTATTCTTGGTCTTCTTAGCTGTGGTGGTGGAGACAGTATTCTTGGTCTTCTTAGCTGTGGTGGTGGAGACAGTATTCTTGGTCTTCTTAGTTGTGGTGGTGGAGACAGTATTCTTGGTCTTCTTAGCTGTGGTGGTGGAGACAGTATTCTGGGTCTTCTTAGCTGTGCTGGTGAAGACAGTATTCTGGGTCTTCTTAGCTGTGGTGGTGGAGACAGTATTCTTGGTCTTCTTAGCTAAGTTGGTGGAGATAGTATTCTTGGTCTTCTTAGCTGTGGTGGTGGGGGGAGTATTCTGGGTCTGTCTTCTTAGCTGTGCTGGTGGGGGGGGGGGGATATTCTGGGTCTGTCTTCTTAACTGTGCTGGTGGTGGGGGGAGTATTCTGGGTCTGTCTTCTTAGCTGTGCTGGTGGGGATAGTATTTTGGGTCTTCTTAGCTGTGGTGGTGGAGACAGTATTCTGGATCTTCTTAGCTGTGGTGGTGGAGATAGTATTTTAGTTCTTCTTAGCTGTAGTGGTGGATACAGTATTCTGGGTCTTCTTAGCTGCGGTGATGGAGATAGTATTTTAGTTCTTCTTAGCTGTAATGGTGGATACAGTATTCTGGGTCTTCTTAGCTGTACTATTATTCTGGGTCTGTCTTCTTAGCTGTGCTGGTGGGGGGAGTATTCTGGGTCTTCTTAGCTGTGCTGGTGGATACATTATTCTGGGTCTTCTTAGCTGTGCTGGTGGATACATTATTCTTGGTCTTCTTAGCTGTGCTGGTGGATACATTATTCTGGGTCTTCTTAGCTGTGCTAGTGGAGATAGTATTTTAGTTCTTCTTAGCTGTGGTGGTGGATACAGTATTCTGGGTCTGTCTTCTTAGTTATGCTGGTGGAGGCAGTATTCTAGGTCTTCTTAGCTGTACTATTATTCTGGGTCTGTCTTCTTAGCTATGCTGGTGCAGACAATATCCTGGGTCTGTCTTCTTAGCTATGCTGGTGGAGGCAGTATTCTAGGTCTTCTTAGCTGTACTATTATTCTGGGTCTGTCTTCTTAGCTATGCTGGTGCAGACAATATCCTGGGTCTGTCTTCTTAGCTATGCTGGTGCAGACAATATCCTGGGTCTGTCTTCTTAGCTATGCTGGTGCAGACAATATCCTGGGTCTGTCTTCTTCGTTGATTTGCTGGTGTTCTGGGTCTGTCGTCTTAGATTTGCTGGTGTTCTGGGTCTGTCATCTTAGATTTGCTGGTGTTGTGGGTCTGTCGTCTTAGCTGTGCTGGTGGAGACAGTCGTTTTCTGTTTGTTATAGTTAACGTAATAAAAGTCCTTGTCCGATCAGGAAACTTGTACTTGTGTGTGTTAAGTGATTTATGAGACTGAGACATTTCCCAGACTACAAACACAAGCACTTCACTTTTCTTCCTGAATTAGATGGCTGATACAAGTGACAGCCTTTGTTAAATTACTCTTCAGAATCCATCGAGTTACGTCCCCTTACGTGCGGCTGGTTTGAGTGGAGCATTATTGAAGGACTTTATGAAGCAGAAGATATTGCCTCCTCCGCCTTATCTCTTTTCTTCTCTGCGATCATCTTTGTCGTCATAAAACAGTTGTCCGCCACGGAGTAGTGATGGAATGGATAGTGTTTTCATTTTTTTTACGTTGGTAAAGAGAATATGTGAGTTGGAATGTGTCAGATACTTGTTGGGCACAGAAGGTTTTCAACATTTGATTGGTTTAATTCGGGATGTAATATAACTGCCTCAGTTAAGTCAGAGTAAAACACATCTACAACGTTTCGTCCCGCGTTATTTATTTATTTACTTTTTGTTATGTCTATTTATTCTGTTCTTGAGCACAGTCCTGTCTTTACATTGTTGCGAAGTCATAAGAATACAGAAAACAATTCACAGTACCTGCCGGACTGTTTCTTCTTTTGTTGCTGGAGAATGACGGGATGTCTACTTGCAGTTTTCATACTACTTTAAAAAGTTTCAAATTCCAGCCTCGGGGGATCCGTCTAGATGTCTTTGTAGAATACGAGATTAAGAAGGTGGTCATTATTTTTGTATGTTTACAGTCATTGTGTACGCGGGCATCTTATTTCTGGTGCGGATTAATGGACTTAATCAGTGGGATGCGTGAAATTATTGATGGTATTTTAAACGCTTTATTTGATATATGGGGGGAAAAAACCCCAAAAACGTTATGCAGATTTGTTTCAATTTTAAAATGTCTCTGCCAGGGAGTACCAGATCGAGGCTGAGTTATTGGGTCTACGCGCTTCGTCGAACAGGATGAGATCCATCCAGTTGAGTTTTGGGTAAAACGCTCATCATTTCCTCGCTTTAGCTTCTTTTGTGCCGTCCTCGTGGAAGATACCTCCATTAAGCGGGCTGATCTTAGAGAGCAGTGATGTTCGTGAATAGGTCTTTTGTTTTGTTTTTTTTCTTATAGCAGATGCCTCGATCCAAATTTCCTCTGTCGTTCCCTATAACACAAGAATATAAGATAAAGAAGTAGCAAAGAAATCTACATTATTTAACTCTTCAGTTACACCAGCCATTAAAAACCGACTGAGATGGGTCGGACATTTCGAGAGAATGGAGGATAGACAAACATAGGTAGCCTTTATAGAAGTGTTGGAAGAAGGATTGACCAAGACCTAGACCTAGATAACGATGGCGAGACAACCTAGAAGAAGATATACAGACACTTGAAATCGACAGTTGGCAAGAAAAGGTCAAGAACAAAGGAGAATGGAGACGTGCCTTGTCTGCAGCAAAGAGCCTCAGTGGCTCTGAAAGCTGCTGAATTCAGGAGCTGCTCAAAGAAGAAGAAGAAGAAGAAGTTAATATGAAACGAAAGGAAATATTTAATCAGTATGTTAATAAAGGACACGAGTTGGCCATTAACCTATCTTCGCGCAGGGTAGGTTGCGGGTCCAGGTCTCTCTGATCATACGGAAAAAATGGGTACTTGGTACTCAGAGTCAGGGAAACAGGATTCGAAAACGGGGAATATTTGTCTGTAGGATAAAGCAGATCAGATTACACTAAATGAATAACGGGAGAGTATGACACCGTGCAAAGCCTTGTCCAAGAGAGGTAGGGATTTCACCCGTGCCCTCTGCAGGTGAACGCTAAATATGTAGCCACACAAACATTCAACGGAGTGTCTAACAGTATCTTTCTACATAGGGTAAGTGTCCGCCATCTTTTATCAATGCTCTAATATGCACATATGGACAACATGGGAGGAAGTCCTGCAGAGATCACTAACATGGAATGACATCTGGAAAATGGCACCCTTGAGACAGCTTCATCATCAGAGCTACTTATGACCTTCTGCCTACAGGCTCCAACCTATACAAATGGGGTGTATCAGAAGATACAAAATGCCCTCTCTGCAACGAAAGGCAAACATTGGAACATGTGCTGGTAGCATGTAGAGTGTCTTTAGAGCAAGGACGGTACACCTGGCGGCACAACAGAGTGCTGCAGGAACTAGTAGCCATCGTAGACAGGGCAAAAGATAAAGCAGATAACAGCAAAAGAGTTGAGGTCCCACCTAAATACTTCATAGGCGCTGGTACGACATCAAATATTGAAATCAGGGACGTTCCCTTACCTTCACTGCTAGATGGTACAAATGACTGGGATGTGATAGCGGACTTACCAGGAAGAAGAAAATAGCCGACTGCCATCAAGAACACAGGAATGCGACCGGACACTGTAGTGTACTCCACAGAAAAACAGGAACTAATAATGATCGAGCTTACGGACCCGTACGAAACTAGAATAGAGGAACAGCATTTATTCAAATTTGAGAAGTACAATGATCTGGTCAAACAACTGAGGCAGGGGGCAAGAATCAGGGCAAAAGTGATAGCTGTAGAAGTGGGAGCAAGAGGATTCGTAGCAACATCAGCATATGACCTGTGTAAGCAACTGGGCATAAAGGGACAAGCAAGAGCAAGGGCATTAAGAAGCCTTTCAGAAACAGCAGAAAAGGCCTCATACTGGCGCTGTGGAGTATGCGAAACAAGCATTGGGAACATAAGTAATTTCATTTGCCACAACCAATACCAGTCCTCCGTAGCTAAATCGCTAAAGACCCACTTCAAAAAGTGCAGTGCCAACTGGAAGATCACGGATTCAATCCTGGGACTGGAAAAAAAAGCAAAAACTCACAAGACCTCTGGGAGTCATGACCCAGAGAGGCCCACCCCCCCCCCCCCCCTTTTAGAGTGTCAGGAGTTTACTAGGGCCGAAACACTTGTCTGAGGGGGGAGGGGTACTTCCTCTGATGATCTGAAGGAGTTGTGTTGTTGTTCTGCTCTCTACAGTAGAGAGTTTCCTGCATATACACTTTTTCTTTTGATCGAAACAAATAATTGCTTCATCAAGTGACGTTTTTTTTTTCCCTTCTTCAGCAGTTTTGATAAGCGTGTTCTTGTTGTTCATTGTCCCTTTTATCTGCGATCAGGTTGCTCTTTGCCGCCGATGTGGTGAAGGTGTTGAAATTCCAAACATTAATGTCGGATGGGGAGCAGTTTTAGGCAGACCTGAGGTGGAGCAAAACAAAGAAACAGAGAGAGAGAGAGAGAGAGAGAGAGAGAGAGAGAGAGAGAGAGAGCCGGGAAGAGTGCAGTGCTTCTTTCGCGAACTCTGCTACTATGGGGACTATAGCTATCCCTGCCTGGCTGCTGAATATACTACTGACGTGCCGGCACTACCGGAGAAGTAGGAGAGGGTCTTGGTCGGCTTATCCTCAAGTAATGACTACGTACATGTTTAAGTCTATGGTAATTGTACAGATTATCAAATAATGACTACGTACATGTGCAAGTTTATGGTAATTGTACAGATTATCAAATAACGACTACGCACATGTATAAAGTTATGATAATTGTACAGATTATCGAATGACAATTACGTAGAGGTGTAAAGTTACGACAGTTCTACAAAGACTTACAACAATACCTTAATGTTACATTTGTCCTCTACAACTGTTTGGAGCTGATGTCGGTTATTATCCGGTCCGAGCTTTGACGTCTCTCATAATAAAGCTGAGAGATTTGACGCGGGGGGGGGGGGGGTTGATGTCTCTCCTATTTTGCCTCATTTTCACTCACCCAAACTCGTCTCAATAACAACAGAATAAGATGAAAACGCCATTCCACGTTTTTAAAAAAAATCTTAAAGGAAAAAAAAGAGAGAGAGAGAGAAATTGAGTGAAGATTAAATGAGAAATAACCCAAAGCCAAATTTATCCGGCTACATTTTAGATAGCCGAGTTTTTATCTTCTCTACTCCAATATTGCATATTGGATATTTCCCCCCTTAGCCTGGAGGGCTCGGGTTCTGGAATCTCATGAAACGTTAACAAAGTCATTTCCCATATTCAGCACGTGAAGCGTTCAAAAACTGTACCTGATTTTGTTTTTTAACTTTCGGCGTCGATACGTTGAGGGGAAGCTGGGTTTGTGACATGGGGAAGAGATTGGGAATAAACAGGTTTCTCGTGTTGTCTTTCTCGGCGGTACATGGCCGGGCTGTCGTGGCTTAGCTGATGTAAGATCATATGGCATATGTGGCCAAGCTGTCCTGGCTTAGTTAGTGTAAGATCGTGTGGGTTACATGGCTACGCTGTCTTTGCAAAGGTAACATCAGACATATGGGATACGTGGCCAAGCTGTCCTAGCTTAGGTAACGCAAGATCATATAGGATACATGGGCAAGCTGTCTTAGCTTAGATAACGTAAGATCATATAGGATACATGGCCAAGCTGTCTTAGCTTAGATAACGTAAAATCATATAGGATACATGGTCAAGCTGTCCTAGCTTAGATAACGTAAGATCAGATAGGATACATGGTCAAGCTGTCCTGGCTTAGATAACGTAAGATCATATAGGATACATGGAGAAGCTATCGTTGGTTAGCTAATATAAGATATTAAGGGATACATGGCCAAGCTGTTGTTGGTTAGCTAATATAATAGCGTCAGTGTTTAAGAAATATAAGTTCGTATGAGTTATATGGCAAAGCTTTCCTTGCTTAGTAAGATCGTGTGAGATATATGGCTAAGCTGTCATGGCTTAGCTAATATAAGATCGTATGGGATACTGGCCAAGCTGTCATGGCTTAGCTAATATAAGAACGTATGGGATACTGGCCAAGCTGTCATGGCTTAGCTAATATAAGATCGTATGGGATACTGGCCAAGCTGTCATGGCTTAGCTAATATAAGAACGTATGGGATACTGGCCAAGCTGTCATGGCTTAGCTAATATGAGATCGTATGGGATACTTGGCCAAGCTGTCATGGCTTAGCTGATATAAGATCGTATGGTATACTTGGCCAAGCTATCGTTGGTTAGCTAATAAGATTTTATGGGATACTTGGCCAGGCTATCGTTGGTTAGCTAATATAAGATTGTATGGGATTCATGATCAGGCTTCAATGTTTAAGTAATATAAGTTCGTATAAGTTATATGACAAAGTTTTCCTTGCTTAATAAGATCGTGTGGAATATATAGCCTAGCTGTCCTGACTTATCTAATGTACGATCATATGGGATACATGACCAGGCTGTCCTGGCTTAGCTAATGTACGATCATATGGGATACATGACCAAGCTGTCCTGGCTTAGCTAATGTACGATCATATGGGATACATGACCAAGCTGTCCTGGCTTAGCTAATGTACGATCATATGGGATACATGACCAAGCTGTCCTGGCTTAGCTAATGTACGATCATATGGGATACATGACCAGGCTGTCCTGGCTTAGCTAATGTACGATCATATGGGATACATGACCAGGCTGTCCTGGCTTAGCTAATGTACGATCATATGGGATACATGACCAGGCTGTCCTGGCTTAGCTAATGTACGATCATATGGGATACATGACCAGGCTGTCCTGGCTTAGCTAATGTACGATCGTATGGGATACATGGCCAAGCTGTCTTTGCTTATCTAACGTTAAGATCATGTAGGTTACTGAAAGAAAGCTGTGCTGAAGACACTCCAGAATTGCAAGGTCCCTGACCGACCTCTCTGTTGGTTTAGCTTGGACTCAGGGACAAGGACAGCAACCGTTATGGTCCTCGTGGTAGCGGAGTCTGCTAAAGAAGCATTGCAGCTTTTCCTACGTTCCAGGTACACTCCCCGGATCTCTAGAAATAACCACATTAACCTACTTCCTATGCGACACGATGCTCTATGTAGCGTCTTCACTGCATCGACCGCAAAGATCATCATGTTCCTATTTCTAGGGAGATGGATTTCTGAGGTTTTTTTTGGGGGGGGGGGGGGGTGGGAGATTTCCAGATGTTTTAATTAATGATCCCCAAGGATGAGATTAAGTTAGATGAGTTACTAAGCTAGATCGCTTTGTTGAAAGTGATTGGATGAGGAGCTCAAGCCATGATGCAGCGATAGAAGAATTGTGGCAGACAGAATTAGATGAGTTGGTGAGTCATCATTTAGGGAGAAATAGATGCTAACGTGATTAGATGGGTTGTTTCATCATTATTTAACTGTAGAATAGTGTTATAGGATTTGATAGATTGTCATGCCATCATTATATAGATGAAAGAACCATGCGGCCTTAAATGGGGAGTTATCATTTAGGAATAATAGAGTGTGACGGGATTAGGATGGGGAGTTGAGTTATCATTTAGAAATAATATAGTGTGACGGGATTAGGATGGGGAGTTGATTTGTCATTTAGGAATAATAGTGCGGGGGTTTAGGATGGGGAGTTGTGTTATCATTTAGGAGTAATAGAGTGTGATGGTATTAGGATGTGGAATTGAGTTAGAAATAGTTATTAAACTGTTCGTTAATGGCCGCCAAGCCAAGACACTAGGGCTCGACGATTCTGCTGGGTATAACTCATTCTGTATAAATCTAAGGAATATATCTAGACTGCAGACGTCTCGATACTTGAAAACTGTTAAACAACAGATGATGGATTTAGACCCAGGTGTGGAAAGAAACATTGCTAGTTATCTGGACCACAGAGAACGAAATACAGTGATATCGTAAAATAAATGAAGAAGGAAGTTACAACGTTTGAGTTTTTTTTTCTTCTGTAAAGAAGCATATGCATTTTAAATTATTATTTTTATTTGGTAACGAGTTTCTTTAATAAACCTTTTTTTTTTAAAGCTTCCGTGCTTGTCGTTATTCTTTATATTTTTATGTACAAAGTTAAAACATGCTATCAGGGCTAAAATTAAGTCTTATTGTGAGTGTTTCGAGACACCAAGAATGAATTAAGATGTTTTGCCATTGGTTTTTAACATCGATATTTGCCGTTAATGTTTTTGTTTTTTTTTTTTTTAGATTAACGGTCAACTCTTTGCACAAATTAACTGCGTTTTTTAAAACTTAAGTTTGCCTGAGCGTGTATAACATTATTGAAATGGCTTATGATAGAATTTGAAACCCGCGTCTAGACAAACCGACTAGATAATCAAGGCGGTAAAACAGAGACCTAAATAAGTGGGATTGATATTCTTATTAGCAGACACAGACGGAAGTCCAGGCTCCACAAGTTCTCCCCCCCCCCCCTGTGGAAAATGATGCAGCTTATTTTAAAAAAAAATCTATAATAGACCTTCGGCTCCATACTATCCGTTTCTTTAAGAAAATGTATTAATGACGGCGCCGACGAGACAGGCAACGCCCCTTTTATTGAACCCTAGGAAAAAAACTCCGCCCTAAACATTACAGGCTCGAAATAAAACCCCTTAAGACCTGGGACTGTGTGGGAGGAAAGACCCGAGAACAGAGAACCCAGAATACAGGGCTCCTATCTCCAAATATTAATAGCGTCGTCTATCTCTGCAATGAGAAGCAAGTCTCGGGCATTCAATATTAATCCGGTTTTGGAGGAATTAGAGAGGCCTCGGGGGGGGGGGGGGCTAGCATAGATGGCGCAGTAACTGTGAGATACAGTCGAAAAAACGACAAGGAATAGTGAGACAAGGAAGAGATACAAAGGTACATCAGCAAAGAGGGAATGTCTCGTACTTTTGCATGGAAGAGATACAAAGGCACATCAGCAAAGAAGGAATGTCGTGTACTTTTACATGGAAGAGATACAAAGATATATCAGCAAAGAAGGAATGTCGCGTACTTTTACATGGAAGAGATACAAAGGTACATCAGCAAAGAGGGAATGTCGCGTACTTTTACATGGTTGTAAAAGCGAGTTGCTAGGTTGTTTTTTTTTTTTTTTGGGTAGCTGGTGCCGTGGTGGAGGTCTTGTAGCATGAAAAGCGAGTAGTTTCTGAGGCTGTTTCATTCTCACGAAGTTTAGCGAGGTCCAGAAACGAAGATATTTTCGCAGACCTCTTCTCTTTAGCAAGTTTAATTGTCTCAGCAGCTTGTTTTGTCGCTAGAACAACTTGGAAGTTTAAGGTAAAGTCCGACTGTGTTCACCACCAGCTCCTTACCAAGTTTTATAGTCACAATAGCTTGTTTAACGCTAGCACAGCTTGGAAATTTAACGTAAAGTCTGACTGCGTTTACGGCGATCGCCATCACGCCCTTATCAAGGTTAATTGTCATAACAGCTGGTTTAGCACTGTTGCAGCGTGAAAGTTTAACGTAGAGTCCGACTGTGTTTACGGGGGTCATCACCTCTTGACCAAGTTTTAATTTGTCACAACAGCCTGTATCTCGCCGCTAGACAACTTGAAATTTAACGTTGAGTTGGACTGTGGCTACTGCGACCACACCATCACCTCCTTAGCAAGTTTCATTGTCACAACAGCTTGTTTGACTCTAGCACACCTTGAAAATTTAATGTAGAATCCGACTGTGTTAACGGCGACCATCGTAAACTTCTTAGCAGGTTTTATTGTCACAACAGCTTGTTTAACGCTATCACAGGTTGAAGTCCAAAGGGAGTCCAAAGGCTAGCGGAGAGTCCGTACACAAACCGACAGAAACAACGGGAAACCAATGTTGTAGCTCCCAAGAACAATTATGCGTATACAGAGTAATAGATTTGTCATGAACGACGTTAATGGATGTTCCTCTGGAACAACCTCGTCCGGTAGGGCAGCTCACGAGCCACAGGTGAGGCCAGATCGTTATCAAGTTACTGGTGGCAAAATTAACAAATTCAATATAGCAACGTGGAATGTTAGAACTTTATTCCAGGCTGGAAAATAAGAAAATGCAAAGAGGGAAATGGAAAGGATGAACGTCAGCATATTAGGAATGAGTTAAGTTAGATGGACAGGTGGAGGGAAGATAAACTCTGATAAATATACAATAATATATTCAGGAGGTTTGAGACATGAACGAGGAGTAAGAATAATATTTGATGAACAAACAGCACGGACAAGTGTATAATTTTTGAACATCTCGGACCGAGTCCTGCTTGCTCAACTGAAAGGACGACCAATAATCATAAATATTATACAGGTGTACGCTCCAACATCTGAAAGTTCTGAAGAAGATGTACAGCTATTTTATAATGACATAGAGACAGCCATGAAACACACAAAGTCACATGAAGTTATTATAGTGATGGTAGATTTTAATGCCAAAGTTGGTAAAGGAAGAATTTAAGACATCGTTGGTAACTATGGACTAGGGGAGAGGAATGACATGGGTAGTAAATTAATTGAATGGGCAAGAATACATAGCATGGTTGTAGGAAACACCTGGTTTAAACAACATCCCCGAAGACTGGCAAAGTGGTGCAGCCCAGACAAAAAGACTTTTAACCAGATAGACTACGTATTAATCAACAAACGATTCCGGAATGCATTACTGACAACAAAAACCATACCAAGAGCCGACTGCAATAGTGACCACGACCCGCTGTGTGGAAAAATTAGAATAAAGCTAAAGAAAGCATGCAGAAAAGTGAGAAACATCAAACTGCAGAACTCCTTAAAAATGACCAAGAACTGCGAGAACAATACAGAGTTATAACAAATAGATACAATGCAATAGCAAAGATAAATAATATAGATAAACAATGGGCAGTGTTAAGAGATTCTATCCACCAAACTGTTAAGGAGATAATACCACCGAAAAAAGAAGCTCCTTAATGGATGACAGACGAAATCTTAGGACTGATTGACAAGAGGAGGAGGAGGAGTAAAAATAACCAAGAAAAATATAGCAAGATAAATAAAGAAATAAGATGCAAATGCAGTGAAGCAAAAAGAAGTGTGGTTAAATGAACAATGCAGACAGATAGAGAACTCCCATAATAAGGACAGCAAAAACATGCACAAACGAATTCTTCTTCTCTTCTTCTTCTTCGTTCACTTCTACCACCAAAAACCGCACTGTGAACCTACTGAATTCATGCCTGTGGTCCTCGTTAGGTCCCATGGTCCCCTGTGTGGTCCAAAATAGACCACACGAGATCCACGAAAGGACCACAAGAGATTCAGAGTGTCACAGTGCTTTAGCCTGTATTCTTGGTGGGTCTCGGAAGCGGGATTGCGTGACACCGTGGTTCTCATTGCACCAGTTTAGTCTAGGGTTGGACTTTCTCACCGGAAGACCTCGACGTGTTTAGGATATCAGTGCATCCCCGCTGGGTGAGAGGCGGTAGCCCACCCAGGCCAGAGTTGGACTTTCTCACCGGAAAACCTCGACGTGTTTTGAGATACCCGTGTATCACCGCCGGGTGAGAGGTGTTTGCCCATCCAGTCCAGGGTTGGGCTTTCTCACCGGAAAACCTCAGCGTGATTAGGATACGCATCCATCCCCGTCGGGTGAGAGGTGGTTGCCTATCTAAACTTCCCTGGTCCAGTGTCTCCGACTTCAGCATTTTGCGGTCGTGGCCGCTACCCTTCCTAGTTGTGACCAGGATGGAGCTTTTGTCCAGGAGGACGAATCCTCGCCACTAGTGACTTCTACCCCTGGATTGAGCCGGTTTAGGCATTATCCCAGTATGGGCGTGTTTGGGACGGGACCGACTTCTAGAGCAGAAGTACTGTGACATGCATAGCCTTCAAGATTCACCCCTGGTATGAGCCGGTTTAGGCAAAATTCACCAGTATGGGTGTTTATCAGGCGTTAACGACCTCTAGAGCGGAGGTGGCATGACATGTCTAGCCATCAAGTTCCACCCCTGGTGTGTGCCGGTTTAGGCATATTTCACCAGTGTAGGTGTATTTCGGACGTGGGCGGCCTCTAGAGCAGAGGTGCCGTGGTATAGCTCCCGTAGCGATACTACTGGACATACCAGTTAAACTTCACTTTCCACCACCTTTTCCCATCGGCGCCGCACAGCAACCTTTATTTCTTTTCCGCATTTACTTCCTTAACCGGGAGGAGCTTCACTCCACGCACGGCATTTGAAGAGTCTCGCCAGCAGTGTCTTAACCTCTGGGACAAGCCGGTTCATGCATTTCACCCGACATGACTGCACTCAGGACGTGGCCGACCTCCAGAACAGAGGTGCCATGATTTGACTGTTTGCTTCGCTTTATCCTTTCTACCACCTTTTCCGCAGTGATGCTGCGCAGCAACCTCATTTGTACCTTTCTTCATTGGCCGGGAAGAGCACCGCTCCACGCACGGCAGCTGAAAAATCTCGCCAACAGCGGCAGATGAGCTACCAAACGTGCCACTCATCTACCCTAAGTAACTGGTTTTCAGGCGCCAGATATTCGCCCTCGCCCCTTCTCCTGTCAGTTTAAACAGTTCTGCCACGGGAAGGCCAGGAGCTGGACTTGACTGCCAGAGGCTGTTTGAGGCGCATTTGCAGTCCTTAGAACCAAACGAATTAGTGAACTCACAGGCAGGAAGACAAAATATATCACAGAATGCCTGAAATCAAAAGAGGGTAAAATGTTAATGGGAAAAGAAGACATTGTGGACAGAGTACATCTGTTAGCTATATGGATGAGAAAGACCAGAATTAACACCAGATACTGAAAACTGTGACGGACCATCAGTACTTGAAGATGAAATCATAGATGCCATCAAACACATGAAGAAAGGAAAAGCGACTGGGCCTGATAATATAACAATAGAAGAAATAGAGGCACTAGAGGAGACAGGAATAAAAATAATAACCAAGTTACTGAATGACATTTACAACAGTGGTTATATGCCCAGTGACCTACTTAAACCACGTTTATAGCACTAACAGAGAAACCAGGTGCAAAGGAATGTGATGACCACCGGACTACCAGTCTCTCATGTTACATAACGAAGCTACTTCTGAGAATTGTTATGAGAAGAACAAGGAACAAGATAAAAATGGAAATAGCAGATGAATAGTTTGGATTTGTTGAAAGAAAGGGAACACACATTGCCATTTATGCTTTACGAACACTAACAGAAGCTTTAGAAGTACAGAAAGGTCTCTACTTATGCTTCTTTGTTTACACCAAGGCATTCGACAAGGTGAAATATAATGAAATTATTAAAATGCTTGAAGACATCAGTATAAACGGCAAAGACCTGAGGATTGTAAAACATCTATACTGGAAGCAAGAAGCACCAATTCGAGTTGAAAATAATATCAACCTATAAAACATGGTGTGCGACAAGGATGTGTACTATCTCCAGACATTTTTTTCTCTGTACAACTAGAATATTCTAAGAACGATCATCACAGCACCAGGTATAAAAATTGGAGGACACAATATTAACAATTTTCTGTATGCTAACGACACAGTACTGATAGCTGAGAACCAACAAGACCTGCAAAATCTCTTGGATAAAGTCGCTAACAGAAATGCCTTACTTTAAATATGAAAAAAAAAAATATATATATATATAGACAGACAGAGAGTACGGTTATATCTAAGAAACAGAATCCACCAAAATTCAGTATAAAATTAAACAGAACTATTCTAAATCAGATGCAGAAATTCAAATACCTTGGAGCAATAATAACTTCAGATGGGAAATGCAGAACAGAAATTAGGAACAGAATAGGCCAAGCAAAGACTGCATTTCAGAGAATGAGAAACATATTATGCAACACATCCTTATCAATGAATGTTAGAAAACGAGTCCTAAAATGCTATATTGAACCTATCTTGTTATATGGAAGTGAATCATGGACAATGGACAGGTCTGCACAAAAGTCATTGGAAACAGCAGATATGTGGTTTATTAGAAGAATGTTGCGAATCCCCTAACAGCAAAGATAACTAATGAAGAATGTAGGAGAAGAGCTGGAGAGACAAAAAAAATCTTGTAAAAAAATAAGAGAGAGAGACAATGTACTTTCATGGGATATGCAATGAGAAGAGAGTGCATTGAAAATATTATAACAACAAGAAAAATAGAAGGAAGAAGATTAAGGGGAAGACCAAGAGAAATGATACTGGACAGTCTGACGGGATGGTGTGAGAGGAGATCACCAACTGAGCTGATGGCCTGCATGAAGGAATGTGTACTCTGTATAAGCATAATAGCTAGCCATCGCCAGTCGGCACGGCACATAATGATGATGATGACGATGATGATGATGATAATGATGATGATGACTTGAATGTTTAACTTAGAGATAGGAGTGCGAGCAAGACAGTTGATATATAGCCTTGTCATGGCTGAGAAGCAATTTCTACTTGTGTTGGATCCGATTGAAATGAATCATTTACGAAAGAGTCGCATCTGCTAGTTTGGCGTACCGTTCCACATCCCTGGTTCGTTATATATTTAAATTTTAAACAGTGCATTCATATTTATATAATGCTAATTACACGCAGTTGAGTTTTGGCCGTAGATCTTTTCATTCAGTTTTATGAACTATACACGCAGTTGACTTTTATTCGTGGGTCTTTTCATTCAACTTTATGAACTAATAATCGTTATGACCTCACTTTTAAGCTAATAACCAGTCATATCCTCATTTTGAGCTGATAACCAGTCATATCCTCACTTTTGAGCTGATAACCAGTCATATCCTCACTTTTGAACTGATAACCAGTCATATCCTCACTTTTGAGCTGATAACCAGTCATATCCTCACTTTTGAGCTGATAACCAGCCGCATCCTCGCCATATACAGTTTCTGTCATCTTCTTTTACTCAGATAAGCGTGTGTACACATGTATTTTGATAATATATAGTTATACTGATAGGTCTTTGTTTGATACACAGTAAAAAAAAAATGGTTTTTATTTATCCAAATTGTTCTCATTGCAGACCCAGATGCCACATATACAAGCTTCTCCAACCCCAATTACTTCTTCAATCGGACACATCATCACCGTCGTCACCACAACAACAACAATAACAACAACAACGACAGCTCCCCGGTTAACGGAAACAACAACAGCATTTCCGTGGAGAAGCTGTCGCTGTCCTCGGATTTCTTCGACGGCAACAGCGGAGCTTTCAGTGACTACTCCTCCTGCGAACCGACACCTACCACCCCTGATCGCACGCTTGTTCTCCAGAAGCTCCACTCCCTCTCCGACGGCGAGGACGACGACGATATAGAGGCAGATGGTGACGGCTACGGGCAGAGCGCGGACGAGGATAAAGCCCCCTTGGTGAAGAACGACAGCGACAGCGATGAGAGCACCGGCAGCGCAGTAGAAGAGCCGAGAATTTACTACGGCGTGGGGGCGCAGCAGTGCCGGAGGTCGCGAGGGATTCTGGGCTACCTGGAGATGCTGGAGAAGCAGGCCATGGAGAGGGAGATGCGGAGCGTGAACGGCGCGAATAACGACGACGACGACGGCGACAACGGCGGCGAGGAGGACGGAGATGATGAAGATGAGTCCGACTCGCCGAAGACCATGCAGGGAGGAGATCAGCCTGTTGAGCCGCCGCGCGATGAAAAGTGAGTAGCTTCTGATTACTCTGCTCTCGCGTGCGTGACATCTCAGCGTTCGTGTGCGTGACATCTCAGTGTTCGTGTACGTGCCATCTCAATGTTCGTGTGCGTGCCATCTCAATGTTCGTGTACGTCACATCTCAATGTTCGTGTACGTGACATATCAATGTTCGTGTTCGTGACATCTCAATGTTCGTGTTCGTGACATCTCAGTGTTCGTGTAAGTGACATATCAGTGTTCGTGTTCGTGACATCTCAGTGTTCGTGTAAGTGACATATCAATGTTCGTGTGCGTGACATCTCAGCGTTCGTGTAAGTGACATATCAGTGTTCGTGACATCTCAGTGTTCGTGTTCGTGACATATCAATGTTCGTGTTCGTGACATCTCAGCGTTCGTGTAATTGACATATCACTGTTCGTGTAAGTGACATATCATTGTTCGTGTTCGTGACATCTCAATGTTCGTGTACGTCACATCTCAACGTTCGTTTGCGTGACATCTCAACGTTCGTGTATGTGAGTTCTCTGCGTTTATGTTCTGACTTCTCTGCACTACATGACTTCTCAACTTTTATATATGTGACTTCTCTACGTTTGTGTTCGTGACCTCTCCACCTCTCTCTCTCTCTCTCTCTCTCTCTATGTAGATATATATATATATATATATATATATATATATATATATATGAATGACATCTACGTTAATATACGTGACATCTCCACCCTCATATACTTGACTTCTATACATTTATATAACGGTTTTTTTCCATGTCCATATTCCACAGTTAGTGCCATATATCAGTTTTTCTTAGACATTTTTACCTCATCTTATTCCTGAATTTGAAGCATTTTCACATGTCTGCATTATATATATATATATATATATATATATATATATATATATATATATATAATATATATTATATTATATTATATATAATTGTTGAAAATAAATTATATTAAAAATAGGAGACTAATTTTGTAGCTTAAAATCTTTTGTTAAAAGAGAGAGATAGATTGATTGATTGATCTTTATTTCAAAAGGGTTAAGAATTGGGCACGCAGGCCCGTCTCACATCCTGCCCTTTATCATACATCTTTCACTCTATTCCAGACATTCTACAAATATGCTGTTCATGTAACAAACATAATTAACACTGAAACTGAGAGACATAAAATAAAATATAACATTTACGTTTCGCTCTTATCTATTCACTCAGTACAGAAGTAACTACATACATTATAAATGACTATCTACTAAACAAAATTTTCGGGACTATTCAGAAAACAATTAATTGTATTCGGTGTCTGTAAGAGCAGCTTAAGATAACTTTTAAGTTTTATAATTCATGGAGGCATGTAGTCGACATCAAATAGATATTGGGAAAGCTTGTAGTTGTAGGTAGGAGTATAATTTATATTTTTTATATAGGATGGGAGGGTATTCCAAAGATGAGCAGCAGAATAACTAAAGCTTTTCTTGTAAAGATCAAGTCTAGGTTTTGGAAGAGAGAGAGAGAGAGAGAGAGAGAGAGAGAGAGAGAGAGAGAGAGAAAAGAAAACTTGGCTCCCGATACAAATTCTGAGAAAATGTCATTGGCCTATTCCAGTTTCGTAGCACAGAAACTTGATGAGAACTTGATGAGGTCTTCTTCTTCTTCCTCTTCTTCTTCTTCTTCTTCTCCTCTTCTTCTTCTTCTCTTCACCTCCTCCTCCTCTTCTTTCTTCTTCTTCTTCTTCTTCTTCTTCTTCTTCTTCTCCTCTCCTCTTCTTCTCTTCACCTCCTCCTCCTCCTTCTTCTTCTTCTTTTCTTCTTCTTCTCCTCCTCCTCTTCTTCGTCTCCTCCTCCTCCTCCTCTTCTTCTCTTCTTCTTCTTCTTCTCCTCCTCCTCCTTCTTCTTTACTTCTTCTTCTTCTTCTTCTTCTTCACCTCTTCTTCTTTTCTTCTGCTTCCATCTTCTTCTTTTCTTCTTCTTCTTTCTCTTCTTCTCTCTTCTCTTCTTCTTCTCCTCCTCTTCTTCTTCTTCTTCTCCTCCTCTTCTTCTTCTTCTCGTCACCTCCTCCTCATCCTCCTCTTCTTCTTCTTCTTCTCTTCTTCTTCTTCTTCTTCTCGTCATCTCCTCCTCCTCTTCTTCTTCTTCTTCTTCTTCTTCTTCTCCTCCTCCTCTTCTTTTCTTCTTCTTCTTCTTCCTCTTCTTCTTCTTCATCTCCTCCTCTTCTTCTTCTTCTCTTCACCTCCTCCTCCTCTTCTTTTCTTCTTCTTCTTCACCTCTTCTTCTTCTTCGTCTCCTCCTTCTCCTCTTCTTCTCTTCACCTCCTCCTCCTCCTTCTTCATCTTCTTATTTTCTTCTTCTTCTCCTCCTCCTCTTCTTCGTCTCCTCCTCCTCCTATTCTTCTTCTTCTCCTTCTCTTCACCTCCTTCTCCTCCTTCTTCTTTACTTCTTCTTCTTCTTCTTCTTCTTCTTCACCTCTTCTTCTTTTTCTTCTGCTTCCATCTTCTTCTTTTCTTCCTTCTTCTTTTCTCTTCTTCTCCTCTCTTCTTCTTCTCTTCATTCTTCTTCTCCTCCTCATCTTTCTTCTTCTTCTACTCTACCTCATCGTTCTTCTTCTCCTCCTCTCTCTTCTTCTTTTACTCCTTTTCTTTTTCTTCTTCTTTTTCTTCTCCTCTTCCTCCTCCTTTTCTTTTTCTTCTTCGTCTCCTCTTCTTTTTCTTCTTCTTTTCTCCTTCATTTTCGTTCGCCTCGATGAGGGAAAAAAGAGGGACTAATAACCAGTCATACCCTAACTTTTGAGCTGATAACCAGTCACATCCTCGCCATATAGTTTCTCTCATCTTTTACTCAGATAAGCGTGTGTACACATGTATTTTGATCATAAGTAGTTATACTGATAGGTCTTTGTTTGATACGCAGTAAAAAAAAAACCATTTAAATAAAAGCAGGGCACCATTTTCGTCAACTGTGGAAGGAAAAAAAAAGGGTAGGAGGGGGGTGGGGAGAGTGAATTTGGACCGTAGATTGACAGGCTCAAACTGTTGGAATATTACACGAACCTTTTGGCCTTTTGAGTGAGACAATCTTGGCGAGGTTTGATTGAGGATGGGCGGGGGTAAGGGAGGAGGGAAGAGAGAGGGGGAAACTAGGGAATTCTAACATAGGCTGTAAGGGGTGTTGGGGGGAGGGGCGGGGTGAAAACTACTGCGCTGGAGAGTATAGGCTTGTAGAGCATGTTCATAAGAGAGTTTCCCGGGTAATCCGGTTTTGTGCTTTGCAGAGTTCGCCGTTTCAGACCGGCTCTGAACTCGTCGTAGTGCAGCAGAGAGGAGAAAACTGCTCAATCACATTCTCATTACATTCTTTAGATTTGCTAACTCATTGAATAAGATAGTTGAGATTGTGCACATTAAATTATATATTTGGGATTGTGCACAATGAATAAGATAGTTGGGATTGTGCACATTAAATAAAATAGTTGGGATTGTACACATTGAATAAGATAGTTGGGATTGTGCACATTAAATAAAATAGTTAGGATTGTACACATTGAATACGATAGTTGGGATTGTGCACATTGAATAAGATAGTTGGGATTGTGCACATTAAATAAAATAGTTGGGATTGTACACATTGAATACGATAGTTTGGGTTGTGAACATTGAATAAGATAGTTGGGATTGCACACATTGAACAGGATAGTTGGGATTGTACACATTGAACAGGATAGTTGGGATTGTACTCATTGAATAGGATATTTGAGATTGTATACTTTGAATAAGATAGTTGGGATTGTACACATTGAATAAGATAGTTGGGATTGTACACGCGTTGAATAAGATAGTTGGGATTGTACACCTTACATAAGATAGAACTGTATACATTGATTGGAAATAACCCTGACAGTGAGACGAACCATTAGACCTCTTTTGCATACTTTCGCGTATCTAAAAGCTTTCCTAACATGAGTACTTTATTTGTTATAAATTTATCAAAAGTGGTTTAAAATTTTGAGTAATACTCAAGCACTCATCTCAGTACAAAGCTATAAATATTCGACATGTCTAAAAGATCAAAGGTCACACTAGATGTACTGTATTCATCTGTGTTTGTGGCACATTCAAGTCAGTAGGTTAATAGAGGGTCTAACATAAAGCATAGCTGGATTTTAAAAATGGAAAATAAATAAGCGCTGTACATGTTTTTTTTAAAGTGAAATGAAACTCAGAAAAGTGGGTATTTTTATTATTGCTGACAATCATATTTAAGTTTTGAAAATTACGCCGGTTAGATGACGGCCATTACATTTGATACATTCAGCCAGGCGTCTGGAAAACTCCTGCATAACACCATTTAACATGTTAACGGATATTTTGAATGCAGTGTCGGATTCGATCCTTTAGATCTGCAACTGAATGTGGTCGACTAGCATACACCGTGTTCTTGAGGTACCCCCCATAAAAAGAAGTCTGCGGCCGATAAACCCGGTGACCTTGCCGGCCAATGAATATCTCCAAACTTGGAAATAAGACGATTGGGAAATGCTTGTCGCAGCATGGCCATGGACTGATGGGTTGTGTGGGCAGTTGCTCCATCTTGTTAAAATCATTTTAGTCTCTTATTTCTATTGGCCGAGTCTGGAATGAAGTATTCAGTTCGCATTTGCACATAAAGATCACTATTAACAGTAAGAGGATGCTCGTCTTCGTCTTAAAAAAATTATGGGCCAGTAACGCCGAATGATGCAACGCCACAACACACTGTTACTCATTCACTATGGAGCGGTTTCTCATGCAGTAATTGTGGATTTTCAGCTGACCAGTATCTGAAATTCTGCTTGTTCACTTTTCCTGACAACTCATTAAATGTGCTTCATCAGACATTATGAGGTTATTGAGCAAATTCTGATTTTCTTCAATGCGTGCTAGAAAATCGGTAGCAAAGTCAATTCTGTTAATTTTATCAAAATCATTCAGTTGCTGCACAGCTTGTAAGGATGGATATGCAGATGATTATGAATGATGCGACGTAGGGAGCGATCTGACATACCAAGTGCCAAAGCGTGCCTAACAGCTGATCGCCGAGGGCTACGAAGCAATGCGTTGCGGACTTCTTGAATTCGTTCAGGTGTCTGTTGATTTCTTGGGCGACCGGTAGACTTGTTACTAAGGCAATTAGCGGTTTCCTTAAAATTTTTTGACCCACCTCAAAATTGTTCTCCGATCGGGAACATTATCAAGGGGATGCAACTCAAAACGGCGACAAAGCTTTCGTTGTACACTAATAGACGATTCTTCACTTTTAAAATAAGTTTCAACGGTGAATGCGCGATGTTGTGTTTGCCAAGAAGCCATTGTTAAAAATGACCGTTTGTCTGCTTCATCTCTGACGTCATGTTTTTTTTTTCACACGTATTCAGTTTCTGCGCACTACGTCAGTTAAATCCAGCTATGCTTTATGCCGGACCCTGTATTTGTAGAAGTTGTCATGTATATAGTGAACACACAAAATTTAGTCAGAGTAGCCACGTCTCTATCAGTTGGTTCATTCTCGTGGAATTTTGCATTCTGCAGTTGCTTTTTTGCGGTTATCCCAAGAGCAAATCAAAATTTGCCATCAAAATTTAGGAATATTTGATAACAACAAAATTGATTTTGTACACATTCTGGCAGTTCTTCTCATCAGTTCGTAGTTGTTTGAAACGAGAAATCAATCAAGTGGCTTCCATTAAGTGGCATACGTTAACTTCGTAGAGTTCACCATATTTAGACGTTTTAAACAAGAGTACACTTCAAACAAATATAGTAGCAAATTGCATTCACAGACCCAGGCGGGTGGGTCACGTGTCATTTTAATCAATCCAACTTTAAAAATGAAGTAAGGTAAAATTCTCCGTTTCCATGCCATTAAGACATGTTTGGGGTATACGGTGTTAGGCTCGTATTTTCCATGACCTTCGCCACATGAAAGTGTGATGTGGTCAGTATCACGCCTGGCCGCTTTACCTTCCCAGATTTCTTTGGTACCTTTTTTTTTTTTTTTAGAAACTGGGTGAATCCCAGGGCCTTTTTTTTTGGCGTCTACCAGGAAAAAAAATCCCGCTGCTTGGACTCGAACAGGAATAGTAAACCAAGCGCCTAACCACTCAGCTAACCAGGCCGCCCAGAAATTCTGATACATTGGAGCAGTAATAACCTCGGATGGAAAATGCAAACCGTAAGTTAGAATAGGCCAACAAAGACTTCTTTTCAAAGAATGAGAAACATATTATGCAACGCATCTTTATCAATAAATGTTAGATAACGGGTACCATATGGAAGAAAGTCATGGGCAATAGGCAGGGCCGCGCAAAGATTATTGTGAAATGTGGTTTACCTAAGAATGTTACGAATTCCCTGGAGAGCAAAGATTGCCAGTGAAGAATGTATGAGAAGACCTGCAGAGACCTCCCCATTAAAAAAAAAATCTTTTTAAAAAAAATTACGAGGGGAACAATATTCTTTCATAGGACATGCAGTGCGAAGAGTTGGCATTGAAGATATTATAACAACAGGAAAAATAGAGAGAAGAAGAGCCAGAAGAAGTCTGAACTGATGGCCTGTGGAGAAGCATAATAGCCAACGCTAGTCTGCACGACATATGATGATGATGGTGATGAAATAGGTTTCAGATACTTGTGCGAGATAATCTGCCACTGAAAGCTTACAGAATCTGTCACCAAGGCGAGCCAGATCAGAACAGTTCGTACGTGAAACTTATTGGTGCAGGAAAAGAAATACACAATTTTTAAGGTTTTAGAAACTTCCTCAAAATAGAGAGATTTAAAAAAAAAAAGAAAAAAAAACTACAAACAAAAACAAAAAAGAAAGAAATTGAAAGGCACGCGAAAAGAAATGCTGTTGTACAATTTGAATCGACTCATTCTTGTATACTAGAGTAGAAGTACAGATAGCTCTGCCATACCCTAGGTAATGTGGTGTTAGTGCCTATATGTTCATACTGTTACTTAGATAATGTGGTGTTAGTACCTATATTTTCATACTGCCACTGAGGTAATGTGGTGTTAGTGCCTGTATGTTCATACTGTTACTTAGATAATGTGGTGTTAGTACCTATATTTTCATACTGCCACTGAGGTAATGTGGTGTTAGTGCCTGTATGTTCATACTGTTACTTAGATAATGTGGTGTTAGTACCTATATTTTCATACTGCCACTGAGGTAATGTGGTGTTAGTGCCTGTAAGTTCATACTGTTACTTAGATAATGTGGTGTCAGTGCCTATACTTCCATACTGTCACGTAGGTAATGTGGTGCTGGTGCCTCTATGCTCACACTGTGATGTTTAGTTCGTATATTTTCATAATGTCATTTAGGTAATGTGGTGTTAGTGCCTATATTTCCGTACTGTCACTTAGGTAATGTGGTGTTAGTGCCTGTGTTTTCATTCTGTCACTTAGGTAATGTAGTAGCTAGTACCTGTGTTTTCATACTGTCATATTTTCGGTACATCAGAAAGTGGTGTGGCCAGCGCTGTGCCTGGTGTGGTCAGGTTCATGCCTGGTGTGGTCAGCGCTATGCCTGGTGAGGTCAGGTTCATGCCTGGTATGGTCAGCTTCGTCCCTGGTGTGGTCAGCTTCGTCCCTGGTGTGGTTAGCTTCATGCCTGGTGTGGTCAGCTTCATACTTGGTATGGTCAGCTTCATGCTTGGTATGGTCAGCTTCATGCCTGGTATGATCACCGCTATGCCTGATGTGGTCAGGTTCATGCCTGGTATGGTCAGCTTCATGCCTGGTGTGGTCAGTGCTATGCCTGGTATGGTCAGCTTCATGCCTGGTATGGTCAGCTTCATGCCTGATGTGGTCATCGCTATGCCTGGTATGGTCAGCTTCATGCCTGGTGTGGTCAGCGCTATGCCTGGTGTGGTCAGCGCTATGCCTGGTGTGGTCAGCGCTATGCCTGGTGTGGTCAGCTTCATGCTTGGTGTGGTCAGCGCTGTGCCTGGTGTGGTCAGGTTCATGCCTGGCGTGGTCAGCTTCATGCCTGGTGTGGTCAGCTTCATGCCTGGTGTGGTCATCGCTGTGTCTGATGTGGTGAGCGCTATGCCTGGTCGTCTTTCATTTCCCAGTTACAGAAGGAGCCGGATACACATTTCTGCCTCTGTGTGACAGTGGCACTTCTGGCAGGATTCGAACCGTCGCCTTCAGCGTAAGGAGTGAATCTACTAACCATTCAGCTACGCCCGGAGCCCAGATGTAATGTTTCATCTTGTTTTATCTTATCTTCACTCTCTCTGGAACTGAGAGCTGGTGTTCTTTGCAGCTGATGCTGTGAAGGTGTTGAGGCACATCATCATATTGGCTTGGGGTGGGTTACGACAATTTATTTGTGTTATTTCAGTCTAATGCAGAAGTACTATTGTGGAGTCCTTAAGTCTGCTTAAGGCGGCACACCTACCTGAAGTCGACTGTGCGTCTTTGTTTAAGCAGAAGTAACTAATAAACAGGAGTACCAACATGAAATCTGGTGAAAATGTTCCGGATATATTTCTATTCTGTGTAATGTTTGAGAAAAATGATATTTTCATGTTAAAAAAATAATTATGTAATTAATAATGGCAAGACTGACTAAAAAAAATCGTGAAAGTGTGTACAATTGTCTAACTCAGTGACTTGAGATAAACTACTACTACTACTACTACTATTACTACTACTACAACTACTACTACTACTACCACTACTACTTTCTTCTTCTTTTTCTTCTTCTTCTTCTTCTTCTATTGCGTTCGGGGTTGTTGGTCACATCAGATCCTGATCCCTGTCGACATGGCCAAGCTCGCAGTCCTCTCCAGATCCTGATAGGAGCCCCAAAGCTTTTGCCCCAAGCTCGTGTCCTCTGACCATGTCTCACCCCTCAGGTCTGCATGGTTTGAGTACTCTTGGAGATAAACTTATGATATTGTGCATACTTAATGTGCGTTGTGTGTGATATGGCCCTTTATCACTTTCCTAATATGATTGCTTGTGTGTGTGTGTTTTATAAATTTATCAAAATTGGGTACAAATTTTAAGTAATACGTTGGCACTAATCTCATTACAAAGCTGTAAATATTCGACATATCTAAAAGTCAAGGGTCACACTTAAGGTACTATATCCACCGGTATTTGTGCCACATTTCAAGTCAGTAGCTTAATAATTGTAGACGTTATCATCTATATAGTGAGGATCAGTGTAGATTTCCCGCTGTTTTTATGCGACAAAAAACCCCCTACTTCACCGTCCCATACTCTCCAGCCAAAGAACGATGACCCTCCGTACCAGCTTCTTCTTCATCTGTTCCTAGTCTTTTATGTCTTCTTGCTTGCCGAATTTGCTGGGAAGCTTGCACTATCTGCCTTTCAGCATTTATTTATTTATTTTTTTATTCTGAAACAATCTGCATTGAAACTAAATTCACCACCGAATCTTTCCATTTTCTGCAGCATTGCTAATAGGCTACAGCCTCCATCATTAAAAATTGAAACAACCAAGAAGAGAAGCTGAGTCTCAGTAATAGTAACTATGATTCTGTTGACATTGAAAGACTCGCTAGCTAAGTCTTTTTTTTTTCAACTTCAGCACGCTTCCCTGATGAGTAACGAAATTGCATACTAAATTAGAAAAAAAAAATGGCATCATTCAAAAGTTCTGTGTCAGTTATTCTACCACCCTGGAGTTTATCCCGTCCATGACACTATCACCGTTATCATCGATGCTACTAGTAGTATTAGAATAATTCAGAGCACAGTCCTAATCATTGATGCTGCTAGTAGTATTAGAATAATTCAGAGCACAGTCCTAATCATTGATGCTACTAGTAGTATTAGAATAATTCAGAGCACAGTCCTAATCATTGATGCTACTAGTAGTATTAGAATAATTCAGAGCACAATCCTAATCATTGATGCTGCTAGTAGTATTAGAATAATTCAGAGCACAGTCCTAATCATTGATGCTACTAGTAGTATTAGAATAATTCAGAGCACAGTCCTAATCATTGATGCTACTAGTAGTATTAGAATAATTCAGAGCACAGTCCTAATCATTGATGCTGCTAGTAGTATTAGAATAATTCAGAGCACAGTCCTAATCATTGATGCTACTAGTAGTATTAGAATAATTCAGATCACAGTCCTAATCATTGATGCTACTAGTAGTATTAGAATAATTCAGAGCACAGTCCTAATCATTGATGCTGCTAGTAGTATTAGAATAATTCAGAGCACAGTCCTAATCATTGATGCTGCTAGTAGTATTAGAATAATTCAGAGCACAGTCCTAATCATTGATGCTACTAGTAGTATTAGAATAATTCAGAGCACAGTCCTAATCATTGATGCTACTAGTAGTATTAGAATAATTCAGAGCACAGTCCTAATCATTGATGCTACTAGTAGTATTAGAATAATTCAGGGCACAGTCCTAATCATCGATGCTGCTAGTAGTATTAGAATAATTCAGAGCACAGTCCTAATCATTGATGCTACTAGTAGTATTAGAATAATTCAAAGCACAGTCCTAATCATTGATGCTACTAGTAGTATTAGAATAATCAAGGTCACAGTCCTAATCATCGATGCTACTAACAGTATTAGAATAATCAAGATTACAGTCCTAATCATCGATGCTACTAGTAGTATTAGAATAAACAAGATTACAGGCCTAATCATCGATGCTACTAGCAGTATTAAAATAATCAAGATTGCAATTCTAATCATCGATGCTGCTAGTAGTATTAGAATAATCAAGATCACAGTCTTAATCATCGATGCTACTAGTAGTATTAGAATAATCAAAGATCACAGTCCCAATCATCGATGCTACTAGCAGTCTTAGAATAATCAAGATTACAGTCCTAATCATCGATGCTGCTAGCGATATTAGATTAATCAAGATTACAGTCCTAATCATCGATGCTACTAGCGGTATTAGAATAATCAAAGATCACAGTCCTAATAATCGATGCTGCTAACAGTATTAGAATAATCATGATCACAGTCATAATCATCGAAGAAATAGTTTTTTTTTAAAAATATTTTTGTTCAGACTTAGAAAGGGGCGTGGCATGTTTAGAACACATAGGAGTTTCATCCGATGCTGTCTTGTCTTCTCTTGTCTAAACAGACATTGTTACTTGAGGTGGAACACTCGTGCTGTGGCCAATTCTGCTCCGTTTACAGGCTACGACTAAACTTTCACAAAGCTCATACTTTCCATCTGGTCGTGCCATATTGGAGAACACAAGCATCAATCGAATGCAAAATAATTCTCACACCCACAAACCTATAGTGCTCGTATAAACACATTTAGTTCTAGGGAGTACTCATTACAATTTATGTTACTTGGAAGTGATCGTGTAAAACTTGTTTGTTGCAAGTTTACATGTTATAAATATTGGGAGGAATATTTTCTCAAGATGGTTTACAGTCCAACGTTTCCCTCGGCATGTACTACAGTACTAGAAGCCAATCTAACAGACCAACATTTCCCTCGCCATTTACTACAGTACTAGAGGACAATCTAACAGACCAACATTTCCCTCGGCATGTACTACAGTACTAGAAGCCAATCTAACAGACCAACATTTCCCTCGGCATTTACTACAATACTAGAGGACAGTCTAACAGACCAACATTTCCCTTGGCATTTACTACAGTACTAGAGGACAATCTAACAGACCAACATTTCCCTCGGCATGTACTACAGTACTAGAGGCCAATCTAACTCCCCTATTGGACCACCATCTCAGGTTCTCCCTTCTTTGGCCTGTTGTATGCTAACTGTGTATAAATCAGCTCAGGCATTACAATTAATACAACAAATACATATGACACGCAATACAAATGATTAAATCTGAATTCAATAATACACCATTTTAATCGCACAAATTTAACCACAACAACCACATACAAACTGACACTGACAGTCAACATGATAATCAAGATATTATTCATCAATAAGGGCAGAACAGTGTGATAAACAAATGAATGAAAATGCAAAATGATTCAAACATAACATCAGAAAATAATGAAGCTTCTCAGATCTGCAATATTAATACTGTGTACCCTGTGTACCTCAAGCCTCAGTTCCCTGGGCCCTATATGTGGCCTCCACCACGAATATGTGTGCAAGTGCACTTTAATCCCATTGCTGCCATTACCCATATCAATATAATCTGTATTGATGCAAACACATGGTCAATCTATATGAAAAGCATACAGAAAAATCATACATGTTCCAGTCTACTATGCAGAGAAATCACAGTGAAATTAGACACATAATTTTGATATTTTTACACGTAATAACACGAACCCTACGTCACAGTTAAATTCACACTACATAATCTACACCACATGAGGTGGGCACGGGAAGAATATAACTAACAATCCCAATAATATACAGAAATTTATAGCACATCCATAAGCACAACGAAGACACGACGTCACCCGGTCATGCCCCGATACGATCTGATGCAAGAAAAAAATGACATCATACACTAACCCCCTAACCTCTACCAAGTCACGTGGACGATTACGCTTCGGTCAAGGCCATACACCCCTCGACCCAAGCGCATATCGTTCACAATCGTTGTATGTAGGAGTATGTGTTGGAATGGCAGAAGCAAAATTAACCTTTTTTTTTTTAAACTCACATTGGGCGTCCACAACTCACAAAACGGCTGATATCTCCGGAAATGTTTATATTTGTGCCAAAAAACATTTGTGACCAGTAAGAAAATGTGTACTAATCACAACCCCTTCCTCCCCTCCCCCCCCCCCAAAAAAAGTATATTTAGGTAAATAAAAGTTTTTTTTTTGGGGGGGGGGGGTGGGGGTAAGTTATCGGGTAGGTGTGCCGTCCTAAGTTGTTTAACAAAGACTAGCGTCACCTACCTTCACGTGGAGCTTCCGATGAGGTGGTTTAAAGGAGTGCATAGTTACACGTTGAGGACGTCACATATCCTGTAAATGTTGCACACTTGACAAGGAACGGGCAGGCAGGAAGACATCTTACGTCCACGTTTGAACCGGCGATACCAGCACAATCGATCTAGTAATATAAGGTGGATTTTAATGGCCGCTGCGGGATGATGATGTAGTTCAATAATGGATGAAATTTATCGAGGTACATATCAGACTACTGGTGGCTAGACACAAATATCAAGCTGTAGTGGCATATTCTGCTACAACCAACTGAATCTATCAGGAAATAACTAAACATAAATAGTGGGGACTCTCTCTCTCTCTCTCTCTGTGTCTTTCTCTCTCTCTCTCCCTGTCTTTCTCTATCTCCCTCTATATATATATATATATATATATATATATATATATATATATATATCGACTACAAGAACAGTCCTGTATCCTCACAACAGTTGACGAAAACCTAGACTAACTAAAAAAAAACGCAGCTTCTGTACCTTTCCAACTAACGCTCATTCGTTGATACAGATCTCGTGCAGGACATTATTGCATGCCCAGAACTGTGCTCATAAACCAGGAGCGTTAATTTTACCTGAGTTTTTCCAGGGTTGCATACCCTTACATACATATTCTGTTACAAGTCCCAGAGTGGAAAAAAAAACCAGGGGGTGTGCAATGCTTCTTTAGCAGACTCCACCGCCAAGGCGATCCCTGCCCCATTAGCCTGGCTGGGCATGTTACTGAGGGTACCAGCAGAGAGGTGGGTCAGAGTCAAGGTCAGCAACGGTTCGCCAGCCCTGGTGCTTGCGTGTCAGCAATAGATCGCTGACTGCCAGATCACAGGCGTTCCCCTACCCCCACCCCCAGTTATATAACACAATGCAGGGTAATTATGGTTTCCCTTAAAGTTTTTCAGTTCTTGTTCCATTTCAAATCCACAGGTTTGATCATGGCACGGAGATCAACTCACCAGACTCAAATGACAGCGGAATCCAGACAGGCGAGAAGACACCTGTTCTCTCCCCGGAGACGCCAGGGAATCATGTAAGTGGTTCTGTCAGTTTCTGAAAGTCCCTTTGGCTTTGAGACCAAATCAGAGGTTCTTAGGCACCTCACGATCACATAACCCCAATAGATTGCCCACGTAACCATCTCACATTCGCAGAACCCCAATAGATTGCCCACATAGTCATCTCATGATAACATAACCCCAGTAGATTACCCACATAACCTTCTCATAGTCGCAGAACTCCAGTAGATTATCCATCTAACCATCTCACGATCACAGAACCCCAGTGGATTTACTGTTTAACCATCTCACTATCACAGAACCCCAATAGATTCCTCGCTTAACCATCTCACAATCACATAACTCAAATCATTGCTGGGAAGAATGCTGTGATAGTTTGTTAGGAATGTCAATCGACCCTCCGATCTCCTCTTCGGTGAAGAATTACACCTGCCCTTTGTTGACTCTGGCCATCGTTTCTAGAGATTTTGATTGACCGTTTATGTTGTGCCAAAGCAAGTTTAACCTCCCAGCTCCATCATTCTCGAAAAGGACTCTTATTCACAGTTGTTAGTGTAGTATTTTGTCCGGCTAACTTCTCTTTATAGCATTGATAATATCGGCAAGATAATTCAAGTAATGTAATATAATCGATCAGCGTACAGCGACATATCGTGCGATTGCCACGTGATATTTATGTCATAAATTTACATATTTCGGTATCAAGCTATCGTGTTTGCCTCTCGGAGATAGATTTAAATTGTCTTTGTCCAGGTTCCTGTACATTTGTACGTTAAAGCAGTGACTCCCAACTTCAAGTCGCGACCCAGAGCAGTCTGAAGTAGAATTACGAGAAGATAAGACAAAAAAAAAAACAAACAGGATTTTAGATAAATCCTCCTATTTTGTGTTCTCACAGCTGAACATTAAAATAACAACAGCCATACTAGTCCATTGAAATGTCGTGCTTGAAATAGAAATCTAATAGCGTTGCTTTCTATATAGGCCAGAGGCAATGAATGTACCAGTTCATTCACTGTATTCAGAGTGGCATCATGTTAAAGACAGTGAAACCGCATTGTTTCGTAGTTGATGAAATTCGTTTTTTTTTTTTTTTAATGATTCGCGGGTCATACACCATTGCTAGTTCAGGGTCGCTCTGAAAAATAGTTTGGGAAGCGCTGAGTTACAGAGAAATAACCGTTAAATGAGACACGCACTTTTTTTTTAAATGAGTTCCCTTCTATTTTCTGAGTTAATTTCACGCGGTAAATAACAGGAAAATTCGAAGGAAAGAAGAGGGAAGGAGCTAACAGAATAATAGAACTGGCCGAGTGGGATGGAGAATGACAAACGTCTGAATTTATCCAGTTACACAAATGACCGCCAATGCAGTTGACAACCACCACGCGATGAATGCATTGATTCACACTTTGTTCTTGTTCTCTTACTAGGCAATCATCCAGTTTCTTCTACGAGCTAAGAGTTGCGTGAAGCATATTTATATATGTGCATGCGTGTTGTGATGTAGGTATGTCGGTATAAGATGTCCATGTGGTAACGTATTTACATCTCATGTTAATGTGTAAATGTCAGTGTGAGATTTCCGTATGTTAACATTGTAACTGCAATTAGGGAACTGAAACAGATTGATAGATTCAAGTAATTAGGAACAATTATAACAACTGATGGGAAATGTCACAACGAAATAAAAAAAAATAGACGTGCTCAGGCCAAGTCAGCATTCTAGAAAATGAGAAACATTTTATGCAACAGATCTGTATAAATGGAAACAAGATTCCAAGTACTTAAATGTTACATCGAGACAATTTTGTTTTATGGATGTGAAGCACGGTCCATGAATAAGAGAGTACAGTGAGAAATGGAGGCCATGGAAGTGTGGTTCATAAGAAGGATGTTAAAAGTACCATGGACAGCTAAGAAAACCAACGAAGAAGTCTTAAGAGAGGATGGAGTTAAAAGGCAAATTACAGCAAAGATCAGAGGCAGACAAGTGAGATTTGTGGGAGAAGAGGAAAATTGGAACACATTGTTGCAACTGGAAAAATTGAGGGAAGAAGAGACAGAGGAAGACAGAGAGAGAAGTTACTGGTTGGGCTGTCAGTGTGGCTAGGAAGAAAGTCACCGGGGGATCTCATAATCAAGTCTAAAGACAGGGAATTGTGGAGAGAAATGATCGCCTACGCCACGCGGCACGGCACTTGATTGATTTATTAATATTGTAAGTATGAGGTTTCCGTATGGTAACGTTGTAAATATGTCAGATTGAGCTATCTGTATGTTACGTTGTAAATATATCAGTATGAAATGTTCGGATGTTAAAGTTGTAAATCTGCCAGTGTGAGATGCCCGAATGATAATATTGTAAATCTGCCAGTGTGAAATGCCTGAATGATAACATTGTAAATCTGCCAGTGTGAGATGCCTGAATGATAACATTGTAAATCTGCCAGTGTAAGATGTCCGTATATTGAGGTATTGACATGTCGGATTCTACGATCTTTCCACTTAGGTTCCAGCTCAGATAGAGGAGACAGAAGCCAGTCCCGTGAAGGAGACACTTCCAGAGGGCTGGCAGAAACATGAAGGTGAGCAGCTTCAAGAATACTCTCCGACTTCTGTAGCCAAGTAGTTTGGTGCTCATGTCTTCTTTATGTTTCTTCCCCGCTCATATGTAACAGTTCTGTTGCATCTTATTAGACACTGAAGCCGAGAACTAATATAGAGATAAGAAAAGTACGTCTGTTTCCAAAACTGAGGAAATTGGAGATGTCTGGGATATGTAGATCAGCTGTGCTAAGAAAAATCAGAGAATTATTGGCCCAGGGACCGAAGCAATCAATCGGCTTCCCAGATAATCAGAATAAAAGTGCCCTTTTCCATCCTCCCCCCTTTCCCTCGTGTGATTGGCTTTCCTCCAATAACTGTATCGCCCTTGTCGCAGACCTCTTAGCTTCCACAGAAAGTGGTAGCTTTTGTCCAATATGCGTCAGACTAGGTCCACTTTGATTGGTCTCAAGCCGTATTTGGTCGTGTTTGCCTGGCAGAAGAACAGGCTTAACCTTGCTGGGAAGTTTTGATCATGGCTGGCGCTGACGGAAACGTGTAACATGAACCTTATGAGAGAGAGAGAATGTGTGAAAGTTTAACAGTTTTTCCCCCCCGAAAAAAATCGCAAGAATTACCCATAAACCACTTGTTTTCCCCCGTGCGGTCCGATACGTTGTCGGCCATTCCTTCTCATAAGCCTTTGGGGATCATATTTGCAGTCTCCCAGCATCATTGTCGAGATGTAGTGGCACTTGTTAGATGGTATTTTCATTGTAGTGGTCGTTTTAATGTCGCTTTTCGCGCGGCCACACGATCTGTTCTCATTCAGCGGGCGGCAACAACTTGAGAGGAGAATCCTAGTGTAATATGACATGAAGTGGTGTTTTCAGCGAGTCTAAGAGACGATAAAATAGAGTGGTGTTTCAGCGTTTGCAAGGGGCGGCTTATCTCCAGCGAAGCGAGTTTTTTTTTTTTTCCCTTTCTCTTCTCTCTTGTACCTTCTTTGACATTCATGTCGGGTTCCAGTTCTAGGGTTATTATCTGTTTCTTTCTTCTGTCGTGTCCCCTGCTACATATTTTCTTCTTTTCTTTGCTGTGTCGGATGTGGAATCATTGTTGTTCTTTCCCTCTTATTATGGAAATATTTCTAGTCCAGTTACGGAAAGGGGCGCTGGAAATGCTACCATTGCAATATTGCTATCAAGGCTGGAGTCTGGAAATACTGCCATTGCAATATTGCTATCATGGCCGGAGTCTGGAAATACTGCCATTGCAATATTGCTATCAAGGCTGGAGTCTGGAAATACTGCCATTTCAATATTGCTATCAAGGCTGGAGTCTGGAAATACTGCCATTTCAATATTGCTATCAAGGCTGGAGTCTGGAAATACTGCCATTTCAATATTGCTATCAAGGCTGGAGTCTGGAAATACTGCCATTTCAATATTGCTATCAAGGCTGGAGTCTGGAAATACTGCCATTTCAATATTGCTATCAAGGCTGGAGTCTGGAAATACTGCCATTTCAATATTGCTATCAAGGCTGGAGTCTGGAAATACTACAATTGCAATATTGCTATCAAGGCTGGAGTCTGGAAATACTACAATTGCAATATTGCTATCAAGGCTGGAGTGTGGAAATACTACAATTGCAATATTGCTATCAAGGCTGGAGTGTGGAAATACTACAATTGCAATATTGCTATCAAGGCTGGAGTGTGGAAATACTACAATTGCAATATTGCTATCAAGGCTGGAGTCTGGAAATACTGCCATTGCATTATGTGAGTCTGGAAATACTACAATTGCAATATTGCTATCAAGGCTGGAGTCTGGAAATACTGCCATTGCAATATTGCAATCAAGGCTGGAGTCTGGAAATACTACCATTTCAATATTGCTATCAAGGCTGGAGTCTGGAAATGCTACAATTGCAATATTGCTATCAAGGCTGGAGTCTGGAAATACTACAATTGCAATATTGCTATCAAGGCTGGAGTGTGGAAATACTACAATTGCAATATTGCTATCAAGGCTGGAGTCTGGAAATACTGTCATTGCAATATGTGAGTCTGGAAATACTACAATTGCAATATTGCTATCAAGGCTGGAGTCTGGAAATACTAATGTTGTTGCTATCGTTGCTAGCGTCTGGAAATATTAATATTGCTGGAATCTGGAAATACAAATATTTCTATCTTTGCTGGAGTCTGGAAATGTTAACATTGCTATCTTGGTGGAGTATAGAAATCATAATCTCTCTCTCTCTCTCTCTCTCTCTCTCTCTCCCTCTCTCTGAACCTTAAGTGCCCAGGGCACATGGGGCTTCCGCAAGGGTTTTCCACAAATGCCTGTCCTTTGCCTTTTTTTCTGCTCATGCCCAGGTGAGCCCTCTATTGCTCAACATCCTTTCTGTTGTTCTTCTCCATGTCTCTTTTGGTCTACCCTTACTTCTGTTCCCCTGTAATGTCCATCTTAGTGGTATTTTTGGTAGTGAGTTGTCAGTCATTCGGAGCACATGTCCCAACCATCGCCAGCGTCTTTCCTCAATAATTGTTGTCAGTGGCTTCATCTGCATTTCTGCCAATAAGATGTTATTTCTTATGGTGTTTGGCCAGAATATTTTCCTAATTCTTCGTAAACATTTAATCTGGAAAGAATTCAACTTGTTTTCTATGGTTTTGGTGATTGTCCAGCATTCACTTCCATAGAGTAGTACACTTAGAACATTACTCTTCTGCTATCTTTCTCGAGTTCAGAAGTATCACTTTTGCTATCTTACTGGAGTGTGGAAACATTAATATTCCTATCTTACTGGAGTATGGAAATACTAATACTGCTATCTTGCTGGAGTCTGGAAATACAACTGTTACAGTAACACTGAAATCGTTTAAACTAACGTGAAATGAGAGAGAGAGAGAGAGAGATATCATGAATGTACATAGAACTCTACACTGAGCCCTCTAAACTAAAGATACTAACAAATAGGAAAATGTCCCCAAAAGTGAGGAAGGAGTATTAACAGTGATATATACAGACAATATTACTATATGGCTGTGAAATTTAGACAATTAACAAAATGATGATAAAGAAACTGGATGCCACAGAGATGTGGTTTTGGAGAAAGATGCAACAAATACCAATGACAGACAGGAAAACAGTTAAAATTTTTAACTAGTTAAAATGATAAGGAAAAGACGATCACAATTTCATGGACGTATCATGAGAAGACAGAAGTTGGAGAACATAGACATGACTGGAAAATTAGAGGAGAAAGGAAGAGAGGAGAACCAGGAGAAAAATATCTCAGTGGACTGACCAGGTGGCATGGAAAAAGAGAAGCATCTGAATTAAATGAAGAACTGCACCAGATGGAGAACCGTTATCACCTGCGTATCCGGCACGGGACATAAATATACTGTCAAAAAAAAAAAAAAAAGGAAACGCATAGCTTATATAAGCTTCATTTTTTTATATGTTATGACAAAAATTTTTCCCCAGGTATCTCAGACCAAATCAGAAATTGTCACCAAGATATCAGGTCCATGATTTAGCTTGAATTTTGCTATTCTCGTGTGAAGTCAGAACGCAGTAGCTGCCCTTGCTAATCATGCATTTTTTTTTAACCATAACTCACGTTGTGTTTATGGAAAAGTTGTGATTTAACTCACGTTGTGTTTATGGAAAAGTTGTGATTTTTGTAGTGAGCACAACTCACTTCACATGCAAATGAAACCCTATAAAAGGATGAGGTTACACAAATAAATTCAGTTAATTTTCAAGCAGACAATTATAGCGCGTCTATGACAAAATTTACGAAACATTGCTGTTGGTCACCTGCAAGCAGGCGAAAGTCAAAGTCAGGTTGCCAAGCATTTAAACGTACAGCAGAGTACCATTAGTCGGACTTTGGCACCGTTTCCATGCCACTGGCTCAGCTGAAGACCGGCACCTCAGTGGATGACCCAGGGTGACAACAACAGCTGATGATCACTTTATTCTGGTTCATCACCTCAGAAACAGATTTAAAACAGCTTCCTCAAGTGCCCAGTCATTGCTTTCAGGACGTCGTGTGTCTGATCAAACTGTCCAGAATAGACTGCATGAAGCTGGACTGGTGGCACGACGACCTCACCGATGTCCTGTCTTAACGAGACGCCATCGCTAAAATCGACTTGTTTGGGCCAACCAGCATCGGCCCTGGACAACTGACAATCAGTGGAGACGAGTATGGTTTAGTGACGAATCTTCCCTTTTGTTGCACCTCCATGATATGCGGAGAAGGGTCTACCGTAGGCCAAATGAACGTTTTGCCCAAAATCGCTTTGATGAAGCTCCGCTGCATAGTGGTGGAGGTGTAATGGTATTGGGAATGATCAATTTCAACCGAAGGAGTCCATTGGTGCAGATTGAAGGAGGCTTGAATGTGCAACGATACGTCGCTATATCCTTCCATTTTTGGCTGCGCAAAGGTCTGTGTTTCAACAGTACAACGCCAGACCCCATTCTGCACGCTTCACCCCACAGTTCCTGACAGCCAACAACATTCTCACCCTTCCCTGGCCATTCCTGTCTCCAGACATGAATCTAATTGAGCATCTATGGGATGAGCTGCAAAGACGTGTTTGTCGCCGAAACATTTCTCCAGCCAATCGTCGTGATCTGTGGCAGGCACTTCAGGAAGAGTGGGCAGCACAGGCGCAAATCAGACCAATGATCGTATCTATGCCCAGGAGATGCCAGTCGCTGATCGATGCAAGCGGAGGCCACACACCATACTAACTTGAGAACCTCTGAGACTAGCAAATTCTCGTCACACAGATGCGAGAAACTGTCAAGTGAGTGTTTAAACCCTTAGGTATTATTGTGTGCAATTTGAAAATTTTATTCATTCAATTTAAAAAGCTATAGAATATCAAAGTTATGGCTAATATTAGGTCATCAGTAGTTATGCGTTTCTTTTTTGGACAGTATAATAATAATAAAATTGGCGAACTACCGTGCGAGCCCTGTGTGACGTTTAACGGCACGGAAAGGATATGATAGTAATAATAATAGTACCATTACCATGACGCGGTGTTGATTTCTACGCTATGTCTTTTTTTTTTCTTCTTTAAATAAATACAGCTATGTAAGTTCTGTTGTCTTCCGAGCGTGGAGAAATTATGGAGAAAGAAATAGTTCTTTCGGAGTGATATTAGCGTAGTGAGGCAGCTCGGACGAGAATTCTTACGCCTGATCACTTTCGACGGCGTTAGTTTGTCGAAGCAACTCAGTACCCTTTTATGTTTCTTTTTTTTTGTTTTTTGTTTTTGTAGAGTAGAAGATGACTGATCCGTATAAATAGTCAAAGTAAAGCGACTCTGGGGGCTGTCATTACATATAATAAACCGTATCAAAACACTACAGAAATCGGATCAAGTCATCTCCAGCCAGGAGACTCTAAGATTGGTAAGTGACAGGGCAGCGGCGTGTTTCTCTCAGCGCCTGTCAGTCCAGTGGGCTGATCCAGCATTTTCCAGCAATTACCTAGGATTTAGTAGGTTGCAAGTCAGCTGGTTTCAGCCGTGGGCAGAATGTCTACTCATATTGCTCCTTGGTTCTTTGAGCTCTCTACAACCTCCACACACCGGGGAGCGTGAAAGTTCTTGGGATTTAACTCTGTGTGGTTGTTATTTCTCAGTCCTTTTCTCTGAGAACTTGCGATGAATTTTAATATATAATTCACACGTTGTTCTGTCTTACACATATGTGCTGAAGGAGATATTAGAGAGGAGATGAGAGCACTTACGGGTGTGCGCAGAATGCATGGATGATGGCCCTTCCTAACAGACAGACAGAATTCGTTTTTTTTTTATTACTATTTGAATGAGGAGCACGCAAGACATCACAGTCAGATAGAGCAGCGGTTCCCATCATTTTTCAGGTCGCAGGCCCCTAACGGCAAAACTAATACTTTACCCCTTCTTCCCGCGAAACCACCCCCCCCCCCTTTTCCGTCGTTTCAGGACCAATATATATAACAAAAAAAGTTTGGAGAAAAAAGTTAAAAACGTTCATACATTTCTCACAGTCCGCATAATCTTGACTTGCTGCACTCATCGCCCCACGTGACTGCTCACGGAGCCCCAGAGTTAGGAATTAACGTGATAGAGCAGAACTTCACAGTTAAAACAGTTTCTTTCCGAGTAATAATCACCGGCGTTAATTCCATATTATAAATTCTTTGCCACTTTACTGTTGCCGTATAAGTAATCCTAGCTTTATGTTTTTTCTTTAAATTATACTTTCCTACTATGATAGATAGAGTTATTGGTTTTTTTTTTCTTTTGAGCACATGCCCATTTCCCACATTGTATGTCTCTGTCTTCCAGCTTATCAACTGTCTTTGTATTTAATACGCAACTTGTAGGCTTGAAAGAAAAGCTAGAATTGTTTTGAGTTTTTTTTTCCCTCTCTTGCCCTCAAGATGAAGACGGGCCCTACTACTGGCACGTGAAAAGTGGAACAATCCAGAGAGACCCTCCACCACCTGCCCCTCCAGATGGCCCCGCACTCTGCTCGCCCAGGCCAATCTCCATGATCTCCGAGTCGGTAAGTTTGATTTATGCCGAATTATTATCATTATTATTATCATTATTATTATTATTATTATATTTCACTATAACTGCGAGCTGGTGTTCATTGCAGCTGATGCGGTGAAGATGTTGAGGCACGCGTAAGGAGTGGGAGAAAAAGCAAGCAGTGACCCGGTTTTGATTGGAAATCCCACTGGCCAGAGATGGCCCCGTTTTGAATGGAAATGCCCAGTCCTTCGAGTCCGTCGCGGATCAGGTATATAAGACAAGAGAGAGAAGTTCAAAGGAGATTCCATAAGCTCAGCACGTTGGAGTCCAGCGACCGTGTCATTATGGACGAGAGTGGTCATTCGATAGATGGAGGCTGACGTGTATAGTTTAGTTGTGTGCATTTGTAATCAGGGTTGAACTCATATTGTTCAAGGAAATGGTTTTTTTTAAATGAATCAATAGTGCGTGTGGAAATATATAAATATATGGACTTCATGCGTATAGGATTCATTTGATTTGTATTGCCTTGTGGATCAGAATTTTGTAAATACAAGGATCGTGATTTTATAAAAAGGATTGTTGTTTCGTGTTCCTGTTATTTATATGTAAGGTGTGAACGTATGGTGTGGTCACCCTTCCTCCAATCAGTACGACGGCGGCAAGACAGAAATAAAAGATTGAACAATAATTCACGTCAGTAAAGTAAATATAAAATACTACACCAATAAATAAAAATACTACACATGGTGCCGTGACCAGGATTCGAACCTGAGCCATCTCTGGCCAGTGGGATTTCCAATCAAAACCGGGTCACTGCTTGCTTTTTCTCCCACTCCTTACACACGGCATCTTATCAGATTGACGCTAAAGTGGAGCTAAAACAGCAGAGGGTGTGCAGTACTTCTTCGGCGGACTCCACCACCACGGGGACTGTGACGATCCGTGTCCCGTGAGCCCAGGCTAGGCCTGTTACCGAGAGTACTAGCGGGGAAGTGAGACAGGGTCTTGGTCGGCTGTGGTTCGCTAGCGTTAACGTTAGCATGTCAGCAGTGGTTCGCCAACCCTGACGCTAGCATTTCAGGTCTGGGTTCGCCAACCCTGACGCTAGCACGTCAGCTATGGACTTCAGTCCTGACGCTACAGTGTCAGCTATGTCTCGCCAACCCTGACGCTAGTATGTCAGTTATGGTTCACTAACTGCTAAATCTGACAGCTTCTTCGACCTTATTAGACTGAAATGACATTTTGAAGAAAAACAAAGCATTATGTATATATATATATATATATATATATATATATATATATATATATATATTCTTGTTGTATGGAAGTGAATCATGGACAATAGGCAAGTCTGCACAAAAATCATTGGAAGCAGCAGAAATGTGGTTTATTAGAAAGAATGTTGCGAATCCCCTGGACAGCAAAAATAACTAATGAAGAATGTATGAGAAGAGCTGGAGAGACAAAAAAATCTTGTCAAAAAGATAAGAGAGAGACAATGTACTTTCATAGGACATGCAATGAGAAGAGGGGGCATTGAAAATATTATAACAACAGGAAAAATAGAAGAAGATCAAGAGAAATGATACTGGACAGTCTGACGGGATGGTGTGAGAGGAGATCATCAACTGAGCTGATGGCCTGCATGAAGGATCGTGTACTCTGGAGAAGCATAATAGCCAACGCCAGTCGGCACGGCACATTATATATATATATATATATATATATATATATATATATATATATATATATATATATATAGCCTATTTATAGTAAAGTAATTTTAGCAAAACCTCTCACATTTAAGACTCTACAGATGGTTTTGTTTACCAATGCACGTATGCTAAAATCTTGTGTTTCAACCGGCTGGATCAGATTTCCAGCATATTACTGTTTGTTGTAAACCCTAGCGCAAATAAAGTTTGCAATTTACCCTCTGACGCCCAACCAAGTCCTGTTTCCAACCCACGTAATAAAATAATTTTTAAAAAAACAGGATAATATTCCCTGGAAAACGAGAAAGCTTATTAACGTTATTCCACTGTTTTCGCGGGGGGGGGGGGGGGGGGGAGGGGGGAACAACTCAAGTAATATATTTAGATGGATGTGTTGTCTTCATAGAGCAGCGTGCAAGTGATGAAGTTTACAAACATTTTCAGCATAAGAAAGAAGAGTGATGTTTTGCCACAAACATGTTTTCTCATAGGCCTCATTTACATGTTTCAGTTAAAAAGCTGAAAAGAAGGCAGGGGAAAAAAAAGATTTTATCTTTGGAGTTTTTATCAGAAAGAAGCTTATCTTAGTTTCCATCGTTTGTAGGGGAAAGCAAAGGTCGTGTTTTTATCTTTGTGCCAGGTACAAAAATGACTCGAGTTTCGTTTAACTTGGGATGAGACCTCGCAGCTGTCCAATGCTAGAGAAAGAAGGGAAGGGGTTTGGGGTGAAAAGAGAGCTATTATTATTATCCTTGTTGTATTCTCTTTCGGTGTTGTTATCATTACATGCTGTGCTGGATAGCGTTGGCGATCATGCTCCTGCATAGTGTGCGGTTCTTGGCGTATCTGATTAGTTCAGATGCTTTCCCTTTTTTTTCTTTCATGCCACCTGGTTAGTCCAGGAGGTGACCTTTTTTTTTTTTTGTTTTTGGTCTCTTGGCTTTTCGCTGTTCTTTTTTTCCTGTGGGTGGAATTTTCCAGTCATTTCTAGGTTCTCCATCTTCAGTCTCATGTGCAAGAAATGTTGATTGTCTTTTTCCTATCATTTTAACTAGTTTTCGTTGAAACTTCTGTCAGGGCATCTTCGTTTGTTTTTTTCCGTCTGACCAGAGTATCTGTTGCCTCGTTCGCCAGAACCACATTTATGTTGCTTCCAGTTTCTGTGTCATCTTTTTTTTTATGTTGACTGTCGCAGTTTCACAACCAAATAGTAGTATTGGCCTGTATATCACCTTCACTCACTTTTATGGACATTTTCTTATTTCTTAGTATGTTCTTAGTGTCATAAAAAGCTGCCACTGCCGTACGTGTTCGTGATTTTATTTAATGTTAAGCACTTACCATCTGTTGTTAGTGTTACTCCAAGGTAGTTGAGTTTATTTACTTGTGCCAGTGTCTTCTCTTTTGAAAGGTTGTTGTACTTTGGTATGTTTATTCTTTTCAGTATTACCATTGTTTCTGTCTTGTTTCTGTTTAGCTTTAGGCTTCTTTTTTGTTGCTCTTTTCAAGAGTCTTCCTGACAGGTTTCTGCAAATTGCTTTAGCTTTCTGCTGTTAGAACTGTCTCACCCATATTTTCTGGTGTGGAAGGGGCAAAAAATGCATGATCTTTATTCTGTGTATGTAAGAGAACAAAATAGCTATCTTTTCCTGGGCATATAAAATCATGTATTTTTCCTGGGCGTGGAAGAAATATATGCATGTAACAAGAAAATCATGATTTTCATTATGGGCGTGTAGGAAGAAAATCATGATCTTCTTTATGGGCGTGTACAAAGAAAATTCATGGTATTGTGGGAAGAAAATCATGATCTTTTTTCCTGGGTATGTAGCAAGACATTCACAGATCCACTTTATTCGTTACACATAGCTCCGCTGTCACAGACCCGCTTCACATAGCTCCGCTGTCACAGACCCGCTTCACATAGCTCCACTGTCACAGACCCGCTTCACATAGCTCCAGTGTCACTGACCCGCTTCACATAGCTCCACTGTCACAGACCCGTTTCACATAGCTCCACTGTCACTGACCCGCTTCACATAGCTCCACTGTCACTGACCCGCTTCACATAGCTCCACTGTCACTGACCCGCTTCACATAGCTCCACTGTCACTGACCCGCTTCACATAGCTCCACTGTCACTGACCCGCTTCACATAGCTCCACTGTCACTGACCGGCTTCACATAGCTCCACTGTCACTGACCCGCTTCACATAGCTCCACTGTCACCGACCCACTTTAGATGCTACGCATCCACTCTACTACCACAGACTTTATGGAGCAGATTCAGCAGTATTACATTTTAGAATAACCACTTCCATTACTAGATAACTGCCCCACTCCAAATTCTGCAGAGCTGATTTAACAGTTATAAATGTGAGAATAACCGCTTTAGAATTTCCTTGCTCTGTCTTCTGTATTTCGCATAAGTGACATAGCTTGATCAGACAGTATCCAACGGGATATCACCACTACGGGTATCCATTTAATAATATCAGATTATTCATTCATTCATTTGCATGTCCCTTGCGGAACTTTGCCTCCCTAACAGCACTCCTGTAGGCCTCTCGGTTGTGAGCAAGATGGCCTGCTGCTGATGCATCCATTTGCAGAGCATCAACGATGTCTTGCAGCCATCTTCACCTTGATCTTCCTCTCTTTCTTTTTCCCATTGTGTACCCTTACAAGACGGTCTTCTCTAAATTATCATGATTTTTAATGTGTCAAAAATAATTAAGTTTTCTTTTAAGTCTGAGTATTACGTATTGAAATTTATGCATGGTTAATTTTTTTTTGTCTTCTTCATAATGATATGCCAGTTAGGATTACACAAAAAATACATCACTATTTTTGATGTGCTTCCTTTGCAGACCAGTTGCGCTTTTCAGTCTCCACGTATTGTACAATCAGGCACTTTAGATTAATCCTTACCCAGACGTGAGATGTGAAGAATATTCATTTGAAATGAAGAAGATTTAACATTGTCTGAACTTTAAAAAAAAATATTATAAAAATTTAAATGGATGGGAGGGGATGAATGAATGAATGATGTTTATTTTAAAAGGGTAAAGTACTGGGCGCGCAAGTCCATCTTACATTCTGCCATTTATCACTCGATCTTTCATTCTTCCCACACACTCGATTTAACAAAGTATAATATATATATATATATATATATATATATATATATATATATATATATATATATATATATATATTGTGTGTGTATAGACGCTGGCGATGGTTGGGACATGTGCTCAGAATGACTGACAACTCACTACCAAAAATAGCACTAAGATGGACACCACGGGAACAGAAGTAAGGGTGGACCAAAAGAGACATGGAGAAGAATAACAGAGAGGATGTTGAGCAATAGAGGGCTCACCTGGGCAAGAGCAGAAAAAAAGGCAAAGGACAGGCATTTGTGGAAAACCCTTGCGGAAGCCCCATGTGCCCTGGGCACTTAAGGTTCAAATATATATATAAAAGAATGCAGAATGAGACTATCTGAAATATAAGTATACAGATTACATTAAAAAAATATCAAAGAATGCAAGGTAAAAATATTGCATTCACAAATATAGGAGAAGTAACTAATCTAACAAGATAGCGCAGACACATATACTTGCACACACACACACACACACACACAATATATATATTTTAATGAAGTTCTTCTGATATTCCACTCTTGCACATTTGCTAAGATAATTTCTAACAGGATCCAACAAGTCATGTTTGGAACTATGTTCTTTTAGAACATAACTCTGTTGCTGGCGAGTCATGGTATGAGAGGCTATTAGACATTCTATGGGGGCATAGGTGAGAGAGAAAGAAAGAGAGAAGTTGGAAGGAAAGTTAAAGGTAAAATAAAGTAAAATCTCTGTTTCCGTGCCATTAAGGCATATTGGGGGGTACATTGTTAGGCCCGTATTTCCTAGACCTTCGGCACATGGAAGTGTGATGTGGTTACTGTGACGTCTGGCCGCAGTTACCTTCCCAGATTTCTCTAGTGCCCATTTTTAGAGGCTGGGAGGACCCTAGGATCTTCCTGGTGTGATGGTTCCACTGCTGGGACTTGAACCCGGTACCACTGGATTAGAATCCTGGCCGCATAATCTCTCAGCCAACGAGAGAATGAGATAGAAGAAGAGAGTAGAGAGAGTATAAATAAAAACAGTTCAGTGGTTGGATGTCTAGTTTGTAAAAGGAGGCAAAACCAGCAGATTTTCATGAGCACATAGTTCTTACATTAGTGTTTGGCTTTCCCATTGTTTCATATTTCTTACATTAGTGTTTGGCTTTGCAGTTGTTTCATAGTTCTTACAGTAGTGTTGGGCTTTGCAGTTGTTACATATTTCTTACAGTAGTGTTTGGCTTTGCAGTTGTTTCATAGTTCTTACAGTAGTGTTGGGCTTTCCGATTGTTTCATAGTTCTTACAGTAGTGTTTGGCTTTGCAGTTGTTTCATAGTTCTTACAGTAGTGTTGGGCTTTGCAGTTGTTACATATTTCTTACAGTAGTGTTTGGCTTTGCAGTTGTTTCATAGTTCTTACAGTAGTGTTGGGCTTTGCAATTGTTACATATTTCTTACAGTAGTGTTTGGCTTTGCAGTTGTTTCATAGTTCTTACAGTAGTGTTTGGCTTTGCAGTTGTTTCATATTTCTTACAGTAGCGTTTGGCTTTCCGATTGTTTCATATTTCTTACAGTAGTGTTGGGCTTTTGCAGTTGTTTCATAGTTCTTACAGTAGTGTTTGGCTTTGCAGTTGTTTCATAGTTCTTACAGTAGTGTTTGGCTTTCCGATTGTTTCATATTTCTTACAGTAGTGTTGGGATTTGCAATTGTTTCATAGTTCTTACAGTAGTGTTTGGCTTTGCAGTTGTCTCATATTTCTTACAGTAGTGTTGGGCTTTGCGATTGTTTCATATTTCTTACAGTAGTGTTGGGCTTTGCGATTGTTTCATATTTCTTACAATAGTGTTGGGCTTTTGCGATTGTTTCATATTTCTTACAGTAGTGTTTGGCTTTCCGATTGTTTCATATTTCTTAAAGTAGTACTGGGCTTTTGCGATTGTTTCATATTTCTTACAGTAGCGTTGGGCTTTGCGATTGTTTCATATTTCTTACAGTAGTGTTTGGGCTTTTGCGATTGTTTCATATTTCTTACAGTAGTGTTGGGCTTTCCGATTGTTTCATATTTTTTTTTTACATTACTGTTTGGCTTTCCGACTGTTTCATAATTCTTACATTATTGTTGGGCTTTGTGATAGTTTCATAGTTCTTACATTAGTGTTGGTTTTCCGATGGTTCCATAGCTCTTACAGTAGTGTTTGACTTTCCGATGGTTCCATAGATCTTACAGTAGTGTTTGGCTTTCCGATGGTTCCATAGATCTTACAGTAGTGTTTGGCTTTCCAATGGTTCCATAGCTCTTACAGTAGTGTTTGGCTTTCCGATGGTTCTATAGATCTTACAGTAGTGTTTGACTTTCCGATGGTTCCATAGATCTTACAGTAGTGTTTGGCTTTCCGATGGTTCCATAGATCTTACAGTAATGTTTGGCTTTCCGATAGTTCCATAGATCTTACAGTAGTGTTTTGGCTATCTAATGGTGTCCTGAAGATTAAAGCAAGTACCTTCCCTGGAACACAGAAATTATATGCCTGTGGGCGATGTACTCAAAACTGTTAGTGTTTTACTTTTAAACATTCTAATGTCACATTTGTGTTACTTGAAAACTTTTTAATATCACATTTGTATTACTTGAAAACGTTCTGATATCACATTTATATTACTTAAAAACATTCTCATATCTCGATTTTCTAAGTTTGTTGGAGAGGAGTCTTAGCAAAATCACACAGTGGAAGTGGAGAGGGAAATGGAGTTGGTATGTGTGTACACGTGCATGTAGATTATCTTTCTTAGCTTTTCAGGTTTTAGCTTACAGAGATATGGCAACCAAAGTGAGCGGCGGTCAGCAAACGTGTCTGGAAATTTCGGTAGTAATTACCATTTGGAAGAACGGCGGTGCTGGGGGGGGGGGGGGGTTGGAGGGAGAGAGGAGAGAATGAGAGATAGAAAATTCAAAGAGTATTACTGTTTTTGGAAGGAGGCAATAATTTAATCCATAATAAAGTAACTAATCGGAGTAAAGGAGTAAAAACTGGTATTTTAATTTCCTCTCCCGTCATTTTTTTTAACGTTTTGATGTAAAAAGAAAGAAAAAAAAATACTAAACCTATGCATAAATGGCGAAGTATAAAATAACGTCGGGCGAATCCAAACAACAAAAAAGAGCTGAAAAGTAACTGACAAGAAAATATATTAAAATACGATGTTGAGGTTGGTACTTAATATTTTCCATTTTTACGTGAAAGGCAGGTGCACTTTCAGCATCTGTAATTTCTCTCTTTCAGGTTCCACTGATGCTAATGTATTCATCGGCCGCCCTTTCATTTCAGACTCCGCTATTCTGTCATTTTATTTGCAAGGGCCATAATCAATAGCGCGTCTTCTTTCAGCGGGAATTGAAGCTCAAAGGTTGCTCTAAGTTGGTTGAGAAAAGGCGGCATATATTTGTATGATGAGTTAGGGAGTACTGCCATGAGTGTTCAGTATGACATTCCTTGTAGGGTTGTTTTTTTTCTTCTTTAAATAAGGTAAATTGTTGTTGTTGTTGTTGTTGTTACCAAACTATCATGGGGAAGCTCATTTATATAAATATTGAACTCTGGGTATCGTGCGTGATTGGCAGGTTGAGTATATTGTTTACGTAACCTAGTCCTTCATCTTACGTCCTTCCCGTGCCGTTAAATGTCACATAGGGCTTGCATGGTAGTTCGCCAAGTTTTCCTGTTTTCGGTGAGCTTTTCAACCTGAGCAAGGAATGCTATGCCCACTAAACTGCCCTCTCTTAACAGTGTCCTCTTTAGAGTTTCACGTGGTCGACCTGTTTTTCTTCGGCCTGTTGTGTTCCACTTGATAGCTTGTTTTGGGGATCCTCTGACTGTTTCTTCTCATCACATGACCGACATATGTCCATCTTCTTTTTCTGATCACCCATGAAATAGGCTGTTTTTTGCTCATCTGTCCTATCTCTGCGTTGAATTCGTTCCACTTTATACTATTTTCCTGAGTATTTCCATTTGTTTTAAAAAAAGTCTAATTTTTTTGTATGTTTCTTTAGTTCCTTTCCAGCTTTCGCATGCATAAATGTGGGTAGATATTGCATTTGAATTGGTTTTTGTGCTTATAACTTTTGAATCCCATATGTTCTCAAGATTCTTGAAGGTCAGTGCTGCTTTTGCAATTCTAATTCTAGCTTTCTGGTGTCATCATCCTGGTCTATGTAGCTGCCGAGATATGCAGGTTGGTTTAGTTCTTCGACAACTGTTCCTTTTATGTGTATTTTTCCCTCATGATTAATGGGAAGTTTCATTATTTTTGGTTTTTCCTTTTTAATTTCAAGTCCTATTTTGCTAGCCAGTGAAGACAGGCTATCTGTTTTTACTTGCATTGATTTCACATTGTCACTGATAAGAGTTATGTCACCAGCAAAATCAAGATCTTCTAGTTGGGTCCCGTGTACCCAATCAGTGCCCGTTTGACCTGTGCAATATTTTTTCATTATGAAGTATATGGCATTTCCAAAAGCAAGGAGATAATACACATCCTCGTTTCATGCGTGTTTCAGTCTGGAACCATTCACTCATCCCTTCTTGTGTGTTGACTGCACAAACATGTCCATTGTAGAGATCCTTAATGATGTTGACAGTTTTATATGGTATTCCATGTATTCTTAAAATTCTCCACAATTAATTTCTGTGTATGCTATCAAATGCTTTTTTTTTTAGTCTGTGAAGTTAAGTATTAATGGTTTTTGCTTTTCAATATGTTCTTTAAGTATTATTCTTAGAGTAAAGATCTGGTCAAGACAGCTTCTCCCTTTTCGAAATCCTGCTTGCTCTTTTCTCATTGCAGCATCCACTATATCTTTAATTCTGTTCAGAATAACTTTGCAAAATACTTTTGACACAACTGATAGTAAGGTTACTTCTCTTCTGTTATTGCAGTCGCTAAGGCTGTCTTTTTTGTGTGGGGTATTTTAAAAATTAATTCATTTTTCCGTTTAGAAGGGACCTTTTCTTCTTTCCAGATTTTATTTAAAAATGTCTGTAGTTGGGTCATGTTGTCACTGTTAATAGCTTTTAACATTTCGGCTGTTATGTCATCATAACCTGCGACTTTATTGTTTAGGATATTATAAGTAGCACGATCTTAGAGACGGGTGAGGACGGTAGCAGCGCACCCCCCCCCCCCCCCCCGTCTTTATCCAGAGGATCTGATCAAGTTGAATTAACCCAGCATTAACTGTTTCCAGAGACATTACGGGGGCAGTCAGATGTGATGTTGCAGGACGCGTTGGATGCTCTTGAAATAAGAAGTGTTGCCGCGTTTCTGTGCTCTGAGTTTGTTGTATGCCACGGCTGTACGCAGGTCTGTGGACTGGGAGTCGAGGATCTGAACCCGCGATCGGGTTTAAGAACCACTGTGTTAGGCAAACCTCTGTCTGGAGATCCTTCCATGATCGAATGAAAGCAAAAGGATAATCGTGGGTGGGGGTGGAATGAGCGGGATTGGGAGGATTACTGAATGACTTTTATAGCACAACAAATATCGTAACATACTAAGTTTTCTAGGCTGTCTTAACGTAGAAATAAAGCACAAAAAAATGTTTGATGAACTGTCACTTGTATAAATCTATCTTTTGATCTGTTGACATCCGTCACTAAAGTCCAGTTCTGAGTAGTTATCCTTTAACATCTTGAAGGCAGTTCTGAAGAAGAAAGTCAGTCTCGGATTTATCATGTCATGGATTTTTTTTTTCTGATGCTTGTCCTTCCGCCTTTTGGAAACTGTTCCGCGGATTGTACTAAGCAGATATTTAGCATCACAAGCAGCACGCGCCCCTTGTAAACTGTTCGTAGGTATTTATCATCACAGGAGTTAGCCAAAGCTTTGAAAGAAGAATAGAATGACACGGATGCAAAGTGCTGGTGACTCGTTGAGAAGGCACTGTGGCAAGCAGTAATAACAGCCCAAAGTGAATATCCACGCACTGAAATCAAGATTTTTTTCTTTTTTTGGTGACGGTGCCAAACTGAGTTTTTTTTTTTTTTAGTTGTTTTATGACACTTTCATTGACATCAAACCGATGACTTTGTTATTCAGTACTCAGCAAAACCGTGCGCCAACTTTGTTCATCCAAGAACGCGCACAGTGCCCTGTAAGGTGCAGAGAGAGAAAGAGAGAGAGAGAGAGATTTTGTATGTCCTTTGCGGAACTTAGCCTGCCTAACAGCAGTCCTGTAGGCTTCTCGGTTGTGAGCAAGATGCCCTGCGTCTTATGCATCCATTTGCAGATCATCAACGATGTTTTGCAGCCATCTTTGCTTTGGTCTTCCTCTCTTTCTTTTTCCCATTATGTACCCTTCTAAGACGGTCTTCTCTAGATTATCGTGACGTTTAATATGTCCAAAATATTTAAGTTTTCTTTGTTTAATTCTCTTTACTACCCAGCTTTCTGCAATATTAAGTTCTTGTAGTATGTATGTATGTGTGTGTATATATATATATATATATATATATATATATATATATATATATATATATATATTGTGTCCATGATATTTGAAGAACTCTTCTGTAGCATTTACATTCAAAGGGATTTATGTGTTTCTCAGCTGTTTTATTAAGTGTCCAGGTCTCACAGCCATATGTTGCAATGGAAAAGATGCATGCCCTTAAAAATCTTATTTTTGTAGTTCTGTCTGTTCCTCTCCACAGATTCTTTAGTTTAACTTTCTGAAGAGCGATAGATGTCCTCCTTTTAATTTCCCTCATGTATCTCCACTATTAGTTAGTAGTGACCCAAGATATTCAAAACTCTCCACTTCCTCTAATTTTTCCTTATTGATATATATATATATATATATATATATTTATATATTTGGAAGGAAAGGCTCTCCATTGATTATTTACCGAGGCAGGACTTGGGTCATCTTCGGCAAGCATCGACTAACGAAAGCAGAAACCCGTTGTTGGTTCTGGATCCGCGCGGACTGATAGGAAATTTACGGGTGGGAATTTGTCTCGGAGGGAAAAAAAAAAAAAAAGAGCAGGTCGTTGAATAGATCTAGGAGAGGGAGTTCTCCTAGCGCAGATTTTGCACGTGAGACTTGTATTAGTTTTGTTGATTGGAAAGTTGTTTTTTTCTTTGTTTGTGTGTCTTTGTTTTCTTTCATCAGAAAAAAAAAATTTGATGATTTCCTTTTGAGGGAGAGAATAGCTATTCTGCTTTCGTGTTTTATTATTATTATTATGATTATTTTCTCAAGTTCCTGTAAATATACTCGTATATCTATCTAATCCACAGTTTGAATCCTACCGTTGTTATTTTTCATTTCGTAACTACCAGTGTTTTTTTTTTATTGTTTAGTTCTGTATAACCATTATTCTCCCTAGCTTCTAACTAAGCAAAGGAAGAAAACAAGCAGCTAAATTTTTAGAAAAGGAAAACAGTATAACTGTTACTTTATTCTTTATGGGTTTTCTTAAATAAATTTTTAGCAACACCTCCACTCCCACCCCCCCTCCCCGCCCTCCAACCAACTGGCATCTTTCCGTCTTTTTTACTTTTGGGACAGTACCAAGAGTTTGATCCTCGAGGACACGTCGGTGGACAGTAGGAAGACTTTGATCCACTACGACGCGTCGGTGGACAGTACCAAGACTTTGATCCACGAGAACGGATGAGTGGACAGTACCAAGACTTTGATGCACGAGGACGCATTGGTGAACAGTACCAAGATTTTGATGTACGATGATGCATCAGTGATGCATGAGGATGCATCGGTGGACAGTACCAAGACTTAGATCCACGAGAACGGATGAGTGGACAGTACCAAGACTTTGATCCACGATGACGCATCGGTGGACAGTACCAAGACTTTGATCCACGAGGACGCATCGGTGGACAGATATCCCCCATGAAGGTTCCGCGTTTCGCGTCCAATATTTTCTGGACTTTTGGACGACTCGTTAACAGGAAACTGGAATAGTGTCTGTCTTGGCAGCTCTCAAGCCATACTTATAACTCTCTGTCGAGAATGTCTGAATCTAGATCACTCAAAAACCGTCTGTGTGATAAAATTCACACATACACAATAAAAAGCTGATAAAGCACAAAGTGTCAGCGATTTTTGCGCATTACATTTAAACTTTCAACAGGTGAAAACCGCATAATGTGATGACGTCATGAATCACCTGCCATAATTCTTGTGGCTTCATAGCTGGATTAGTTTCATTGGAAGCTGTTATAAGAATATGAAGACACAAAAAAAAAAAAAAAGAATTCTGGCATTTTGTCACATCATAGTATTCTTATTCTCATCTAAAATCATTACATGTCCAGCTCAAAGCAAAGACTGTACTGATCTTCTATAATTGACCTGCTTCAGAGACTTTCTTTGCCAACTGCTTAAGAAACTGTAAGTTTTCATTTATTTTTTTATACATTGTGTTGTCAGTTATTGTTCAGATTTTATAAATGGAAAGCATTTGTTCTTTTCTTGCCTTGAATGTGAGAACTAAGCTGTAAGTTATGCCTGCTTTATGAAAGTCTGGACCTGGCTGTGACGTATGTCTCCTTTTCAGGGACTAGATGTAAAAGATGAGACGCCTGTTATCTACTTTTTTAGGGACTAGATGTGAAAGATGAGACGCCTGTTATCTACCTTTGTAAGGACTAGATGTGAAAGATGAGACGCCTGTTATCTACCTTTTTAGGGACAAGATGTGAAAAATAGAACGTCTGCTACTTTTTTAGGGGACTAGATATGAAAGATGGGACGCTTCCTTGCTATCTTTTTAGAGACTAGATGTGAAAGATGGAACGCTGTTTGCTACCTTTACTAGGGGCTAGATATGAAAGATGAGACGCTGTTTGCTACCTTTCCTAGGGGCTAGATGTGAAAAATGGAACACTGTTTGCTACCTTTCCTAGGGGCTAGATGTGAAAAATGGAACGCTGTTTGCTACCTTTCCTAGGGGCTAGATGTGAAAGATGGAACGCTGTTTGCTACCTTTACTAGGGGCTAGATGTGAAAGATGAGACGCTGTTTGCTACCTTTACTAGGGGCTAGATATGAAAGATGAAACACTGTTTGCTACCTTTCCTAGGGACTAGATATGAAAGATGAGACACTGTTTGCTACCTTTCCTAGGGGCTAGATGTGAAAAATGGAACGCTGTTTGCTACCTTTCCTAGGGGCTAGATGTGAAAGATGGAACGCTGTTTGCTACCTTTACTAGGGGCTAGATGTGAAAGATGAGACGCTGTTTGCTACCTTTACTAGGGGCTAGATATGAAAGATGAAACACTGTTTGCTACCTTTCCTAGGGACTAGATATGAAAGATGAGACGCTGTTTGCTACCTTTCCTATGGGCTAGATGTGAAAGATGGAACGCTGTTTGCTACCTTTACTTTGGGCTAGATGTGAAAGATGGAACGATGTTTGCTACCTTTACTTTGGGCTAGATGTGAAAGATGGAACGCTGTTTGCTACCTTTACTAGGGGCTAGATGTGAAAGATGGAACGCTGTTTGCTACCTTTACTTTGGGCTAGATGTGAAAGATGGAACGCTGTTTGCTACCTTTACTTTGGACTAGATGTGAAAGATGGAACGCTGTTTGCTACCTTTACTAGGGGCTAGATGTGAAAGATGGAACGTCTGTTTGCTACATTTACTAGGGGCTAGATTTGAAAGATGGAACGCCTGTTTGCTACCTTTACTAGGGGCTAAATGTGAAAGATGAGACGCTGTTTGCTACCTTTCCTAGGGGCTAGATGTGAACAATGTAACGCTGTTTGCTACCTTTCCTAGGGGCTAGATGTGAAAAATGGAACGCTGTTTGCTACCTTTCCTACGGGCTAGATGTGAAAGATGGAACGCTGTTTGCTACCTTTCCTAGGGGCTAGATGTGAAAGATGAGACGCTGTTTGCTACCTTTACTAGGGGCTAGATATGAAAGATGAGACGCTGTTTGCTACCTTTCCTAGGGACTAGATATGAAAGATGAGACGCTGTTTGCTACCTTTACTATGGGCTAGATGTGAAAGATGGAACGCTGTTTGCTACCTTTACTTTGGGCTAGATGTGAAAGATGGAACGCTGTTTGCTACCTTTACTAGGGGCTAGATGTGAAAGATGGAACGCTGTTTGCTACCTTTACTAGGGGCTAGGTGTGAAAGATGGAACGCTGTTTGCTACCTTTACTTTGGGCTAGATGTGAAAGATGGAACGCTGTTTGCTACCTTTACTTTGGACTAGATGTGAAAGATGGAACGCTGTTTGCTACCTTTACTAGGGGCTAGATGTGAAAGATGGAACGCTGTTTGCTACATTTACTAGGGGCTAGATTTGAAATATGGAACGCCTGTTTGCTACCTTTACTAGGGGCTAGATGTGAAAGATGGAACGCTGTTTGCTACATTTACTAGGGGCTAGATTTGAAAGATGGAACGTCTGTTTGCTACATTTACTAGGGGCTAGATGTGAAAGATGGAACGCTGTTTTCTGCCTTTACCAAGGTCTAGATGTGGAAGATAGGACCCCTGTTTCTTACTTTTTTTCAAAGGTTTAGATATGATAAATGGGACGCATGTTTTCCACCTTTTTCAGATCCTAGATGTGAAAGATTAGACTTGTTGTGTTCGCTGTTTATTGCAGGAAACCACTTCGTGGCTGAATATCAAGTACTCATGTGGCTGTGGTTGCTTGTATTAGTGAATTACGACATGCGACTTCAGTAAATTTGTTCAGTCCTTCTCTCATGTCTATGTAACTATCTGCCTTTTTGGTTGGGGGAAGGTCCCTGCCTCGTTTATTCCCACACTATACCTTATATCTCCTTGTTTTACTCTGTGCTTAATTCCATGTTTTACTGTACTTTTCTATATACTATATTTCCATATTTTAGTCTATTTTTTATATACTTGCACACTTTTCCCTGTGTGTCTATACATTTACACACTATACCTTGCATTTCCCTTATCAGTCTCAGTTATTAATCGCCATCTGACTTCTTGCTAACAGATGTTTGTATCCTAACACCCACTGATTTATAGCCTGATGTCGGTCTGGGGTATGACCCAGCACCCACAAACAAACAAACAAAAAATGCAAACATGGCATAAGAAGGGCGGGAGTAAGGCAGGTCGCGGATCGCAGAAATGAGCCATTAATTCAGTACTTGATCATGCCTTGAGGCAGCATAATGGGCATCTGAACTGCGTAGATTGCTGTATTCTTGCGCGTTTGTAATGTTTGACAGTTGTTTACTGTTGGCCAGTTCCCACGATGATGTGGGCTGTTTCGGAGAAGGAAGAAGGATTGCAGAGATCTTACAAGTTGCCATAGCTGTCTTTGAAGATGCATTTGGTTGTACGAGGGCAGCTCAGTAAACAAGTCTCAAATGCACACAGACTGAAAACAATTGAAAATTCATTGCTCAGTTTTTTTGTTTTTTTTTTTTGCGGCATGTTCTAGCATTTTTGGCGCAAAGTTTGAACCAAAACTATATCGTAGTACGCCACCGTTATTTAACATCAACCGTTTCAGTACAAGCAAGAGGCCTACAGGAGAGCTGTTAGGGAGACAAAGTTCCGCAAGGGACATGCAGATGACTGACTGACTTGACGTTTCAATATGGCGGGTCTGTTACATGAATGTAAACGAGATGAACATCGCGGAGTTGTACGTTTTCTGTGGGGTAACTTTGAACTTTTTGGTTGACTGGGAAGGAAGATACTAGGAGATACATTCCATGGAGGCTCGCTTCGACGCCGGTTGAAAGTAATGGATCGAAAATTCGCTCCCCCGTAACAATTCGTTTGATGGAGTCCTCCTGCTCTGCTTGTTGACGCATGGTGTGCTGCAGGGACGAGCCCATTCTTCTATGTTTTTGTTCTGCAGACAATAGGCGTGGGGCCCATCGTGCGCAGACTTTGTGAAATTTTAGCCGTTCATGTATGATGCTGTAGAGGGTTCATTGAGAGCAAGCCACACTGTCAGCTATTATCATCAACCAACATTATCAGCTATTGTCATCAGTCGACACACGTTGGTCAGCACGGACCATCTCTTCCACATGGTGAATTGTGACATTGGTTACAACCTCCACAGGGCGAGCTCGACGATCCTTGTCTGTGGTTCTGCTTCCTGCATTGTTGGTATGTTAAAACAATCGCTGTTAAATAACATTGGATGCTGGGATGTAGCATTGGTCCTAATCTCGCACCGTAGTTGCTGCTACGTACCGCCAAGAAAAACGCGCGGTGAATTTTCAGTTGTTTTCAGTCCTCGCGGATTTGAGGTTTATTTATTGACTTGCCCTCACATATGGCGCCAGCTCTGCTGGTGATTGGGCAGCACGCTGTTGGCGATCTACGCCAGAAGTACATTGTTGCACGAATACTTTCTTTGGCTATAAATACTTTGTTACGCTAGTACATTATTATTGTTATTCCTGAAACTGCTACCATGATGTTCGCTGCAGCCGATGTTGTGAAATGTTGAGGCGCAGCAACATCATGTCACACTGGGAGCTAGTTACATCTGCTGTTTTTGATTGGAACTTAAAAAAAAAAAAGGCGGGGGTGTGTGTGCAGTACTTTTTTGTTAACAGATTCCACCGCCATGTGAACTGTGACCTTAGCTGCCCTGTTGGCCATGTTAGTTCTGTGACCGGGGTACTAACGAAGGAGTGGGGTAGGGTCTTGGTCGGCCGTGGTTGTCCAGTCCTGACTCTAGCACGGCAGCTGGTGGTTGCTGATTGTCAAATAGAACATCGTCCTCGCCTCTGTATTCTTTGACTGTAGATACTTTACTGCACTAGGAGAGATACTTTACTGCACTAGGAGAGATACTTTACTGCACTAGGAGAGATACTTTACTGCACTAGGAGAGATACTTTACTGCAGAGATACTTTACTGCACTAGGAGAGATACTTTACTGCACTAGGAGAGATACTTTACTGCACTAGGAGAGATACTTTACTGCACTAGGAGAGATACTTTACTGCAGAGATACTTTACTGCACTAGGAGAGATACTTTACTGCACTAGGAGAGATACTTTACTGCACTAGTAGAGATACTTTACTGCACTAGGAGAGATACTTTACTGCACTAGGAGAGATACTTTACTGCACTAGGAGAGATACTTTACTGCACTAGGAGAGATACTTTACTGCAGAGATACTTTACTGCACTAGGAGAGATACTTTACTGCAGAGATACTTTACTGCACTAGGAGAGATACTTTACTGCACTAGGAGAGATACTTTACTGCACTAGAGAGATACTTTACTGCACTAGGAGAGATACTTTACTGCACTAGGAGAGATACTTTACTGCAGAGATACTTTACTGCACTAGGAGAGATACTTTACTGCACTAGGAGAGATACTTTACTGCACTAGGAGAGATACTTTGCTGCACTAGGAGAGATACTTTACTGCAGAGATACTTTACTGCACTAGGAGAGATACTTTACTGCACTAGGAGAGATACTTTACTGCACTAGTAGAGATACTTTACTGCACTAGGAGAGATACTTTACTGCACTAGGAGAGATACTTTACTGCACTAGGAGAGATACTTTACTGCACTAGGAGAGATACTTTACTGCAGAGATACTTTACTGCACTAGGAGAGATACTTTACTGCAGAGATACTTTACTGCACTAGGAGAGATACTTTACTGCACTAGGAGAGATACTTTACTGCACTAGGAGAGATACTTTACTGCACTAGGAGAGATACTTTACTGCACTAGGAGAGATACTTTACTGCACTAGGAGAGATACTTTACTGCACTAGGAGAGATACTTTACTGCACTAGGAGAGATACTTTACTGCACTAGGAGAGATATTTTACTGCACTAGGAGAGATACTTTACTTCACTAGGAGAGATACTTTACTGCACTAGGAGAGATACTTTACTGCACTAGGAGAGATACTTTACTGCACTAGGAGAGATACTTTACTGCACTAGGACATTATTTAGCAGATAAGTGTCTTTTTTTTTAAATTGCCCGTCTAATTTCACTAAAACAGGCGATCTCCAAAGCTACTTCACCGTAATCATAGCGTATCCAAAGGCTATCCTAACGACTACTGCCACCGGTTGAGCTGATGGAACAATATCAGATATTTTGATCTGGAGTGGCGTGGTCGCAAATGCCTGCCACCAGCATGGCACCCGATGCAGATAGATTAAGATGGACTGTCTCTGACCTCGTTGCTAACAGAAGTTAGAGATACAGGATGCTGCGCTGACCTGGCGAAACTGCGGGCTCTGAGCTGCTTTCTTTTTTTTGGACATAATATTGTGACGCTGGAACAGGGCCTATTCTCATTTCTTTCGGAAATATCTTGTGGAGTACAGACTGGCAGACTAGCTTTAGGTCGTTGTCTTGGTTGACAGTGAGTGTTGATTCCGTAAGATTGAGAAGAATCCACTTGGAAAAGAATGGGTTCATCTGTTAAGCCTGTCAGCTGTGACAAGCCTAGCGTGGCTTTACTGTCTCCATGGCATGCGGGAATACATGGCAGTGATGTGTCAGACAGACTTGCTGGACAGGCTAAAATAAATGAAAGACTGACAATGGACAAGAGAGGGGGGGGGGGGGCATTGTTAAAGCTGTATTGGACAGACTGCTGGAAAATGAAGGGCAAGAATGGAAGAACACTGTAGCTATGAAAAGACTGCTGGAGGTGTGACAAATTTAAGGTGCTGTCAGGAAATCCGAACTGTGTGACAGAAAACGCATCGTAAACAACCAACATTTGACAAGAACTATTAGCAGACATACTTTTGGATGGATGCTGCGGCATGCGGCGGAGCATATATGAGGTTGTCCCGAATGCAGTGAAGCCGGAGTCTGAATTTTGAACTTTGAACTTAATGTATAATTCCGGCATGCTAACTTTCTGTGGAGGGATGAGCCTTACGCCCGCCTCGAAATCATCTCAGTTTATCCTTCGATCCGTGCTGGTAAGCTTTTGTCCTGGCGCTGATTAAGACATCCAGTATCTCTGTAGGAGCCCACGAACACACACCACAAAGGTTTATTTAAAGGAGGTATTTTCTCCAACCTTTATTTCTATACCAGAGTTCCTATTTACTGCCCTTTATTTTAAGTCGACAGCGGTGTATGGCTCATTGCTTTTAGTAGCGCAGGACGTACAGTTTCGGTAGATGGAAAATTGGAGGAGGGATTGATTGAAGTGATCATCAATATCTAAAAGAGAAAGTCAGTCGCAAATCTCCCCCCTCCTTCCCGCCGCCCCCCCCCCCGCCCCCTATCATTTTTTTTTCTTTTGATTATCCCTTCCAATCATGGGGTACCTCTCAGGATTTCATCCAGACAAGTCTTCTCAGAATAAACTTATTCCTTGACTTGCCAGTGTTAACCCCAGTCCGTGACTTGTACTTAACGTGCCAAGTGTCAGCCACCCTCTCGTAACATGGAATTAGTCCAGTACCTTGGAAGCTCTCAGCACCCGTCTCGTTACATACTTAGTAGGCGCCAGCGCTTTTCAGTCTCACGCTCTCTCGCTTTTAGACTCCAAACCAATCATTGAACACCCCCCCCCCCCCCTTTAAACTGAGTCAGACCAGCAACTTCAGACATCGTTGATCGTCCAATTCTTCCGAAACAAGAGGACAGTCTCCTGTCTTTCGTCTTGTTTGCCAGGAAGAGTCTGGAAGTTCATTTCATGATTGTGGTGCCATCTGACGAGATAAATCTTCTTCTTCTTCTTTTTCTTTTTCTTCTTCTTTTCTTCTTCTTCTTCTCTTCTTCTTCTTCTTCTTCAGTTGATAGTTATCTTAGATCCAGAATCTTAGGACTGGGATGAAGTTGTCAGGTCTCCCCCCCCCCCACCTATTTTGCAGTCAGTGTTCCCTCTAAGCTGAGCGCGTAATCAATCATTCGCACATTTGTGTTAGTGTCTCTCTCAGTTCTCTCGTGGATTTTATTTTGAAGTGGGCAAATGAAATGTTTTCAGTATACTTAACGAAAGCGATACTTAAGAGAAAAGTTGAAGGCAAAATATCAAGGGGGGAAATAATGCCACGGATGAGTTGACGGTAGGAAGAAAAGAATTCAGCTTGACTGGGGGGGGGGGGGGAGAGAGAGAGAGAGAGAGAGGACTGTGTCCCTTGCCGTTTGCGTGCTTTACGGATTCACATTTCTAGGTCACAGTGTTGCTCTCACTGCTTTTGTTTTTCCAGGGAAACCTCGGATACTCCTTTCCTGAGGCTGGGTCGACTCCGGTGTCCGTCGGGTTGTAAAAAAATTGCTCCCCCAGCGAGGGAAATCGAACGCTGGACTTCTGGTTGGTAGACGAGCGCACTGCTGCACCACCGCGACATGTAAGGGAGAAGAGCAGAACAGTCTGTAGACTTACTGCAGGCGACCTCGGGTGTGGGGGAATGGCATGATGATGATGGTGGTGGTGGTGGTGGTGGCGGTGGCGGTGGTACTTCAGTGCTCATCAGTGTCAGTGTGACATTGTGCACTGTTTAATAGATTAATTTTTAATCCCCTCAGAAATGTTGCAGTATTTCATCCAATCAATGCACTCGGCAGTTTTAAAGCGACTGAGAAGTACTAGAACATTTTTTTTTAAAAAACAAACAAATAGAACATCCAGACAAGTGCAGCGTCTTCCTTCTGTGAGCTCTTCTAAAGACTTTTCGGCCATGAAATACAAAAAATAAAAGCATTTCATCCAGGTCTAAATGTTTGGAAAAAAAATGTCTATAAATGGAGATTTTGTGTGTGCGTGCGTGCGTGAGAGAGAGAGAGAGAGGGAGAGGGGGGGGGGTGTGGAGTATTGAATAGAACGGAATAAATGAAAGCAGAAGAGGAAGCATAATGAAATATGAAAAGGTAGATAAAATAGTGAAAAGAAATCTGAAAATAGATATAATTTTCTTTTAGAAGAGAAGGTACGCTCGTAATGTGAAAATGTGGATAATAAAAAGAAATGTGAAAGCAGAGATCAAATCAAACAAAAAGGAAAGACATGCGGGAAAAAACCCCCAGATCAAATCAAACAAAAGAGAATGAAATAAGAAACAGGTAAAATTAAACAAAGTGGGAAGAAACGCGAAAACGGAAGTAAAATTAAACAAAGAAAAACAAAACAAAACAGAAGCAAAGAAATATAAAAACAGGTAAAAATTAAACAAAAAAGGAACGAAATGTGAAAACAGATATAAAAAGAAAAGAGAAATAAGTGTGAAAATAGGGGTAATATTTTTTTAAAAAGGAAAGAGATGTGAAAGTGTATGTAAAATTGAAAAAAAAAAATATATATATATATATAAGGTATGGCAAAAATTACGTAAATAAGAGAAATGACTTGTGTTTCAGATTCAGCGCCCGACTGTAAACAGTGCATATCTTATTGTGCCTCACATCATATCATTTCAGAAAACGTCCCGCGTTTTGCGAGCTAATTAAGAATTGAGTTCAGTCAAGACACAGCATGTTGAGAATTAATTCAAGTCTCTGCGTGGCTTTGCTAATAATTGATTTCATCGTGTTGCTGTTTTCTGATAGCTGATTGACACCATTAGATGTTTGGATGGCTTGATTAAAATCATGGCGTGATTTGGTAATAGTTGATTGAAGTCACCAGGTGTTTTGCTGGTAATTGTTTTCAACTATGACATAACTTGCTAATAATTGATATGACGTAGTTTGCTATTAATTGATTTCAGTCGTCTCGTAGTTTGCTAATAATTGATTTCAGTAATGGCATATAATTGATTTCATTCGTCTTTTAGTTTGCTAATAATTGATATCAGTTGTCTCGTAGTTTGCTATTAATTGATTCCAGTCGTCTCATAGTTTGCTATTAATTGATTCCAGTCGTCTCGTAGTTTGCTATTAATCGATTTCAGTCGTCTCGTAGTTTGCCATTAATTGATTCCAGTCGTCTCGTAATTTGCTGTTAATTGATTTCAGACGTATCGTAGTTTGCTATTAATCGATTTCAGTCGTCTCGTAGTTTGCCATTAATTGATTCCAGTCGTCTCGTAATTTGCTGTTAATTGATTTCAGACGTATCGTAGTTTGCTATTAATTGATTCCAGTCATGGCATAGCTTGCTATAAAAATTGAAACCATTATGGATAAGCGTACAGAAAACTGATCCACTCATTGCTTAACTTACTAAAAACCGAATAAAATAATATCTTTTCCTATCAGTGATTAATTCGAGTCATAGTATCGCTTACTAGTAATTGAATCCAGTGATTCATCGCTTGCTAGTAATTGAATCCAGTGACTCATCGCTTGCTAGTAATTGAATCCAGAGACTCATCGCTTGCTAGTAATTGAATCCAGTGACTCATCGCTTGCTAGTAATTGAATCCAGTGACTCATCGCTTGCTAGTAATTGAATCCAGTGACTCATCGCTTGCTGGTATTTGAATCAAGTGACTCATCGCTTGCTGGTAATTGAATCCAGTGACTCATCGCTTGCTGGTAATTGAATCCAGTAACTCATCGCTTGCTGGTAATTGAATCCAGTAAATCATCGCTTGCTAATAATTGAATCCAGTGACTCATCGCGTTCTAATAATTGAATTCAGTGACTCATCGCGTGCTAATAATTGAATTCAGTGACTCATCGCTCGCTTATAATTTATTCCGGTCATGGCGTCATCTGCTCAGACTTTATTCCAGGTGTTGTATAGCTTGCTAAAAACGTAATCCAGTAACGGCGCAGCTTGCTAAGAATTGATTCCAGTTATTGCATAAAGTGAAAAAAGTCCCGTTTCCATGCGATTAACGCATATTGGGGATATGGTGTTTAGGCCCGTATTTCCAAGACCTCCCTCACTTGAAAGTCTGATGTGGTCAGTATCACGCCTGGCCGCATTTACTTTCCCAGATTTCTCTGTTACTTATTTTAAGAGGCTGCAGTTATTCCATAGCTTGTTAAAACTTGTATGCAGTAGTGGTGGAGCTTGCGAAGAAACCCATCGTTCTCTGCACAGAGCCAGTGTGATATGACTTTTGTATTTGGTTCGGGGATTTGGTTGATACCACGGTCTGTCACATCATCAAGAACAGCATTATGACCGAGCTTAAGAGTAGATGCCCTTGTACCGATCGTGAATAAGAAATACTACCAGATTCTTTCAGTATAAAATAGAAAATTCCCAGTTCTCTCGTGGATTTTTATACTACCAGATTCTTTCCTTGTAAAACAGAAAACTCCTTGTTCTCTCGTGGCTTGTTATACTACCAGATTCCTTCCTTGTAAAACAGAAAACTCCCAGATCTCTCGTGGTTTGTTATGCTACCAGATTCCTTCCTTGTAAAACAGAAAACTCCTTGTTCTCTCGTGGCTTGTTATACTACCAGATTCCTTCCTTGTAAAACAGAGAACTCCCAGTTCTCTCGTGGATTGATTGGAAGCAATAAGTTTATACACTGTCGGCTCCGGCTTACCACTCCACCCCTTCTTGTATTGACAGCCGTCTTGACACGCTACCCCATTTCTCGTACACTTTTATACCACTCACACTTGTGGACTCGCATTCTCTATCCAATTCAGTCTGTGGGCCAGTCTTAGGTAACTCAATTCCATAGTTTCCCCAAGTGAATTGGGCCCATTGGGGGGTGAACTAAAAATAGTCCAACGATTCTTTTTTTCCCGAAAGCAAGAAAACAAAATCTAACGAATTTTTTTTTTTAATTCAGGTATGAATTGAGCCGTTCTCTTATTTCTTTGTTCCAGTAAATTCTGAACATCGCGAGCTCCGGTGAAAGATTTAGCCGCTGTAAGATGAGCTGTTTGTGCTTGTGACCTGGAGCCTCTCTTGGTAGCTGCAGAAGTAATGTTGCCGCTCCTGTGACACCCATGCACAAATTCCCACCCCTAAACCCAGATATCCTCTAAAAGCCATCAAAATATAACAGTATGCCTCCTCTCTCACACCCTCTTTTTTCACAAGAAGAATTAATGTTTAGAATTTGTTCTCATTCTAACACACGCCCCCCCCCCACCCCCACCGCGCGCACTCCTGTGGGGTACCCCCGCTCCTACCCAAAAGTTGTAGCTGTTTTCATCAAGGTTTGGTATTCTTATCATTAATCCTGGCTCTGTCATTGAATTGCCAGCATATTGACTCTATCATTGATCCGTATAATAACATCCTGACTCTATCATTGATCCATTTACTACCATCCTGACTCAATCATTGATCCATATACTAGCATCATGACGCTATTATTGATCCGTATACTAGCATCCTGACTCTATCATTGATCCATATACTACCATCCTAACTCTATCATTGATCCATATACTGGCACCCTAACTCTATCATTGATCCGTATACTGGCATCCTGACTCTATCATTGATCTGTATACTACCATCCTGACTCTGTCATTGATCTGTATAATAGCATCCTGACTCTATCATTGATCCATTTACTATCATCCTGACTCTATTATTGATCCGTATACTAGCATCCTAACTCTATCATTGATCCGTATACTAGCACCCTAACTCTATCACTGATCCGTATACTAGCATCCTGGCTCTATCTGTAACAGTATCCTGACATAGCTGTATAGAATGAATGCATACCAATTATTATTCTGTCTTTTGTGTTATCTCTTGGTGAGTGTATGTGTACCTCATTTCAAAGGTTGCTCATATTTCTCTTGTTATCATTTATTCGTCATATGAGGGCATTTGTTTCTTGTATTAGATTTCATTCATGCTTTGTTCAAGATGTAAAACACCAGATCTGAGAGTTTCATCTGTGGCGTGTAATTATTGTTTGATCAACAATAAGGAAGACCACCAGGTATGAAGTAGAAGACGGCGCCAAAGAAGCAGTGCATGATTTTGTGTGTGTGAAACTAGGCGACTGTGAAGGACGTTGATTGGCTAGTCTCGGGAGACTTAACGGGGCGCGTCATGCAAGTTTGAATGTTGCTGCTAGGGCGAATAAGGGAGAGGAAAAAAAAAACAAACTGCAAATCAAGGAACTTAACCATTGAAAAGTGTAGGGTCTCCTCGACTTACGGTGGTTTTCGGTTTACGTCATTTCGACTCCACGACGATGCGATAGCGATGCACATCCAGTACCGTACATTTATTGATAAGATAAACTTGTGCTCATTTATTTACTTGTTTAATCACTGGTAGTTTAGTTACAGCAGCCATGTATTTATATACTTAACCACTGACAGTAGGTATTTATCACATATTCCAGTGATCGCGGTAATCGGCACTTGCCGGCAAACTACCATTTAAAAAAAGAGAAAAGCCGAAACTTTTGGAGGTCATCGGTTACTGTAACCGGTTTGTATTATCAAAAACCTAGAAAAAGCAACCAGCGAAATCGGTTGGAGAAATCAGACCAGTAGACTTAATGGTACCCCGTTTGCATGGAAGAGAATCAGCCAGTTTTGACTTTGGTTCAGCGTCTAAGCGGGTTTTTTTTTTTTTAAGATTAAATCTCTCCGCTAAAAAGATGGGGAAAAAATTCACACGAACATTTTTTTGCCTACTTATGTCTGTAAAGTATGTTTAATTTTACATGAAAAAAAAAGTATAAAGTACCGAATGTCGTATTGAGAAAACAGATATCTCGGAAAGTTTTTTTGCAAAGCAAAAGTGTATCAGTCATTTGCACGTCCCTTGCGGAACTCTGCCTCCCTAACAGCTCTCCTGTAGGCCTCTCGGTTGTGAGCAAGATGGCCTGTTGCTGATGCATCCATTTGCAGATCATCAACGATGTCTTGCAGCCATCTTCGCCTTGGTCTTCCTCTCTTTCTTTTTCCTATTGTGTATCCTTCCAAGACTGTCTTCTCTATATTCTCATGACATTTAATGTGTCCAAAATATTTAAGTTTTCTCTGTTTAATCCTCATTACTAGCCAACCTTCTTCAATATTAAGTTCTTATAGTATGGATATATTTGTTATTTTTTGTGTTCTTTTTTTTTGCGATACAAGTGTACCATTTTCAAAAAAATCCTAGCGTGATCACTGATATTCAGAGACGATTTGTGCTTTTTTTAAAAACTTACGATGAGATTTTCAGAACATAACCCCATAGTTCTCATTCCATATATACTGTTCAAAAAAGAAAGGCAACACTACTGTAGTTGTAATGGACACCAAATTTCAAACTTGTATCAAAATTTTATTTTATGGAATTAATGTTTCAATCTTGACTTTAACAAGGAAATGATGTTCGTTAAATTTGGTTTGAACTTTTATTCTTTGCGACTGAGGCCTCGTTTCAGTAAGGTATATGGCCTCCTCTGGCCTGTATCAGAGAACACATCTCCTTGACATGGATCCGATTAGCCATTGGATCTGCTGTTGTGGGATGACTGCCCACTCTTCCCGCAGTGCAAGAGACAATTGTCGAAGATTGGTTGGCGCCACGTCTCGCTGGCGGACTTGTCTGTTGAGTTCATCCCATAAGTGTTCTGTTGGGTTCATGTCTGATGAGGTGAATGGCCACGGAATGGTCTGGACGTTGTCGTCAGCGAGGAACTGGGTGGTGAGTTATGCTTCATGAGGTTGAGCGTTATCCTGCTGAAAAATCGACCCTGGTGCAGCCGGAAGTGGAAAGACGTGAGGACGAAGAATTTCAGCGACGTAGCGTTGGGCATTCAGGCGTCCTTCAGTTTGCATCAGGTCACTTCTTCCCATGAAATTGATCGTCCCTCACACCAGTACACCACCACCATGTGGAGGAGCCTCATCCACACAGTTCTGGGCGTAGCGCTCATGGACTCCGCGGGAAACTCTCCTCCGTCTATCCTGTCGCTGGAGCAGAAATAATGATTCATCACTAAACCAAACCCGTCTCCGATCATTCGCAACGGTCCACTGACGATGCTGGTTCGCCCACTGCAGTCGGTTTTGGCGATGCCTGTCCGTAAGAACAGGACCTCTGTAGGGTCTTCTAGCCCAAAGACCAGCTTCGTGCAGCCGGTTCCTGACCGTTTGATCAGAAATTCGACGAGCTACTGTCATTGACACTGGACTGTTGAGGACGCAGATGCAAATCGATTCCTGAGGTAACGCAGCCGTATGAAGCGGTCTTCGGCAGAAGTTGTGACTATGGGTCTTCCACTGCGCGGCCGGTTTGCAACTGAGCCAGTTTCTTGAAATCGTCTGCAGAGGCGACTAATGGTGCTTCTAACCACATTAAATTGTCTGGCCACTACAGTTTGTGACTGTCCAGTCTGTAAACGTCCAATGATGACGAGTCGTTGCTATGTAGTGAGATGAGCCATACTTGCACATTGAATTTTCAAATGAGTTGATTCGAGGAGCGTCAATCTTTTATGGGCATTCAATAACACGGTCAGTGAGTTTCGTGTTCAGTAAGTTTCACGGGATTCTCGTGACCCTGTCATGAGTTATTGTCAAAAATGCTGTTTTGACTAGTATCGCTTCTTCTGTGCTCATGAATCATCTGCTGAATACAATTCAGGTCGACAAGTGAAGTTGACGTCCAAGTGAACGTTTCAGGCAATTTGCCCTGATCAGCAAACTTCAATTTAAATCGCAACATCGTATTTGGTGGTATAAAAGGACTTTTTGACCCGCCTTCGAGACTTTTCATGTATTTTTAATGGTAACGTCCCTTGACACCCCTCGTACTTTTGTTTTTGTCTTGTCTTCTTCCTCATATACCTTTCGGTGTTATGGGGATAAACATACTTCTTGATAAGGCTCGAAGATTTGCTTCATGTAATGGGATATTTAGTGCTTCTGTAATCTTCACTCTCCATCTCTTGCGTGGGCGGCCTGTTCCTCTGTTACATACAGATCTTAGTGTGAATGTTTTTTTTTTTTAGATATACTGTCTGGTGGTAACTGTGTGACATGGCCAAACCATTTGACGTGCTGTTTCTGGATATAGTGTAATACTGGCGTTACTCCAACCTTTGCCCTGATGGTGTCATTTCTTATTTGGTTTCATCTTGTCACGTTTAATATTCTCCTTAAAACATCTCCTTTCTGTTGTGATGATTTTTCTTTTGTTATTGGCTGTTATTGTCCGTGTTTGACATTGATAGCATAGAGTTAGGATGGAAAATGTGTTATACAGTGCCATTTTGTTTCAGTTGTGATTTCCTTGTTTTTCAGTAAAGGAGTCATTTGTCCAATGACTTGATTTGCTTTACTGCATCTGTTCTCAGTCTCAGCGTCAGTTGTCCCTGAAGATGATATTATGCTACCTGGGTATTTGAAATGTTTCACTTGTTTTAAGGGCTGGTTGTCTAGGAAGACCTTTATTTGGATTTCTTCTTTCGCTGTGGTCATGACTTCCGTTTTTTTTCACCACTGATTTTCATGTTGTGGCTTTTATATGCCCCCCTGCTAAATTATTCATGTTCTTCTGTAGGTTTTTATCTGATGTGGCTATAAGTGTTTGATCGTCAACAAAAAGGAGTTCGTTTATGGTTCTCCTATTAGGTATGTCTTCTGGAAGGTGTTGTGGGTTTATCGGCATTCCTTTTGGGGTTGGGATGTTGGGCAGCTTTGTGGTGGAGTTTTTACTATGTATGTTAGCTTCTTTGCAGATGTTGTCAATGTATGTTCTGAATAGTAAGGGAGATAGTACACAACCCTACCTCACTCCAGATTTTATAATGAATAGTTCAGACTGCCCTGCGTTTCTTCTAACTGTACTCTGACGGTTTTCGTATAGATTTTTGCATATGTTGATCAAATGTGTACTAACTCCATAATGCTGTAAGGTTTCCCACAGTGTTTTTTTTTCTATCTGCTCTATAAGATGGTTTTTTCTTGATCTACGTAAGCTGCCTGCAGTATCTGATTGTGTTCAACTGATTTTTCTGTTAGCTGTCTTAGGGAAAAGATGCCAACTGTACAGCTTCTATATTTTGTCTAAATCCCATCTACATTTCATTTAACTGTGGTTTAATCACTGGTCACAGTCTGTTCTGTAGGATCTTGCAGAACATTTTTCCAGTATGGCTTAGCAATGAGATGCCCCTATATTGGTTGCAGTCCTATTTGCTGCCTTTTTTCTTCTATATTGGAATAATTACAGCGTTTCTCCAGTCCTGTGGTGTTTCTTGTTTTTCCTATACCAAATTATAGAATCTGTGAAGCCAAGCTTTTCCAACCTCTTTCGCACATTTGATTAACTCATTGAGTATTCCATCACATCCCGGCACTTTGATCATTGAGGCTTTTCCGATGGCTTCTCTGGTTTCAGTTTGTAGTATGTCTGGTTCCAGTTATATGGGGGGCCAGATGTGTTGTTATCATGGGTATATTGGGATGGTATATTGAGTAACTTGTCGAAGTACTGTCTCCACCGCTGTACTACCCTCTTTGGCTCGCATATTGGATCACCATTATCATCGTTCACAATCTCTGTTAGGTCGAAGTGCTCTGCTCGCTTTTTCATTGCACTGTCTTTTTTATAAAAGAATTTCCTAGCTTCTTTGTGATTGTTGTTTAATACTTCACTGTATTCCTGCTGTGATTTTACCTTGGCTTCTTTTACTTTTATTACCCGCTCGAGTGTCTTCTTATAGTTCGATATTCAATATTTCTCATCCATTCTTTATGTTTATTTTTCTTTTCTTTTACAGCCTCTTTCGCCTCATCATTCCACCATGTTGTTATTTTCATTTCTGTCAACCTCCTTTTTTTGATAGTACCACATGTTTTCTCTTCTGCTCGCAAAAAAAGCTGGTTTTGAACAAGGCCCATTCCTCTTCCACTGATTTTGTTTCTGTTGGTAAGTTTATGAACAATTCTCTTATTTTCTTCTCATATTCTTCTTTCACATTCTCTTCCTTGAGCTTGCTTAGTTTTATTGTTTCACTTTTCTTCTTGGGAGTTCTGTTATGACTTTTCCTGCGTGCTGTGATGACTGCTACTGCTGCTTTGTGGGCTGTGCTTGGACTCAGGTTGGGTACTGCTCTTGCATCTTTGACTGACCTTTTCCTGTTGTTCCTTGCTAATATGAAATCAGTTTGGCTTCTGCATGTCAAATCATTCCATCTGTACCAATTATATATTTGAGACCCTCGATGTTTAAAGAATGTGTTTGTGATAAAAAAAAAGGTCATACTGACTGCACAGTTCTAGAAGTCTGCTATCATTTTCATTTCTAACGCACCGGTGGTCACTGAAGGCACCCAGATGGACTGGTACATCAGTTCTGCTAGTTCCCAGTCTTGCATTGAAATCTCCCATGATTATAACATTTTCCTCTCTACTTATGTTGTTTAGTGTTTCATGGAGGTTGTCAAAGATCTCCTCACATTCTTCCCCCATGTCTGGTGCATTACAAGGAGCATCTATTTGGACATAGGTTGTGGTCTCTTCGTTTTCTTTTATTTGGACAGTTTCACTAAGTTAAGACGCTGTCCGATGCGACCCATAGCTGATATGCCAGCGTCAGGGTTAGCGAACCATAGCTGACCAAGACCCTGTCCCACCACTCCGTGGTACTCCCAGTAACGGGCCTAGCCTGGCTAATGGGGGCAGGGATCGCCATAGTCCACATGGTGGTGGAGTCTGCTAAAGAAGCTTTGCTTTTAGTTGTACTACGGGACTGAAAAAGTAGCCGCCATAACCCGCTCCAACGCCGATACGATGCTGTGCCTCAGCACCTCTACAGCATCGGCTGCAAAGAACACCAGCTCTCAGTTACAAGGAGTTCGTACAAGTGCAAGTACAAGTGCAAGATTTGGACAGTTATAATTCTTTCTGATATATATCTTTTTTCCAAGATTTTGCCACCAGTGTTTGGTTCTGTGATCAAACCGACATACTGCTTTGCTCTTTCTTGCTCACTCATTCCGGAGTATAGGAATACGTAAGATATATTTGTTTACAGCTTCTGAGCTTGGTGTCTTCACCTCCCATGATCTTTTTTTTTTTTTACCTTTTCATTCCCTCCACTAATTCCTCCTTTTTATCATTTATTGATAGTAGGTATTTTAAGAATCGCTTTTCTGTCTCTTTGAAGTTTAGCGTTTCCGAGTCGTTTTTGTTTTTTCGTTTATATCTTGTTCTTTCTATGTTATCTGCGAGCGGTAAAGAGATCCGCCGTCGGCTTGCCGGGCCAGTCGCGGTTTGAGGGCAGAATTTAACCCAGGGACATAAACGTGAGGTTGAGATTTTTAAGCTGTGTTATGATGTCACAGCACATGAATCAAGCTTGTCGTACTTTTTGGTTTAATAAAATGAAACAGGATCCGTATGTGCCTGCGATACCGGCTCCGTTTTCTACCGTCCAACTCTAGCTCAAAGTTCCCTTTTTTTAAGCGACACATTTTCTGGTGATTCGATACCGCCCAGAATTGCTGTCCATGCTGGTTTCCCTATAGCCGCTGTAGAGAGCCGCCGAGTTCAGTGTTTCACGTGCCGGAGTTTAAAAGTAAGCTCATCTCGTCTGTGAAGATATGAACAGCGGTAATAACGGAATTTGCAATGTATTGTGTGTTACTCTGGATTCAGCCAGCCGTGACCCGGTGGTACTGCAAATCGGGTCCGCCCGTAACGAGATGTGGACCATATGCCAGTTAAAAGGGATGGCGACTGCAGTAAAACTGGTTTAAATAATAAAGTTAGATGGAGGTGTCTGGTCTAGTTTTACAAAGTGACAGAGGGAGTGAGTAAAGTGGGAGAAGAAAAACGAATAGAAAGTATGAGAATGTATAAATGAAAAACACACAACATGCCGATATTTCGGCGTGAGCCTTTTTCGAGGATTACATGCACAGTGAGACAGAAACAGATAACTAAACTATGGCCTCTTCCAGAAGTAGGAAACAGAAGTGCATGTCGATTAGAAGATGCATGGGGGCCACACAAGGGATACGCCTATAAAGCCAATCGTAAAGAAGAGGTGGAGGGGGAAAGGGAAAAGGGGAAGCGGAGAGATAATGAATGAAGAACGTAAACACCATATGCCCCCGGCATTCAATGTACAGGGCAGGCCTCGACCATCTCGTTTGTTCCAAAATAACGATCAAAGTATAGATACTACAGCGCGCAGAACTACACTTTGATCTTAGCCAAGAAGCCGAGAATCGGCCATTTATTTCATTCATTGTTTACTCATTGTTGAAACTCAGCTCCGAAATGTAATTCCTTGTTGTCATCTATTATTTATACCTGAATAGTTTCATTGGTCGCTGTTGCTATTCACTGATGTAATCTTTTAGACTTGCGCTTCTCTTTTTAGATTTGTCTTTCCTTTTGTGTGTGTGTGTGTATTTATAGTCCCTTTCTTCTGACCCGAAGTTTTTAATAAATTGCAGGGTTTTTTTTTCCTGTTTAGGATTTTCGAGTTATAGTCTTTTGATATTTGATATGTTTCTGTGGTTCTAAGGACTGTAATAACCGGAGGTGGAGTGAGGTATACGCTCTGCACTTCAGTTAAATGTCTCCATGGCGTGCATCTCAGATAGCCTTTGATAGTCCAAGTCCAGCTCCCAGCCTTCTTGTGGCAGAACTGTTTAAACTGACAGGAGAAGGGGCGAAAGGCGAATATCTGGCACCTGAAAACCAGACGCTTTCTGGTAGATGAGACTCGATGGTCTTGGTTGGTAGCTCATCTTGATGCTGGCAAGATTCTTCAGCTGCCGTGCGTTGGGTAAAACTCCTCCTGGTCAGTGAAGAAAAATGCGATTAGGGTTGCCGCGTGGTGCCGCCGTGGAAAAGGTGATGGAAAAGATTAAATGAAGTAGCCAGTAGTCTCGCGGTCAGGGCTACTCATATCACGGCACCTCTGCTCTAGAGGCCGGCCACGTCTTATATACACGCATACTGGGATAATACGCCTAAACCGGCTTAACTCAGGGGGTGAAACTCACTAGTGGCGAGGATTCGTCCTCCTCGATAAAAGCTCCGTCCTGGTCATCACTAGGAAGGGTAGCGGCCACGACCACAAAATGCTGGTCGGAGACACTGGACCAATGCAGTCTAGATAGGCAACTACCTCTCACCCGGCGGGGATATACTGATATCCAAAACACGTCGAGGTTTTCCGGTAAGAAAGTCCAACTCTAGACTAAACTGGTGCAACGAAAACCACCGTGTCACGCAATCCCGCTTCTGTAACCCACATAGAATATAGGCCCAAGCCCCGCAATGCTCTGAGCCACCATCCTAAATGAGTCTATCGCGAGAACCACTGGAGTAAATTCATTAGGATCACGGGGCGATCTTAGTGGTAGAAGCTAACGAAGAAGAAGCAGGAGAAGATAAGTTTCTGTGAGAAAGTGTATATTTGTTTGTGCGTGGAGAGGGTTAAACGTATTCTGTGTTTGCTACTTTTTGTCAGCGTTTCAGAAATTAAAAAAAAATTTTTTTTTAGTTTTCCTACATATTCTTTTATCTGTGTTTTGATAAATATTTTTTTATCTGTGTTTTGATAAATATTTTTTATCTGTGTTTTGATAAATATTCTTTTATCTGTGTTTTGATAAATTTTTTTATCTGTGTTTTGATAAATATTGTTTTATCTGTGTTTTGATAAATATTTTTTTATCTGTGTTTTGATAAATATTGTTTTATATGTGTTTTGATAAATTTTTTTATCTGTGTTTTGATAAATATTCTTTTATCTGTGTTTTGATAAATATTTTTTTATCTGTGTTTTGATAAATATTGTTTTATCTGTGTTTTGAGAAATAGAAAGATTCTTTTATCTGTGTTTTGAGAAAGATTCTTATATATGTGTTTTGAGAAAGATTCTTTTATCTGTGTTGTGAAAAAAGATTCTTTTATCCGTGTTTTAGAAAGATTCTTATATATGTGTTTTGAGAAAGATTCTTTTATCTGTGTTGTGAAAAAGATTCTTTTATCTGTGTTTTAGAAAGATTCTTATATATGTGTTTTGAGAAAGATTCTTTTATCTGTGTTTTGAAAAAGATTCTTTTATCTGTGTTTTGAGAAAGATTCTTATATATGTGTTTTGAGAAAGATTCTTTTATCTGTTTTGAAAAAGATTCTTTTATCTGTGTTTTGAGAAAGATTCTTATATATGTGTTTTGAGAAATATTCTTTGACCTGTATTTTGAGAAATATTCCGTTGTCATTTTTTTAGAGATATTCTCTGATATAGATTTAGGATTATTCCATTTGCTTCTGATTTCAATTGACCAGCGTTAATCAGTTCGTGACCCGGCAGTCTGATCAGTGTGATCCATTCGTCGGGCGTCCACTATTAAAGAAGTTTTATTTTCCTTTTCCTTTTTTTTTTCTTTCCCACTCTCTCTTCCGTGATCGTTGTTTGAGAAGTTTAATCCGTCCGTGATGTAAGTTCGTCCAGTATGCTCGTGCCATGCATTAGAGTATTGCAGAGATGAAGCGAGCGCGGCTCTGCCTGTGTTCATCTACTTTATGCCGGCTGGTATGGAGAGAATGATTTATGCTTCGATGGTGTTCTCTGAGAAGAGAGTGTACAGAGTTGTTATCGTGGTGTTTGTGTTTGCTTTCGCAGTTATTTCGTTTAGTTCTCTTTGCCCTTCTCGACGCTGTTGTCGGCGTCCTCCATCTCAAACGTCAATCCCATTTCGTCTCCAAATTTGCGTGTTTAAACGCATTGATTTTTCTGGACACTCTGCGGAGTTTTCCTGTTTGCGGGTTTGTCTGTCCATTTGGGGGGGGGGGGGGGGATTTGAGTTGCCAGGTTGCAGTTTGTCAGATTGAAGTGTCTTTCCTTCTTTTTTTTTTTTGTGCGGCCTCTCGCGAGCCATGTAATCACTGAGTCACTTGAACCGTGAGCGTCACCTCGCATCTCTTATCTGGCCACGCTTACGGATGCCGCCAAACCGGGGGGAGGGAAATTTCCTGAAAATCTCCCTAGAACTTTAAAAAAAAAAAAAGATATCCACTGGAATTGAGTGTAAACTGTATAACTGTCAACTCGGGTACAGGCCGTCAACAGGTTTCTTGTGCTGTTAATTTCACCAGCGTTTGCAGAAGGGGGGAGAATATTTCCACCGAAAAATAAAACCTTTATCATTTTTTTAAGGTGAGATAATTTATGCCGTTTAAAAAAAAATAGGATAAAGAAATTGGAAGGAGAATACCCAAACAATATACGTTTGTATGTATTCATGCGAGAATTATGATAAGATTTATCAGATTAAGATTGGAGAAGGATGGGGTTTTGGATGCGAACTTAATACAGATATATTGATGCGATAACGCAGTCACCTTTTGCACCCAAGATTGTCTCACATTTGATGGCGATTGGGCGATGTTTAGGTCAAGGTGACACTCTGCCACCATCATGCCGAAACTGGATATCTCGCTTTAGGAGCAAGAGAAGGAAAGCTCCTGTGTTTCTCCTCTCTCTCTCTCTCTCTCTCTCTCTCTCTCTCTCTCTCTCTCTCATACTTCTGTTACGTGAATCAGTTTGTTTTTTTAATAGTTTGACTGTAATTAATATGTGAGATTGTAAAATAGCCCCGTCGCATGTGCAGTTTATATGTTGTTTGTTGAATGTAAGGGCAAGATCTTACATAGATTGCGTTAGTTATTCGTGTAAGTTGTTCATGTCAGATTGCATTAATTATTCATATCATATTGTGTTAGTTGTTAATTTCAGATTGTATTAATTGGTCATATCATATTGTGTTAGTCGTTCATTTGAGTATTGTTCATTTCAGATTGTATTAGTTGTTCATATCATATTGTGTTAGTTGTTCATATCAGAGTGTATTCATTGTTCGTTTCAGATTGTATTAGTTGTTCATGTCCTACAGTTCTCTAAACGTATTTACTACAAGTACTAAAGTGATGTTGAGTGAGTGTGGTAGATTGAAAGTTGGGTGATGAAGAGTAGGCGATTGAACGGGCCTGTGTGCCTAGTTCTTCGTACTTTGAAAAGTTCTGTCTATTTGTCTGTCTATCCATCCATCCATCCATCCATCCATCGGTTGGCCTGTCATTCTGCCTGTCTGTCTTTCCCTCGTCTATATGTCTGTCTGTCTTTCCCTCGTCTATCTGTCTGTCTGTATTTCCCTCGTCTGTGTGTCCATCCGCCTGTCTCTATTATCTGTCTGTCTATCTAACACGCACACACACACACACACAGAGCCCAGATTTCTTCACCTAGAGAATCCCATTCTGAAAATTTAAATAAAACAGATTATTTCGCATTTATATCTGTTTAGATCTCTCTTTTACGGCCACTCGTTCCCCATTTCTTGTTTACCGAGTTGAGTTTCGGGCGGGGGGAGGGGGTGGGGAGGTCGTTTTGATGAGATCAGTGGGGCAAGAATTATGGGATAATTCAGGGCTCCTTAAATGACATTTGTATCGATTCTGAGATCAATTTCAACACATCCTTGACTCGGGGTCGCAAGCAGGCATATCCAGGGAAAGCGGATATAAAGTTTCCAGAATTCTCTCCCGAATAACGTGACAGTCCCTTTGTGAAAAATACAAACTCATTTTTTTTAAACAACTTAAGGGCGCTTTGTCTTTGCGAGTGGGCGATCGTGGTTTAAAGTTGTGATCGGTCTTTAACTCTTTCACTTCTGAATTATTTCCCCTTACTGACCCGGAGTACATTTTGTCGAGTAATGTCGGTAGAAGGAAGCCGGAAGGAAGTTTTAACTCTATAATTTAAAATCATGGGTTGGGTTAGAGGTGTGCTACTTTTCTTTTTATGTAGAGTTTTGTCAAAACTTCATTCGGGGCAGTGATTCTGCATAAGCGTGTAGGATCTACCACCCCCCCACACCCCCAAAGCGTCGTTTTGGAGCAGAAGAGTTAAGGCGTCCAATTGCGTTTGTTGCCTTTTATTTTTTATTATTATTAATTGCCTGTCACTGGGTCGGCAACTTTAGGCTGTTACATTGAAAATGGGAGGGATGTAAGGGTGACGTGTGGCCACGCCCAGTTTGAGAAGAGAGGAGTGCAGCCGGTACATTGCTCCCGGCGCCCCGGATTGCTTCTTCTGCTTGAAGGGGCCCATAATGAATGGAAACTAGAAAGGTTAATCAGTAGAGGAAAAAAAGAGGGCCAGAAAATAGTTTTATACCAATTTTAAAATTCCTCACAGAGGGCCTTTTGCTTGTGACCATACCCACAGTTTCTCCAGTTCGGCTGCATCACACCCATAGATGTTTAACTTCACAGTCTTCTTCTCAAGATTACATGGCATTACTTCCACAAGCTTGTACTAATGTCTCTTGTTTCCCTTCACAGAGTTCGGGCTCAACGGCATCCATACCGTCGACCCCTACCAGTGTCAGTTCTGGTACTGAGCACCACCTAGCGGAATTTGAGGGGCATGCACTCCAATACGCTGCCAAGTCCCTTCAATCATTGTAAGAGTTATGTCTCTTGCACCATTTTTTTTTTTTATACGTACGCTGATATGAGCAAGTCACTAGTTATGATTTTATTGACAAAGAAGACACATTTCAGCACATTTAGCAGTAAGAAAAAGCAAATTGAGAGAAGAATGTAAAAGACAGATTAAACTGTTGAAATCAGCTGAGAGAGATACACAGCAGCAAAGGAACAGAGAAAACTGAGCAGTCCATCAACACTAAACAGAAAAGAATCAAGAAAATTTAATAAAAAAGACAAAACAAGGGCAGGAATCTAGAAAACTTGGCCATTATGTATGATAATTGTGAAGAGAAAAAAAAAAGAATTCCCTAGTTTCCCCAGGTTATGGTCCAAGATTGTGGAGGACAGGTATGTATAACTTGCATAACATGGGGGGGGGGGGGGTTATTAGCTTTGACACATTACAAGCAAGAACTGGTTCATTTTCTTCATGTGGCACATCCTTTGCAGAAAATTGCCCTTGTAATAGTCAGTGTGAAAGCCAGCTCAAAGCCAGATTGCTTGCTGCATTGAGTGTGGTGATTAGAGTATCAGTGATGTTATCCTGGCTCAGTCTTCATGGCCGTGTGAATTCAGAAAAGCAGGACACTTGGTTGGATTGGTCATTTTCCACTTTTATTTCAAACAGCAGTTCACATGGCAGGACTGGTCATTTTCCACTTTTATTTCAAACAGCAGTTCACATGGCAGGACTGGTCATTTTCCACTTTTATTTCAAACAGCAGTTCACATGGCAGGACTGGTCATTTTCCACTTTTATTTCAAACAGCAGTTCACATGGCAGGACTGGTCATTTTCCACTTTTATTTCAAACAGCAGTTCACATGGCAGGACTGGTCATTTTCCACTTTTATTTCAAACAGCAGTTCACATGGCAGGACTGGTCATTTTCCACTTTATTTCAAACAGCAGTTCACATGGCAGGACTGGTCATTTTCCACTTTATTTCAAACAGCAGCTCACATGGCAGGACTGGTCATTTTCCACTTTATTTCAAACAGCAGCTCACATGGCAGGACTGGTCATTTTCCACTTTATTTCAAACAGCAGCTCACATGGCAGGACTGGTCATTTTCCACTTTATTTCAAACAGCAGCTCACATGGCAGGACTGGTCATTTTCCACTTTATTTCAAACAGCAGCTCACATGGCAGGACTGGTCATTTTCCACTTTATTTCAAACAGCAGTCACATGTGGCTGTAGTGATTTTTCACTTTATTTCAAGCGGCAGCTCATATGTGGCTGTGGTGATTTTTCACTTTATTTCAAACAGCAGTCACATGTGGCTGTAGTGATTTTTCACTTTATTTCAAACAACAGCTCATGTGTGGCTGTAGTGATTTTTCACTTTATTTCAAGCAGCAGCTCATATGTGGCTGTGGTGATTTTTTGCTTTATTTCGAACAGCAGTTACATTTGGCTGTGGTGATTTTTCACTTTATTTCAAACAGCAATCACATGTGGCTGTGGTGATTTTTCACTTTATTTCAGACAGCAATCACATGTGGCTGTAGTGATTTTTCACTTTATTTCAAACAGCAGTCACATGTGGCTGTGGTGATTTTTCACGTTATTTCAAACAGCAGTCACATGTGGCTGTAGTGATTTTTCAACTTTGTTTCAAACAGCTGGTCACATGCAGCAGATGTGATTTTTCACTTTATTTCAAACAGCAGTCACATGTGGCTGTGGTGATTTTTCAACTTTGTTTCAAACAGCTGGTCACATGCAGCCCTGGTCATTTCCTGCTTTATAATTCTAGAAAAGTATAGCACAGTTCTGGTCTCAAGTTTACAGTTTGGACTGGATCCAAGGTCAAAAAGTAAACTCGCAGTTACCATGAACAGATTTCATCTACATAAGCCCAGTGCATATGTTTTATAAGTTAATTTATTTCTGAACTCTCAGTATGTGTTGTTGTAGATCAATAGCTCCCAACCTCATGTTGCAACCTGGATTATCAGTATACGTTGTTGTAGATCAGTAGCTCCCAACCTCATGTTGCAACCTGGATTATCAGTATATGTTGTTGTAGATCAATAGCTCCCAACCTCATGTTGCAACCTGGATTATCAGTATACGTTGTTGTAGATCAATAGCTCCCAACCTCATGTTGCAACCTGGATTATCAGTATATGTTGTTGTAGATCAGTAGCTCCCAACCTCATGTTGCAACCTGGATTATCAGTATACATTGTTGTAGATCAGTAGCTCCCATCCTCAAGTTGCAGCCTGGATTATCAGTATGTGTTGTTGTGGATCAGTAGCTCCCATCCTCAAGTTGCAGCCTGGATTATCAGTATGTGTTGTTGTGGATCAGTAGCTCTCAACCTCAAGTTACAACCTGGATTATCAGTATGTGTTGTTGTGGATCAGTAGCTCCCATCCTCAAGTTGCAGCCTGGATTATCAGTATGTGTTGTTGTGGATCAGTAGCTCCCAACCTCAAGTTACAACCTGGATTATCAGTATGTGTTGTTGTGGATCAGTAGCTCCCAACCTCAAGTTACAACCTGGATTATCAGTATGTGTTGTTGTGGATCAGTAGCTCCCAACCTCAAGTTACAACCTGGATTATAGCCACTGGGTTCTGAGGTAGGATTACAAGAAAATGAAGAAAGAAATAAGTTACAATTTTTTAAAAAATTTATAAGGCTTTAGTACAGTCATCATTCCCCCACACACCCACAAGTTGACTAGTTAGGAAAGAGAGCCTGGCCAAATACAAGAATTGATCAAAGTACAGAATCCAGTTTTTTTAAATTGCAAGTGTTATTTTTGCCACCAAAGAAATATAAATAACACACAGTATATCACTTGTGAATGACTGCAAAAAAGAAACACACACAAAAATTTCTGCTTCTGAACGACTTTATTATGTACTGGCTTAGCAATTTTTTATTTTCTCTGACCTTAAGATTTGTACCAACTTTTGAGGTAGCTGTAGCTAGCTCAGAGCCCTATATCAGCATGGAACAAGCCTTGGTCACAGATTTGTATTAATTCTAACAAATTGGGAACCTTTGGGGTTCCTTTCGATTTATCACTGCATTTGGGAGGCATTGTAAATATTATAAACACAAATATAAAAAAAAAATTTTTTAAAATGCAAACACAAGAGTATAATAAGCATGAACACAGTAAATCAAATCCTAGCAGCTTCCGTAAACAGACTGATGGTGCCAAGTCCAGTTTGGTACAAAGATGGCCGGTTAGAGTTTAACCACGTGGAAAGTGGGTGAAATCAGTTGAAGGAGCAGGCCACACATTTGTATGCATGGATTCAGGTTGTAACTGACAACGGTAAAAAAAAAAACGAGCAGTTGAAAAGCAAGTGACGACTCTATTTTGTTATCAGACTGAAATATTAAAATAACGACTGAACTTATTACTGTTCACTGAAATAATTTTTATTGAGTTTCATTTTTTTTTTTTTTTTAAATTTTCTTGAGTCTCGGGTCATGTGCCATTGCTTGATTACAGTCATGCTTATTAAAAATGTTGGGAACCGCTGTTCAAGACTATTCCCTGAAGGAAAAAAGCATTGTTTATTTTGAAACTTCTTGTATTTGTTTTTGTGTATAAATATTCTGTGGAGGAAAACAGGCAATTGTTTATTTATGAACCCCTAATTTCTTTTGTTCTAGATCAACATTCCCAGAAAGAAAGCAAGCATTGGGCCAGGATTCACACTCGGAGAGAGCTGTTCGCTTTGCTGTTCGTTCGCTGGGCTGGGTGAAAATTGCTGAGGAGGACCTTACTCCAGAGCGAAGCAGCAAAGCTGTTAACAAATGCATTGTTGATCTCTCTCTGGGCCGCAATGACATCAACGATGCGGTGGGACGTTGGGGAGATGTAAGAGTTCTTTTTTTTTCTTGCTTGTTTTTTTTTTTTTTATGTAATGCCAGAACTCTCCGAGGAGCAAATTCAAATTTCTCTTCTCAAATTTTAACAAGTGCGGGCCTTAATCTTATTTTTCAAACCTTGTTGGTGTTCTGAGATAATTTAATACACCTTTGTTTTCTGCAGAAGATGATCGAATGGTGTTTTCAACCTGTACTTTTATCTAGTCCGTTCTTATGTTGCTATTTTTTTTTTCAAGAAAATTAATATTACTTTCGATCCATGTTGCATTATTTTGTTCCATGTTTGATCTGTGTTGCATTATTTTCTTATTTATTTTATCAGTTTAACCTGTGTTTTCTTAACATTTTAGTGATTTTTATCATTCTTTTATTTAAATTATTTAATATCTATGTGTCATCATCATCAGGTGCCGTGCCGACTGGCGTTGGCTATTATGCTTCTACAGAGTACACGATCCTTCATGCAGGCCATCAGTTCAGTTGGTGGTCTCCTCTCACACCATCCCATCAGACTGTCCAGTATCATTTCTCTTGGTCTTCCTCTTGATCTTCTTCCTTCTATTTTTCCTATTGTTATAATATTTTCAATGCCCCTTCTTCTCATTGCATGTCCTATGAAAGTACATTTTCTCTCTCTTATCATTTTGACAATATTTTTGTCTCTCCAGCTCTTCTCATACATTCTTCATTAGTTATTTTTGCTGTCCAGGGGATTCGCAACATTCTTCTAATAAACCACATTTCTGCTGCTTCCAATGGTTTTCATGCAGACCTGCCTATTGTCCATGATTCACTTCCATATAACAACATAGGTTCAATATAGCATTTTAGGTTCTTGGTCATTTTTAAGGAGTTCTGTATTCAGTTTGATGTTTCTCACTTTCTTGCATGCTTTCTTTAGCTTTATTCTAATTTTTCGACAGAGTGGGTCATGGTCACTATTGCAGTCGGCTCCTGGCATGGTTTTTGTTGTCAGTAATGCATTGCAGAATCGTTTGTTGATTAATATGTAGTCTGTCTGGTTAAAATCTTTTTGTCTGGGCTGCACCACGTTGCCAGTCTTCGGGGATGTTGTTTAAACCAGGTGTTTCCTACAAACATGCTGTGTATTCTTGCCTATTCAATTAATTTACTACCTCTGTCATTCCTCTCCCCCAGTCCACAGTCACCAGCAATGTCTGAAGTTCTTCCTTTACCAACTTTGGCATTAAAATCTCCCATGACTATAGTAACTTCATGTGACTTTGTGTTTTAGGGCTGTCTCTATGTCATTATAAAATAGCCGTACATCTTCTTTAGAACTTTCAGATGTTGGAGCGTACACTTGTATAATATTTATGTTTATTGGTCGTCCTTTCAGGTGGGCTAGCAGGACTCGGTCTGAGATGTTCAAATATCCTACAATTGTCCTTGCTGTTTGTTCATCAAATATTATTCCTACTCCTCGTTCATGTTTCTTACTTCCTGAATATATTATTGTATATTTATCAGAGTTTATCTTCTCTGCACCTTCTAACTTCACTCATTCCTAATATGTTGATCTTCATCCTCTCCATTTCCCTCTTTACATTTTCTAATTTTCCAGCCTGGAATAAAGTTATAACATTCCATGTTGCTATTTTGAACTTGTTATGTGTGCATGCTTTTTATATCTTAACTAGGATTGCCATTCTTTCATTCATTCATTCATTAGCATGTCTCTTGCAGAACTTTGCTTCCCTAACAGCTCTCTTGAAGGCCTCCCAGTTGTAAGCTAGATGCCCTGCTACAGTTGCATCCATTCATAAATCATCAACATTGTCTTGTTGCCATATTTGCCTTGGTCTTCCCCTCTTTCTTTTTCCCGTTATGTGCCCTTCCATGATTATAAGACCTCATTTTTTGCAGGCATGTCCTCATTTAGGCCAAAAAGAAAAAAAAAGACTATCTTAAATGCTTTGGAAAATTTCATAATTTTCTACAATTTGTCGATTCAGACCAACATTAATATTTGTCAAATTTCTGCTAAAATTGTTGACAGTGAAACAGAAAAGTGAGTAAAACTCGCTTTTGTAGATTGTTCCTCTTCCTCCTTATTCTTCTTCTTAATCTTATTCTTCTTCTTCTTCATCTTCTCCTCCTCCTCTTAATCTTATTCTTCTTCTTCTTCTTCATCTTCTCCTCCTTCTCTTCCTCCTCCTCCCTCCTTCTCCTCCTCTTCTTTCTTCTTCCTCTTCTTCTTCAGCTTTCCCAGCCATTAAGGCTCATTGCTGCAGATAAAATTCGCCTCCATTCCTCTCTATTCCTAATCTTCTCTCCAGTTGGTGACACTAGTTTCTTTTATATCCTCTTCCATGTTGTCTGTCCATCTCTCTCTTGGTCTACTCCTTGTTCTTGTTTCAAGAGACCAGAGGCAGAGTGTTCCAGATTATATAAATGCTGGGAGAGATGATTATTAGGAAAGCAGAAACATACAAATATCTAGGCACAACCTTCAACCGAAGCAACACAGTAAGCGAGGAAATTAAAAGCAGAGTACAGATAGGGAGTAAAATATACTTCGCCATACAACACCTGTTAAAATCTAAAATCATGTCCCAAAACGTCAAAATAACAATCTACAAAACTATAATAAGGCCAGCCATCTTGTATGGATCAGAAACAAGGAAAGATGAACAACAACTGCAGATCTTTGAGAAAAGACACTAAGAAGAATCTTTGGACTGATAAAGGATACCAACAGTAGAGAATGGAAAGCTAGAAAGAACACTGAACTCTGAACAGCTTATTCAGATCCCACTGAATTATAAATGTCCTTTATAGACTGTAAAAATCAAAATTCATAATCTTTGCTGGAAAACTTTCAGAGTTGGTTAAATGTTAACTTGTTTCTGCCAGAGGTATACAGTTTGGTTTCTGTTTCCGTCTTTAAAGTCACTTGCATGGTGAGAGTAATAAAGATTGCCATATGGGAGAAATATTCTCTGCATGAATTGATTGTATCTTTCAGCTTTATTAATCAGATGAAAGGTTAATACTTATGGAAATTTAATATTATAAAGAATACTAGTATTCAGATGGTGTTTAAAAAAGGAGGTATTCTGATTAAAATCAGTTTAATTTTTATGTGTTAATTTATGAAAAAATTGTTTAACAAAAGCAATTGTCCATCACATTAGCTATATCCTATGATATGACATTATTATCACAGTTGTGTGTCTTAGTCAAAGTAACATAAGCTGCTCAAACATTTTCTCTTGATTATTTCATAAAGTGATATGTTATGCCGTAACAAATAATGTGTAGGTTGATATTGATACATTCAGGTGAAGTCAAGAGAGACGTCCTCATCTTAGGTGGATGGTTCGTCTGCGGTTTATTGATTCATCTAGTGCTTGTGAACATTTTTAACTAATGTTAGGTGGAGAAGCATTGCTGCAAGTGAGGAAATGGAGAAGAAAGTGTAGGGCATAGAAATATGATGCTGTAGAGAACGGTTGTGTTCAGTGAAAGAAGATAAATTGAAAATTGTCGAAAAAACAACAGTGACTGAAAGAAGAAAAGAAGTATTATATACACGTGTAACATTTTCATCTTATAACAAGATATTTAAAATATTGTATATCTTATAATTAGACTCTTTTGAAAACAAATGCCTCAAGAAAATACTTGGTATAAAGTAGAACGAATTTAAGAACAACACAAAGATAAGACAGATGAGCAAACAACAATCTGTCTCATGGGTGATCAGAAAAAGAATATGCACATAAGTAGGCCATGTGATGAAAAGAAACAATCAGAGAATACCAAAACAAGCTGTCAAGTGGAGCATAACAGGCTGAAGAAAAAGAGGTTGGACACGTGAAACTCTAAAGAGCACATTGTTAAGAGAAGCCAGTTTAGTGGGCATAACATCCCTTGATAAAGTTGAAAAACTCGCCGAAAACAGGAAAACTTGGCAAACAACTATGTGAGCCCTATGTGACGTTTAACGGCACAGGAAGGATGTAAGATGTAAAATATCTTATAATCAGGTGTTTAAAGCATTTTGTATCATATAACCGGATATTTAAAATATTAAGAATTTGTCTTAACAATCATAATAATAATAATCCAAGAGTGATTTTGAAAAGTTAAGATTAATAGGCCAGCATTAGTATGGACAAGACAGACAACCCAAAGAGATGGTGAGGAAATATTTTAGCATTGCAGCATCACAAATTTTACAAAGAACAGTCCCTGATAATCTGGCATAGAGTGATGATTATTCATGCTGTGTTAGTTTTATTGATACACCGTGGCATAAATTCACTTTCTGCCTGCAGAACTTCTTTTTTTACATTGATCCATACTTCTCTGTGCCTTGTTAGGCTGGAAGGAATAACATCAACATCAACATTCTTCAGATCAACATCAACATTCTTCAGATCATGAACGTGATGCTCTCCCAAGAGTAAGAGAAAAAAAAAAGTGAGATGTCACGAAGCAAATAATCTCCCTTTGCATAGTTTGTGGAGCTGATTAGCGTCCCCTGCTAGATCAAGGGGGGGAATGAAAGCAAAATGTTCAGCGAACCTTTATTTGTCTGTATATTTTCCCCCAGAGTTCCTGGTGCAAAATTATCCATGCAATCTTGTGTGAATCCAGACAAGTATATTGCTTCATCCTCTGATGGGTCGTATTAGTTGTTATCTCATTTCTGAATCTGTTTCATGAGCCATAAATTAGATATGCAGTTTCCATACTGGGCATCCCAATTTTATGGTGGTGAATAGAACCATGGTTTATATTTGTGTACTTTTGTTTAGTTCAGATACGTTATAATGAAATCATAAGAAATAGTATTGAACAGTTTGTTTAGTCCACAAAAATTTGATAAGATATAATACTAAACATAAGAAGGATGCTTGGGCATGCCACATGGATGGTCAGAAAGACAAATGAAGAAGTATTACAGCAGGCAGAGGAGTATCTCAGACTGGTGCCGTACATAAGAAAAAAGACAATCAAGATTTCTTGGACACATCACCAGACGTGAGGGTCTTGAAAAATTGGTCATGACCGGAAAGATAAATGGCAGTAGACAGACATTGTGGAGAAGACAGTAATACATGAATGGCCTGACTGCATGGTTTGGCAGGAAAAAGAGCAATCAACTTGAGGATTGATTGAGATGGAGAGAAATGACCTCCTGCACCTGTTGGCATGGCATGATCTGATCTGATCTGATAGGTTGTTTAGTCCAGAAATGTTAGAATGAAGTAATACGTAAGAAGTAGTACTAAATGTAGCCATAAAATTCAAGAAATTTATTATCATTATCAAGAGCAGGGTTGACATTCTGCCTTTGATAATGATGGTATATAATGATGAGAATAATGAAGGGCCTGTGTGCCCAATTCTCAACCCTTTAGAAAATAAAGATCAGTCAGTCAGTCTTTGACCAGTGAAGATTTATGCGTCTGCATGATATCTTCAGTTTTTTCCTTTCTCCTTGTATTAGTACATGGTTCACTTCATCTTGGAAGATAATTTGGAGGTGGCTGGTGTTAGCGGTCAGTGGAAGTTGATGACCACTTCTGCTGGTTGTGTCGACATTTGATTTGCATAATTGGCTCAGTAGCTATAGTTGTACTATCAGAAAATGAAAAATAAGGACTGAAGTCTGGATATAGTAAAACAAATACTCCTTTTTGTGAACAGTTCACCTTTAAATTGTTAGCCAGTGCTTCTGTTGTAGTTAAATTTACTAACTGAATGTTACATGTGGACTTCCACTGTAGCTCTTTCGTCCTGAATTATTAATTTCCATGCTATGCTAGAATAAACTGTGGTGAGAAATTTTGGTAGAAAGAAACTGGAGAAAAGTTGTTTTGCAATTTTAAAATGTGGGTTGCAACTTTTCATTTTATTTATACTACCTAAATTTTGCTCTGAGTATTGATTTGCATAGGTATGCATGAGCTACCAACACAGGCAATGTTGTTTGGGAGTAAAAGAGTTAATATCAGAGAAAAAAAATGAAAGTTTAGAATGAAAGGGTTAACATCAGAATAAAATTTAAAGTTTAGAATGAAAGGGTTAATATCAAGGTAAAAGTTAGAATGAAAGGGTTAATATCGAGTAAAATTTAAAGTTTAGAATGAAAGGATTAATATCAGAGTAAAAGTTAAACTTTAGAATGAAAGGGTTAATATGAGGGTAAAAGTTAAAGTTTAGACTACTAGTAGTAACAGTTTCATATAAACTGCCATTGAATGCCATGTGTGAGGTATAAATTAGATTGTACTTATGGAGAATTCAAAGAACTAAGGAGTGAACATAAATGAAGCACAGAATTGACTGGTTCCTACATCAGTGAGGAGGCCATGTCAAGAGTAATTGTCACAAGCCATGAGATTTAGGTCTGAAACCACGAGTAGACTGCAAAATGAAGTGGACATTCATCACTGTGGGTCTAGGAGAAGTGGGGGACAAACCAAATTAGTGCTGGCAAATTGATTCATTTCCTGGCTGCTTTCTCAGCTGCTGGTTATCACAGAGCTTGGATTGGATGACTTCCATTTCAGAGCTTATTGACTTTCCAGAAGTACATGGGTCACACTGGTTCAGGACCACACTTGCCCTATTTTAAGCTTTAATCAGCTGATGCCTGCATGGAATGACAAAAAGAACCTGAAGTGGTACAGCAGGATCAGGAATTTAAAGATGTGAAAACAAGCTGAGAAGGTGCTGGTGAAACAAAAGGGAGGGAAAAAGCAACCATGGTTGCTGAAATGTTGTCAGTTTTTGTTTGCTTGTCTCCCTTGTTATCTATGAGCTAAAAGTCTGCACAGACATTGCTGTTGTGAGGTTCTTGAAATACAGGCAGTAAGGTACAGGGGAGGAAACACAAAGAAGCAGACTAAACATTGAAATGTTTAGGTCTGTATACCCATTAATCCGGGGTGAAATAACACTAATGGTCTTAATTCAGACCCCTTTAATCCAGGGTGAAATAACACTAATGGTCTTAATTCAGACCCCTTTAATCCAGGGTGAAATAACACTAATGGTCTTAATTCAGACCCCTTTAATCCAGGGTGAAATAACACTAATGGTCTTAATTCAGACCCCTTTAATCCAGGGTGAAATAATACTAATGGTCTTAATTCAGACCCGTTTAATCCAGGGTGAAATAATACTATTGGTCTTAATTCAGACCCCTTTAATCCAGGGTGAAATAACACTGTTGGTCTTCATTCAGACCCCTTTAATCTAGGGTGAAATAACACTGTTGGTCTTAATTCAGACCCCTTTAATCCAGGGTGAAATAACACTGTTGGTCTTAATTCAGACCCCTTTAATCCAGGGTGAAATAACACTGTTGGTCTTAATTCAGACCCCTTTAATCCAGGGTGAAATAACACTGTTGGTCTTAACTCAGACCCCTTTAATCCAGGGTGAAATAACACTGTTGGTCTTAATTCAGACCCCTTTAATCCAGGGTGAAATAACACTGTTGGTCTTAATTCAGACCCCTTTAATCCAGGGTGAAATAACACTGTTGGTCTTAATTCAGACCCCTTTAATTCAGGGTGAAATAACACTGTTGGTTTTTAATTCAGACCCATTAATCTGGTGAAATATGCCTAAACCGGCACACACCAGGGGTGGAACTTGATGGCTAGACATATCATGCCACCTCCGCTCTAGAGGTCAGTCACGCCTGATATACACCCATACTGGTGAATTATGCCTAAACCAGCTCACACCAGGGGTGAATCTTGAAGGCTACGCATGTCACTGTACCTCTGCTCTAGAGGTCGGTCACATCCCAAACACACCCATACTGGGATAATATGCCTAAACCGGCTCAACCCAGGGGTGGAAGTCACTAGTGGCGAGGATTCATCCTCCTGGACAAAAGCTCCATCCTGGTCACAACTAGGAAGGGTAGTGGCCACAACCACAAAATGCTGAAGTCAGAGACACTGGACCAGGGCAGTCTAGATAGGCAACCACCTCTCACCCGGCGCGGATGTTTGCGTATCCTAACCCCTCTGAGGTTTTCCAGTGAGAAAGTCCAGCTCTGGACTGGATAGGCAATCAGCTCTCACCCGGCGGTGATACACGGGTATCTCAAAACACGTCAAGGTTTTCCGGTGGGAAGGTCCAACTCTGGCCTGGGTGGGCTACCACCTCTCACCCAGCGGGGATGCACTGATATCCTGAACACGTTGAGGTCTTCCGGTGAGAAAGTCCAACTCTAGACTAAACTGGTGCAATGAAAACCACGGTGTCACTCAATCCGCTTCAGAGACCCACCAAGAATACAGGCTAAAGCACTGCGATACTCTGAACCCCTTGTGGTCCTTTCAGGGACCACACAGGAGACCACAGGACCTAACGAGGACCACAGGCGTAAATTCAGTAGGATCACAGTGCGGTCTTGGTGGTAGAAGCGAACGAAGAAGAAGAAGACCCATTAATCCAGGGTGAAATAACGCTGTTGGTCTTAATTCAGACCCCTTTAATTCAGGGTGAAATAACACTGTTGGTCTTAATTCAGACCCCTTTAATTCAGGGTGAAATAACACTGTTGGTCTTAATTCAGACCCCTTTAATTCAGGGTGAAATAACGCTGTTGGTCTTAATTCAGACCCCTTTAATCCAGGGTGAAATAACACTGTTGGTCTTAATTCAGACCCCTTTAATTCAGGGTGAAACAACACTGTTGGTCTTAATTCAGACCCCTTTAATTCAGGGTGAAATAACACTGTTGGTCTTAATTCAGAAAACTCCATCTCTCTGAGACAGTTATTTTTATTTAAGACTCTAGAATAGGCTGCATAAACATTGGCACTATCATCAGGAGATGAAGCTTTGTTCCTAAAAAAAAAAAAAAGAGACAGAAAGAGCTGAAAGTAATGTGGAGAAGGGGAAATAAAGAGAGACAGTGCAATGACAGATGTTTAGAAAATGGTGAAAATAGTCTAATTCATAATTTGTATGAGACTTTTTTTTAAAGGTGGGGGGGGGGGGGTATAACGAAAATAATTAAAATAATAATTGAATTCCTACATCATTTGAAACTGGAGAAGTAGACAGAAATGTGTTCTCATATGATCAGACTTGAAGCTCAGACAAGTCAGATAATGCTTACTTTCATCAGGCAGGAAGCCATGATTGGCATTATTAGATAGGGCAAATCTTTTTAATCAGCACCTTCATCTTTCATCATTGTTCTCTTTTTCACATTTCAGTTCCATTTAGGGTTCAAACTTTCATTAAGTCTTTTTTTTTTTTTCTTTTTACCAGTCTTCTAATCCATGATAATGTATTCTATTTCTTGTTTTGTTCATCGTTTTTCAAAATAATTTCGTACATCAGATAAATAAACAGCTTTTGTTATTCAGAGTTTGAGAGTATTATAGAAGACTTTTTATATCGTGTGTAACAGACTGTTAGAATATGCTCATACATTAGGATACAGCTTTGCTTTCGTCTAGTTCGCTAGCATGTGAAAGTCATTTAATATTTAGCATTTTTTTTTGTCAATTTATCTAGTAGAAGATGGACATTTTTGGGAGCTTTTGATAGTATTGAGACTGTTCATGAGTGTTAGTTTGAATTTGGCAACATCGGACATCAACAGTCATGTGACCTGTGTTTCTCGTGTTGTCACGACTTTTGAAAAACTATCATCTTACTGAATTTTAACTGCTCAGACTGTTTTAAGTTACATGAAGTTATTTTCCTGGTTTTTTTTTCTTCTCATTCATTACAAATAAACTAACCAATCAGTTACAAGTATATAAACTAATTTAACTAATGTAACCTTCTTTTATACTAATCTGTGTAGGGAAAGGACCTATTTATGGACCTGGACCACACCAGTCTGAGGCTAGTTGATCCTGTTGATGGTGTGACTCTCAACTCTCAGCCCATCCACTCCATCAGAGTGTGGGGAGTGGGGCGTGACAATGGAAGGTTAGTTATCTTAGGCCAGTCTTTGTTGAAACATTCCTCCAGTCATACTCCCTTAAAAAAGTTTATTCACTTTCTTGTTAATATTCATATTTTAAGATATTCAGTGATAATTAGATTTTATGGCCATTAAAGATATTTTTTTACACATTATGGATATATTGGGTCATGTATTGTTCTTAAACCCATGTTAGTAAGTTATATTCAGTTGCTTTTATTGTCTTCTATTGTTTCATTGACATACATGTTGTATGGGAAACAAAGCGTAATATAAATATCACATTACTAAATTATTAATGTAAGACAAAAGCATCAATGTAGCAATGATTTTTGTAAAAGGTCTCATTGTAAGGGAAGATATGCAAGCTTAGTCAGTTATTGAACATATAAATTAGAGCCCTCCAATAAATGCACCGTAGCACATAATCACTCAGTGAGAGAGCTGGCTATAGATTCTTTAACAAAACCTGGGGAAGAAATAATTTAACCTTTAAGCAGAACTGTTCCATGGCCAGAAAATAACATATTAAATAATAAGAAACTGTTTGAACATGATCACATCCATTGAGAACCTAAGATGTGTTGCTTGCAGACCAATGTTCAGTTTGCCACAGTATTCAGTGTAGTGTTATTTAGTACTTTGTCAAAATATTGTCAGAATATGATTCAGTACTTTGTTTAAAAAAAAAAATTATGAAAATATGTTTCAGTTCTTTATTTTTAAAATAAAAGTTGTCAAAATATCAGTCAAAATGTCAAAATATGATTCTGTACTTTATCAAAAAGTTGTAAAAATATAATTCAGTACTTTGACAGAAAGTTTTCAAAATATAATTAAAAAACTTTAATCAAAAGTTATCAAAATTAATGTGATTTTAAAAAAAATTACAAAATGGTCTGATGGTCATTTCAGATTGAGGTCCACGATACACAGAGCACATTAAAAACAAATAACATTGTTTGGTCGTTTGTTTATTATGCAAGCATTCACTGGAAGATTTGAGTTTAATATTGTAACATTTCAGTTTGTTATGTAAGAGCCAGCTTCTAAATTTGTTGGAACATACTGGGGATAAAAAAAAATCTATGACCAGAAAAGAGAAATGTTACTGGTCCTAAATTATGTCCCAGTTGTCACTACAGAAGAGGCTGAGGAAGAAGAAGAAGAAGTACCACTGTCCTGGTTTTTTTCTCCTTCTTCTTCTTTCTCCCTAACGATGCAAGCTGGTGTTCTTTGCAGCTGACGTGGTGAAGATGGGTTACGACACACATATTTTTTCAGTATCTGAATGGCAATTAAAAAACTGGAGGCATGCAGCACTTCTTTAACAGACTCCACCGCCGTGGAGACTGTGGCAATCCCTGCCCCATTAGACAGGCTGGGCTTGTTAATGGAGATACTAAAGGAGATATGAGGCAGGGTCTTGATCACCTGTGGTTCGCCAGCCCTGATGCTAGTGTGTCAGCTTTGAGTTGCTGATTGCCAGATTGGACAGCATTCTTGACCCTGGTTTGGGGGTGAAGATGCTTGTCCAGTGAGGCAATCAGCAACCATAGCTGATATGCCAGCATCAGGGTTAGTGAACCATAGCTGATATGCCAGCATCAGGGTTAGTGAACCATAGCTGATCAAGTTCCTGGCCCACCTCTCTGTCATACCCCCAGTAACAGGCCTAGTCTGGCTAATAGGGCAGGAATCGCCATACTTCCCAAGGTGGTGGGGTCTGCTAAAGAAGCATTGCACGCGCATGCATGCACACACACACACACACACCACCACCACCCCCACCCCTGCTTTTAGCTGTACTCTGAAACTGAAAAAAATAGCTGCCATAATCTGCTCCCACGCTGATACAATGGCACCTCTATAGTATAGGCTGCAGAGAAGAACAGCTCGCAGTTACAGAGAGTTCATACAGGTGACTCCGGTTTTGTCTTCAGTGTACTCATATTTTGTCTTGCAGAAAAGGGAGAAAAAAACACAGACTTTATGTATCATGTTCATGTATGTGTATGAAACAATACAATTTTGTGTTTATCCTGTTTTGTTATTCTTCTTGTTTAATATTTTAATCTGTGTTATTTCCTGCTGCTTGGAATATAGAGAGAGGTAATGTGTTTTTTTTTTTTTAATCTTGTAAATAACTCACATTTTATTTCCTCTGGCAGTACGTAGCATTGAATTCATTTTCTTAGAGAAAACCACTGTTTTTCTCATGAATCAAAGATGTTTGTTTCAGTTTTACAACAACAGCAACAACAAAACAAGGACGAAGAAGATTGGAAAAGTGAAATTTTAACCCCCAAATTTTAATCAGAATCCTGAGTCTACAGTTTTACTTAAAATGTTCCAGTCATGCCTGTTTGTTGTACTTCTGTAGAGGGTAATTTTCTTCAAAGTACTAGACTGTCCACTGAGATGATTTTTAAAAATTTTGGGTATTTCCAAACCTGCAGTGATCAAAGATAAGAATACAGGAGAAATTGAGACATGTTTTAAAATAGAGGACATTGAGCTTCTGACCAAAAATAATGTGATTCCTGGTACAAACTCATACGTTATGGGACTGTCTCATGTAATACGGAATAGTCTGTCACTTTAGATTTTTTTGCATTTCTGATTTTTTTTTTATGTACCTGTAACGTAAGCTGTTCATACTCTTATTTCATTCTCTCTGTTCATTATTTCATGTCAGAAGTTTAAGCCTTCATTCTCTCTGTTCATTATTTTCATGTCAGAAGTTTAAGCCTTCATTCTCTCTGTTCATTATTTTCATGTCAGAAGTTTAAGCCTTCATTCTCTCTGTTCATTATTTTCATGTCAGAAGTTTAAGCCTTCATTCTCTCTGTTCATTATTTTCATGTCAGAAGTTTAAGCCTTCATTCTCTCTGTTCATTATTTTCATGTCAGAAGTTTAAGCCTTCATTCTCTCTGTTCATTATTTTCATGTCAGAAGTTAAAACTTTCATACTCTCTGTTCATTATTTTCATGTCAAAAGTTAAAACTTTCATACTCTCTGTTCATTATTTTCATGTCAGAAGTTTAAGCCTTCATTCTCTCTGTTCATTATTTTCATGTCAGAAGTTTAAGCCTTCATTCTCTCTGTTCATTATTTTCATGTCAGAAGTTTAAGCCTTCATTCTCTCTGTTCATTATTTTCGTTTTAAAGAAAAGAAGTTAATTAAATTTTTTGTTCCCTTTGTTTCTTTTTTTTTGTGTGCTCATTTTCTGCTTCTGCTTTCATGACGAGTTGAGTAGTTGTTTTTTATTTTCTGATTAGCCAATAGAAAACTCATGAAAAATATTTCCTGTTGTCTTTCTCAACTATTTGTTCCACTTCAGATTCAGTACTTGTGTGTCTTTTTGTATTCTAACAAAGCATATGATGTAGTTTTACCAAACAAAAAAAAGGTATAAAGATGTGGGGGTGTGGGGTGGGTTGTGGACTAGCAGTAGAGATAATAAGAGTAGAATGCATTTTTTTGTTTTAACAAAATGTTCTTGTACGTCATTTGCCATTTCACTGTTCGTCTTATTATCTCCTGCTGATTTATCCACTTTTCCTTCGTTTGTTTGTTTTGTTTTTTTTTTAAAACTTATCCATATATTTTTTCTCTCTGCTTGAACCAGTATTCCTTGCAGTCGTCATCACATTTATCTTTTCTATTTTCTATACATCCAATATAATGTCATTTCATACATGTATATAAATTATGGAAATCTTAAATACTCCGTTATATTAAACAAATTGTCGAGCCCTATCACGATGATTATTTGTCCCCACGACACTGAAATGTATATGAGGGAAGAATAAAAAGCAAGGTAGGACACATCTATGTATGTAACTGTTTACTAGGAGGACATTAATTATTACCTAGTTCTTTTATAGAACAATGTTAGTTGTTAAATGTTACAAAGGTGAGCCAACAAAAGTTGGGTATAATTTTAGCAAGTTGGAAACAGGGAGGCTTGTGCAAGTTGAGTGTTGGAGCAAAGTTTTTAGGACCATCTGTGAAGAAGAGTAGATAAAGCATTTTAAATATGGGCAGTGTTTTGTCTCTGCTGTTTTCCGAGACTGATTGTGTCCACTTTGCTTTAACACATAAGTTAAGAAGAATATTCTGAAAAAAGATTATATATATATATATATATACACTGTTTTAATTGTTCCTATAGGGACTTTGCATATGTTGCTCGTGACCGTGGCACACGCATGCACATGTGTCATGTGTTCCACTGTGACACGCCAGCTCGTGAAATTGCCAACACTCTGAGGGACATCTGCAAGAAGATTATGTTGGAGCGCAGCCTGCATCAGTCGGCAGTTGCTAGACTCACACGACCCACTGATTTGCCAAACCTGGATAAAGTCAGTCAGCCTAACGGAGAGAAACTGTCATTCCAGAATCTCTATAACAGTGAGTTCTGAAGTTTTCAGTGTATACGGAGCTTCATATGTAAAAAAATACTGTAAGAGATTGGAATTGGGTTAGTATAATCACAACATCTATACCTTTTGTTTTTGGAGTCATAGTAAGTTTGTTTTCTGCATTTTATAAACAATGTTTTGCCAGTAATACCTGCATTTTGCAACAAAACAAAACAGAAATTCGTATTAAAAACACCAGTGTGAGAACTTCATTTCCTTGGCTTGTGCACTTGATGGTTTCAAGACTTCACAGTAATTAGAAAAGTTGCAAAGTGATGCAGAAGTCTTTCTTTCTTTTCAGTTACATCTGTGGAAGTGAGTCATGTACAATGAGCAGATCGATGCCAAGATCACCAAAGGCAACAGAGATGTGGTTTCTTAGAAGAGTGTTAAGAGCACCATGGACAGCTGAGATAACAGATGGGGAGTGTCTAACAAAGGCAAATGTAGAAAGAAACCTAATTAAGTCCATAAGTCATCATTCAGTGGACATATCATGAGAATGGGAAGACTTGAAAGCATCATAACAACAGGAAAAATAAATGAGAAGAGATGCAGAGGAAGACGAAGAGGAAAAAATAAAAATCATAGTCTGAGGTTATGGCACAGTTAAAAAGCCCCCAGCCGAGGAAGAAGTTCCGTGGAGGAGCACGACTGCGGAAACCTGCTTGTACGTCGCAGCAGCACCTGATGATGATGATGATGGCACATGAAACAGCATTATATAAAAGTGAACTTAAGTGATGCAAAATAATCTTTACTTTCGCAAGTAATAGGTGATAATTGGTAAATTTATATTGCATTACCTGCAAAAACTAACAGTGACATCTTAAAATGTGCCATACGTGGATACAACATTCAGTGTGGCATCATTTCAGATATAAAAATATTTATGGCATATAAAATATTTTTATTTAAAGACGCCAGATTCCCAACTCCGATGGAAGAGCCACGCAAGCTCATGAGGTGTCACTACTTGGGAGTGCATGAGGTGGCAAGACCAACAGGTAAATCTGGTTAGAAAAAAAGAAGCATTTCTTTGAACTGTAGAGTGAGTTTTGTTTCCTTGTTGATGATTTTTCCAATCCCCAGGTTTATGGATTTTCACTCTTTTTTTTCCTTTTTGTTAACATTAAAGACCTGATTTTGTTTTACTAATTTCTGAGCAGTGAGTTATTGTGTGTGTAAAATGATTTACAGAGGAACGCAGTATTGCATTATCCTCAGGGGGGTGGTAGATCAGCACTGCCTCTGTGTCACTGTAAGCGAAGATGGCCATGTCACGGGTACAGCCTGTTTGTGTAGTACCAGCAAGCCAGTGCTGGCCAGAACACTATCCTGACTTGCTGTGGTGTTTCTTGAAACAAACTGTTACACTGCATCAGAGATTGGCATGTTGTCTTTTGTGGTAGACACTTCACAGTAATTTTTCTTCTTCTTCCTCTTCAGCTTTCCAAGCCATTAAGGCTCGTTGCTGCAGATAAAGTTCGCCTCCACTCCTCCCTATTCCTAATCTTCTCTCTCCAGTTGGTGACACCAATTTCTTTTTTTATATTCTTCTATGTTATCTTTCCATCTCTGTATTGGTCTACCCCTTGGTCTTGTTTCCCTCATCTCTTGTGCATACATCATTTTCGTTTGTCTATTCTCTTCTATTCTTTCTACATGCCCCAGCCAGTGTAGTCTGTTCAGTTTCAAAACATTTATAATTCACTGGGAATAAGCTGTTCAGTTCAGTGTTCTTTCTAGATCTCCATTCTCCACTGTTGGTATCATTTATCAGCCCAAAGATTTTTCTTAGGATCTTGTTCTCAAAGATCTGCAATTGTTGTTCATCTTTCTTTGTTTTACTCCATGTTTATGATCCATACATGGCGGCTGCTTAGTAATTTTTAAGAAGTTTCTCTGAAGGAGAAATCATCAACTACCAACCATAGTGCTAATTTTTGGCAAAAAAATATTGAATGTTTGTGGGATATGACATTTTATTTAGGAACATCCTAAGTGGAAGAACTATTGGTAGATTTAAAACATTCCCTTGTATCTTATATTCAGGTCGCGATGTTTTAAATGAGGCCATCCAATACCTATACTACCGCATACCACCTGAAAGTTGGAGGTTTGTCAGCGTGGCCATCGCACCATCTACCATCACCATCACAGAACATGGGGTACATTCTTAGACTGCTCCATCAGTTATAACTTGTTGCATGCTGATGCTCTCTTCCACTTTCTTCTTAGTTATACTTCTGTTTATTTCTTGTTACCAGACCCGCAGCTCCTGGCCACTTTGTCCATCTTTTAGCTTGCGCTTCTCTTCCCATCACTGTGAATTACAGTATATTCAATAACTTGTACTACTTTTCTTTCACTGTGAATTACAGTATATTCAATAACTTGTACTACTTTCCTTTCACTGTGAATTACAATATATTCACTAACTTGCACTACTTTCCTTTCACTGTGAATTACAATATATTCAATAGCTTGTACTACCTTCCATTCGCTGTGAATTACATTATATTCAATAACTTGTACTACTTTCCTTTCACTGTGAATTATATTCAGTAACTTGTACTGCTTTCTTCTCGCTGTGAATAAGATGTAATAACTTTATAATACTTTCTAGTCACTGTCAAATATATTTAATATACTACTTTCTGGTCACTGTCAACTATATTTAATATCTTATACTACTTTCTGGTCACTGTCAACTATATTTAATATCTTATACTACTTTCTAGTCACTGTCAACTATATTTAGTATATTATACTACTTTCTAGTCACTGTCAACTATATTTAATATCTTATACTACTTTCTAGTCACTGTCAACTATATTTAATATCTTATACTACTTTCTGGTCATTGTCAGCTATATTTAATATCTTATACTACTTTCCGGTCACTGTCAACTATATTTGATATCTTATACTACTTTCTAGTCACTGTCAACTATATTTAATATCTTATACTACTTTCCAGTCACTGTCAGCTATATTTGATATCTTATACTACTTTCTAGTCACTGTCAACTATATTTAATATCTTATACTACTTTCCAGTCACTGTCAGCTATATGTAATAACATATACTATTTTCTTGTCTTACTTTACTATGTCTAATAACCTATAAGTAATTGTCATACATACTGAACCTCGGTATTTTGGGGTTCTTAATTTTTTTTTTTTTAACGATAGATTGCCCAGTATGTTTTCAGAAGATCTCGATAGCTTGGCTTTACTTTACATATGGTTAACTAGGATCAGAACAGCTGGGAAAAAAAACACTGACAGTTATTTTAAAAACAAATTGTTCAGAAAATCAAGACCCATACCCCCCATCATTTGCTTCCCATACCCATTTACATACCCCAAAGGGTGAGAAGAGTCTGTTTATATCATCATCAGGTGCCATGCCATCTGGCATTGGATGTTAATGTTTCTTCATAGTACCTAATCCCTTATGCAGGCCGTCAGTTCAGTTGGTGATCTTATCTCACACCATCTCGTCAAACTATCCAGTATCATTTCCCTCAGCCTTCCCCTGGCTCTTCTTCCCTCTGTTTTTTCCTGTTGTTACAATATTTTCAATACCCCCTCTGCATATTTCACATCCTATGAAAATACATTGTCTCGTATTTTTTTTAAACAAGATTTTTTTGTGTGTCTCTCCTACTCCTTTCATACGTTCTTCATTAGTAATCTTTGCTGTCCAGCGAATTTGCAACATATTTTTCTTTTAAACCACATTTATATTTTCTGCTTCCAGTGATCTTTGTCTGTTTATACACTCATAAAACTGACTTTTTTTTTGGTACTGTGATTATCATTCAGTCTTTCAGCAGATTCCTAGGTTAAATTTCATATTAAACTGTCAGTTGTTGTTGTTTGTTTGTTTGTTTGTTTGTTTGTTTGTTTGTTTGTAAGAAGAATTACTGAGCTGATCTCATTTCAATTTCAGAATCCTGATGGTATCATCGAGGAATGTAGAGTTCGATTTCTTTCTTTCATGGGGATTGCTCTTGATAACGTCAAGTAAGGTTTTAGCTTTTTCCCATACCAAGAATAACAGTTTTAGTATATGACATAAAGTGTCATTGATATGGTGAGAATGATAACAACATTTGTAGTGTATGATATAAAGCTTCACTGGTGTAGTGAGAATGATAATGGCAGTTGTAGTGTATGACATAAAGTATTGTTGGTGTAGTGAGAATGGTGGATGATATTTTTATGGACTTGAATGAAACATTTATGCAAGACTGATACTTCAGTTTTGATGTCCTTTTATTACATTTTGAGCTGTAAGAGTTGCACGATCTATGTAAATGTTTCAGTATTGATGATTTCAATCAGAAGATGAAGGGAGACTGAGCTTCTTTCAACAGAAAGGAACTGAAATGAGACAGAAGACAGTTGATTATTAGTTTTGTTGCTAATTCTGTGGGCAAAAAAAAGAAAATGTTGATGTGCATTTGAGCTCTTCTCCCCCCCCCCCCCCCCCTCTCTCATTTACAGGTTGTGTGCTTTCATAATGCACACCTCCCAGAACAAGTTCATGTGTCACGTTTTTCACTGTGAGCCAAGTGCTGGCCCCATGTGCAAAACCATCGAGGCGGCTTGTAAGGTAAGTTAGTTCATTATGAAGTGCTACAGTTGATAGTTTTTGTGTGCGTGCTCAAGAAACAAACTTGGGACGGGAGCATACAGTTAAACATATGGGCACTCAAGTAACATCATATGGGAAATGCACTTCTGAAATCAAGATGGAGTATGCCAAATCAAAACAGCTTTCCAACAGATGGAAAAACAACTTGTGCAATGCATCCCTATTGATATAACATCAGAAAGAGAGTTCTAGAATGCTATATTGAGAATATCCTACTTTATGGGCAAACAACAGATCAATGGGAAGATCACTAGAAGCAGCAGAGATGTGTTCATTAGAAGATTGTTCAGAGTACCATGGACAGCTAAGATGACAAACAGAGGGTCTTTAACAAAAGCAAATATAGAAAGGAACCCAATTAAATGCACAAGAAAATGACAGTCGCCATTCATTGGACATAGACGAGGACTTGAAAACATCATAGTAACTGGGAAGGTAAATAGAAAGAGACGCAAGGGGAAGACCAAGAAAGAAAAAATCGTGGACAGTCTAACATGACAGCACCAAATAAAAAAATTTTTTTAAATCACTGAACTGATGGAAAACATCAAGGAATGAGATCTGTGGAGAAGCATGACTACCAGCACCTACTGGTATGGCACATGATGATGATGATGCTTAACCTTCTGAACCCAGGCTGGGGTCAGCCTCTCTATGCTTTATTTGCCAACTATTGTGATGCAATCCTTGTTTAGCATGGAATCTCTGCGGTGTTAGGATCCTGACCATCCACGATTCTTTAGCCTTCTCATCTTCGTTCCCAGACCATCACTACGAGAATGTCTTCCAGATTACTTGCAAGAAATAACCATAAACAATTTATTCCAAATACTGCATTATACCTATAGCAACATGCAGACATCGAGCATGGGAACATGGAAAAAAAAGAAGAGGGTCACTTCTGTCAAGATTAGATGATGTAGAAGAGCCCTCAGATTATCTTCGAAGATAAGAAGAGCACTGAAGGCATCTTAGAAAAACTGATTGTTATTGAATGATGTTATTGAAAAAACTGACTTGATGAGGTATCTGGGCATAAGGTTCAGTTGCGGCTTAGGATTCAAAGATCATGTAGACCACATCACAACTAAAGCCGATTAAGGATTATCTGTAGTAAATATAATGGCAACAGCAAATCTTGAACAGTTGCTGCTAGTTCTCTTATATCAGGGATTGGTCCTCTCAGTGATCGAATATGCAATGGCAGTTCTAACTTCAGCCACAAAAAAATAGGAAGGCTTGAGAGAATGGAGAATGAGGCAGTGCATGTTATTTTTGGATGCACAAGGGACACATCCAGCAAGGCCATGAGGTATCTCCTAGACTTTCTCACCATTGGTAAAAAAAAAAAAAAAGGGTAAATTCCCATTTCTATGCCATTAAGGCATATTGGGGAGTACAGTGTTAGGCCCGTATTTTCCATGACCTTTGGCACATGAAAGTGTGATTTGATCAGTATCACGCCTGGTCGCTTTACCTTCCCAAATTTCTTTGGTACCCATTTTTAGAGGCTGGATGAACCCTGGGGCCTTTTTGGTGTGTACCAGGAAAAAATCCCACCACTGGGACTGAACCCAGTATCACCAGATTAGTAAACCGAGCGCCTAACCAATCGGCTAACTAGGCCATGGGTGGCTGAATAAAATTAGCCAGGGCACTATCCTACCTCAAAATAAACACAGACAAGGTATACTCACTCCACAGTGAACTGATAAGAGCATAACATGACATATTAAAGAGAGGAAAGTCATGGATGGGCTGTACTGAAGATGGAAGTCATGAGGTGTGCCCTCTGAGTATTTAGTCCTAGACAGGAATGGGTATCCACATCACTAGACTACTTCTTCTTCGTTCGCTTCTACCATCAAGATCGCCCCCATGATCCTACTGAATTTACATCTGTGGTTCTCACGATAGTCTCATTTGGGATGGAGGCTCAGAGCATCATGGGGCTTGGGCTTATATTCTCGGTGGGTCACATTGCATGACACTGTGGTTTTCATTGCACCAGTTTAGTTTAGAGTTGGACTTCCTCACCGAAAAACCACGACATGGTTTGGATATGTATATATCCCCACCGGGTGAGAGGTGGTTGCCCATCCAGCCTAGAGTTGGACTTCCTCACTGGAAAACCTCGACGTGTTTTTCATATCAGTATATCCCTGCCGGGTGAGAGGTGGTTGCCCATCCAGTCCAGAGTTGGACTTTCTCACTGGAAAACTTCAACGTGATTTGGATATAATATATCCCCACTGGGTGAGAGGTGGTTGCCCATCTGGACTGCCCTGATCCGGTGTCTCCAACTTCAACATTTTGTGGTCCACTACCCTTCGTGGTGGCCAGGACGGAGCTTTTGTCAAGGAGGACGAATCCTCGCCACTAGTAAGTTTCACCTCTGGGTTAAGCCGGTTTAGACGTAGTATCCCAGTATGGGTGTATATAGGAGTGACCGGCCTCTAGAGCAGAGGCACCGTGATATGAGTAGCCATCAAGTTTCACCCCTGGGTTAAGCTGGTTTAGGCATATTGCCCCAGTATGGGTGTATATAGAACATGGCCAGCCTCTAGAGCAGAGGTGCCGTGATATGAGTAGCTCTGACCATGAGTCTACTAGCCATACCAATTAAACTTCCCTTAATTCTTTTCGTCACCTTTTTCACACCAGCGCCATGCGGCAATCCTAATCGCATTTTTCTTCATTGGCTGAGAGGAATTTCACCATGCACAGCAGCCAAAGAATCTCACCAGCAGCATCTTAGTTTAACCCCTGGGTTAAGCCGGTTTAGGCATTTTACCCCAGTATGTGTGTATATAAGATGTGGCAGGCCTCTAGAGCAGAGATGCCGTGATATGAGTAGCTTTGACCACGAGACTACTGGCCATACCAGTTAAAATTTGTTTAATCCTTTCCATCACCTTTTCTCGGTGGTGGTGTGCGGCAACCCTAATTGCATTTTTCTTCATTAGCCGGGAGGAGTTTCACCTGACGCACGGCAGCTGAAGAATCTCGCCAACAGCCCATCACCAGACTTCAAAGTGGCTCTGTCTGTTCATTTTACACTCAACAGAAAATGCAGAGAATATATTGCATTCTTGCTGCATTACATGCTGAGGTCAAAGCAATAATTAGTGAAAAAACCAGAGATGGTGAGACCATTATTTACGCAGACAGGTGGTCTGAGGCAAGACCTGGGCCTTTACAATCAGCTCAAGTGGCAGAACAGTGAAAGAAGTCAGTGGTGCTTTTGCTGCAACAAGCAGCCTCACAGTGGAAACCATGAACATGAGAAAAGCTTTGAGTAGGCTCAGGTCACACGCTTAGGCTGGCTGTCTAAGGCAGCAGTGACTTGAACCCCTGCAGATGTCACGAATGTGTTGACTGGCCTTCATTTTTGTAACAGGTGGTGGAGGCGTCAGGGGGAAATGAGGGAGCTGATCTGTTACATAGATCAGACCAACATCATTGGTGCTAAAGGAGAACCCGGTTTGAACAAAGGGCTTTGTTGACAACTGTGAATCAGTGTCATTGCCAGGAGTGAAGGGGGGGGAATGACTTGCGGTAGTAATAGAATGAACGGTTCAAAAAGAGCTTCAGAAGACGGTCAGCCAGCAGAGAATGGGTGTAGTCAGTTACTGAATGCTGAAGGAGATACTAAAGGGGAGATTGGAGCACCCATGGAGGTGTCCAGAGTGCGTGGGTGATGCTCCTTCCTAACTGACTGACTAACTAATGTTGATGAAAATTGGCTCCTTATTTCATCAGTAAAATAAAAATTATCCTTTATTCACCATGTTAAACAACACAATGGCTTAAAGTTGACATTAGTGATACTCCAAACACCACATTCACAGAAGTTTGCATTCTGGCCAGACAAAGAGACATCTTCAGATTGACTGTCAAGAGGGCAGCATTCACTTATGTACATGCTATGTGACTGAATTCATGTTACCATTGCTTTAAATCTTCATTGTCTTTTATCTCCCATGAATTGACTTTTGTGTTATCTGTCATCTTAAGGATTATCAGTTGTTCTGTATCTTCTTCTTCTTTCATCTTCATCTTTCTCAACTTTCCGAGCTATTAAGGCTCATTGCAGCAGATAGAATTTTCCTTCATTCCCTCCCTATTCCTATTCCTCTTTCTCTAGTTGGTGACACCGGTCTCCTGCATATCCTCTTCTATGTTGTCTCTCCATCTCTGTTTTGGTCTACCTCTTGGTCTTGTTTCCTTCATCTCTTGTACATGCATCATTTTCATTTGTTCTTTTCTATCCTTTCTGCATAACCCGACCAGCATAATCTGTTCAGTTTCAAGACATTTATAATCTGATGTGATTTAAATCAGCTGTTAAGTTCAGTGTTTTTTTTCTAGTTCTCCATTCCTCACTGTTGGTATCCTTTATGGGCCCAAAGATTCTTCTCAAGATCTAGTTCTCAAAGACCAGAGATTGTTCATCTTTCTTTGCTGTACTCCACGTTTGTGATCCATGCATGACAGCTGGTCTTATTATAGTTATGTAGATTGTTATCTAATTATCTTGTATAAGCCAAAGATTAGTTCGTTTAAGGATTGTATTTACACCATTTATATACAAAATATCAGATGTCAATGTTGCCTTGACTTATTCAGAAAGGAAGTTTGTTTCTGATTTCAGCTCCGCTACCAGAAATGTTTGGATGCTCATCCACAAACTCCTAAAGGAGGATTTCAGGGCAGGGTAATTGTTGATCCAGTGTTGGATTTTTGTTGTTGTATTTCTGTTGTTTTTCTGTTGTATTCAGTGTTGACTGTTTTGTTTTTTATTACAGCAGTTTTTATATTTACTGTTATTGTTAAATGGATTCATCAGCAGCAGGGCATCTTGCTTATAACCGAGAGGCCCTACAGGAGAGCTGTTAAGGAGGCAAAATTCCACAAGGGACATGCAAATGACTGACTGGCTGAACTATTATTGTTTAGTTGGATAAATTTTCTTATACCGTGTGGTGTGAAAGCCTGAGTTGCTTCTCATGTGGTGCATGCACATGTTTGTTGGTTTCGAGACACATTAACTCGTATTAATGGTTTTCAGACCCACGTGAAGTCAGGTTTAAAGATTAGGAAATGTGTTTTATTATGTTGTGTTTTACTTAATTACATAGTCTTTGGATAAATACGTACAGATGAGAAAAACTGGGGGGGGGGGGGGTGTAACATGATGCCTGACTGAATCCATGCCCACACAAGAAGATCAACATTTATTAAATCATGATAAATGGAGCTTTTGCAAGAGAATGAGTATTTATTAAAACATGATAAATACATCTATGGAACATTTCATTCATTCATTCATTTGCATGTCCCTTGCGGAACTTTGCCTCCCTAACAGCACTCCTGTAGGCCTCTCGGTTGTGAGCAAGATGGCCTGCTGCTGATGCATCCATTTGCAGATCATCAACGATGTCTTGCAGCCATCTTCACCTTGGTCTTCCTTTATTCCTTTTTCCCATTATGTACCCTTCCAAGACATTTTTTTCTAGATTATCATGACGTTTAATGTGTCCAGAATATTTAAGCTTTCTCTGTTTAATCCTCTTTGCTAGCCAGCCATCTTCAATATTAAGTTCTTGTCAACCTTTACTGGGTCATTATAAATGTCGTGACAAGAAAAGCAGCATCTGTACAGCATAGCACTAGTCTTTTGTCATCTGCTGTTCAGAATAAGTCTAAGCATTAATTTTAATAATATTTTCATAGTGTGCAAAATTGCATCAAGTTTATAATTAAACTTCATCAAGAAATTAAAAAAGGTGCATTGAATCTGTTGACTTCCAAATGATTGGAATTATTTGTTCTTATTTTTTATTGTAAACTTAATTTCATTTTCATATTTTAAAGTGTTAAATTCACTGCAAGAATGAGCATAAAGGAGAGTCAATTATGAGGAAAAGGAAAAAAATATATTAGTGTGATTTCATTTGTGTACTGGTAATTAAAATTTATTTTTATTTTTATTTCAGTTACATAGATGTCTTCTCTCTCTCTCTTTTTTTTTTCAATTCTAATTCATCAAGAAGTACTCGGAAATGCACTTAAAACATGTTTGAATGGGGGCTATGCTTTGCAGAGAAGAGACCCCCCCCCCCAAAAAAAAAAAAAAAGAACAAAAAAACCCAGACATTTTTCAATGCTTTAGTCAACAGTGTTCCTATCATTTGGCTTCAGTCGTGCCCTGTTTCTGCTGAGAGTGAAAACCCTTGTTGATTCTTTTGTTTTGAGTAGAAATTTTTTTGTGTGATTCTGTTAGCTCATTTGCAAGAGATTTACCTGGGACTTGAACCATAGGCTCTGGTGGGATGAGCAGCCGCTTATTCCCAGGAGTACTATGCCATATATATCAATTTGGCCATTTACATCTTACATCATCTTAAACTTGGGATGATCTAGCGACTACACAATCAATGGTCAAGGTAATACAGTGGAAGGTGCCATCTTTTATGTCTTGGTGAGCAGCAGGATGATTCCTGTTTCTGTTTCCCCCCATGGCGTGTCATACAAAGTCATCAAGCATGACAAACTAGATAAGCAGAGGTGACAAATGTAAAATGCAGTTGAGGACAAGACAGAACTTGGTTGTATTAATATAAGAAGGAATATTGAATCCATAGAGCAAACGATGAGGAACGTTGGTAAGTTAAGACAGGAACAGGCCACTCGTGAAGCAACAACTCACAGACCTCTGGGAGTCATGACCCAGAGAGGCCCCCCCATAGCATCAGAAGTTAAAAGGAGTGAAACATTTGCTCGGGGAGAGGGGGGGGGAGGTTAGTTGTCTGATGATCTGAGGAGGTGTGTTGTTGGTTTGCTGCCTACATCTTAATTGAGGTGTAAGATGGCCAAATCAATGTCCACTGTATTCTTGTGACTAGGTGGCTGCCTTTCCTACCAGAGTCCATGGTTTTAGCTCCGGGTCTTAGCTCTTTGTCATTTTTCTTTCTCTCACATCTAAAGTGCTCGGTCTACAGTTTTTCAAGAGTGTACAACACTGTGCTCGTTACTTTATTGTGTGAAAAAATTTGTAGCTCATTTGAAAACAACTTAACGGCATTAGTAGTAATTCATTTTTGTAGTTTACTTTAACAGTTAGTAACTTTTTTTTTTTCAAACATAACTGATGCAAGCATGAACACTTCCAACAGAATCGTTCTATATTTTAGTTTTAGATTTGAACTAATAAGAGCGCCATGGTTGGTGTAGTTGTTAGTGCACTTGCCTGCCAGTCAGAAAGTCCCTGGTTTGATTTTGCACTCGAGTGGAAAATTTTCGGACTTACCGCCAGTCCGGCCTTTAAAAAAAATTGAATCTTTGGGATTTCCCTAGGAAATAAAGGGCAGCAAGGGCAGCACTGGCATCCCTGTCTCAGGTGCTGTAAGGAAAGGTAAAAGGTAAAATCCCTAATTTCCGTGCCATTAAGGCATATTGGGAATGCCGTGTTGGGCCCGTATTTTTTTTTCAAAATCCTGTAGTGGTTTAGAATTGTGACAGCAGTAACACTTCACACCCATACAGCATGCAGATGCTACGGGGCATAGATTTTCGTAAGAGGTAGTGTCATGTTTTAGCAACGTAACTCTCCCTGCCATCTTTAGACTGAGATCCATTATTTTAATATTGTATAATTTTTAGTTGATGGGTGAAAAGTGGCTCCTTAGCTCCATCCTTTATCATGTTAAACAACATGATGTCCTAGAGAGAACAACGATGGTGGTGGTATGGTTTTTTGGGAACTGAAAAAATGGGCGGCCACGCAGGAAAGATGTCAAACACCACATTCATCCTGGACGGACAATGAGATATCTTCAGATTGGCCGTTGAAATAGCAACACTTGACACTAAATATGCTTGGCTGTCAAGATAGCAACACCTGACACTGTATATGCTTGGCTGTCGGGATAGCAACACTTGACACTGAATATGCTTGGCTGTCAAGATAGCAACACCTGACACTAAATATGCTTGGCTGTCGGGATAGCAACACCTGACACTGGATATGCTTGGCTGTCAGGATAGCAACACCTGACACTGGATATGCTTGGCTGTCGGGATAGCAACACTTGACACTGAATATGCTTGGCTGTCAAGATAGCAACACTTGACACTGGATATGCTTCTTGAAATGGAAATAATTTTTAGTTCTTAGTGAGAGAAGAAAGTAGGCTCAGAAGAGAGATACAACAATTTTAATCATTTCTTTTTAAGGTACACTCAAAAAATGTTTTAGTTCAGTGTATTTTATACAAAAAAGTTCATGTCTTTGTATCTCTGTCTCTTTTCGAAGCGCACGTCCACTGAGTACATATAAAGTGTCCTGCATGAAACTGCCACCCCAGTTTCTTATAATTATTTGTTATTTATTTCCATAAATTATTAAAAAGTTCTAATGGGATTCATATACAAAGATTAAAAAACAAGAAATATATGCCCTATGGCCATTGCATGTTGTAGGGTCGCGAAGTGTTATTGCCTTCACATTTCTAATCCACTACAGCATTGTGAGGCAGGAAGACTAGTACATGCCATCGCTACTTTTGTTTTCCCACGGAAACCCCAGCTTCTCATTTCTTGAAGCATTCATGCACAAAATGTTTCTCAGATTGCAACAGAAGGTTTTGAACTTTCTTCGAGTATAAGTTCTCAAGATTGAGCAAATAAAATGAAATAAACTACTTTCTGGTATATTAGACTTGGTGCGGTGCTTGTAGCTGACAGAACTGAGAGTGTAATCGTGACATTTGTGTTATGCGGTTCAGAAAATTAATGGAAGAGTCCATAAGAGCAAGAAAGAGGAATCAGCTTTTTTTTAAAAAATGTTCCTGTGTTTGTTCTTTTGAATAAATATACAGCACACAATGTAGTTGTTTGATATTTGTATAGATAAATCAGTGGATTTTGTTGTTGTTCTTTTTTATGTGATTTTATTTTTTCCTTATTATGTGTTTCACTTCCTGTTTTCAATTTTAATTTCCCTATTTTTCCACTGCCCTTGATGTTGTGACCTATAGAGTATAAAAGAGGTGCTGAATGCTGGGGTCAAGGCTGGAGTTCAAGGACTAAAAGAAGCCAAATCTAAATCAATGCAAAGCATGATGGGTGTGTGGAGTTTACTGAAAGGAGCAAAAAACTTGGAGCCTCAAGATTCTTGATGATTCCTTCCCTTAAATTAGTTTGGTAAACTATTTTGTTTACTATTTTTTTTTTAGGTGTTTAATAACTTTTTTTTTAAGAACTTGTATTTCAGTTGTTGTTTCTTTCTCAAAAAAAAGTCATTGTTTCAGTGGTGCATGCTTTGTTTTTCACAGCTTTAAATGTTCCATTTTTAAGATATTATGCAAAGTTTTAAAGTGCTAAAGTAGTCATGGGTTAAATTTTAAATGGCAGTTAATTGCTTTTTTTTTTTTAAATCTTTACATAACATCACCAGGAGCTAGAATCACATAAGATTTTGTTCTGTATTTAGAAAAAAAAAAAGTTGAAAACAGCAGTTTTGCAAACATTGTTCTGGTTGAGTATACCTTATCCAGAAATCCCTGGATCCAAAATGTTCCAAAATCTAAAACCTAACTGACACTGACATAATGCCGCAAGTGGGAAGATTCTCCCCCATCTGACCTCATGTGATGGATTGTGCTCAGAACCAACTGCACAATAGATGGTTTAGCATTTCAAAAGGTCACACACACACATGCACACATATACCTTGCTATGGTTTCCTCTCTTCCCCCCTCCTCCCCAAAGGCTTGGCTACTAAAGAGGGGTCGGGGGAGAAAGGACCCTCTTGGTTCCCCCTTTCAGCGGTGATATATTTTTTACTGTTAAGTATTTTATGTATAAATAAGCATATACAAAAGTGTAAGAAAATTATTGCTTATCGACAGCATGTAAGGAATTCCGAGTCAGTAATGATGGTGGTGCTACAGATTGTCCACATGGATGGCTTGCTTCCTGATGGTTCAGTGTACACAAACTTATTACATTTACTTTCAGGCTATGTGTACAAAGTGTACATGAGATGTACAAAAACAAATGAATTTTGTGTTTAGACTCATGGTCCAGTCCAAAGGTTACCTCATTATGTAAATGCAAATAAACCAAAATCTGAAACAATCCAGAGCACACATATTCCAGATAAGGAAAACCTCAGGCTGTATATGTTCCCTGTGGTATTGCGTAGCACTTTTCTTATCATTGTGAAGAAAGTATTTTTTGTATATCTCCTTGTATTTTCTATATGCACAGTCCAAATGATTCAATTTGCAGTTTTAGTCAGTCCTTCACCATGTCACAGAGTAATGTGCTCATTTGGCAACATGTGTGTATGTATTCATTCATTCACTGATGCTCACAATTTTTCCTTATTTCACTCATTTAATTTTACTATTCCTGTTCCCACAATTCCTTTAAAACAATAACAAAAAAACAAAAAAAAAATAAGATGGACGTATGTTGGTCATGTGCTGAGAAGAAACAATCAAAGAATCCCAAAACAACCTATCAAGTGGAACACAAAAGGCAGAAGAAAAAAGATGTCAACCATGGGGAAACTCTAAAGAGGACATTGTTAAGAGAGGTCGGTTTAGTAGGAATAACGTCCCTTGATGAGGTTAAAAAGCTCGCCAAAAACAGGAAATCTTTGCAAGCTACCATACGAGCCCTATGTGACGTTTAGTGGCATGGGAAGATTCCCACAGCATATATACCATTTCCATTACCAGTTTTATGGATACCTTCCCTGAAGTCTGTGTTATTTCTAACCCAGCGTCTCATCTTTTGTTGGACCACTGAGAGAATTTGGGGGGGTTTTTCTGCTATCTCAGACTCAAGATGTTCCATCTAAAAAGATGAAAACAATGTGGGAGTGGAGTACTAACTCTAGGGCATTCTTCCCAAAGCTTTTAAGATTTTTAATACACACTTGCTTGACAGGGCCTGGCCAGAGAGTTTGGATCTTTAAGACTTCTGTCAGGATCTAAAGAAAATAGCAGACTTGTCCATTAGATTGAGCTTTGAAGATGCTTTCCTGGGTGAGCACTGATGATGCTTTTAAGGTTAAGCATCAAGGATAACTTTCCTGGTTGAGCACTGATGATACTTTTAAGCATCAAAGATAACTTTCCTGGCTGAGCACTGATGATACTTTTAAAAGGTTAAGCATCAAAGATAACTTTCCTGGCTGAGCACTGATGATACTTTTAAGGTTAAGCATCAAAGATAACTTTCCTGGCTGAGCACTGATGATACTTTTAAGGTTAAGCATCAAAGATAACTTTCCTGGTTGAGCACTGATGATACTTTTAAGGTTAAGCATCAAAGATAACTTTCCTGGTTGAGCTTTAAACACTTGATATACCTCTTGGTGACAGGTGTCTTCAGCATGAAACATTTCATATTGAAGATCTTTACTGGTAGAGCATCAGAGACATACTTTATTGATTAAGCATTGAAAAGGCCTTATTAGTTTCCATTGTGCTAAAGTTAATCCAACTGGAAAGTAGGTCTGGGCACTTGTGTTAAGGAACAGGTGCAGGCATGCACAGAGTGGACACCTGTTCACCAGAAACTTGATCTTTTGAAACAGGAGCTTGCAGAGAGAGACTGATCTTATAAAACCGTGAATCAATATCATTGACGGAATTGAGGGAGCTAGAGGTGAAATTTGGGGTGGCAAACGGTGAACGATTCATCAAGAGTTCCAAGTCAATGGTCAACACAAAATGGCTGTAGTCAGTTGCTGCATCCTGAAGAAGTTACTGAAGAGGAAATCGGAGCACCATTGGATGTGTCCAGAATGCATGGATGATAGTTCTTGCTAACTGACTAAACAGAGCTTGTAGTTTAGCTTGAGTTAGTACATCAGTATTGATGAATGAAGAAAAAAAAAATGATGACCTCTCAACAGTTAACCTCAGCACATCCTTATAATGTGTATTTGATCATTCACAGAACTTCTAATTTTTTTTTTTTTGGTCTCAACAGAGCCTGAGAAACAGTATCAAGAAAAGTATCCAGTGTGTCTGGGGCTCCGTGACACAGCTGACATCTCCAAAGTAAAGAGGACCAGGGTCAAGGCCACTTGGGAAAAAAAAAAATAAGCCTCATTCTTGATTTAGAATGAAGACCCTCCACAAGCACCCGTGGATTATTTTAGACCAATTGTAATATAGAAAGCCATATTAATCTTAGTCGTGAACAATGTCATATATTTTAGCTTCTTTGCTCCACCTTAGACGAGCAAGTTGAATACTTAGCCAATGATTTATTTTCTATATTTGTTTTACTGTTAGCTGCAGATCTGTAATATTGTGGCTGGTAGTAACTTCTGAATAAACAGTTTTTCTGTTTTAATAAAAAGAAAAACAACAAAACTTGGTTTTATTTTTTTTTTTGTTGGTCTTAATGGCCTTTTTTTGATGATCTGCAAAGATTATTGAGAGCATATCTTGGCGTCCTTGGAAGATTCACAAACCCAAAAAAAAAAATACGAACTTAGATTATTTCCCCATTTATTTTTTTTTATATTCATCCTCTTATATGCATCACTCGTTGCAAATTTTGGCTTCTGTGTGTTTTCATCTTTACTGCAAAATTCATGAAGTTGTGTAATTTTTTTTTTTTAGTGTTTTTTTAGCAGTTTGGTATGTTGATTCATGAAAGTGTGGATTTTCACATACTTTTAAGTTCTTGCCAGTTACAGGTTTTTTTGGGGGCAAAAAAGAGAAAAAAATCACACCACTGTTTTTTATGTAAATCTCGGGGAGAAAAGAAAAAAGTTGTGAAACAGTAATTTTTAAAATAAAACATATCTTGTATTTTGACGAGATGCCTAATCTAAGTGCCATGCCACGTGGCGTAGGTGATCATTTCTCTCCACGATGAGATGCCACTGCTTCTTTTTGGTGATATGGGATAATCTCAGGACAACCATGGAAAGATAACTGATCTATTCAGAAAACATTAAATGCATTGAAACTGTAGTCTCTAGACTTCCATGGAAAGATAACTGATCTGTTCAGAAAACATTAAATGCATTGAAACTGTAGTCTCTAGACTTCCATGGAAAGATAATTGATCTATTCAGAAAACATCATAAAATGCACTGAGTTGACTTTTGTTCATGAAATTATTATGGACCATATAAGGAAATAAAAAATGATTCACGTTTTTTTTTTTTAATTAAAAAAATTTTTTTTTTTCATGTAAAGATCAGATTTTATTGGTAGCATATTCTAGTAGTGTCTTCACATTGTAGTGCTTTTGATGTAGTGATTTGAATGTTCACATTAAAGATGACAATTGTTTCTCATACTTAAAAAAAGCTGTGTCGAATACCTGTGGGCCTGTTTTTTTATGCCCAGACCATTCACATCACTTGAAATACGAAATGTGATTTTCATGATGCTATAATTTTTGCTGATTAAAAACTTGTGACCATTTTTCTACTAAATTATTCAGTTGTGATATTGGAAAGGTCTGGAAACATTTTTATGCATTTTTTTTCCCTTGTCCTACGTGGCTTTACTTAATGACATTTTTTTTAATGTCGGTCAACATTCTGCGGTTGTACAGAAGGCTTTAATCTGCAGTTCTACGTGTTTTCCGTGTATTATGTAGGTTTTGCTATATGCCCATGTGTGCATATGATGGAATGCCATAAAATGTACTTTTTTTTCTATCTCACTGTTTTGAGTTAGTATATTCACAGAATAAGTCAGGAAAAGATCGTTACGGTGACGGAAGTTTTAAGTTTGGATATTGGGTTGTTTTGTTCTTGTTCAGAATTCCATGGGTTTGAATAGTTTCCTCTTTTTTGTAGTAATGATGATGATGATTGTGGTGGTGGTGGTTGACTTTCATGGCTTTCATCATTGCCTGGGGCATACATCAGAAGATAGTGTGGGGTGGTTTTCTGTTTTTACCTGCAGTACTGAATTTATTAATGATCTCAAACTTTATTTCACCAAAGTTTTTTTTGCAGTGTGTTCTTTGATTTGTGGTAGTGAAGTAGGGTCTTGGCCAACTAAAGGTTCCTAATCCTAAGAACATTCACCATTAAATTTGAGTGGAATTTTTTTAAAAATTTGTTTCCAGCGTAGTTCAGTATTCGGAGCAAAATGGGAAGCATAGTTTATGTCATTCTGTATTGAATTTTAATGTCTGTCAGTGGTTATGTTCACAAGAATATCCAATACAGTTTAACTCTCCCCACCTGTGTTGCTTCCAAAATGTTCCATAGTTTGCCGACAATGCGGACATTTTGGGGAAAAGTTATTGTACTGAATTAATTCCATGATCACCACGTGTGCATCACACATTAAAATAAGTGGAAATGAATGAAGATTCCATAAATGAAGCTATTTGTCATTAAAAAACCAAAGAAAAGAAAAGGAAAAAAAAAACAACTGGTGTGAAATGATGGAACGATTTTTGGCCGCTAAAAAAATTTTTTTAGGGCTGAGCAATAAAAAATCTACTTTATATTTACTTTAATCCAATATAAACATGTAGTCATTCAAATTTCAACACAGAAAAATAAATATTTATGGATGTTTTTGACATCCAATAAATTTAACAGTTCTACAGCTACAAGAAACACATAATGTAAGATAGGTCTAGTTGGTCGGTGTGACCATTCTACAACCCAATCTTGAGAAAAACTTGCATTTTACACTTCTGTCATGATACAATATTCCTCCCTTTATCAGCCGTGCTAGAAAATACTAGTTTAACTTTGGATTCATAAGAGCTCTGACTGGTTAAATGAAAAGTTACATCATGTTTTCAACGAGGGGGGGGATCTCAACAGTAAAAAAGTAGTGAATTCAAGTAACATTAATATTTTCATTCGCTTTTATTTTCCTCATAATTTTTTTTATGGGTTATAACTAACTATTGGATAAGACTACACCAAACAACTATGAAGTTCCACAATTAGTTGCCACTTTATGTGTTCTTAGGCTATATATTGCATTATCAGTCTACATACCATTTGATCATCTATAGTATTTTCTTTATACATAAATTTTTATTGTTTTTACAGTATCAATAATGTAATAATAAATGAAAATATCTCAGAAAAATAAATTCCCATTGTAGCAAAGAACAGACTTTGGAGTGTGGGTTGCAGAGACGATGGTCTTTTCTATCTATATGTCAGATTTTGGGAATGTCCAGTGAATGCAGACCAGGTCAGAGAATCTATGCCTGGAGCAGAAGCTATGAAGATGCTGTAAAATATATAAGATATGTGTCTAGCAAAGAATGAGACTAGTGCTAGTAACCATATACTTTTGACTTCCAGCCTGGTAGTTTATGAAGGGTGATGTAGGGGTCCTTGTAGCAAGTCTTGATTTTTAAATTTATTTTTGTTTTTTTTACTTCACAGAGAGCCAGTCTTATACGTTTTTTTTTTATTAATGCCAAGTGGCAGAACAGCAAATTCGGTGGTTCCAGGGATCTGCAACCTGCAGAAAGATGGGCACTTTGAAGCAGAAGCCAGACCTGCAGAAAGAAGCTAAGAACTGACATATCAGTGCAGATTTCTTTCCATTGAAAGACTTACGTCTTACATCCTTCCCGTGCCATTAAACGTCACATAGGGCTGTCATAGTTGTTTGCCAGGATTTCTTGTTCTGGGTGAGTTTTTCAACTTCATCAAGGAGTGTTATGACCACTGAACTGGCTTCTCTTAACAATGTCCTCTTAAGAGTTTCACATGGTCGACCTCTTTTTTCTTCGGCCTGTTGTGCTCCACTTGATAGCTTGTTTTGGTATACTCTGATTGTTTCTTCTCATCAGATGGCCTACGCATGTCCATCTTCTTTTTCTTATCACCCATGAGACATAGTGTTGTTTGCTCGTCTGTCTTATCTCTGTGTTGTTCTTGAATTCATTCCACTTTATACCAAGTATTTTCCTTAAGCATTTGTTTTCAAAAGAGTCTAATTTCTTGTCTATTTCTTTAGTTGATTTCCAGCTTTTGCATGCATAAATGAGGGTGAATATCAAATTTAACTTGGTTTTTGTGCTCATAACTTTTGAATGCCATATGTTCTCAAGATTCTTGAAGGTCAGTGCTGCTTTTGCAATTCTAATTCTAACTTCCTTCCTGGTGTTACCATCCTGGTCTATATAGCTGCCAAGATATGCATATTGGTTTGCTTCATCAACAACTGTCCCTTCCATGTATATTTTTCCTTCTTGATTAATGAGAAGTTTCATTATTTTTGTTTTGTCTTTGTTAACTTCAAGACCTATTTTGCTAGCCAAGGAGGACAGGGTATCTGTTTTTTCTTGCATTGATTTCACATTGTCACTGATAAGAGTTATGTCATCTGCAAAATCAAGATCTTCTATTTGGGTCCCATGTACCCAATCAGTGCCTGTTTTACCTGTAAGACTGCCAGGTTGTAATATGTTGTTAGGGAAAATAAAAAAAATACGGGTTACATGCCATTTAATGCCAGCAACTGTGAGCAAATATCACTTCTCCACGCAGTCCTCCCGCAGGTCAGTGCATTCCTTGTAGCATTTTATGGCATCCCATCTGTTATATGTGGGTTTTTTTGTGTGGAGCACATTCCATACTGCCATTCATTGTAAGTTACAGCGTAGACGCGTCCTTTCTCACTGTATCATTAATAGCATATAAACTTATGTATCCTCCAACACTGAGCATCAGTGCTAACATGACGTGATAGTTTAGAATAGTTTAGGACATATGATTCTGCATGGATCAGAGAAAAGCAGAACGTAAGCAGGTCTGTACAGATACACTTTGTTTGAATTGATTTTCATGAAGAAATAGTTTGGGATGAGCACTGGTGACACTGAACAGAACAGAAGTGATTAGAAATGAGCCATGCAAGTTGCTGCTGGTGTGCAAACGTAAATAAACAAAACTCCTTGAGATGTGCTTTTAGTGGTGGAAAGTGCCAGGGAGTTGAAGAAAGTCTCCGAGATAAAGGCAGAGAGACTTGAAATAGAGACCTAAGAAGAATATTTATCACCAAAAACTGAAGGGGGGGGGGGAATTCATTTAGGAGGAGAAGTTCATGCCGGGAAGTCAAGACCGTCAGAGACTACAGAAGAGAGTGAGTTGGTAGATAAAATTAGTTTCTTTATTAATGTCATTCACAGTGAATTTACTCTTGCATGAAATAAATAATTAGTGGCTGAAATAATGAATAAATACAGAGTAATGCTTGCTTGTAGTGATCATTTTTACAAGCTGAAGATAATGAGCTTTTTCTTATTATTAATGAAACAACAACAAAAATATGTGTTTTTTTTAATATTCCATTTATGCTTTCATTAAGCTATAAGTGTTTCTATTTTTCACATACGTTATCAACATGCAATACTTGTATTTGAAATATTAATGGAAAAAAAAAAAAGAAATATTCCTAAAAGTACAATGCCCACTATGTGTATGTCAGTTGATACACATATATATTACGGAGGTACTTTAGCCACAGTAGGTCCATTAGAAAGAATTTCCAGCTCGATAAGAGTAACAGAAATGTAACCTTATTCGATCTCTTTTTTTTTTTTTAACACTTTTAAGAAATATTAGAAAAACAACAACAAAAAATGTTGAAAAGCTGCTATCATTGCACATCGGAAAAGTCAGTAATTGCGCGGATGTCCTCTTCCAAAGGAGTATCTCAGCATGTGCTCATAGCACATGACAAAGAAAGTGATTGTCGGAGGGGATTCCGTCCCATGTCTCGAACATGAATCAGACTGAGAGACTCATGTCTTAATCGATTTTGCTGTTCCTGTGTGACGAAGTTGAATATTTTAAATAATCACACCATGTAGGATGTTGAAAACTGAATTTAAATAAAAAAATGTACTCCAACTCGCTCTTCCGTATTACAAGCTGCTAATGAAGAAATAAAAAAAAAAGAAGAAAACAATGCTGGTTTTCCACAGCTAAAAGTACCTCACAGAATGTTACCATTCCAGAACCTGTCAAATCTGCTATAAATAATCTGATTGGCTGGTCAAAAATGTTATCATTTTGAGTGTGCTTGTGGGTTGTTGGGCTTATTTCACTGTAGCCTCACAGCTTACCCAGAACATATCTTTGCACTGATTTCACTGGTGCTTTACACATTTTTCTACACAAAATGAACACAGCACAATGAACATTTAGTAACCCAGTCTGTGTTAAAGTTTACATTGCATCTTTTCCATAACCATGTAAAAAATTTCTGAAGAGAGGAAGCTTTCTAAGCTTGCTAGAATTAACAGCAGGGGAGAACAGAGTGTTAGAAGCAGACAGTAGATACTGACAGCAGTGGAGAACAGAGTGTTGGAAGCAGACAGTAGATACTGACAGCAGGGAAGAGCGAAGTGTTAGAAGCAGACAGTAGATACTGACAGCAGGGGTGAGCGAAGTGTTAGAAGCAGACAGTAGATACTGACAGCAGTGGAGAACAGAGTGTTGGAAGCAGATAGTAGATACTGACAGCAGGGAAGAGCGAAGTGTTAGAAGCAGACAGTAGATACTGACAGCAGGGAAGAGCGAAGTGTTAGAAGCAGACAGTAGATACTGACAGCAGGGAAGAGCGAAGTGTTAGAAGCAGACAGTAGATACTGACAGCAGGGAAGAGCGAAGTGTTAGAAGCAGACAGTAGATACTGACAGCAGGGAAGAATGAAGTGTTAGAAACAGACAGTAGATACTGACAGCAGGGAAGAATGAAGTGTTAGAAGCAGACAGTAGATACTGACAGCAGGGAAGAACAAAGTGTTAGAAGCAAACAGTAAATAGCGATATCAGGGGAGACTAGTGTGGCCATAGCCACTAGTCACTTGCTTCACAGACATTTTGATAATGAAAATATTCTGAGAGAATGGAAACAGATAGTCAGGGATTTTATATGGAGCACAAGCAGACAAGACAGTAAGATGGAATATAGATGTGGAAGTCAGTAGTAGGGAGTAGAATTGGAAGTAAAATAAGATGGAGCAGAGATTTAGAATCTCTAGAAGAGAGCAGGATATGGATGAAGCAATATGTTGTCATGACAGATACTATAGGGTTAGAGAAATGAAAGACAAGGTATCCTTTTGTTCTGTTTTTGTATTATTGCCTTTACCTTGCATGAGCTTGTAGCTTTATCTTATGTACATTGTCTGATTTTATGCACCAGAAGTATGAAGGAATAGGATGTTTCTTTTGTTAAGTTTTTTTTTTTTTCCTAAAACCACCAACTGTTTCATGCTGCTTGTCCTTTGCAGAAAGTTTCAGTCTTGATAGTCAGTAGAAGGTGTCTTGTTGTGCGGTAGGACAGACTAGTTCATGAGTGGTGAAACATGTTCCAGTTAACATAATATGAAGAACGAACCATCTTTCAAAAGTCCCAGCAGAATAACTCCTTTTTTGAGATTTCTCATTTTGATTTATGCTGTAATTTCTTGTTTGTCTTGATTTAGATGCTGTATATTGTTTTGAAGATCACATATTCTTCATTATGTACTCACATACTGTATTTGAGCAAATTATGGGATCACATATTCCACTTTGAAAGGTTATAGAGTCATTTATTCTCCTTAGTAGGTTATAGATTCACATATTGTACTTAGGGTCACATATTCTGTTTTACAAGGTTATAAAATCACATACTGCATTTTATGAAGCTGTAAAACTTTTTAAACAATTTTTGGGGGGTTTTTGTTTTTGTTTTTTTTTTTATTTTTGTGATAGATTTAAATGGTTTTGGTGTGACTGCATAAACTTCTTTAAAATATTGAAATGTGTGTTGACGTGCATGCGTGGACTGCGAAAAATTAGCACAAAAAAAAATGTATTGAGAGTACTTTGGTGAAGAGTTGTGAAAGTTAAAGAAGAAAAAAAAAAAACAATGTTTTGGTTATCATTTGTGAAGAAATCTGAATTGTGATCTTCTTTATATGTGTTATGTAGAAATTTATTTTTGTTTTACTTGAAGACCATGAATTATTCCTGCTAATGGTGGAGCAGTTGTTCATCTCAGACTTTTTTTAAAAATGTAAATAAGTTTCTGTGTGGTCATTGGTTGTTCAGTGCCACGAAGGCAGATTGTTTCTGGCCAGGTGTTCTGTAGCTGTGGATATGCTGTGGTAGTTCTCTCGAGTGTAGTCAAGAAGTCAGTCAGCATGAATATTTTTGTGTTGCTGTAGCATGGAGTCATTTGTAAAGATGTTATCAAGTAAGTCTTTGCCCAAAAAAAAAACAGCCGGCTTTGTAAAAGAAAAAAGTTTTTAAATAAAATCATGATATAATTTGTTTTGCTGTTGGGAAGTTGTAGTTTTAACCCACCCTAAAAACATGAAAAATAGACATTGTAGTTTGTTTTGTTTTGTTTTTTTTTGTCCATAAACATCATAGATGTGTTCATTTTTTTGTCCATAAACATCATAGATGTGTTCATTTTGTAGCCTTTTAGGGGTATCTTCTTATTGTTATCAGTCAGTATTCTGAGAGTTGATATTGATGTTTGTATTGTTGGCATATGTGAAAGATTCACTTTGCTGAGGAGGTGGTGACTTTTTAGTCAGAAAACAGGTCTTCACTTGTCTAGGAAGTTTATTCTGTCATATGAATTTGATTTTGTCATGTATTTTGGCTGAAGTCCATTTTTTTTTAAAAAACATGCTCTATGCTTGTGGTCACAGATATATGTAAGATTTCTGTTTGACAAGTTGTTGGCCATGCTTGCACTGAATATCTGCTTCACAGCCTCCTCCGATCAGTGTTTCTCAACAAGGAGACAGGTGATTCCCCGGGCAGGAATTCAAGGGAAGAATTTTACCCCTTTAAAATAACGTATAACTGTGAAAATCCTTTCTGAATGACGATTTAAGATGCAGGGAAAGACTCGGGGGCAGCCTGAGTTGAAAAAAGGAGGAGTGGGTATGGAATGTTGGAAACAATTGCTCTGATTGGTCCATTCTGGTCTTTGTAGTTTTACACATTTTGTCATCTCTGTGTGTCCATGTATGCTTTTTTTTTTTTTTTGTCATACTTTTTTTTTTTACCCTCTCGCTTTCATCTGTGGTTTTCAGCATCATCATGTGGCCTCTCCTAGGGATTGAGGTCTGGCCGGGTGCTTGAGCAGGTTGATAAAAGATAATTATAGCATTCTGACATTAGGAGGTGTAAGTACTCTTTGCAGTATTCTCACATCTTTTTATCTTTGTTCTCTGTCAGCATGGTTTTTCTTTCCAGCTTGGAATTCTTTCATTGTAATTCTTTCATTGGAATTCCTTGGTTGTCGTGGATCTATAGCGTAGATATGTGGTAATGTTCGGTTTTGTTGTGATCTGATGAGTAGGAGTAGTACACTTGTGCTCTGTTTGTTTTGTCAGGAACACTTTTCTGTGAAAGCACCTTTTCCTGATGACCAGATTTATTCCAAATGTAAGACCATCCTTATCAAGTGTGTTGTGAGAAATGTTTTTTTTTTTATCTTCATTATTTTTTTTTTGCTCTTTGTTTTGACTGTTAAGTGCACAACTGTATGTTTTATGTTTTTCACCTGCAATTTTGTTTTTTTTTAGTTTATCTCTTGTTCATCTATAATGAACTGTAACTGTTAATTCTAAAGTGCACTGAAATTCGTCACAAATTCATGATAATTTGTCCCACTTAATTTCAAATTTTGTTGCTTTGTGAATTCATGAACTTTATTCACTGGCCAAAGCACTGTCTATTTTTTTTTTTTTTAAGTCTGAGAAATCCTTTGAGCACAACTTTATTTGGTTTAGTGTGTTATAAGTTTCACCATTTTATCTTGGTTTTCTTGCCAGATTTTGTGCAATTGTGATAAAATAGTTTCTTCATTAAAAATGTGGCGGGTTTTGTGTGTGCGTGTTTTTTTTTTTTTTGTTTAAAAAAATCAGTGAACAAAAGTGGGCACTATCATGTCTCTTTCCTCCACAGCCACACAACCACATTTACTCCCTCCATACCCACAGAGGGACCCTTTTTTTTTAAACTGGACCTGCTTTGTATACTTTAAATTTTTCATTATCAGCATGGAGCAGGGGGATTTTCAAGTCTGAGGGGAGGAGACATCTTAGAGAGGGATTTCAAGTCTGAGAGGAGGAGACATCTTAGAGAGGGATTTCAAGTCTGAGGGGAGGAGACATCTTAGAGAGGGATTTCAAGTCTGAGAGGAGGAGACATCTTAGAGAGGGATTTCAAGTCTGAGGGGAGGAGACAGAGAGGGATTTCAAGTCTGAGGGGAGGAGACATCTTAGAGAGGGATTTCAAGTCTGAGGGGAGGAATTTTTTTTTCCAATAGTAGAATAAGGCAGGAATTTTTCCAAGACTGGAATAGGGGAAGAATTTTTCCAAGACTGGAATAGGGGAGGAATTTTTCCAAGACTGGAATAGGGGAAGAATTTTTCCAAGACTGGAATAGGGGAAGAATTTTTTCAAGAGTGGAGTAAGGGAGGAATTTTTTTTTCTAAATGAGGAGAAAAAAAAGAGGAATTTTTTAAAAGTAGGAAGGGGTGGAGGTTTCCACAGGATGATGATGATGATTTAATATGGGTGGCAGGGTTGAAAAGGGACACACACTAAGAATCACTGCAATTTAAGTGAAATTGTTTTTTTCTCTTTTTTTTTTTTTTTTCTAAACACAGGCACCATAATTTGATAATGAGTCGCTGTTATCTACAGCATATCTTCTAGCCATATATCCCTATATCTCCCCCCCCCCCTTCACCACTCCACTTCACTTCTCTAACATGTATACATCGTATAAATTTAATATTCTTAAAAGTGCCAAGTTTTTTTTTTATGCTTTTGTTTTTATTTCAGGGATTCTTATGGTGAATTTTCTGGTTTTTTCAAATGTTTTATTTACTAAACTGGTAGGGTAAATAATTAAATGATTGCTTGCATTCAGTTCATCGTATCATTCGCTAGTTTTATGTAAGAAAGAAAATCATGCATCAGAGGGTTCGTGTTGTAAGAGGATATTTTGAGAATCTCCTCTTTCAGTCTCATATCTCATATGCCTTTCCTCACCGCAGCAGCGATTGCCATCCAGGGCCTGGAAATTATGGTAAATGTCCAAATATTCAGTGACTGGAACATGCAAGTTAGGCAGTTTTTTTTTAACTTCACAGCATGGAAGAAAGTTAAAAACAATCACACTGTGATGAGATACAAATCAAATTTGTGGGTTTTTTTTTTTTAAATTTTAATTGGACAAGAAATGGAAATTTACTTGACGGAGCGAAGGCTGAAATACTGAAAGTAAAGAAATTAAATTCCATGTAAATGTCATGAAAATTTTCAGTTTATATAACAGAGGGAAACTGTAAACCATGAGATAGTTGATTCTTTTTTTGTTTGTTTGATGGAATTTATTGCCCCCCAAAAAAAAAAAAAAAACTTCAATTTTTACTAAAAAATATAATGAGTTTTTAAGGGACTTAGGTAGAAATTTCTACAATGCTGTTTCTGTGTTAGAAATTTCTTTCCGCAACACTGATTCTGCATTTATTTCTTAAGTTGTTTTTTTTTGTTTTGTTTTTTTTTTTAATATGACTTAAACTTTCAGAGAAGCCATTTATTATATCAGAAAAAAAATTACTCAGTAATGGAGTTTTAGTTATTTTTGAATCAGTGCAAAGAAAATTGAAAGAACTCTCAAACTTTGTGTCTCAGACATGCAAGCTCGGACATGCTTGTTTATTGGTTAGGTTAACACTTTTAAGTAGAAAACAAAAAGTCCTTGTCGTCAAGTTCACATTTAGTGAATATGTGTTTTTGCTAAACTATCAGAATAACAGAGGATTAAAGAGAGAAAACTGAAATATTTTGGACACATTAAACGTCATGATAACTTAGAGAAGACCGTATTGGAAGGATACATAATGGGAAAAAGAAAAAGAGGAAGACCAAGACGAAGATGGCTGCAAGACATCGTTGACGATCTGGAAATGGATGCAACAGCAGCAGGCCATCTTGCTCATAACCGAGAGGCCTACAGGAGTGCTGTTTGGGAGGCAAAGTTCCGCAAGGGACATGCAAATGAATGAATGAATGATCAGAATGACAAATAGAAAGATTCTTATTCTTTTTTTTTTCAGTTGTTTCTTTTTTTTCCTATTTCTCATTCCGTAATTCTGCACAATTTTTAGCATTCTTGAAGATCAGTAGACTTGTGCGCAGCAAAATGTTTGAACAGAAGTAGATCACAGGAAGGTTGTAGACTTTTCCAAATTTTTCACAGAAATCCTAACCCATGTTCTGTGGAATTTGAAGTTTCATAGAAATCCTAACCCATGTTCTGTGGAATTTGAAGTTTCACAGAAGCTCGCTGAGAGTTATTTATTTGAGCAGATATTGGTGAGTGAAAGTGGAATCTGAGGCAGTGTTGATGCCACTGAACAAAGTGATGGATGTCTGGAGGTAAAGTTTTCAATGCTGCTGTGACACATTTTTTTTTTTTTTTGTCTGAACATTTTTTCCTCTTTTTTTAAAAATTCTCTTGCCATTTTAGTCCGAACTGAGGCTGTTAATTGGTCATTTGATGTCAAGAACCTGGATTTGAAAATCTTTAGTGAAGTAATATCAAACTAGGCTTGTCTGTTTCTTAAGTAGCAGTGATTTTCAGGTAGCAGCTAAACTGAGCATTGAAGATACTCAACTGCTTTCTACTGTGTTACAGTTACTGCAGCTGAAAATGGGGTTGGGACTCTTGTTTTAGGGAGTCGTCTGTGTGTAGACAGGCCAAGTGTGGACACCTGGTTATTAGAAACTTAGGGAGTCTGTGTGTAGACAGGCCAAGTGTGTATACCTGGTTATTAGAAACTTAGGGAGTCTATGTAGACAGGCCAAGTGTGGACACCTGGTTATTAGAAACTTAGGGAGTCTATGTAGACAGGCCAAGTGTGGACACCTGGTTATTAGAAACTTAGGGAGTCTGTGTGTAGACAGGCTAAATGTGGACACCTGGTTATTAGAAACTTTGGGAGTCTGCACGTAGACAGGCTAAGAGTGGATGCCTGGTTATTAGAAACTTTGGGAGTCTGTGTGTAGACAGGCCAAGAGTTGGCACCTGGTTATTAGAAACTTGACCTTTGGAAACAGGGTCAGAGTAATTAAATATGTTAAGTTACTGTTTTTTTTAAACATGTTTTTACTCAGTTTGTCCCATGAATTTTGTGGTTTGTTGTTGTTGTTGTTATGTATTTAAAGGAATGACTCTTTTACATTTTTTTTTTAACGTAGGAAAGTGGTTTTGTATTTGTTGCCTGCAAAAAATCTGACTTTTTTTTTTTTATGAAATTGTTTTCAGTGGATTAATTTCTTTTCACACACCACCCCCCCCCCACCCCGCCCTGCATTGTGTTCAAATACTCATTTTGTACATTAGACATATCAGTATGTAGTCCCCTGTGTACAGTAGTTCTGTATTCCCGTTTTATTTTGTGATAAACTGTGTACTGTCACTGATTATACGATTGTATTCAAATCATAGTCATATGGTGGTATTATTTTATGGTATTACAATGTTAGCCTTTTAGTAGTATTACTCTTTTGTAATGTATTCATTTTTTTGCATATGTGATGTAACGACATATCCATCACATGTTATTTTTTGTGTGATAGGACATGATGGTTGGCCCTGCTTTAATGTGTAGATCAGTGATTTTCAAACTTTTAGCCCGTGGTGTTGTTGTTATTCTGTCTCGTTGGAACTGCCAACTGGTGTTCTTTGCAGCTGAAGCAGTGAAGGTGTTAAGACACAGGATGGGTTGCGGTGGTTTTTATTTTTTGCAGTCCTTAAGTGAAGTTAAAAAGCAGGAAGTGTGCAGTGCTTCTTTAGCAGGCTCCACCACCATGGAGACTATGGCAATTCCTACCCCATTAGACATGCTAGGTTTGTTCCTGGGAGTACCATTGGAGAGGTGGGACAGGGTTTTGGTTGGCTATTGTTCACCAACTGTGATGCTAGCATGTCAGCTATGATTACCAGATCAGATAGCATCTTTTCTCATCTCCCCCCCCCCCCACCCCTCAACCCTCTAAAAAGCCACCACCACAAGATGTTCATATTGTTGCTTACCTCTTATACTCTGGTAGCAGCCAGCAAGAAAGCTGCATGGTCTTTCATACACTGTGAACTCTGATAGCATGTAGTTTCTTACATTTATAATTAGACCTCAGGGTGCCTCAGTGAAGTAGTAGTTAGAGCATGTGTCCCCTGTGGCAAAGATTGGTGGCTCAGTCCATGTTGGAGTTTCCTCAGGTCAGCCCAGCTGTAGGAATGGGCACCTGCTTCATCTATGCTATACTGAAGCACAAAATGGGCACCTGCCTCATCTATGCTATACTGAAGCACAAAATGGGCACCTGCTTCATCTATGCTATACTGAAGCACAAAATGAGCACCTGCTTCATCTATGCTATACTGAAGCACAAAATGGGCACCTGCTTCATCCATGCTATACTGAAGCACAAAATGGGCACCTGCCTCATCCATGCTATACTGAAGCACAAAATGGGCACCTGCCTCATACATGCTATACTGAGGCACAAAATGGGCACCTACCTCATACATGGTATACTGAAGCACAAAATGGGCACCTGCCTCATACATGGTATACTGAAGCATAAAATGGGTACCTGCCTCATACATGCTATACTGAAGCACAAAATGAGTACCTGGTTCATCCATGCTTTACTGATGCACAAAATAGGTACCTGCTTCATCCATACTATACTGAAGTATAAAATGGTTACCTGCCTCATGCGTGCTTTAATGAAGCACAAAATATTAATCTCCACTGTTAAAGTAAATAACAAATGAGAAATAAAAATGACAAACTGTGAAAAAAAAAAAAAAAAAGAACTGGGGAGTTTTGGGTGGTCCTTTGTTTAAGCATCTGTCTGCTGAACAACAGATCTTAAGTTTAAATGCCTGTGATATGTAATACAATCAGTGTTGTCATGTCACCTTCCGATCTGATGTGTTAGTAAGCTTCTGAAAATAATATTTTCATGCAAGATCAGGGACGCCAGAGTGCACAGTTTGTACAGTGACAGAATGATAGTTGGAGAAACATTCAGTTCACCAGTCAGTTGCTTGATAAGTAGATCTACAACTGAGTTGAAAGCAGTGAACATTAGGGCAAATTTTGTAAGAAGAATCCATCCAGTGGTTGAATGTTAAGCACAGCAGGGTCTGATCTGTGAATATGTACGTCTTGTGATGTGACGAAGGAAATGAGTCTGGGCTTAAGTTTTACAGATGTATTTCACTCCAAATATTTTGGCAGACTGCGGATTTTACATTAAGTCTTTGCAATGAATGATCTGGTGTGTTTTAGTTGCCTTGAAGTTAGTTTAGCTGGCGCTGCCTGTGTTGTTATGGTTTGATAATCTCTGGACTAGATTGATGACATCTGATGTTATGAGTTGAAGATCCCTGAGGTAGACTGATGACATCTGATGTTTTGAGTTGAAGATCCCTGAGCTAGACTGATGACATCCGATGTTATGAGTTGAAGATCAATGGACTAGACTGATGACATCCAATGAAGACTGTCAGTTACCTGCAGCTTTACCTCATCAGCCCCGTATATATTTGTACACTTAGTTATAAATATGTACAGAACACTCCATTATAAATATATACAAAACACTCCATTATAAATATATATAAAACACTTAGTTATAAATGTATACAGAACACTTAGTTATAAATACATAACACTTGTTATAAATATATACAGAACACTTAGTTATAAATACACAGAGAACACTTAGTTATAAATACATACAGAACACTTATTTATATACAGAACAGCTATAAATAAATACAGAACAGTTATAAATATATGCAAAACAGTTATAAATGTATACAGAACAGTTATATACAAAACAGTTATAAATGTATACAGAACAGTTATAAATATATACAAAACAGTTATAAATATATACAGAACAGTTAGTTATAAATGTATACAAAACAGTTATTATATGTCGAAGGAGATGTGGATGCTACATCAATTTAAAGAAGGATCAGTGGAGTAAGAATTGTTCATAAAATTCTGTGTACATCTACTTCTGGTTCATACAAATTGTAGGCAAAGCTTAATGTAGCAAGATAGTTAACATAAAATATGCCATGGCTCATCATGTATGTTAGGGCAGTGTTCTAGCACTCTATATTAATGAGTTTTTTTTTTTTTTAGTTTTTTTTTTTTAACAAAATAAGCATTAGTCTGTATTTTTACTATTAGTTTTTATTTGTTATTTACATTCCTTAAAAGCACAGTCTGCTGTATGCTTGATTCTGTAGCTGTTTTCATTCCTGTCTTGTGTGAGTATATAGTGTTAGGTCACTGGGAGCTGTCACTTTGCGTGTCCAGTCGTGGTCTGACCTGACTCTCCCCCCTTGATGTGGTGGAGACTTTAAATAAAGCAGGAGTGAAATTTTTCCAGAAATGAGAGTGTTCTTGAGTTATGCATTTGTTGTGTTTGTGTTATAGTTGAGTTTGCTGGCTGATTTACTGCACATTATTTGGAAGACACCATTTACTTTTTTTAAAAGTCTGTTGTTGTGTCCAGTCCCATCTTGATGGATAGGCACCCAGGGATGTTGCACAAGGGGTAGCATGATTCAGATATTGTCAGTGTAAACATTTTCATTCCCATGAACGGGTGGTTTACGGGGCTCCCCCCACTGTAATGCTCTACCCAGGACCTACAGTGCTGTTAAGACAGCCCTGGCTGATCCTGAATCCATATTTCTGTCATGCCACACCGGCATCTGGGGATATGGTGTTTGTGGCGCTATTTTCCTTGACATGTCGACACTCAACAGGGCGATGTTGTCGGTCACTGTCATGCATCACCGACTTTCCTTCCCCAGCCCCAGGAGGATCTGGGTACCCATTTCTACAGCTGGGTGACTGGGATGCCTCCACCCATACTTTCAAACCACTGACCACACTGTGGTAAATAATAGCATGCTAACCACTGACCACACTGTAGTAAATAATAATGTGCTAACCACTGACCACACTGTGGTAAATAATAACGTGCTAACCACTGACCACACTGTAGTAAATAATAACGTGCTAACCACTGACCACACTGTGGTAAATAATAACGTGCTAACCACTGACCACACTGTGGTAAATAATAACGTGCTAACCACTGACCACACTGTGGTAAATAATAACATGCTAACCACTGACCACACTGTGGTAAATAATAGCATGCTAACCAATGACCACACTGTGATAAATAATAGCATGCTAACCAATGACCACACTGTGGTAAATAATAACGTGCTAACCAATGACCACACTGGTATATAATAGCATGCTAACCAATGACCACACTGTGGTAAATAATAGCATGCTAACCAATGACCACACTGTGGTAAATAATAACGTGCTAACCAGTGACCACACTGTGGTAAATAATAACGTGCTAACCAATGACCACACTGTGGTAAATAATAACGTGCTAACCAATGACCACACTGTGGTAAATAATAACGTGCTAACCAATGACCACACTGTGGTAAATAATAACGTGCTAACCAATGACCACACTGTGGTAAATAATAACGTGCTAACCACTGACCACTTTGGTAAATAATAGCACACTAAACCCTACACCAGTTAGATGTTTATAATAGCACACTAAACCCTACACCAGTTAGATGTTTATAATAGCACACTAAACCCTATATCAGTTAGATGTTTATAATAGCACACTAAACCCTATATCAGTTAGATATTTATAATAATACACTAAACACTATACCAGGTAGATATTTATAATAATAATACACTAAACCCTACACCAGTTAGATGTTTATAATAGCACACTAAACCCTACACCAGTTAGATGTTTATAATAGCACACTAAACCCTATATCAGTTAGATATTTATAATAATACACTAAACCCTATACCATGTTTATAATAACACACTAAACCCTATATCAGGTAGATATTTATAATAATACACTAAACCCTACACCAGTTAAATATTTATAATAGCACACTAAACCCTACACCATTTAGATGTTTATAATAGCACACTAAACTCTACACCAGCTAGATGCTTATAATAGTACACTAAACCCTACACCAGCTAGATGTTTATAATAGCACACTAAACCTTACACCAGCTAGATGTTTAGCACACTAACCTCTACATCCGCTAGATGTTTATAATAGCACACTAAACTCTACACCAGCTAGATGTTTATAATAGTACACTAACCTCTACACTAGCTAGATGTTTATAATAATACACTAACCTTTACACCAGCTAGATGTTTAGCACACTAACCTCTACACCAGCTAGATGTTTATAATAGTACACTAACCTCTACACCAGCTAGATGTTTATAATAGTACACTAACCTCTACACCAGCTGGATGTTTATAATAGCACACTAAACTCTACACCAGTTAGATGTTTATCCTCATTTAATGTCCAGCCATATTAACAGCAAAGTCGTAGGGCTAACACTTTCCTCTTCCTTTATATTTTGAAAAGTTTAGCTTGTAAACTTCATGTTAAGTATTCCAGAAGATGATTTGTCATTTCTTCACTAATATGGCTCTATTAGTTCCATAAAGGTTAAGAAGAATTCAGTAGTAACCTATCTTTGAAGTACAACACTTCAGTGATCTATACATGATAAATCTGGTATCATTGAAGTACAACACATTACTGATCTATACATGATAAACCTGGTATCATTGAAATACAACACATAACTGATCTATACATGATAAATCTGGTATCATTGAAGTACAACACATGATTCTTTTATACATGATAAACCTGGTGTCATTGAGGTACAACACATGACTGATCTGTACATGATAAATCTGGCTTGATTGGAGTACATCATATGACTGATTTAAACTTGATAAACCTGGTGTCATTGAAGTACAACACATGACTGATCTAGATAAACCTGATGTCATTGAAGTACAACACATGTCTCTTCTATACATTTAAACTTGGGTCATTGAGGTACAACACATGACTGATCTTTACATAATAAACCATATGTCATTAAAGTACAACATATGACTGATCAATACTTGATCAACCTGCTGCCATTAAAGTATAATACATGACTGATCTATTCATGATAAACCTGGTGTCAGTGAAATACAACATATGACTGATCTATACTTTATAAACCTGGTGTCAGTGAAATACAACATATGACTGATCTGTGCTTGATAAACCTGGTGTCAGTGAAATACAACATATGACTGATCTATACTTTATAAACCTGGTGTCAGTGAAATACAACATATGACTGATCTATACTTGATAAACCTGGTGTCAGTGAAATACAACATATGACTGATCTATACTTTATAAACCTGGTGTCAGTGAAATACAACATATGACTGATCTATACTTTATAAACCTGGTGTCAGTGAAATACAACATATGACTGATCTATACTTGATAAACCTGGTGTCAGTGAAATACAACATATGACTGATCTATACTTGATAAACCTGGTGTCAGTGAAATACAACATATGGTTGATCTATACTTGATAAACCTGGTGTCAGTGAACTACAACATATGACTGATCTATACTTGATAAACCTGGTGTCAGTGAAATACAACATATGGCTGATCTATACTTTATAAACCTGGTGTCAGTGAAATACAACATATGACTGATCTATACTTGATAAACCTGGTGTCAGTGAAATACAACACATGACTGATCTATACTTTATAAACCTGGTGTCAGTGAACTACAACACATGACTGATCTATACTTGATAAACCTGGTGTCAGTGAAATACAACATATGACTGATCTATACTTTATAAACCTGGTGTCAGTGAAATACAACACATGACTGATCTATACTTTATAAACCTGGTGTCAGTGAAATACAACACATGACTGATCTGTGCATGATACACCTGGTGTCAGTGAAGTACAACATATGACTGATCTATACTTGATAAATCTGGTGTCAGTGAAATACAACACATGACTGATCTATACTTGATAAATCTGGTGTCAGTGAAATACAACACATGACTGATCTGTGCATGATAAACCTGGTGTTATTTAACTACAACACATGACTGATCTGTGCATGATAAATCTGGTGTCAGTGAAATACAACACATGACTGATCTGTGCATGATAAACCTGGTGTTATTGAACTACAACACATGACTGATCTGTGCATGATAAATCTGGTGTCAGTGAAATACAACACATGACTGATCTGTGCATGATAAACCTGGTGTTATTGAACTACAACACATGACTGATCTGTACTTGATAACTCTAGTGTCATTGATGTACAACACTTAACTGATCTTAGATTTTTCCAGTGCTGTTAAATGTCACATAGGGCTCACATGGTAGTTCTCCAAGTTTTCCTGTTTTCTGTGAGCTTTTCAACCTCTTCAAGGGATTTTATGAATATTAATTTGGCCTCTCTTAACACTGTCCTCTTTGTAATTTCATATGGTCGACCTGTTTTTCTTTGGCCTGTTGCGTTCTACTTGATATTTTGTTTTGGGATTCTTTGACTGTTTCTTCTCCTCACGTGACTGATATATGTCCATCTTCTTTTTCTGATCACTTATGAGACAGGTTGTTGTTTGCTCATCTGTCTTATCTCTGCATTGTTCTTGAATTCGTTCCACTTTATACCAAGTATTTCTTGCCTATTTTTTTAGTTGTTTTCCAGCTTTTGCATGCATAAAAGAAGGTGGATATTACATTTCAATTGAATAATCTTAATGTGGTTTTTATGCTTATAACTTTTGAATTCCATATGTTCTCAAGATTCTTGAAGATCAATGCTGCTTTTGCAATTCTAATTCTAACTTTCTTTCTAGTGTCACCAACCTGGTCTATGTAGCTGCCAAGGTATACAAATTGGTGTACTTCTTCAATAGCTGTTCCTTCTGCATATGTTTTTCTTTCTTGATTAATGAGAAGTTTCATTATTTTTGTTTTGTCTTTGTTAATTTCAAGTCCTATTTTGCTAGCTAGTGAAGACAGGGTATTTGTTTTTTCTTGCATCGAGTTCACATTGTTACTGAGAAAGAGTTATGTCATCTGCAAAATCAAGATTATCCAGTTGGGTCTCATGTACCCAGACAATGTCTGTGTAGCATTTTTTCATTATAAAGTCTATGGCAATTCCAAAAAGCAAGGGAGATAATATACATCCTTGTTTCACGCATGTTTCAATCTCAAACCATTTACTCATTCCTTCTTCTGTCTTGACTGCACAACCGTATCTGTTGCAGAGATCTCTAATGATGTTGACAATTTTAGATGGTATTCCATATAGTCCTAAAATTCCCCCCAATGAATCTCTGTGTATGCTACCAAATGCCTTTTCTAATGCTATGAAGTTCAGGATTAATAGTTTTTGCTTTTCAATATGTTCTTCAAGTGTTATTCTTATAGTAAAGATCTGACCAAGACAGCTTCTCCCTTTTCAAAATCCTGCTTGTTCTTTTCTCATTGCAGCATCCACTGTATCTTGAATTCTATTCAGAATAACTTTGCAAAATACTTTTGACACAACTGATAGTAATGTTATCTCTCTCTAATTATTGTAGTCTCTAAGGTTGCCTTTTTTGGTATTTTAACATTGATTCCTTTTTTTCCATTTAGAATGGACCTTTTATTCTTTCCAAACTTTATTAAACATTCTTTGTACTTGGCTCATGTTGTCACTGTTAATAGCTTTTAACATTTCAGCTGTTGTTTCATCTTCACCTATAGCTTTGTTGTTAGCCATTACTGTTTCAATTTTGTTCAATGTAATTTCATCTAGATTAACATTTAGTTGTGAGATTAGTAAGTCTGTTTCAAGGTTTAACAATTCTTTTGGGTGTGGTCAGTTAAGTATTTCTTGGAAGTGTTCATCCTATGTTTGCTTTTGGTCTTTACTTGATGTTAATAGTATGGTAGTTTTGCTAAAGATTGGGCTTTCATTGGATGTAATAGTACCCATTAACCTCTTTTGTATGTTATACAGAGTTTTGCTGTCTCTGCTTCTTTTGCCATATTGTCTATGTATTTTCTTTTATCCACTCTAGCTGCACTTTTTACTTTATTGTCGAGTTATTTGTATGTTGCTTGTGCCAAATCTTTTCCAAGATCTGTCTTTACATTCAACATGGCTAATTTGGCTGCTCGCTTTTCATGTATGTACTTCCATGTTTTCTGATACCCACACTTTTCTAATTTTTTTTTGCAGTCCAGTACTTGCTTTTGCAGAGATAAGACAGATGACTGAACAACAACCAGTCTCATGGGTGATCAGGAAAATAAGATGGACATATGTTGGTCACTTGATGAGAAGAAATGATCAGAGAATCCCAAAACAAGCTATCAAATGGAACACAACAGGCCAAAGAAAAAGAGTCAGACCACTTGAAACTCTAAAGAGGACATTGATAAATTAATAGGCAGAAAATCCCTTGATGAGGTTGAAAAGCTCGCCGAAAATAGGAAAAATTGGCGAACTACCCTGCAAGCCCTATGTGACGTTTAACGGCACGGGAAGGATATAAGATAAGACTTGCTTTTGCTGCTGTGATTATGGCTGTCTGTAAAAGTTTCATAATTCATCTATATCTATTTCCTCTACCTCATTGAGTGATGCGAAAGATCGGTAAGTTCCAGATTGAAATTACTGTTAGTATTTTCTTCTTGTTAGCTGTGGCTGCTTATCTTTCTGTGTATTGATTTCTTGTGTTGGCTTTTCAATGTTAGTCTTATTTTCCCTATACACGGGTTGTGGTTATATTGACATCTGCACCCCTATATGCTCTTACATCTATCAGAAATGTTCTGAATTGCTTTCCAATACAAAAATGGTCTATCGGTTTCTGATTCTATCATCTGGAGATATCCATGTTGTTTTATGTATCTCTTTGTGTAGGAACATTGTTCCTCTAGTGATTCCTTTTTTTCCCATTTAGAATGGACCTTTTCTTCTTTCCAAACTTTATTAAATATTCTTTGTAGTTGGCTCATGTTGTCACTGTTAATAGCTTTTAACATTTCGGCTGAATATTGGGCTTTCTGGAGTGCTGTCTATTAGACATAGTTCAATTAATCTTTCTCCATTCTGATTTACCGAATCAGTTTCTTCTTTCCCCATTACTATTTTGACATTAGAGCTATCTTTTCCTCGCTTGGTGTTGAATTCTGCCATGACAGTTAGGATGTCGTGTTTAGGGACTTTATTAATGAGTTGTTGTAGTTGGTAATAGAAATTGTCTTTTATTTCATCATCTGCATCCTTCGTGGGTGCATAACATTATATGATTGTTATTCTTCCATGTCTTAGTTTGTATCGTGCTCTTGTTATGGGGCTGTTCACTGGTTCCCATTCTATAAGGTTCTTAGCTGCTACATTTGACATAATTATACTCACTCTTTCCTGATATTCCCCGTCGTCTCTGCCTGATTGTATTATTAACTTACGGTTTATCTCCTATCTTTTCCCTGTTCCTGGCCATCGCATTTTAACTGATGCCAAGTACGTCTATGTGGTATCTATCCATTTCTTGGATTACTTGAGCAGTTTTTGATGGTGCTGTCATTGTTCTTACACTCCAGAATCCAATCTTTCTAACATATTTTGAGACGATGAATGCATTCTTGCGATCTTTGTCTGAATTCTTCGGAGCTGGCATCCAACTCGGTTGGTTTTGTTACAAGTTTCTATAACAATTCCTTCCCCACCCCACCCCCCACCCCCCAATCTAGAGTCGAATCTAGCTGGGTCCTAGGATAAGGTTGTTAGCCTTAGGCCCAACTCCCGGTTCAGAATATGTGACGAATCATGCGAGATCCCGCTGAGTTTTGTACCCTGGCAAGAGCGTTAAGAACAGCCTGTCATCTTTCACGCCACCCGGAGCTGCTGATCTACACATGATAAATCTGGTGTCAGATCAACTGAAGAAAATAACCGGGGAATTTACCTCGTCAAAAATAAGGATGAGCCATTAGTTCCGTTTCTAGTAGTTTAGCATCCTGAATCGCGCCCTGCCAAAAGCTCGTCAAGCAGCCATATTATAACATCACATCACATCACATCACATTCGTCAGTGAATCAAATGTTCTTCTGTTGGGCGTGTGATGACTGTTACATTAGAGTTAACATCTCATGGGACAACAGATATCCTCTAATGAATGGTTACTTTACTGTGAAACCCCCAATCAAAGACACCATCATATTTTGAAAGCAGAAAATGCAAACACCCTCTACCCTTTCCTTCTTTTCTGTCTTTCATCTTGGTCTCCAGAGTTCCAGGCTGAAGACCCTTTAAAAAATGGATTGACTACAGAGGCTAGGACAGTGCATTGTGATAAACTGTTTGGAAACTTCAGTGGCTTCATCTGCATTTCTGAATAATAATAATAATAATAATAATAACAACCACTACTTACATGAAATGGTCCAAAAACACAAACAAACAAAACTGCATGTAAAGTGTCTGAAATTAAATTTCACAAAAGCATTTCCTATTATAGAATCGATGGTTAGTCTGTTTCTTTTGTTCAATGTGCTTGTATGAGTGAAAATTGTCAACACATGCATGATAAGCTGGTATTCTTCACAATCTCATTGTATTGCTCTTCACTTCTATGGTATTCGATGAAGTTGTATCACTTCTCGGGATCTGAAACTAATTCTCTGTCACATGTGGCAACATTTTTTTCAAACTCATCAAATCACTTTTGTATCATCAGTCGGCGCATCTTGTCTCATTTTTTATAAAGACTACGCTTTCCCCGACGACATCTTCAAGATCTGGCCAGTTAAACCAGAAAATTCTGTTTTCAAACAATCTAAACATCCCCAGATACTGGGCCGACTCTGGGAAGTTTTCCTCTCCGTGCAATATCATGTCTGGCCTCCCCGCTCAGTTCTCAGATTAGCATTTAATATTTTAAAACTGATTATTATTATTATTATTATTATTATTATTAGTAGTAGTAGTAGTAGTAGTAGTCGTAGTAGTAGTAGTAGTAGTAGTAGTAGTAGTAGTAGTAGTAAGTAGGTGTCAATCAGTAATTTTAAATAGCATTAACAACAGTTTATAAATTAATTTTAAAAAATCATAGGATAAAATATAAATTTGTTATCGTTGTCGTCGCTGTTGTCATCATCATCATCATCATTACGTTATCATCGTGATGATAAAGATGATATTTTGAATAACTAGATGTCGCAAACAGGCGAATAAATATTTGAAACATTGCTGCGACTCGCTGAAGCGAAATTTGCTCTTGCAGTTTTGTATATGATGGCTGCAAGACATCGTTGACGATCTGCAAATGGATGCAGCAGCAGCAGCAGGCTGTCTTGCACACAACCGAGAGGCCTACAGGAGTGCTGTTTGGGAGGCAGAGTTCCGCAAGGGACATGCAAATGAATGAAATGAATGAAAGTTTTGTATATATATATATATATATATATATATATATATATTATATATATATATATTGTCTAGATATTCCGACTTTAAAAATTTTTAAATATTTTTAAATTAAATTTTTTCAGCTCTCTTGCGCTGGTAAGAGCAAAAGAGTAGACGCTACATGTGAAATAAAAGAAGTGAAAAAAAAGACACACAACAAGAGAGACCCTTCACGTTAAACATTTTCCTAAAGATTCTGTGAACACATTGTTGCTGTTGGCACAGTTTTGACATAAAGTACCCCAACCAGTGGTTTTTAGTTTTTGGTTAAAAGAACTATTGCGTAGTTTATTTGTTTGTATTCGTAAAAAAATTTTTACTTTGTTCATATTTATTGGTAATGGCAACAGTTTGAGGCAAAGGACCGAGAATAGAGGTTAGGGCTGATAAAGTGTGTTCAGTTTTTTTTTTCTGTTGGTATAGAAAGGTATAAATACTGAAAACAGTCTGAGCGTCAAAATGTCAACCAGACATTTATCTTTTCTGTCCAGTTATTTATCTTTTCTATCCAGGCATTTATCTTTTCTATCCAAACATTTATCTTTTCCATCCAAACATTTATCTTTTCTATCTTTTATAGCTCGTATTTTTTAACTGTCATATATCACATTGGATAAAAATATGCGAGTGTTAAAAAACAATGGCAGCTTAAAGTAGCAAAGACATAGACCTAATCATCAAAGAAATTTGACATATTATCATGGAGACAGAACTGAATAGTTATTATAGTTATTAAAAGCCCGTTAAAGAGAGATGATATTCTGATATATATACATATATATATATACACATATATATATATATATATATATATATATATATATATATATATATAGCATCAAACTGTATAATAATTTCATACCTTTATGATTATTGCTAATACATCTGTATTCCTAAAACTATCTATATAGGCCACTAACTTTGAAATCTTCTTCTTCTTCTTCGTTCGCTTCTACCACCAAAAACCGCACTGTGATCCTACTGAATTCACGCCTGTGGTCCTCGTTAAACCTTGTCAGAAAGATAAGAGAGAGAGACAATGTACTTTCATAGGACATGCAATGAGAAGAGGGGGCATTGAAAATATTATAACAACAGGAAAAATAAAAGGAAGAAGATCAAGAGGAAGACCAAGAGAAACAGTCTGACGGGATGGTGTGAGAGGAGATCACCAACTGAACTGATGGCCTGCATGAAGGATCGGGTACTCTGGAGAAGCATAATAGCCAACGCCAGTCGGCACGGCACCTGATGATGATGATGGTCCTCGTTAGGTCCCATGGTCCCCTGTGTGGTCCCCGAAAAGACCACACGAGATCCACGAGAGGACCACAAGGGGTTCAGAGTATCACAGGGCTTTAGCCTGTATTCTTGGTGAGTCTCGGAAGCGGGATTGCGCGACACCGTGGTTTTCATTGCACCAGTTTAGTCTAGGGTTGGACTTTCTCACCGGAAGACCTCGACGTGTTTAGGATATCAGTGCATCCCCGCTGGGTGAGAGGCGGTAGCCCACCCAGGCCAGAGTTGGACTTTCTCACCGGAAAACCTCAACGTGTTTTGAGATACCCGTGTATCACAGCCGGGTGAGAGGTGATTGCCCATCCAGTCCAGAGTTGGACTTTCTCACCAGAAAACCTCAGCGTGATTAGGATACACAAACATCCCCGCCGGGTGAGAGGTGGTTGCCTATCTAGACTTCCCTGGTCCAGTGTCTCCGATTTCAGCATTTTGCGGTCGTGGCCGCTACCCTTCCTAGTTGTGACCAGGATGGAGCTTTTGTCCAGGAGGACGAATCCTCGCCACTAGTGACTTCTACCCCTGGGTTGAGCCGGTTTAGGCATTATCCCAGTATGGGCGTGTTTGGGACGAGACCGACCTCTAGAGTAGAGGTACTGTGACATGCATAGCCTTCAAGATTCACCCCTGGTATGAGCCGGTTTAGGCAAAATTCACCAGTATGGGTGTATATCAGGTGTTACCGACCTCTAGAGCGGAGGTGGCATGATATGTCTAGCCATCAAGTTCCACCCCTGGTGTGTGCCGGTTTAGGCATATTTCACCAGTGTAGGTGTATTTCGGACGTGGCCGGCCTCTAGAGCAGAGGTGCCGTGGTATAGCCCTCGTAGCGATACTACTGGAGATACCGGTTAAACTTCACTTTCCACCACCTTTTCCCATCGGCGTCGCACAGCAACCTTTATTTCTTTTCCGCATTTCTTCCTTGACCGGGAGGAGCTTCACTCCACGCGCGGCATTTGAAGAGTCTCGCCAGCAGTGTCTTAACCTCTGGGACAAGCCGGTTCATGCATTTCACCCGATATGACTGCACTCAGGACGTGGCCGACCTCCAAACCAGAGGTGCCGTGATTTGACTGTTTGCTTCGCTTTATCCTTTCTACCACCTTTTCCGCAGTGATGCTGCGCGGCAACCTCATTTGCAAATTTCTTCATTGGCCGGGAGGAGCACCGCTCCACGCACGGCAGCTGAAAATCTCGCCAACAGCGGCAGATGAGCTACCAAACGTGCCACTCATCTACCCTAAGTAACTGGTTTTCAGGCACCAGATATTCGCCCTCGCCCCTTCTCCTGTCAGTTTAAACAGTTCTGCCACGGGAAGACCAGGAGCTGGACTTGACTGCCAGAGGCTGTTTGTGGCGCGTTTGCAGTCCTTAGAACCACTAACTTTGAAATAAATTCTGTGATTCTGATCAGTTCATAGTACTTTAGCTAGATTGTCCATGGCTCTTTAGTTTGACCAGTTCAAGGCACGTTAGTTTGATCAGCTCATGGCACGTTAGCTTGTTCAGTTCATGGCTGTTAGTTTGACCAGTAGCTCGTAAATATAAATATTCAATAAAAAAATTATCAATGCTCTCTTTTGTGTAGAGAATATTTATTTATATTAAAAAAAACGATTTGTTTTTCCTTTAATCAAAATTTATCGGTGAATCCTTAACGACCTTTCGCTTTGAAAAGCTGTCAAACATCCATTATTAAGCACAAAGTTCCAACACAAGCACTCAGTACCTGCTACAGACTTCAGAAACAGATTAAGAGGGGGAAAAGTGCTGAACGACTTAACACAACATTGTTAAGAGGGGCAGAACTCTTTATGCAACACCAGAGAGATACGTGTCTTGCAACTAATAAGAGAAAGAAGGCGGTCTGAGAGATTATAAGAAAACAATGGACGCATTCAAGCCGGCCAGAAAGGACAGTGTTTGTTTAGACGGCGTGCCAGTGAAATAAAAATCCACCTAGTCTTTCCAGTGCTGCAGACAACAATAACAGGACAATGAAACTCAACCCAGAGGCTAGTACTAACGCAAACATTGTCTGCTGGCGCCAACCATACAGTTAGAACGTTTTGCAGATCAGAATAAACAACTTGTAGAACTAATCTGTATGTTATTAACGATCTCGTCTAGACATACCAAGCTGTATCTAGTACCTCCAGGGTGCGTCAGTTTCGGCGTTTCTGTCTTACAGAAATATCGGAGCTTTTGAAAAGCTGTTACCACAGCCACCAGAATGTCTAATCTGTAGCAGTCTTCGTGTTATTTAAACAACCGTACCAGCTCCCACGAGAAAATCATCCCCTGCTGGACATACAGTTCTCTATGAGTCAACAGATGGCGCACATTACAAAACATCCAATGCACTTCAGATGGTACTTCAAAATCGACGTAGTTTTCCTGCATTCTTTATGTTGGTTTCAGTTAAATTTGTAGAAAGAGCTTTCCATATCAGATTGTGTCTTTATATGTGTTCTTAAATTATTTCCCCTAAATGATGTTAACGTGTTGTTTTTTTTTAAGACAACTGATTCTTTATTCAGTCATTACTTACAATGTCGACTGAAGGTCGCTCATCTCGATTCTCTTCTGAGGTTCTTGATATTTCTAGTATCACTTGCTCAGCCATTTCAGATATTCCTCTCTTTCTGTCTCTTATCTCTCTTTCGTTTTTTACCCTTGAATTGTCCAGTGTTTGTCAGGTTCTATAACTTCTGTATTCTCATGACATGTTCCAAGAATTTTGATTGTGCTTGCTTTATGGTTTTCATTACTACTCGATGTGAGACAACATCTCCAGCAATTTTGTCATTTTTTTTTTCTGGACGTGGCTTCCATATAACGCCGTTGATTCTAATTTATATTTTGCCTTGTAGTGCTACATAGAACCAGTATATATATATATATATATATATATATATATCTTCTTCAGCTTTCCGAACCATTAAGGATCACTGCTGCAGATAAAATTCGCTTCCACTTTTCTCTATTCCTAATGTTCTCTCTCCAGTTGGTGACACCAATTTCTTCTATATCTTCTTCTATATTGTCTTTCCACCTCTGTCTTGGTCTACCTCTTGGTCTTGTTTCCCTTATCTCTTGTGCATACATTATTTTCGTTATAGAGAGAGAGAGAGAGAGAGAGAGAGGGGGGGGGGATTCGCTTTTTCTACATGATACTTTTGTTTGTAATGGTCATTTAGGCTCCCAAACGTGAGAGACTGTAAGGTTCTTCAGTAATCATTAGCAATTCATTTTCTTTCGTTTCTTTTCATTTTTTTAGTATTATTTCTGACAGCACCGTTGTCATGACGACCAACATATGAATTCTCAAGACCCTGTCCCCGCTTCTCCCCTTGGTTTATCTAGTAAGATCTGATTTTCGTGCTAAGCCGGGGGGGGGGGGGCAAGGGAGGGGGCGAAGACATAGTTCGTTTTGGCAATCAGAGACCCATAGCTGACATGGTGGCTTCAGGGCTGGCGACCGTAGATGACATGGTGGCGTCAGGGTTGGCGACCGTAGATGACATGGTGGCGTCAGGGTTGGCGACCGTAGATGACATGGTGGCGTCAGGGTTGGCGACCGTAGATGACATGGTGGCGTCAGGGTTGGCGACCGTAGATGACATGGTGGCGTCAGGGTTGGCGACCGTAGATGACATGGTGGCGTCAGGGTTGGCGACCGTAGATGACATGGTGGCGTCAGGGTTGGCGACCGTAGATGACATGGTGGCGTCAGGGTTGGCGACCGTAGATGACATGATGGCGTCAGGATTGGTGACCGTAGATGACCAAGACCCTGCCCCACCTGTCCGTTGATATCCTAGTAACAAGCTTAGGTTGGCTAACGAGGCAGAGATCGTCTTAGTCCCCATGGTGGTAGAGTTTGCTGAAGAACTATTGCACACCCCCCCCCTTGCTTTTTATCTGCACTCAAGGACTGGAAAAATAGCTGCAACAACCCGCTCCCAAACCAGCACGATGCTGTGCCTCAACATCTCCTCGGCATCGGCTGTAAAGAACACCAGTCTGCAGTTCCAGTGAGAAGAAGAAGAAGCAGAAGAAGAAGAAGAAGAAGAAGCATAGTTAATGTGATAGGAAATTATATGGTTCTCCTGGGGGTGGAATCGTTTGAGAAAACTGCATCTCTTCCTGCTGTTGGCTCCACTCCGGGTATACGAGCCAGTGGCTGCAGCCTACTCCCCACTCAGCACGAGTTTCTTTTTCTACACCTGCTGCAAAGAACATCAGTCATTTGTAAGTCCCTTGCGGAACTTTGTCTCCCTAACATATCTCCTGTAGGCTTCTCGGTTGTGAGAAAGATGACCTGCTGCTGACGCGTCCATTTGCAGACCATCAACGTTGTCTTGCAGCCATCTTCGCCTTGGTCTTCCTCTCTTTCTTTTTTCCCATTATGTACCCTTCTAAGACGGTCTTCTCTAGATTATCATGACATTTAATATGTCCAAAATATTAAAGTTTTCTCTAGTTAATCCTCTTTACTAGCCAGTCTTCTTCAATATTATGTTCTTGTAGTATGGATATATTTGTTCTTTTTTGTGTCCATGTTACTTGAAGAACTCTTCTGTAGCATTTACATTCAAAGACATTTATGCGTTTCTCAGGTGTTTTGTTAAGTGTCCAGGTCTCATATGCATATGTTGTGATGGGAAAGATGCATGCCCTTAAAAATCTTATGCTTGTAGTTTTGTCTATTCTTCTCCACAGCTTCTTTTATAAGAATGTTGTTTGTGAACTGTCTATCATTGATGGCACCAGTATAATATTGAAGGATTAACACATCACAGGTTTCATAAACATTACCACTTCACTAAATCTCGAGCAAGTCCGATGAAAATGTTCTCTACATTATTTATTTAATTCTGACAAATAAGTTCAAGATGTATTGTCCACTACGTCACTTGGATTGAATCATTTAATCATTTGTTCACAATATCGAGCATTATCATATTCTACCTGCAGCATTTCTCAAAGTTCTCAACTTCACAATATTCTAGCCTTGATACGAGAACATTTCTTATCTCAGTATTATATCACATCTGGAACACGTGGTCGACCAGTTTCTCGTCTAAAATCACTGTACTCAAAATTTCAAAAGTGTCAGTTCTTCTTAATCACTTGAAAACCATCTTCCGTCTAACACTACTTCTGATTTTATATTGTCTCGTCCTCTTTCTTCTCTTGTCTGTCTTCTGACTTCTTCTGACGGTCTTCCTCTGCCGTCTCTCAATCGCAGTGTACCAACGAGCAAAGTCTATTTGCCTCTTCTCTGGTGTGTGTTCTTGTTCTGCTGTTCTTCTCTGATTTCTTCTAACGGTCTTCCTCTGCTGTCTCTCAATCGCAGTGTACCAACGAGCAAAGTCTACTTGCCTCTTCTCTGGTGTGTGTTCTTGTTCTGCTTTTCTTCTCTGATTTCTTCTAACGGTCTTCCTCTGCCGTCTCTCAATCGTAGTGTACCAACGAGCAAAGTCTACTTGCCTCTTCTCAGGACTTCTGTTCATATCTCTCATCTGATAGCTTCTCGGCTGTTCTTGTCGAACTTTCTTTCTTCCTCTTGTATTCCCGTACTTCTTCGTCCTACCTGGTTTTCTGATTGTCTGTTCTTCCGTCTTCAGGCCCCCCCCCCCCTCAGTATCCTCTCTCCAGGACTTCCGTACCTCTTCGTCCTTCTTTCTTGCCCTTCCTGTCTCTCCGCTCACCATATCTTCAAGTCCAGGTTGATGGATTAATCAATAAGTATTTTGGCTCCACCTTTCATGATTCCCATGAGCGTTCTGATTGTCTGTCATTCAAACTGCCCCGTGACTTAAATGTCGTAAGTCAATTGTCCAATAGGCCACGGCTCTAAATATTTAATTGGTCAGCTGCCCGAGTTGGTCACTCCTTTATTTAAAAACCGTGCACAACAACGTCCTAACACGCGTCAGTCTGTGTTAGTCTCGTCTATACAATTGTTATTTACTTAACTCATTATCTTGCTATTTCAGGTCGGAGATTTTATTGTGCCTTCGCTTTTTCATTGTGTCTGCCTTTTCTATTTTGTTTACATGTGTCAACGTCCAGTCACCGCTTTGTTATCACTGGACCATCCTACTTTCTGGCGTCCTTCCTTTGTATTACCTAAATCTCAGCGTCACTGAGTCTCGTCTTTTTCTATTCACTGTTTCCACTGTTTACTTTTGTCCGCGTCTTGTTCTAGTGTCATGAAAGTTTCATACCTTTCTCTTCCTTTCCTCCCCATTTTTCTCTGTCGCTATTCGATGTTACTATTTTCTTTACAGTATATTTTCATAATCATATTAATAATAATAATAACAACAACAATAATCATTACTTACAAGGCCATGCTACACTTTCGTTGTTTTATTTTTTGAAGACCGATAGGTTTACTCCGTTTAATATCCCTCATTATATCTCCATTATTAGTTAGTAATGATCCGAAATATTCAAAACTCTCCACCTCTTCCAATTTTTCCTCACTGATATATATTTCAACTGCCCTATTTATTTTGTCAGTTGCCATCAATTTAGTTTTCTTCCATTAAGATAGAGGTTCTGCTCTTCACTGTTCTTATGGACTGACATAAATAGTTTTACCATTGTGTTGTGGACAGTAATACTGTGTCATCAGCACATCTAATCTCTGGCATTTTGTTACCTCCAAGTGTTTTGGCATCGTAATAGTCTTTCATACCACCCACAATTATAGGAAGACAGAACAAGACAAACAAGAATATGATGTAGTGAAACGTTGGGAGGAGAATTATTGTAGATTTTTTTTTCACTCAGCGAGTTGTGTATGAATTTAGTAAAGTATTTAGATGGTCCGTTTTTAAAAAGTTGTTTGTCTCTTTTAGTTAGTTCACTCGAAGCTTTAAAACAAACTTTCAAGCATCTGGACTTTGGCTACTGCGCTGTCCTGTAAAAAGTCCGTTGTTGACAAGCTTAACGAAATATCGTAAATTCTGACGCTTCTTGTTGTTAAGTTATTCGTTAGAAATACATTTTATTATTGAAACGTCGAGTTCATGACTTTGGCTATGACACTGTCTTCGTTCAAACTACGTAGAATGGCAACTACAATATAAGATAGACAAATGTTATGAGTTGCTAGAAGTAACCGTGATAAAAATCCTCAATTCCCTAGAGGATCAGAAAGAGCAACTTTTTAAAATATATATGAAGATGAGTGGGAGAATGTTTGATAAAGCAGATGACCCCGAAACTAACAGTCCATGCAATCTGTGTATGGACGTGCTCATGACCCATCATAAACTGTCAGCAGACAGTTCGCACTACCTTCAGCTCCGCATAATTCATGGAGCAGAATATGCACGACTGAACCTTTGTTTTTAACAAAGACAAATGGACATCCGGAACCACTGACATCTTCTCAGCAGGCCTGACTCAATACATACCACAGAATGAGGAAGAAAAATATTCTACCCTCGAGGTTTGGAGAATGATATTCAGTACCTGACTAATGATGAACTCGACATTTTCAGAATTCGTCTAAATGAACTTTCTTCAGCCCAAGGGACGAGGACAGAGGTGAAGGTAAATTTATTGGATCGTATATGAAAATATAAGGAATCGACTCATGCTGGTATATGAAAATATAGGGAATCGACTTATGCTGGTATATGAATATATAAGGAATCTACTTATGCTGGTATATGAAAATATAGGGAATCGACGTATACTGGTATATGAAAATACAATGAATCGACTTATACTGGTATTTAAGTCGGTCTATGAGCTGTCACATTTGCTAAATCTGAGATGTTTTAGTTCCTGAAATGATGAACGGACATTAGAAATGGCTACTGGACTTCTTGGCATTTTGATCTACTTGACCTAAACTAAAAAGATTTCAATATAGAATACAAGTATTCTCATGACATATTCCAGGAATTTGTGATTGGCTTTGCCTTGTAGTTTTCGTTAGTAATTCGATGTTATGCAACATCTCGGGTAACTTGGTAGTCCTTCATAACCATGAAGCCATTGCTTCTAATTTACATTTTGCCTTGTGGTACTACATGGAGCCAGTATTTCTATGTTTTTGATCTTGCAAACGAAAGAAATAAGATCATGATGAAAATTGCAAGCTACTTCACACCCTATCGAATACAACTAAATGTAATCTTCAAATATGTCTGCGATCAATTCTTTATTGATAAAAAATCCATCTGCATTGGAGGTTCTTACTTTTCAACTTTTAAATAATTCTCTTTATATTTAATGCGCGCGCACACACACACACACACACACACACACACACACACACATGTTGCTGTCTGCTGTCTGATATTCCAGCAGTTTCAGTCTTTCAGTCTTTCAGTCTTGTGTCCCATCCACCAGATACTCCTAAAATTCCTCACTAGGCGAGTGTGTGGAGAGGAAATGAAGAGGAAGGGGGAATTCCTCACTGGGCGAGTGTATGGAGAGGAAATGAAGAGGAAGGGGGAATTCCTCACTGGCTGAGAACGTTTATTCTAGAAGATAAATTCTTCTTGTTTGCCTTGATTACAGTCTGCGAAATTTTTAATCCTCTTTTTTTTTTTTAGTAATCTCTTCTTGTTCTTTTCTGTTCTGATCTTTCATTGCTACCAATATTACTATGATTTACCGGTTTTAATATGTTTTTTCTTTTCTTTTCTGAGGAGTAAAAAAAACCTGAAACCTAATACAGCAAAATGAATGAATAAGAAACATTACTCAGATAAACAAGGCCTGGTTGGCTGAAGGGTTAAGCTCTAGGTTTACTTATCTGGTGGCACCGAGTTCAGTCCCAGCAGTGGGATTTTTTTTTCTGGCATATACCAAAAGGGCCCCGGGGTTGACCCCACCTCTAAAAATGGGTACCAGAGAAATCTGGGAAGGTAAAGCGGCCGGGCGTGATACTGACCACATCTGACTTTCCTGTGGCGAAGGTCATAGAAAATACGGGCCTCACACTGTATTCCCCAATACGCCTTAATGACATGGAAACGGGAGTTTTACCTTTACCCTTTCAGAGACCAGCAAAACTTCGACAAGAGAAAGAATTCCCTTCGCTTCTCTGAGTAGTGTTTATTTCTCCCATCTAAGCACTTCCACGAGAAAGAAAGAAAGAAAGAAGCCCGAAGGAAAATGTGACAGCTTTTTTTTTTCAGAACCATCATTTTACGACAGCCTCCAAGTACTGACTCTCCACCAATTTTAATTTTGTCAGCAAATGTTAGTAAACACCCCCAGGCAAGTAAAGTCGGATCTGGCGCGTTTGTCTTGGGAGGTAGGCGGTAGGGCTAATAGCTTTGAGATTAATGGCGGTATTTTGGCATCTGAGAAGTCTCAAGCCGTGGTTTAACGCTCGTCGATAAGTTCAAAAAGTTGTCGCGGCTGGCTCGGCTGTTTGCTGTTGGTGAAGCTGTTTACCATCTCCTGTGGATTATGTTGTTAGTGTTGGATGTGGAACTGAATGTAACTGGTGATATGATAAACAGGGAAGTCTGCTAAGAAGGACGTCATCCTAGATTTCCCATGCGACCTCAGAGAAATGGGGGGCAAGAAGTGAAAGCTTATCGTCACTGTGAAGTGAATAGGTACTCCTGCCCAACAGATTTTGGAATTTAAAAATAAAAAACAGTCCTTCATTGGCAATCCCGAAAATGCCCCCACAAAAGAGGAGGAAGGATGAAGGAGAGGGGAAATGGGGGGGGGGGGGGCGTTATACCTCTAGGACCAGTGCTATTGAAGGGGCCCCAATGGCCCCTACCCCCCCCCCCCATCATTATTAGAGATACAATCTAGGAAAACACTAAAATGTTCCGCCTACAGGGTTATCTGTGTTTGAATTGGGGGTCCGGCAGTAACCAACCCTGGAATCAAACCTGGCCCCTTCACGATCCCAGGACCCGGCCTGGCCCTTTGCGGCCCCATGATCCTCGACCTGGCTCCCCTCGGCCCCTGTCATGAACCAGTACACAAGTGAGGAGCCTTTGAAAGTAAAAATCTTGCCATTTCAAGTACTGGCTTGGCTTTCTATTTAGACCTAGGGAATAAGTGCTACGCCTGCAGAAAGCATGGAAGAAAGGAGTTGCGAGTAATCTTCGGAGTTTCTGAAATCATTGTCATTCTGGAACTGCTCGAATACATCCGACAACAAAATGTCTGATAATTAATTAAGAATCAATTTAAAGATCATTTTGAACATATAATTTGCTTTAACATACATATTTGTATATATATATATATATATATATATATATATATATATTGCTTTTTTCCTGTGTATGTGTATTTTACAACATTTTTACACAGAAGGATTTCAGTGGAAGGAATACTGTTTCTGGAAGACATAATGATCTGTTGTTGGATGTTTGTGTGAAATAAGTAACACGCAATGAAACGCTTTTGCTGGATTCACACCAAACGACCAGTAATTTAGAAAATTGCTGGGAATTATGTTTTAACAGCGTTTTTCTCTAGGAGCGGGAGAAAGTACCTCACGTAAAGACAATAAACTGTAGTCCCTTCCAGCCGAGTATTGTAATTTTGGGTAGGATTTCTCTTCAGGTTATCCATTAGAACAGAGTTGCTTAATGGGTGTCATGTATAAACTGTTGTCAGACTTCCTTCGTTTTCGTAACGTGCCATTATCTCACGGTAGCGGTTGGTAAACGGGCAGCATGCAGCCTTCCGTCAGTGTAAGTGAGGCCCGAACAATTTTTACATCGAACTCCAGGGTGCAAAAAAGAAAAGTTTTGTTGTTGTTATTGTTGTTGTTGGTGTTGTTGCTGTTGTTTCTATAACAATCACGAATTAGTAACAAAATAAAAGGAAAAGGAAACATGTAGTTATATTATTTTAATATCGACATTTTAACACTCAGACACATATATATTGAGACATCCACTGGCAGATAAGAGTTGAATAATAAAATGTGATAATATAACCGAAAAATAGTTCTAAAAAAAGCTTGTGTTTATATAAGAATGAGCTTTAGAATACCACTTGATCTCTACAAATACATGAAACTCTGCAGCAGTTATGAGTGGGCGGCCCTATTCCAAGTCAGGTCTGTCTTTATTTCTTTTGTTTCCTTCTTTTAAATTATTTCTTCAGCGACTCAGAATTGTTGAACCCAGGGAGTATAAGATCATATACAACCTGTGATAATGATGCTAAAGCTGCTTAAATGTAGATGTGCCCTCTCTGTCTGTTTCTCTTTCTTTTAATTCTGTTTGTTACATGAAAAGCATATTTGTAGAATGTCTGGAATAGAGTGAAATATGTATGATAAAGGGCAGGATGTCAGACGGGCCTGCGTGCCCATGGTTTTAACCCTTTTGAAATAAAGATCAATCAATCAATCTTTCTCTCTCTTTTTCTCTATGGCTCTCTTTGACTCTTTTTTTCTCGTTTTCTCTATATCTTTCTCTCTTTTTTCTCTCTCTTTTTCTCACAAGAAAAGCTTTAGTTATTCTGGTGCTCATCTTTGGAATACCGTCCCATCCTGTATAAAAAAATATAAATATACTCCTTCCTACAACTACAAACGTTCCCAATATCTATTTGATGTCGACTATATGGCTCTATGAATCATAAAACTTAAAAGTTATCTTAGACTGCTTTTACAGTTACCGAATACAGTTAATTGTTTATTTTGAATGGTCCCGAAATTTTTGTTTATTAGATAGTTATTTATATATGTATGTAGTTACTTCTGTACTGAGTGAATAGATAAGAGCAAAACGTAAATGTTTTATTTTATGTCTCTCAACTTCAATGTTAATTATGTTTGTTACATGAACAGTATATTTGTAGAATGTCCTGAATAGAGTGGAAGATAAAGGGCAGAATGTCGGATGGGCCTGCGTGCCCAATTCTTAACCCTTTTGAAATGAAGATCAATCAATCAATCAATCAATCAATCTCTCTCTTTTTCTCTCTTTTTCTCTATCTTTTCTCTCTTTTTCTCTCTTTTTTCTCTCTTTCTCTATCTCTTTCTCTCTCTTTTTCTCTATCTCTTTTTCTATCTCTTTCTCTTTTTTCTCTGTATCTCTTTTTCTATTTTTTCTATCTTTATCTCTTTCTCTCTCTTTCTCCCTCTTTTTCTCTCTGTCTTTCTATCACTCTCTTTCTCTGTCTTTTTCTCTCTTTCACTCTGCCTTTCTCTATTAATATCTCTCTTTTTTCCGTGTGTCTTTGTCTCTCTCTTTCCGTAATCCTTTCTCTTTCCGTAATCCTTTCTCTCTCTGTCTCTCTGTCTTTGTCTCTTTCTTTCTTTTCCCGTGCATTCCTGTCTCTCTCTGTCTTTGTCTCTTTCTTTCTTTTCCCGTGCATTCCTGTCTCTCTTTTTTTTTTGCTCCATTTCCCTCTATTGGTGTGTCTCTTTCTCTCCGTCCCTCTTTCTGCGTATCCCCGGCTCTTTCTGTCTCTCTCTTTTCATGTACCTCCTTTTCTCTATGTATATCACTCTATTTCCGTATGTCTTTGTCTCTCTCTTTCTGTGTTTCTTTCCGTGATTCTCTCTCCCTCTCTCTCTCTCCTTCTCCAAATCGATAGATAGATAGATAGATAGATAGATAGATAGATAGATAGATAGATAGATAGAGAGAGAGAGAGAGAAAGAGCTTCTTTGCCAACCTATATTCTTGTATCTGATTTGTTCTGTTTGTAAAACATCACTAGCAAATACCACACCGACTATGCGATATGTTTGAACATTTCATGCGATTACATTAGGAAATTTTATCAATAAAAACAGCCTTTAATCATCTCATTTATCAGGAACACACACTCAAGATCGGCATAACATTTCTTCAACAGATTTAGGTGAGGTTTCACAAACAAGTGGATACTACCCCCCCCCCCCCAAATCACTGAAGAGCGAAGAAAATTCTGCTAGAGTGACAGTACAGTTATCAGAGCCATGAAACTATAGCTGGCCAAGACCCTGTCCCAAATATCAGCTGGTGCTCTCAGTAACAATCTCCCTCTGACCAATGGGCCAGAATTTTACACCTTTTCCCTCTTTGGTCTTTAGCTTCATTCGGGGTGTGCAAGATACCAACTGTTATTTATTCGGGGTGTGCTAGATACCAACTGTTATTTATTCGGAGTGTGCTAGATACCAACTGTTATTTATTCGGGGTGTGCAAGATACCAACTGTTGTTTATTCGGGGTGTGCTAGATACCAACTGTTATTTATTCGGGGTGTGCAAGATACCAGCTGTTAACTATTCGGGGTGTGCTAGGTGCCAGCTGTTAACTATTCGGGGTGTCCAAGATACCAGCTGTTAACTATTCGGGGTGTGCAAGATGCCAGCTGTTAACTATTCGGGGTGTACAAGATGCTAGCTGTTAACTATTCGGGGTGTGCAAGATGCCAGCTGTTAACTATTCGGGGTGTGCAAGATGCCAGCTGTTAACTATTCGGGGTGTGCTAGGTGCCAGCTGTTAACTATTCGGGGTGTCCAAAATGCCAGCTGTTAACTATTCGGGGTGTGCAAGATGCCAGCTGTTAACTATTCGGGGTGTGCTAGGTGTCAGCTGTTAACTATTCGGGGTGTGCAAGATGCCAGCTATTAACTATTCGGGGTGTGCAAGATGCCAGCTGTTAACTATTCGGGGTGTGCAAGATGCCAGCTGTTAACTATTCGGGGTGTGCAAGATGCCAGCTGTTACCTGTTAACATCTGGACAATATGCTTGTACTCCAGCACCTTCACTACATAAGACTGCGAAGAACATCCTGTTGGCATTGTTAATGAAAAAAAAACAAGAAAAGTACAAGTTCCCTGTCCCTACATTGTTAAGGAAATAGAACAAGAAAAATACAAGTTCCCTGTCCCTACAGTGGTAAGGAAATAGAACTCTTGAAAAGCACAAGTTTCCTGTCCCTAAAGGTAACGTCGAATGCTGTTTTAAGAGTTTTATCTTAGACTGAAGGCCTACCAGCAAATGCGGTAGCAAAGATCTGTGGCCCGCTCGTGTCACTCAGAGCTGCTGCATGCGTCCGGATCTTCCAGGCTTTTGCTCATTTTCTGGCAGGACTGCAGCAGCGATTTTTTGTTCGCCCACGCAGAATCCTGTGGCACAACGCAGGAGGTGGTGGAGGCCTGCGGGTTGAAGCGCTCGCTGAGGCGTGACACTGCAGTGCTCCGCCTCTTCACTTCCCTTTCGTCCTCGAAGCGCCTTTGCTGCAGTTGCTGCATCCTTCGCTCTCTGAGGCTTTGAGGTGGGGAACGACACTGAGGAGAGAATATCTCTCAAGTCAGTACAGTATGTTGTATGTTCAGTAGTAACACGTAAGTTGTGTGTAAGGTAATGTATACGTTGTATGTTCAGGGATAATGTGTATGTTGTACAGTATGTGTTAAATTCTCCTTCTTCTTCTTCGTCATTCGGTCAGACATCGAAGCCAATCTCCTTCACAAATGCGGCAGCTCGTCTCAGGCTTTTAGCATCGCCCTGGAGCCTCCCCTGTCAGAGACTGGGGTCTTGGCCAGGTCCTTTGCCAGAGTGTTGTGTAGCTGTCAACTATGGGGGGTTTGGTTTGGTGTGGTGTCTGGGGAATGTGCTCTTTGCCGCAAACAACATAAGTCTGCTGGACCAATTTTCAGCTTCTGGCATAGATGGTGTCTCAGTCTGCATTGTCCTGTTCTCAGTCGGGAGATTTTCACTTGGTCAATTTCTTGAGAATTTATAATATTCGTCATCTATTTTTGCTGTTGGGTTTGTTTTGCCTATTTATCTGTATAAATGACTTTTAGTCTTTTTTTTTTTTTTGGTCTTTTGCTTGTTCACATATTGTGCTTTCATCAGTCTGTTGCATTTTTCCTCCCTCTTTTGGCAGTCTGTCCGCCTCTTCATTTCTTGAAAGTTGCTGTGGACTGGAACCGATTGTATGACTGTTTAATTGAATACTAACTGATTACCCGGCGTTGCCCGAGTATTTATTTATCCCAATCAACAAAGTCCTATTCATTTCCACAATCTTCTAGACGGTTCTACAACGTGATATTCATTTCCATAGTCTTCTAGAAGGTTCTACGGAGGTCTATTCAGTTCGACAATCTTCTAGAAGGCTCCACAATGTTCTATTCATATCCACAAACCTCTAGAAGATTCTACAGAGTCTAGACGGTAATAAAGAGTTCTATTCCTTCTATTCGACTAAACATGGGCTTAATTGTCATCATGACTGTCACCAATTAGCTTAGCGACCCCGAACACTATGGATTCGGCACTAATCTCGGTCAGTTTGGACATTTTATTTTTCACCACTTCACCCTCCCCCCCCCCCCCCCCCCCATGCCGATGGGGGCTGAACTTGCGAGTGCCACTATTCATCTCAGAGACCCTGAAAACTATGGATTCAACACAAATATTGGTCGTTTTCGATATATTTTACATGTCACCCCATCCCACCCCCCACACTTAGGACCCCATGGCGATTAGGGCTGAGCTTGGATTTAAACGGCATCGGGAGAGTCACTTCATTTCAGCGACCCCGAAAACTATGGATTCGACACTAATATCGTTCATTTTCGATTATTTTTAACATGGCACCCTACCCATAGGGGTCATAGGAGTATCATAGGGACGATCTAACCCCGACTGTACTTTGTCCAGATTGTAAGTCATGTGTGTACCAAGTTTGATTGAAATTGCTCCAGGCGCTCCAGCGTGATGCTGGAACGGAAATAAGTACTTCAGTTTTTCTTTTTTTTTTTTCAGATGTTTACTTTAGATTTTTATTGTATTTTATAATAGATTTATTCATTATAACACTTTAAAAAATTTCTGTGAAGAGGTTTATAGTTCTACACGGATGTAAGTACTTTATGGTTTTAACTTTTATTTTTTTTTCTTATTATTGTATTCTATAATTGATTCATTCATTAAATCTTTATATTTTTACACGGATAACTTTCCATTAGACTTGCCATGGGAGACTACAAATGCTTCTCCTTGACCAGTACCGCTCTATTTAAAGACCCTTAGGCAATTGTTTGTTCCTCCGTGACTTTAGTGGATAAGACCTCTACTCTCTTCTTACCCCACTCCCAGTGCAGATATGGGTGTCTTAGCCCAAATTATACATCTCCAGATTGTAAGTCATATATGTTCCAAGTTTGGTTGAAATTGCTCCAGGCGTTCCAGAGTGATGCCGGGACATACATGTACATATAAAGATTGTGCTTGCTAGATCTTATATGCGGGGGTAATGTAAGTGTTGTATGTTCATTGGGTAATGTAAGTGCTGTATGTTCAGGGGGTATGTGTTGTATGTTCAGGGGTAATGTAAGTGTTGTATATCCAGGGGTAATGTAGGTGTTGTATGTTCAGGGGGTAATGTAAGTGCTGTACATGGCAGGATAATATGTATGCTGTATGTGCTGGCAAAAAAAGAGTATGTTTCGTATGTGTTGGACTGCTGTGTATGGTGTATGTTCTAGGATAATGTCTATGTTGCTGTATTTTTTTAGGCAAATAGAACTGATCTGTTGTATGTTGTATGTGTAATACAGACTAAAAGTGATATGTTTTGGGGGGTGGGGTGGGGGAAGGAGGGGACAGGGAAGGTGATGAATATTTACAGTTCACTTTACTCATACTGTCATAATCTTTGACCTCGCCCACTGTCCCGTATCCACGTGACGGACTTCATCTGATGCTCTGATACCCCGGAACAGGCGTCCTCTGATATACCTCGTTCTGTGAACTTGAACTTTCACCTTTCACCTCTGTTTTCATGGACAGCTTTTGTCGGTGTTAGGTCTCCATTTGTATAACTAGAACGACCTGATTTTAGTAATATAAAGACATAATGCGACATTTGATGTGGTAATGAATATATGCGAATGAGGTGAGTTTGCTTTACAAATAAGCCATGACAACAGACATCTGAACATTGATATAAGAAACATCATATGAAAGAAAGGTGAAGCGCCCGAATTATCTTAGGAAGAAAACTCTAGTACCTGAAACACTGTGAGAAGAAAATTCAAGTACCTGAATTACTCTAAGTAAAAAACATCAAGTACTTGAAACAACGAGAGAAGAATAAAAAAAAAATACAAGCACCTAAAAACACTCTGTGTAAGAAACATCAAGTAACTGAAACACCCTGAGTAAGAAATATCAAGAACATGAAACACTTTGAGTAAGAAACTTCAAGTACCTGAAACACCCTGAGTAAGAAACATCAAGAGCATGAAACACTCTGAGTAAGAAACATCAAGTCCTGAGTAAGAAACATCAAGTACATGAAACACTCTGAGTGAGAAACATCAAGCACATGAAACATTCTGAATAAGAAACATCAAGTCCTGAATAAGAAACATCAAGTACATGAAGCACTTTGAGTAAGAAACATCAAGTACATGAAACACTCTGAGTAAGAAACATCAAGTACATTAAATACTTTGAGTAAGAAACATCAAGTACATGAAACACTTTGAGTAAGAAACATCAAGTACATGAAACACTCTGAGTAAGAAATATCAAGTACATGAAACACTCTGAGTAAGAAACATCAAGTACTGAGTAAGAAACATCAAGTACCTGAAACACTTTGAGTAAGAAACATCAAGTCCTGAGTAAGAAACATCAGGTACCTGAAACACTTTGGGTAAGAAACATCAAGTACATGAAACACTCTGAGTAAGAAACATCAAGTACCTGAAACACTTTGAGTAAGAAACATCAAGTACATGAAACACTCTGAGTAAGAAACATCAAGTACCTGAAACACTCTGAGTGAGAAACATCAAGCACATGAAACATTCTGAATAAGAAACATCAAGTCCTGAATAAGAAACATCAAGTACATGAAGCACTTTGAGTAAGAAACATCAAGTACATGAAACACTCTGAGTAAGAAACATCAAGTACATTAAATACTTTGAGTAAGAAACATCAAGTACATGAAACACTTTGAGTAAGAAACATCAAGTACATGAAACACTCTGAGTAAGAAATATCAAGTACATGAAACACTCTGAGTAAGAAACATCAAGTACTGAGTAAGAAACATCAAGTACCTGAAACACTTTGAGTAAGAAACATCAAGTCCTGAGTAAGAAACATCAGGTACCTGAAACACTTTGGGTAAGAAACATCAAGTACATGAAACACTCTGAGTAAGAAACATCAAGTACCTGAAACACTTTGAGTAAGAAACATCAAGTACATGAAACACTCTGAGTAAGAAACATCAAGTACCTGAAACACTTTGAGTAAGAAACATCAAGTACATGAAACACTCTGAGTAAGAAACATCAAGTCCTGAGTAAGAAACATCAGGTACCTGAAACACTTTGAGTAAGAAACATCAAGTACCCGAGACACTGAGGAAAAAAAAATCACATATCTAAAACACCCTGAATTAGAGGCATCAATTACCTGGAACAATCTAAGTAAGAAACGTCAATACCTAACACATCCCGACCAAGAAATATCAAGTACCTGAAATACTCTGAGTGAAAAAAAAAACATTGAGTACCTGAAACACCCTGAGAAAGGCCTCTCTGAACTTCTTGTTCATAAAGCAATAGGTTATCGGGTTGCAGCAAGACGACACGTAGCTCAGTAGATGGAACAGCGTCTTGGTCATCGGGGTGAAGACCTACCAGGATAGAATCATAATTAAAGCCACATTAAGGGTATAATTTCTCTAAATAAACGTTAGAATCATAATTAAAGCCACATTAAGGGTATAATTTCTCTAAATAAACGTTAGAATCATAATTAAAGCCACATTAAGGGTATAGTTTCTCTAAATAAACGTTAGAATCATAATTAAAGCCACATTAAGGGTATAATTTCTCTAAATAAACGTTAGAATCATAATTAAAGCCACATTAAAGGTATAATTTCTCTAAATAAACGTTAGAATCATAATTAAAGCCACATTAAGGGTATAGTTTCTCTAAATAAACAGAATCATAATTAAAGCCACATTACATTATAGTTTATCTAAATTAAACGTCGGTGAGAATCATAATTAAAGCCAAATTAAAGTATAGTTTCTCGAATTAAACTTTATTAAAGTACAATTTCTCTAAATAAACATTATTAAAGTATAGTTTCTGTAAATAAACATCATTAAAGTATAGTTTATCCAAATAAACATCATTAAAGTGTAGTTTCCTAAATAAACATAATTAAAGTATATTTTCTCCAAATAAACATCATTAAAGTGTAGTTTCTCTAAATAAACATCATTAAAGTATAGTTTCTCTAAATAAACATCGGTTATGAACACCAAAGTATCCCACGATGGCAGTAAATCCTGATAAATTTTTAAAATACAAAAAAATAGCCTACAGGTTTTACCAGAGCAGCAGGCAACCTGGTTGGCTGAGTGGTTGGTGGATCGGTCTACTAATCAGATGGTATTGGTTTCAAGTCTCAGCAGTGAGCATTTTTCCCCCCGTACCACCACGCCAAAAGGGCTTCTAGATCCACTCAGCTTCTAAAAAATTAGTGCCAGAGAAATCTGAGAAGGTAAATGAGGCCAAGCGTGATTCTGACCACGTCGCACTTTCATGTGCCAATGGTCTTGGAAATATGCGCCTAACAAGGTATCCCTAATATGCATTAAAGGCATGGAAACGTAATTTTTTAAAATCTTTTTACAATTCAGTGGTTAGAATATTGTAACCAGTTTATGTCATGAATTACATTATATATAAAGGTAAAAATAATTTATTCACATTATGTAATGGTTCATTTTTAAATTAACTTTTATTGATTTTGTATATCTGCCCGAATAAAAGGAAGATTGAAAGAAACGTAATAGATAAATACACTCTAGTCTATGACACGGCTTTCTGAAAACGAACACAAAGGGCTTACGGCGTTTTAGAGTTAATCATTAGCTTGCATATCCCCAAGAAATGTATAGGTTATCTTGAACTTCTCTCTTCTTTGTTCTGTTCTGTCATGAATACTTTCCACAAAATCAGATCCCTGATAGATTCAATATATCTATAGGGTCCGGCATAAAGCCTAGCTGGATTTAACTGACGTAGTGCGCAGAAACTGAATACGTGTGAAAAAAAACATGACGTCAGAGATGAAGACAAATGGTCATTTTTAACAATGGCTTCTTGGCAAACACAACATGGCGCATTCAACGTTGAAACTTATTTTAAAAGTGGAGAATCGTCTATTACTGTACAACAAAAGTTTCGTCGCCATATTTGAGTTGCATCCCCTTGACAATGTTCGCGATCGGAGGACAAAACAATTTTGAGGTGGGTTAAAAAATTTAAGGAAACCGCTAATTGCCTTAATAACAAGTCTACTGGTCGTCCAAAAACTCAACAGACACCTGAACGAATTCAAGAAGTCAGCAACGCATTGCTAAGTAGCCCTCTGCGATCAGCTGTTAGGAACGCTTTGGCACCTGGCATCCTCTTACTGTTAATAGTAATCGTTATGTGCAGATGCTAACTGAGTACTTCATTCCAGACTTGCCCAATAGAAATAAGAGACTAATATGGTTTCAACAAGATGGAGCAACTGCCCACACAACCCATCTGTCCATGGCCACGCTGCGATAAGCATTTCCCAATCGTCTTATTTCCAGACTTGGGGATATTCATTGGCCGGCAAGGTCACCGGATTTATCGCCCGCAGACTTCTTTTTATGGGGGGTACCTCAAGAACACGGTGTATGCTAGTCGACCACATTCAGTTGCAGATCTAAAGGATCGAATCCGACACTGCATTCAAAATATCCGTTAACATGTTAAATAGTGTTATGCAGGAGTTTTCCAGACGCCTGGCTGAATGTATCAAATGTAATGGCCGTCATCTAACCGGCGTAATTTTCAAAACCTAAATATGATTGTCTGCAGTAATAACATTACCCACTTTTCTGAGTTTCATTTCACTTTTTTTTAAACCAAAAACATGTGTAGCGCATATTTATTTTCCATTTTAAAAATCCAGCTATGCTTTATGCAGGACCCTTTATGAGACAGAAATATGCAGAAAATTCAGTATTATTTCTGTACGAAATTTTGCTGCCAATTTCTTGTAGTAAAAACTAGGTCTGCTCAGACAGCCATGCTGACCTTCTCTTAAGCTACTCTTTAATCACCATCTTTCTACTTCTTCTTTGGCGTTCGTCCTTAGAGGGGAGTTTGTTGTTCTGTGTCAGGGTTATGCCCCTTCTAAAGCTCAATGCGACAGTGGAAGAGCAACACAAAACAGCCAAAAGAAAGTCATGTAAGCGAGACTAACAGGGTCTTGCTGTCATCAGAGCGGCTTCGAGGTCAGCCGTCGTCCACCATTTCAAGATCATGAGAATTTCCGCCAAGATCATGCCGCCTGGTACATCACATGAGATAAGTCGTTAGGCTTCTCAGAATCAAATAAAAAACACTCATCTTTCGGCAGTGATAGCAGTTGGTGATAACTTTCTTTGCAGTGATAGTAGTTGGTGATAACCTTCTAAGTAGCAATAGTAGTTGGTGATAACTTTCTTTGCAGTGATAGTAGTTGGTGATAACTTTCTTTGCAGTGATAGTAGTTGGTGATAACCTTCTAAGTAGCAATAGTAGTTGGTGATAACTTTCTTTGCAGTGATAGTAGTTGGTGATAACCTTCTCGGTAGTGATAGTAGTTGGTGATAACTTTCTTTGCAGTCATAGTTGTTGATAATAACTTTTAGGCAGTGATAGTAGTTAGTGATAACCTTCTAAGTAGTAACAGTAGTTGGTGATAACCTTCTTTGCAGTCATAGTTGTTGATAATAACTTTTAAGCAGTGATAGTAGTTAGTGATAACCTTCTCGGCAGTGATTGTAGTGTGTACTAACTTTCTATGCAGTGATAGTAGTTAGTAATAACCTTCCTTGTAGTGATAGTAGTTGGTGATAACCTTCTAAGTAGTGATAGTAGCTGATGATAAGCTTCTCGGTGGTGACAGTAGCTGGTGATAACCTTCTAAGTAGTGATAGTAGTTGGTGATAACCTTCCTTATAGTGGTAGTAGTTGGTGGTAACCTTCTTTGTAGTGGTAGTAGTTGGTGGTAACCTTGTAAGTAGTGATAGTAGTTGGTGATAACCTTCTTTGTAGTGGTAGTAGTTGGTGGTAACCTTGTAAGTAGTGATAGTAGTTGGTGATAAGCTTCTCAGTAATGATAGTAGCTGGTGATAAGCTTCTCAGTAATGATAGCAGCTGGTGATAAACTTCTCGGTGGTGATAGTAGCTGGTGATAACCTTCTCCGTAGTGATAGTAGTTGGTGATAAGCTTCTCAGTAATGATAGTAGCTGGTGATAAACTTCTCGGTGGTGATAGTAGCTGGTGATAACCTTCTCCGTAGTGATAGTAGTTGGTGATAAGCTTCTCGGTAGTGATAGAAGTTGGTGATAACTTTCTCGGTAGTGATAGTAGTTGGTGATAACCTTCTAAGTGGTGGTAGTAGTTGGTGATAACCTTCTAAGTAGTGATAATGGTTAGTGATAACCTTTTCGGTAGTGATAGAATTTGGTGATAACCTTCTAAGTGGTGGTAGTAGTTGGTGATAACCTTGTAAGTAGTGATAGTAGTTGGTGATAACCTTCTTTGTAGTGATAGTAATTCATGAACCCACGTTTCTATCCTCGGAGACGCGTGCTTTCTTGTAACCCTCAAGAAGGCTATGCTTGCACCTGTCTGTGTTGCATGTCTTCTCCATCTCCTACCCTGCTACCATCTGAGAACTTGCTTTGAAAGCCTGTCAGCTGTTTCATCTTTTTCTTTTTTTTTTTTACATCGCTATCGGTTCTGGGAGAACTTTACTTTGTTTCCACTACAGCAGGTTTTCCCGATTTCTTTCACCATTCTTCCCTCAGTACCAGATGACTGCCCTTTATGGATTCAAAAATAGTTTGTTTGCTGGTGCTAGAGGCTAACTGCTGTAACATGTTTGAAGTTCAACTCCATTAAGACTCTATATATATATTTAGTACACCAGGAAACTGAAGTTTAATATCTGTGGTAGGCTAGAAAACTGAAGTTTAATATCTGTAGTAGGCTAGAAAACTGAAATGTAATATCTGTGGTAGGCTAGAAAACTGAAGTTTAATGTCTGCGATACATAGATTAAAATGAATGAACTGCACAGGCTAAAAAAAAAACACCTCACTAAAGCACTGACCGAGGCCTTGCGCGGAGAAACAGTACTCAAACTTCATATAAAAAACGAATCAGTTTACAAAACAAAAACGATGGCTTCAAAAAGAATATACTCAGTCAGTCAGTCAGTCAGTCAGTGATTTGCATGTCCCTTGAATAACTTTGCCTCCCTAACAGCTCTCCTGTAGGCATCTCGGTTGTAGGCAAGATGAATACTTACTGATGTATCTATTTGCAGATCATCAACGATGTCTTGCAGCCATCTTCCCCTTGGTCTTTCTCTCTTTTTTTTCCCATTATGCATCCATCCAAGACGGTCTTCTCTAAATTGTCATGACGTTTAATGTGTCCAAAATATTTAAGTTTTCTCTGTTTAATCCTCTTCACTTGCCAAACTTCTTCAATATTATGTTCTTGTAGTATGGATATATTTGTTCTTTTTCTGCCCATGATCTATGAAGAACTTGCTATTAGGGTTTCTTGGTATGTTTACAGAAGGTATTTTGCATTTCTTTCCTTCCCGGAAGTGACTGTACTAGTCAGTGATAGTAGCCATTGTCTCTACATTGAGATCATCTGCCTACCATCATAGAATGGTGACCATAACCAACATTATCTGTCAGCTGCTCTCCCATTCCATCCACCATCTGCTCCCATGGCTTCACGTCACCCTGATCGGGGGGCTGTACGGGTACTCCACCTTAAAAATAATATAAAAAGAATATGCTGCATACATAAAATAACAAGAAAGTATGGTATCTGTCAGTAGCTAATACATACATCATAAGCGCTCTTTTCGTGATACACCATCCATGTCTGTACAAGGAAAACCGGGGTCCAGCAAATGAAGAACTCCAAGACCACCACGAAGAGCATCCGGATCACTCTCATTTTGTTCTGACGTATCTTGTTTGGGTTACCGTGGTGGACGCGATTTCCTAGTGATCTTCGTGACTTCCTGTCCATGGGAGGGGTCGTCAAAGTCCCTGAAGTTTTTGGAAATGTGAGTTAGTGAATATTTTTGTGGTATCTGGTTACGTTATGAAGACACAGTAATAAGCCATAATTGCGTGACCTGCGTTATTCTGAATTGTTGTGTTTAAAACAGAATCATCCAAATCTGGGTTCAGCGTGGGTTTCAGGTATAATGTTGATTGTGATCTAAGATAGGTAAGATTGGTGTTTAAACGGGCAGGTAGGTTCGTAGACACGCAGATAGAGTCATGTGGTATCCCATGCTACTGAGTCAAATGGTGGTTATGGTGTTAACAAATATATTTTCCTTGACCTACTGACACACTATGGGCACTAACACCATATCCCTATGTGCCTCTAAGGCATGACAGGAATAGCTAGTTTCATGACCAGACACTTCCTAGACTCCACGAGAAGCCTGAAGGCCCACATGTGCAAGAGTGTTGACCAGGAAAATTCTCTTACAGGGATCATTCATTCATTCATTCATTTGCATGTCCTTGCGGAAATTTGCCTCCCTAACAGAACTCCTGTAGGTCTCTCGGTTGTAAGCAAGATGTCCTGCTGCTGATGCATCCATTTGCAGATTATTAACGATGTCTTGCAGCCATCTTCCCCTTGGTCTTCCTCTTTTTCTTTTGCTCATTATATGCCCTTCCTAGACGGTCTTCTCTAGCTTATCATGACGTTTAATGCGTCCAAAATATGTACGTTTTCTCTGTTTAATCCTCTTACTGGGATCAAGCCACTTAAATTCTCTATGAAAGATGAATGCATCTCTTACGAAGCTATTCCGGCGCCAGTGATTTGATCAACTTTTAACAGATTTCGGGTTTTCTTTCATTAATATCAGGTTCTATTTGACATTTTCAATAGGTGTCCTTACCTTTCTGCAGATGGACATGACATTATCTGGGGCTTTTCTGCTTCAGAAAACTGCCTGTGCAGAAAATGTCCATTACGTGAAAATGTAAGCGTGTTTTTAAGACTCCAACGAAATTCATCAAATGATTTCTTAATGGTCTCCTGGCATCTGTCACAAACGTTCTCCTCGTAATTCATCACTTTGTTGTTGTTTTTTTTTCCTTTTGAATTTTGCTTCTTCTTTCTCCTCTTCAGAAGTTTTCGTTTTCATCTTCTATTTCCATTTCCCCCATCCCATGTTTCTGTTATCACTCTTTTTCTTTAATCGCCATCGCCACCGTAGTCATTGACAACAATCTACCACATGTACTCCTGGACGCAGCTTCTTACAAGTCCCAGCTAAATGATCCTCTTTTTAAAAATCTTTTTTTTAAATTCTTATTTGTTGTATAGCATAAATGCGATTTTATATTTTCTCGTTTGTTTTTGCATGATTAAGGAGTGAACCGACACGTTACAACTGTGTGCTCGTTTATGAATAAAGCTGTTCCTACTTTGATTCTTAAACAGTTTTAGCACTTTTCTCTGTTTGCGTTTCATTTCTATTCATTTCATCTCATTAGCCGTTCCCCATTCTCTCTTCTCTTCTATTTCGTCATCATTTTCGACTTCTAGGCGAAAATATACAAATAATCTATAGTACATTTATACCTTTTAACGCTATCTTTACTCGCAACTTCACGCCTGCAGGCACAATGTTAGTATTTACATAAGGTTATAGCTCTCAGGGGAGACAATGATACGCGCCATAACCCACTCGATTCAGCCTCGTGTCTCGTGCTAGTTATTAGAGTGAACGCCTCGTTAAGTTTGCTCACATTGTTTGCTTACATTAAAACGATCTTTGATGATTCATAAGCTTTATATAAACTCTCCGTAGGACTCATGTACGAGAATGTTAATGAACTCTTGGGGAATTATGGGCTGGGGATGGATATAGCTTAAGGGGAAGGTTGGATTGGTGGAGAAGACTGCTAAGCATGGAACAGGCGGATAATATCAGAGGATGGGTGGAAACTGGTGAGCATGGAAGATCACATGATGGGGAATATTGGCGAACTGGGAAGATCAGATGATGAGGAATATTGGAGGATTTGGAGGATCAATTATTGGACAAGATGTCTGATTGGAGAAAAGCTGTGGACATGGAATATACAGAGGAACATGAAAGACAGGCGAAGACTGCCAGGAGAGAAGATCGGTGGATGCAAAGTCTGACAGAAATCTGGTGGACGTTCTAGAGATTTACTGACACGTGAAGTGGACACCGGAGAAAGAGAGTTAACTAGAAGACCCAAGGAGAAGTTCATGTTCAGTAGGATCATAAGAGAGTTTACTGGAAGACGCAAGGAGAAGTTCATGTTCAGCAGGATCATAAGAGAGTTTACTGGAAGACGCAAGGAGAAGTTCATGTTCAGCAGGATCATAAGAGAGTTTACTGGAAGACGCAAGGAGAAGTTCATGTTCAGCAGGATCATAAGAGAGTTTACTGGAAGACGCAAGGAGAAGTTCATGTTCAGTAGGATCATAAGAGAGTTTACTGGAAGACGCAAGGAGAAGTTCATGTTCAGTGGGATCATAAGAGAGTTTACTGGAAGACGCAAGGAGAAGTTCATGTTCAGTAGGATCATAAGAGAGTTTACGATGGCGTCCACCGAAGAAAGCGACAAAGAACTTTAGTAAGCCCCCGAGGGGGGAGGGGTGACAGCTCGACTAGAATCCCTAGCCTCATGTAGCGGTTATGAACCAGCAACTCACAAAACTCTGGGGGGGGGGGGGTCACGACCCCTCCACTAGAACGGCAGAAGTTTACAGGGCCCGAATGCTTGTCTGAGAAAAAAAGAGGCTGTTCTGGATGTTCTGAAGAATTGTGTTGTTGTTTTTTTGTTGTTGTTGTTTTTGTCTCTGTAAACAGAGAATCTCCTGCATAAACAAGGTACCAAAATACCGTTATCAGTGCATAGGCAGATCAAAGAACTAAAGCGCAGAATATTTCTATAAAACATAAAAAGATACATAATAAGCATCATGAAAACTAACAATTAAAAGGGGCACAAGTGCAAATTAGAATGCTTTTTAAGGTAATTTATATCTGAAGGCTGTAATGCAGAAAAGGAAGATTTTGATGAAAATTAAAAAGGCTACTTAAATATAAGTTCAGAAAAAAATTATATCATTTACTCAAGCCACTACTGTCACAATTTTTCTCGATACCACAAGACAAAAACAAACACAAAAAATGTCACAAGTGAGTTAAAGTAAACTCAACAGATCTTCAGAAGCAACAAATTCTGAAAGTCTCAAAGGACAAGTTGTCAAGCTGTAATTAATGAAACATAACAGGGGGCCATTGTAGGTAGATTAACATCTCCCTCACCACACACCTGGTAAAGTTATCTAGCAACCCCATGCGGGCATTAAAAAAGAAACATTAAAAAAAAAGAAAATGAAACATAACAAGACGAAAAAGCTTTCACGCAGTATAAATGACGAAGATGGAGAGTATAAGATTTTTTAAAAAATCCGTAACTCTTTAGCTCCTAAATTAATTTACACGCTTTGCCGGAAAAAAAAAATTTGGATGAGAAATTTTGATAGAAAGAAACAGGAAAGAAGTTGCTCTGTAGTTTAAAAGCCAGGGTTGGGTTAGAAATATGCTACTTCTCGTTTTATTTACACTTTGCCTGAATATCGCTCTGAGCATTAATTCATCCAGGCATGCAAGATACATCAAAACTGCCAGTGTGGTTTTGTAGTGAAAGAATTAATGCAGACTACTTTCTGCTCATAAATGATGATGGGCAATAGTAGTGGACAATGAATAAGAAAAACCGGTTAATGGGGAAAGCATAGAGAGTAAGCCTCCTAAAAGCAAGAATAAATGACTGTTGTGCACACTTCAAGTCTGATATTTTAAATGACAGTTTTATTCAATAGAAAGGCAGTCCAACAAGTGGTAAGCAATGGTAATAACTGGCAGGTTAGATTTATTGTTAAAAACAAATGGCAAGAAATAGTGTGTCTACATACACCGGCTAGCGTAGTAGTTAGAGCACTCGTCTAGCAACCGAATGGTCGAGGGTACGAATCCCCAGCTGATTTTTTTTCTTACCAATACGGCCCCGGGGTTCACCTAGCCTCGGAAAATGGGTACCAGAGAAATCTTGGAAGGTAAAGCGGCTAGGCATGATACTGACCACATCAGACTTTCATGTGCCGAAGGTCATGGAAAATACGGGCCTAACACCGTATTCCTCAATATGCCTTGATGGTATGGAAATGTGAATTTACGAGTTGGCTCAAATCTATCATCTTTCGATATATTGACAGCTCATGATGATGATGATGATGATATAGTAAAAGAAAGAAATTGCTGAGAGTAAAACTTAACGTTATCGTACTGAGAGAAAAAGTACACGTGAAGTGTAAGGATTAAATGATACGGGTTGACAAAAGAACGAATGTCATAACTTACAACGGAAAGAACCAAAGTCGTGAAATATATTTCTAACTAGCTGATTACTCGGCGTTGCTCGGGAAGGTATTAATTATTAATAATCATCTCCACAACCTTCTAGACGGTTCTGCAGAGTCTGGACTGTTCTACAGAATTCTATTCGTTCTATTCGACTAAACGTGGGCTTAATTGTCATCAGGACTGTCATCAATCAGCTCAGCGACCACGAACACTGTGGATTCGACACTAATCTCGGTCAGTTTTGACATTTCATTTGCCACCCTAACCCCCAGACCCCCACTTATTTAAGTATAAGTACAGTATACAAAGTATAAAGTAAAGTCTTTTACAAATTCACTATAGTATTAATTTAACTCAAAACTTGATTATAAAGACATTTTTAGTTTCACCTCCAGGAGCAAGAATAAATAAATTCTTGGGTGAACCCATCCTTGAGCAAGCAACATAAATTTGTCCTTTGGAGAAACATGGCGATCTCAAATATAGCTCTCTCTCTCTCTCTGTCCCTCTCTCTCTCTCTCTATTCCTCCCTCCCTCTCCCTCTCCTTCTTTATCTCTCTCCCTCTCCTTCTCTCTCCCCCCTCTCTCCCTAATTTGAAAAAAAAATAAGAAAGGCCACACTGTCGTTGGGCAACGCTGAGTTGCCTGATGTTTTCGTTACCACTGCAAACAATTAAGGATCTTATGTTGGTACCTCAGCAGATATAACGTCATCGATTTGTGTGCGGCACGGCCCATAACCCGAGGAGGCAGTGCACATAAATAACGGGAGTTACATCCCTTCTTTCCCAGGGCTATCGTTAGTATCGGACGTTTTCGATCTCATCCTGACCCCTAGGGGTGGTAGAAGGGATCTTACCCCCACGGTGCACTGTCCAGATTGTAAGTCATATGTGTGCCAAGTTTGTTTTAAATTGCTCCAGACGTTCCAGCGCTATGCTCTAACACACCCACACACACACGTTCATTCATATATATATATATATATATTGGTCATCTTACCTGAGCGTAACATATTTTTGGGCGGGGTTATCGTTTCGGAAAAGCTCGTGTCCGTGGAGGTAAAGGATGACACACTGCGACGAGAGTCCTGGCTTAGCAGCCTCAGCTCTATAGTGCGGTAGTTCTGCATCACCAAGTTACTGCCTACGCCGAGGAAAACAAGAACAGAAAAAAGAATGTAAATAGACATTCCCAGAGCCGCTGGGAACTGTATTTCAATGGACTTTTGTTCTTCTTATCTCCTTCTGTGTTATATGTTCAGCCGTCTAGAAATGGAAGGGGTGTCTCCATGAATCTCACCGCCAGCAGGAGTATCTTTCCTTGTGCCCCTTAGTTGTTAATATATGGTCTTTTCCTTGGACTAACATTGAGCTCTCAAGTCGCTGTAGAGGGTATAAAGGGTTTGTGGAATGTGTTCTCGAGTCTAGAGAGGATTTTGGCCTGTGCAGAATGGAGATTAGACATCCATCAGTTCATGTAGATGGTCTGTTGGTCTGTTTGACGGGCAGTGTTATGTTTGGAGTCGGACCTTGTGTTGTTGTTGTTGTTGTTGTTTAAATTGTGTTTTATTTAGCGTTGTAATGAGACTTTTTGAATATCCGATGTCTAGTCTTTGCCTTCTAAGTTTTACTGGTATAATATCTCCTGACAATTTAGAAACTGAACCTTCTGACAATTGTTGTTGGATTAATCTCACCAATCTCCAACAATTCCTTCTTTTTTCCGTCTACGAATGTTTATTTTTCTTTAAGAAAAACTGAAAGAAAAATTAAAACCCAGAAAGCTGCTATCCGAGGCACAGTGGAAATTCTAAGATAAGAATATACTGACCCATTTTCTTTCACAATCTGAAAGGTTCTTGATATTCCAGGCTGAAATTTGGGTGATTCTGGCTTTGGTAAACAGGTATACTGTATTTGGTATGATTTGTTAAATCTGTATAGTTTTATATTTGGTGTGATTTGTTTAATCAATCTGGTTTGATACAGCCAACACTGACATTCAGCTTGTTCCTTTTTGGGTTTTTTTTTTCTAATTTAATGGGATTACTAAAATTATCCGCCAATTGAAACTCCGACAAATTAGGTGGCACAAAACTTCACCAAATACAACACTATTGTCAAAAAACTTCACCAAATATAACACTATTGTCACAAAACTTCACCAAATATAACACTATTGGTGTGAAAAACAGTGCCTACAATTAAGATACAGTTAACTTTTGTTATAAATAATGCCAGAATCAAAGAGAACAGTTAGAAGTTGAGTCTGGAAATACCAGTGATGAGGTCTAATCCAAGTACAGCCAAGCAACGAATCGTCGCCAAAGTTTGTTTGATGGTATTTTTAGACACTAAACACTGTTAAACTGTTAAACTAACAATGATATTAGATTCGTCATTAGATGTTCTCGATTTGTGTGCGCAGTGCATAAAACTCTTCGTTAGCGAGTTTCACTTGTTGCTATGGGCTGTACGTTTTATGAACTCCTATACATCAGGGTCTTAACCACCTCCGTGCGAGACAGAAAAATTATCACAGTTCTCGGCGACCTGTAAGCTGACATATCAGCGTTAGTGTTGTCGAATTATAGGTGATCAAGACCCACCTTTCCGTTGGCAGCCCCAGTAACAGGTTCAGCTCAGCTAACGGAGATCGCAGGGATCGCTGTAGTCCCCATGGTGGTGGAGTCCGCTTAAGAAGCTTTGCATACTCCCTGCTTTTCAGCACCACCCAGGGACTGGGAGAAATACCCACCATAACTCAGCCCCCCCCCCCACATTCCGACAAGATGATGTGCCTCATAGCCATCACATCATCTCGTAGTTCCAGGGAGAATGAATGAATGAATGAATAATCTTTATTTTTCAAGGGTAAAGAATTGGGCACGCAGGCCCGTCTTACATTCTGCCCTTCATCACTCCATCTTTCATTCTTCCCTTCATCACTCCATCTTTCATTCTTCCCTTCATCACTCCATCTTTCATTCTTCCCTTCATCACTCCATCTTTCATTCTTCCCACACACTTGATTTAGTACAAATATACAAATTAAATTAGGAAAAAACATATCAAAAGATTGTAAGATTTAACTACTACATTCAAAGAAAAAGAGAAGAAGTAATTAACCTAATAAAATAGCACTCACGCACACATACGTACGCAGACATATACATAAACAAAAATACATTGTAAATACAGATCTTCTAACATATGTTTTTTTAGCAGACATTAAAATAATTTCTAACAATATCTAACAAGTTGCTTTTCTATGTCATTTTAGTACTTGATGGTTGGCGAGTCACGTGTTGAGAGAGTGCTGGTTATTTTATGGAGGCATATAATTACAAGCAAGTAAATAATGAAATAGGTTTGAGTTAAAGGATGAAGTATTACCAATGGATTTTAAATGGTAGGGGAGGGTGTTCCAGAGCTGTACTGCAGAGTATGCAAGGCTTTTCTTGTACAGATCAATCCTGAGTTTAGGAAGAAGACAGTTTTTTAAACGCTGGCTATGTTTAGTATTATACATAAACAGTGACCACAAGTAAGGCGGAGCATTGTGCGACAGAATTCTGTGAACAAACTTAACTTTGTTAAAAATGATTCTATTTTTGAGGGGTAGAATTTTGAGTTGTTTTTATTGATCTACAGTCTGTACTGGGTGTTTGTCACAAATAAGATTTAATTCTCGCTTGACCATCTCAGTCTCAAACACAAAAAGGCTCCACACACTTCACAAGAGGACAAGACAGTTTGCGTAGATACGGGTTAGAATTTCGTTTGAAATATTTGTCTATCATTTTCTAGATCAGTGTTTCCCAAAGTGGGCGATAACGCCCCCCCCCCTTTGCGGACGTTGGAAAGGACGAGGTGGGCGGTGGAAGAAAAAGGGCAGTAAGGGGATGTTGAGGAAAAACGAAACAGCGTCTGGTATTTCCAGATTCAGTAATTAAATTTATTGGATTAAAAAAAATACAGCATTCAAAGATTGGTACAGAAAGAGCAGAAGACGCAGGTGACAATCTAATGGCGTTTTGCATGGAAAATGGGCTAATGATCTTTAACACACTTTTTAGACAACATCCAAGAAGACTTTACACATCGACATCACCCGATGAGAAAACCAAGAATCAAATAAATTACATTTTAGTGCAAAGAAGGTGAAGATCAAGTATAACATCAGCAAAACCTTTACCATGTGCTGATTGTGACACGGACCATGAGTTAATAATAGCAGATATGAAGATAAAGATAGAAAAGACAGCTATGGGATCAAGACCACTTTGTTTTTATCTTACAAATAATATCAGAACAATATGGTATAGAAGTAAAGAACCATTTCGAAATCCTGATTCCGCAATCCGCTTCAGAGACCCACCAAGAATACAGGCTAAAGCCCTGCGATACTCTGAACCCCTTGTGGTCCTCTTGTGGATCTCGTGTGGTCTTTTCGGGGACCACACAGGAGACCACGGGACGTAACGAGGACCACAGGCGTAAATTCAGTAGGATCACAGTGCGGTTTTGGTGGTAGACGCGAACGAAGAAGAAGAAGAAGAAATCCTGATGGCTGTACAGGAGGAGATGACACCAGATGAACTGGCTACGCAGGCCAGAGATATCTTAATAACAACAGCTAAAGACATGGTTCCAATAAAGAAAACACAAAAGAATGGATGAATTACAGCAAGCACACTAGAACTGATAAAACAACGTAGAGAAATGAAGACGCAATGGAAACTGACAAACAACAACAAGAGGAATATAAATCTTTAACAAATGAAGTACGAAGAAACATAAGAAATGAAAAAAAAACAATACACACAAGATTGTTGTGAAAGAATAGAATGAAATCAGATGTGTGGAAGAGATAGTGAAATGTTTAAAGAAATGAAGACATTGATGAGAAATGTCACACCTAAGCTAAACGTAATTTGTGACGAGATAGGGAACACCTCGACAGAGACAGAGGAAATTCTAGAAAGATGGAAGGAATATTGCAGAGGAATGTATGAAACAGCTGACTGTGAAAGCAGAAATCAACAGTGTGAATTATTACTGAGGGAGAAAGAACCCGAACCGATAATTGAAGAAGTTTTACGGGCAATAAAGAATCTGAAAAATGGTAAATCACCAAGATGTGAAGAGATAGCAGCTGAACTTATTAAAGCAGGAGGAAAGAAATGTTCAACAATCTATCATGCACTATGTAAAAAAAAATATGGTATTGAGGTATTTGGCTAAAAGAATGGAAAAGATCTGTATTCATAACATTGCCAAAAAAAAAGGGTAAAATGAAATTATGCACAAACTACAGAACTGTTGCTCTGATTAGTCATGCCAGTAAAATTATGTTAAAAATCATAATAGGTAGACTAGAAAATAGAAGAAGTCAATATCTTCCAAGCTGGTTTCAGGCAAGGAAGAGGATAAAGAGATCATAAATTCAATGTAAGATTAATAATAGAGAAATGCAGAGAGTTTAATGTGAATCCATATTTATCTTTTATAGACTACTCAAAGGCATTTGATTGTGTACAATACCAGAAACTTTGGGAAATAATGGAAAAAATGGGATTTGCAACACATCTGATACAATTAACATCACTGCTGTATCTATACCACCAGGCAGCTGTGAAAATAAATAGAGAAACAACAACCTGGTTTGACATAAAACAAGGGGTCCGTCAGGGGTGCATATTGTCGTCTTACTTATTTAACTTGTATACTGAAAACATAATGAGAAATGTTAGAGAAGAAGTAGACAAATGTGCCATACAAATTGGAGGTTATGAAATACCAGAGATTAGATATGCTGAAGTATTACTGTCAACAACACACAAAGATATTGAAAAACTAAGTATATCAGTCCGCAAAAATAATGAAGAGCAAAATCTCTAAAACTAATAATGGAGATAAGATGAGATAAGTTGAAAGGACATCTATCGCTCTTCAGAAAGTAAAACAACTGACGAAGCTCTGGAGAGGAACAGACAGAACTACAAAAATAGGATTTTTAAGGGCATGCATCTTTCCCATCGCAACATATGCCTGTGAGACCTGGACACTTAACAAAACAGCTGAGAAACACATAAATGCCTTTGAATGTAGATGCTACAGAAGAGTTCTTCAAATATCATGGTCACAAAAAAGGACAAATATAGATGTTATATAAGTGGCAGCGGCACTTGGAGTGACGCGTTTGGTTTGATCTTGCTGATGCTCATGGCGTGTTCATATTTTCCATAAGTGATGTTAATTGCTATGGAGATACATGTTATGTGTGTTTATATGATGTGTAAACGTGTGTGGCGTGCTAGTGTTGTCAATAAACCAACCCTTCATTTTTCCTTGATCAGTGGATGCCTTTTGAGTAGTTATTTATTATTGGAGGAGCTAGGGAATGAATGAGACGATAACTTATTTTCCAGCCAACAAAGTCATGCAGGGGAGCTTATACAGACACCAAAAGAAAAAAGAGACTAACTAAAAGTGAACTAAAATCTGAAAGAAAAGATATAAAAGTAGAAATATTTCAATAATGTTTTAATTCTGCCTTTACTTTGTCAACCTAAGATTGACTTTTTCAAGTGTTCAGAATATTAAGAGTTGCTCGGATTGTAACAATATCAGCTTATTCATATCATTTCATATAAACATATTTCCATCTGCTCTTGAATTCACCAATCTCCAACAACTTCTTCCATTTTGTTTTACCTACGAATTATTTTCTTTAAAAAAAACGTGAACTAAAGGAAAATATTAAATAAAGCAGAAAGTTATTATCCGAGGCATAACGGAAATGCTGAGATAAGAATATACTGACACCGCTTTTTTATGGTCTGAAAGATTCTTCATATTCCAGACTGAAATCTGGATGCTTCTGGCTTTGGTAAACAAACATCTGTGGTATAATTTCATTAGTATGTGATGAAATGATCGTACGAATTCATCATGTGATGAATCATGTTGTAAGTAGTGACAGCTCAATACACAGCAACATCCACACAAACGAGCACTTCAAGTTAACTTTGACCTGGACTCAGGAACGGCCTCTACATTTGAAGAACAGGTCCAAGCATAAGTCCAGTTCCAAGATATCAGATATATTACTCCGTGTTTAATCACTTTCTCAGCACTCCTGTGGACAGGTAAAGAAGATTTCACGTACTTCCATACGTCGATCCTCTGGCTTCCACACAGCAGTTATCTCTTTCTCTCCGGTCAAAACCTTTTTTTTGACTAAGTCCAGTGACAACTCAGTCACCTGGCCAATGTTCACATTGTCACTTGCTTAAACATATGCTGTAGCAAGGCCTGAAGAGCCACGACGCCCCCATAGTGAGCCATATACAGCCATCAGATTCATGATGGCTTTTCGTCTTCTAGGGGAAATGTTTGAAGGAGGCGGAACCTTGGTTGTTGGCGGAGGTTGTTCAGCATCGCTTAGGGTGAGAAGCTTCTATCGTGGATGATTCTACCAAATGTTTCAGCAAAGAAACTGGGCGTAGTAACGACAGAGCGTGTTTTTACTGCAAGTAAGACAGTTGCCATGAGTAGTAGACCACATTTATCGCCATCATTACTGGCGCTACCGTCAGCACAATCATCGCTACCGCCCTCTACCATAACTTCGAAGTCATTATCGGCATCATTACTCCCGCTACCGTAACCACAGTCATCGCTACCACCGTCTACCATAACTTCGAAGTCATTATCGGCATCATTATCGCCACTATTATCACCGTCATCATAATTATAGCCCTCACTGTCGCCATCATTATAAGCATCACTACCACAATCACTGTCACCTTCACTACTGCCATCACTACCACCTTTACTATCTCTTCCACAAGCACCATCACTATCACCGTTTATTATCAAATGCTTTAAAACGAAGCCGTAAAATTAAACCACTGAGATTCCAAAGAATATGGTCAAAGATGCAATATTGCGTATATCTGGTGACATTCTTTTCAATGTCTTGCTGGAAGGAGTACAGGAGCTTCAAAAACATTCCCGTAAATTACTTTCTGGCAAATCTACTGGGACCTAGATAGAAAGAAACAGTCGCCACTTGCGTGACTTGGAGCCTACACGCGTTCTTTTGGCATTCTATCATACAGGTCCGTATAGGGGATGAGGTCATTTGTCTAATTCAAGACTAGAGTCACAAAGGGTTGCCAATACGACAAGCCCACTGAATATAACATTTTAAAGGAAATTTTCTCTAAACTTGTGGAGACTTCACTCTCGGTGATGGTGTGAATAAAAGAATTGAAGGAAATGACAAAATTTGCCCCCAGCGTCTTTCATGTGTGACCTTCATCCCTTCTCTACAGACCAATGATTAGGAAGATAGGAAATTAAACCACACAAACATATAAAGTATTACATTTCATATTCTAGCTTACAGAAAATTACATTTACCGACAAAGGTACTTGAAGGTCTCCATGTACTCGAATATCTGATACAAGAAGCTGCATTCTAATGTCACTTTCAAACAAACTGTATCTTGAAGTGTTGTCAAAAAGTCAGTTGATATGTATAGTTCAACCCACATACGTACAGTGTTTCTATTACTTAGTAACACACAGTAATTGGTGTATAAATATACACGAAGCACTGCAGTAAAGCTGTGATACCAAATATATGACTTTATCTCCTCTCTCTAGTTCTTCGTCTTGTATGTGTTTGTATGATTAAGGCTCACCTCGAAACGTCACAACTTTGTAGTGGTTAAGTAATAAAGCTGCTCCTACTTGTTTTTTCCTAGTTTATACATTTTGTTTGTGTTTCTGATTTTTTGTTGTTGTTGAGTAACTTCCTTTCATATTTTTTGTTTAATCTATTGCTGCCCTTTACAAGATGCATTAAGACTTCACTGAGTTTGCATAGGGTAAAGGCACCACCATCAAGACCATAGAGGCATCTTAGGCATATGGTGCTAGCGCCCATATTTCACACTAGGGTTTAATTTGGAAAACGTCACACCTGGGTATCTTTCTTTTCCTCTGCTCCAGAAGAAGCCAGTGTATCCACATTTACAGGTGGGTGACTGAGGTGCCCTTCGGTTGAATGCGAATCACTGACTTCGAAATGAACAATCGGTGTTCAAACCTCTTCGCTGCTCAACTGTCCTGAAGAGGAAGGTAATTTTCTGCAACAGTGCCTTCCAAATTTCAGGCATAGGAACCTTTAGATTTAACGTTTATTTTCCGAAGAAAAACTAAATCGACGTACTCACAAGTTTAAAAAAAACCCTGTTAACAGCAAGAGCAGATTCCGTGTCACATGACAGTAATAAGTACCAATATCGCAATCTTATTACGGTGAGTACATTTGCATGTTGATGGCTGGTTTTCTTCATGAGATTTTTAACTAACTGTTAAAATTAATTCTCCAAGACATTTACTTCATTATCTTATATCTTATATCCTTCCCGTGCCGTTAGACGTCACATAGGGCTCGCAAAGTAGTTCGCCAATATTTCCTGTCTTCGGCGAGTCTTTCAACCTCAACAAAGGATTTTATGCCTGTTAACTTGGCCTCTCTTAATAATGTTCTCTTCAGAGTTTCACGCGGTCTGCCCCTTTTTCTTCGGCCTGTTATGTTCCACTTGATAGCTTGTTTTGGGATTCTCTGCTCATTTCTTCTCATCAAGTGGCCAACATATGTCCATCTCCTTTTCCTGATCACCCGTGAGACTGGTTGTTGTTCAGTCATCTGTCTTATCTCTGCATTGTTCTTGAATTCATTCCACTTGATGCCGAGTATTTTCCTTAGGCATTTGTTTTCAAAAGAGTCTAATTTTTTTTCTATTTCTTTAGTTGTTTTCCAGCTTTCGCATGCATAAATGAGGGTGGATAGTACATTTGAATTGAATAGTCTTAACTTGGTTTTTGTGCTTATAACTTTTGAATTCCATATGTTCTCAAGATTCTTGAAGATTGATGCTGCTTTTGCAATTCTGATCCTAACTTCCTGTCTAGTGTCACCACCCTGGTCCATGTAGCTGCCAAGGTATGCAAATTGGTTGACTTCTTCAATATCTGTCCCTTCTATGTGTATTTTTCCATTTTGACTGATGGGAATTTTCATTATTTTTGTTTTGTCCTTGTTAATTTCAAGTCCTATTTTGCTAGCCAATGAAGACAGGCTATCTGTTTTTTCTTGCATGAAATTCACATTGTTACTGATAAGTGTTATGTCATCAGCAAAATCAAGATCTTCTAGTTGGGTCCCATGTACCCAGTCAATACCTGTGTTACCTGAGCAGCATTTTTTCATTATGAAGTCTATTGTAATCCCAAAAAGTAAAGGAGACAGTATACATCCTTGTTTCACGCCTGTTTCAATCTGAAACCATTCACTCATCCCTTCTTCTGTCTTGACATTTACTTCATTACTGACTGTTAAAATTGATACTCCAAGATGCTCCATCGATACAGGACAATTTTCACTTTATTTTACAATATTGACAATTATGTAGAATACAACGACAAAGTTCCACCGAACATTGTATTAGAAACGCTGTAACTAATCGGGTATTCATGAACAGATTAGCTTTCATCACCTGTTCCTTAAACTTATCAACAACTATGTATTCAGTCTCGTACATATTTGACTGTATAGATAAAAAAAATAATGAATGGTAGTTGCTAGTATCAAATTAAACTATGGATGAGCTCTAAGAATATTATCCAACCTTCGTACTAAGAAGACCTCAGTCAGTTACTTTTACATTTTTAAAAAAAAAGTTTATTTATCTATTTCTTCAATTATGCTGTTCCTGACAAAGGGATTTTGCCCAAATATTGGATTTTCTTTTTATTTCCGCGTGCTTGTGTTGTTATTTACTCATTCCCTTGCTACCTCCTTTTCTTTCTTATTCTGTCTTTTTGTTCAAAATAAGCAAAACACCTCTGTCTACCTCCACTCATCTGTCTAACTGACACCAAAGTTAACTTGTACATCAGTTTCGCTGTAACTCCAAAAAGCGTGGAGAAGAAGAAGAAGAGAGAAAGAGTAATATTTTTGTACCCTCATCAGACGTGTCATCTATAACTGAGTTACTGGCGTGAATGGTTATGGGATTCTATGGGCCTGCAGCACATTCATGGAGCAAAATATTTCTTTAAAATAGCTTGGCTCCTTCCCGTACAGGAAAATAAATTTTGCGGGTGAGGGGAAGGAGGGTGGTTGTGTGTGTGTGGGGGGGGGGGGGAGGGGGTGGAAGAATAGAAATCATTTATGTTGGAGATTCCGGTTATGAAATATGTTTTGGGGTTCAGAAAGGTTTAGTATGTACAAAAAAAATGAACAAGGAAGTTTAAAGAAAGGGATACTCTACTGGGGAAATATGATATCCTGTTTTGTTGTAGTAACCTTTCTCCGGCTTAAAAAAGAAAGGTCTGAATTCTGTCCTGACCAAAAAAAAAAAAAACTATGTCCGGGCGCACTATAGTATTTATTCATGATTTAGAAGAGCCAAGATCACTTTCCTACAAAGTTTACTCTTTGAAGCTTATGACTTTTTTTTTTTGGGGCGTCTCTTTGGCTGACGTAACTTGCCTTACCACTTCAAGACTCCATTCTGTACGCTGTCCATTAACCATCACTGACTTCTCAAAGTTCACCGAGGTTTGGGTCTTCCACTGTCCTCTGTTGTCCCCCATTGATTTTGCCGTTGACACAATCTTCGAATCCAAAGAGCATGCTCAAAATAAACTCTTCAGGACCTTTTCATCTCTTTTTATTCATCGAGTTCTTTCAAAGAGCCTTCATTACATTTTTTTTAATTCTGACACAGGATTTTGAACATTCTTTATATGAAGCACTTCTCTTCTGTGGCTTTCCATAAAGATGCCCGGATGCGTGGGTTTGTGGGTGTGGTGTGCTAAGGCAGGAGTGTTCGGACTGAGTTCTTTTCATGGCAACGTGCTGTTCCTCTTCAAGAAATTGTTAATTTTCCGTTTTAAGATAAAAAATCTCCACAGATTTGATTAGATTGCAATGAAGGGTCAGTGATTTCGTTGGTATTCACATTATAGTAAAAAAATAATTTCTATCTCTTGTTTCCTTTCCTGATTATTATTCCTTTTCATAATTGTATTTTACATCCTGCCTTTCTAAGAATGACTCTCTGTTCTAAGTGACTTTCATTTATCCCTTTTCAACATATCTTCTTTTTTTTGGTATATTTTATTTATCCTCGTTCTTAGCCACTTCCCCGTTTTTTTTTCGTTTTATGAACTACTCCAGGTTATACTGTCTCATTTTCCCTTCAGTTTATTTTCTAAATCTCTCTCAGAATTCTCATCTTTCTTTTCTTTTTTTTTTTTTTTTTTCGTTAATTGTAATCTTCTTTCCTTCAGGTTTGTTTTCTGTTCCGTTTTCTAATTATTTTCTTTTCTTTTTTCTTTTGTTTTCTTCTCCTATTTGTCTTCTCTTGGATCTTAACTTCTATATGAAGAAAATTTTGTTCAGTTAATTAGAATGGAAGGGTTTTCTAATCTCCAAATTCCCTTATACGATTTTCCAACAGCCGAACTTGGAAGTAATTTCTTTAATGTAATTTTTAAATGATCGAGTCTCAACGGATGAGAGAAAGGGAAATGTTTAGCTTTCAGCCATATATATATATATATATATCTTACATCTGGATTAAACAAATATATTATGTCTGAATAGCTGGATGTAGATTCTTCTAAAATGTACTAGTTGTAAACCATCCACAAAAAAAAGACGGGTAGAGAAAGGAAAATCTTGTCTTTCATCTCTTAAATAAAAAGAAAAAAATCGTTAAAGACACTTAAATAAATGTTATCAACAGAAATTTTAAATAAAACAGGGACGTGACGATTGTGTCTGCTCAGTTTTGAAAAGGAAGATTCCGGAAAATGTTAGATTTGTTTTCTGCCTCCTTTTAACAACCTCAAATATGAAAAAAAATTGTTACATTTTAAGGGTTATATTTTATATATAAAAATGTTCCTTCTGATGGCCAAGGCTATCAAGTGACAAATACCTGTACATCAGTGTACATATGAGCTGTAATATATGTACATCCGTGTACATATGAGCTGTTATATATGTACATTAGTGTACATACATTAGGCTACAAAACTTAATTTGAGGGGGCAGGAGTCAGAGCAAAAGTGATAGCTGTAGAAGTGGGAGCAAGACGATTCGTGGCAACATCAGCATACGACCTATGTAAGCAACTGGGCATAAAGGGACAAGCAAGAGCAAGGGCACTGAAAAGCCTTTCAGAAACAGCAGAAAAGGCTTCATGCTGGATGTGGAGTATGCGAAACAAGCATTGAGAACATAAATAATTTCGCTTGTCGCGACCAGTACCAGTCCTCCGTGGCTAAATCGCTAAAGACGCACTTCAAAGTGCAGTGCCAATTCAATCCCTGGACAAAAAAAGCAACAACTCACAAGACCTCTGGGAGTCATGACCCAGAGGAGCCCACCCCTCTTAGAGTGTCAGGAGTTTAATAAGGCCGAAATACTTGTATGGGGGAGGGGGTACTTCATCTGATGATCTGAAGGAGTTGTGTTGTTGTTCCGCTCGCTGTATTAGAGAGTTTCCTGCATACATGATATAAAATGACACAGACAGAAGGTAGAATAACATAATGAACCTTAACCCTGTCACGCCATTACGCCACCTAGGGATATGGTGTTAGTACCCATATTTTCCTTGACCTGTTGGGCAGACGATAAGGTGATGAGTTCAACATTAACGCCTGGTCATTTTTCCATCAGCAACTCAGGAAGTATCAAGTTAACAGGAAGCTATCAGGTAAAGCTATCAAGTGGAACACAACAGGCCGAAGAAAAAGAGGCAGATCGCGTGAAACTCTAAAGAGGACATTGTTAAGAGAGGCCAAATTAACAGGTATAAAATCCCTTGATGAGGTTGAAAGGCTGGCCGAAGACAAGAAAAATTGGCGAACTACCTTGCGAGCCCTATGTGATGTTTAACGGCACGGGAAAGATATAAGAGATATAAGAACTCAGGAAGCAGCCGTGTGACTGTGGCGCTTCCGGCCGGACTGGAACCAACAACATAGCCGTGATACAGCGAACGCGCTATACACTATGCCACTCTGGCGCCCGACTTTTAAAAATGAAAACATAACTTTTCAGTGCAGTCGCACAGATTTGTCGAGCGTTTGAGGTTTCGGACGTCTGTAATGTCAGAAATGTAATGAATGTCCTCATATCCATGGAATCTAAGACACATATGTAAACAGAATTGTACGCATATTGTATCAGGTTCAACCCGTACATATTATTTCAGGTTCAACCAGTACAAGTACAGCCCCTTCATCCATTCAAATATTATATCAAGTTCAGCCGTACATATATTATAAGAGGTCCAGCCGTACACATATTATATTAGGTTCAGCCTACACATATTATATTAACTTCAGCCTACACATATTATATTAGCTTCAGCCTATACATATTATATTAAGTTCAGCCTACACATGTTATATTAGGTCAGCCTTATCTTATATCTTATATCCTTCCCGTGCCGTTAAACGTCACATAGGGCTCGCAAAGTAGTTCGCCAATTTTTCCTGTCTTCGGCGAGTCTTTCAACCTCATCAAAGGATTTTATGCCTGTTAATTTGGCCTCTCTTAATAATGTCCTCTTCAGAGTTTCACGCGGTCTGCCTCTTTTTCTTCGGCCTGTTGTGTTCCACTTGATAGCTTGTTTTAGGATTCTCTGATCATTTCTTCTCATCACGTGACCAACATATGTCCATCTCCTTTTCCTGATCACCCATGAGACTGGTTGTTGTTTAGTCATCTGTCTTATCTCTGCATTGTTCTTGAATTCATTCCACTTGATGCCGAGTATTTTCCTTAGGCATTTGTTTTCAAAAGAGTCTAATTTCTTTTCTATTTCTTTAGTTGTTTTCCAGCTTTCGCATGCATAAATGAGGGTGGATATTACATTTGAATTGAATAGTCTTAACTTGGTTTTTGTGCTTATAACTTTTGAATTCCATATGTTCTCAAGATTCTTGAAGATTGATGCTGCTTTTGCAATTCTGATCCTAACTTCCTTTCTAGTGTCACCATTCTGGTCTATGTAGCTGCCAAGGTATGCAAATTGATTGACTTCTTCAATATTTGTCCTTTCTATGTGTATTTTTCCATTTTGATTGAGAGGAATTTTCATTATTTTTGTTTTGTCCTTGTTAATTTCAAGTCCTATTTTGCTAGCCAGTGAAGACAGGCTATCTGTTTTTTCTTGCATGAAATTCACATTATTACTGATAAGACTTATGTCATCAGCAAAGTCAAGATCTTCTAGTTGGGTCCCATGTACCCAGTCAATACCTGTGTTACCTGTGCAGCATTTTTTCATTATGAAGTCTATTGTAATCCCAAAAAGTAAAGGAGACAGTATACATCCTTGTTTCACGCCTGTTTCAATCTGGAACCATTCACTCATCCCTTCTTCTGTCTTGACTGCACAAACATATCCAATGTATAAGTCCTTAATGATGTTGACAATTTTAGATGGTATTCCATATAGACATAAAATTCTCCATAATGAATCTCTGTGTATGCTATCAAATGCCTTTTTAAAATCTATGAAGTTCAGTATTAATGGTTTCTGTTTTTCAATATGTTCTTCAAGTATTATTCTTAGAATAAAGATCTGGTCAAGACAGCTTCTCCCTTTTCGAAATCCTGCTTGTTCTTCTCTCATTACAGTATCCACTATATCTTTGAGTCTATTCAAAATGAACTTGCAATGTACTTTTGACACAACGGATATTAAGGTTACTCCTCTCTAGTTGTTACAGTCACTAAGGTTGCCCTTTTTTGGTATTTTAACAATGATTCCTTTCTTCCAATTAGAAGGGACTTTTTCTTCTTTCCAAATCTTGTTAAACATTCTCTGTAGTTGTCTCATGTTGTCACTATTGATAGCTTTTAGCATTTCAGCTGTTATTTCATCTTCACCTGCAGCTTTGTTGTTAGCCATTAAGTTCACTGCTGTTTCAATTTCATGCAATTTAATTTCATCTAGGTTGATATTTAGTTGTGGGGCTAGTAAGTCAGTTTCAAGGTTTAACAATTCTTTTGGGTGTGGTCGATTGAGTATTTCTTGGAAGTGTTCATCCCATGTTTGCTTTTGGTCTTTCATTCATTCATTCATTTGCATGTCCCTTGCGGAACTTTGCCTCCCAAACAGCACTCCTGTAGGCCTCTCGGTTGTGAGCAAGATGGCCTGCTGCTGATGCATCCATTTCCAGATCGTCAACGATGTCTTGCAGCCATCTTCGTTTCGGTCTTCCTCTTTTTCTTTTTCCCATTATGTATCCTTCCAATACGGTCTTCTCTAAATTATCATGACGTTTAATGTGTCCAAAATATTTGGTCTTTACTTGATGTTAATAGTGTTCCAGTTTTGCTAAGGATTGGTCTTTCTTTAGATGTAATAGTACCTGTTAGTCTCTTTTGTATGTTATATAAAGTTTTGCTGTCTCCTGTTTTTGCTGCTTTTTCTGCCTCTTTCGCCATATTGTCTATGTATTCTCTTTTATCCCTTCTAGCTGAACTTTTTACTTTCTTGTCTATTTCTTTGTATTTTGCTTTTGCCAAATCTCTTTCATGATCTGTTTTTGCATTCAGCGTGTATAATTTGACTGCTCGTCTTTCATGTATATACTTCCATGTTTTATCTGATATCCATGCTTTTCTATTTGGTTTTTCCAGTCCAGCGCTTACTTTTGCTGTTGTGATTATGGCTGTGCTGTAAGAATTCCATAACTCATCTATACCTATCTCCTCAACTTCACTGGGTGTTTTGGAATGATTGGCAAGTTCCTGATTGAAATTCCTGATTGTAGGTCAGCCTACACATGTTATATTAGCTTCAGCCTATACATATTATATTAGGTTCAGCCTACACATGTTATATTAGGTCAGCCTACACATATTATATTAGCTTCAGCCCATACATATTATATTAGGTTCAGCCTATACATATTATATTAGGTTCAGCCTACACATGTTATATTAGGTCAGCCTACACATATTATATTAGGTTCAGCCTACACATATTATATTAAGTTCACCCTACATAGTGTCCTAATTATAACCCTGATATCGGTACAAAACCAGAGAAATCCGATTGGCGGGAAGATAACAGAACAGTACCAATTAAGTTTCCCTACCTCTCTATTTATACGACATGTTACAAAAGTGATTCTCAAACTGGGACCCTTGAACCCCCTCGGTGATTCAGGAGCAGGTCTACATTACGCAGAATTCTATGAAGATTTCTAATCTAATTAAAACAAAATTGTAATAGAGTGCCGGGGAAAGAGTGAGGAACTGCAATTTATCATTGGCTTCAAGGGTTCTCACGACTTGATAACATTTGGGAACCATCCTGTGTAACTGGACCTTCACCGTGACAACACATGTCATGAGCTTTAGGTTACTAGTCTGAGACAGATACAAACAACGGACACTATTATCTCCCTCCTTCACCAGGCCATTCAGTTCTCGGGCTGTCTCAATAATTAACGTACTCTGACATTTACCTCCATACTTAATGCACGTGCACTGACAATTAGCTCAATAGTTTAACGTACACTGAAAATGACTTACATAGCTAATGCACATTGGCAATTACTCCCATTATTAATTAACATTAATGTACACTGACAATTAACTTCATAATTAACGAGTACAGACTATTACCCCCATTATTAACGTACGCTGACAGTTACTTCCATAATTAACGTACACTGGCAATTACCCCCAGTATTAATGTACCAGTACATTAACGTACACTGACAGTTACCTCTATAAGTAATAAATATATACAACTGCACCCATTATCAATGTACATGACAGTCACCTCCATTATTAAACACACACTGACAGTTACCTTCACAATTAGCACACACTGACAGTTACCTTCATAATTAACATACACTGACAGTTACCTTCACAATTAACATACACTGACAGTTACCTTCACAATTAACATACACTGACAGTTACCTTCACAATTAACATACACTGACAGTTACCTTCACAATTAACATACACTGACAGTTATCTTCATAAAGAAAGTAGATGACTACCTCTAAAATTAACACCATAAGTTTCCTTCATAACTGAAGTATACTATCATCTTATATCTTTTCCGTGCATTAAAGCGTCACATAGGGCTCGCACGGTAACTCACCAAGTTTTACTGTTTTCGGCGAACTTTTTCAACCTCATCAAGGGATGTTATGCCCAGTAAATTGGCCTCTCTTAAGAATGTCCTCTTTAGAGTTTCACGTGGTCGACCTCGTTTTCTTCGGCCTGTTGTGTTCCATTTGATAACTTGTTTTTGAGGATTCTCTGATTGTTTCTTCTCATCACGTGACTGACATATGTCCATCTTCTTTTTCTGATCACCCATGAGACAGATTGTTGTTTGCTCATCTGTCTTATCTCTGCATTGTTCTTGAATTCGTTCCACTTTATACCGAGTATTTTCCTTAGGTATTTGTTTTCAAAAGAGTCGAACTTCTTGTCTATTTCTTTAGTTGTTTTCCAGCTTTCCCGTGCATAAATCAGGGTGGTGTTAGTAAACTAACAGTTACCCCCAAAATTAAGGTACATTGATTATTTATTATTAATTTTTTTGTGTTTACTTTTACAGTGTATCATAACAATAAACAAAATCATTGAGGAATTCAGCACACCAATTCCTCACTCTATTTGTCAGTGCAACATATGAAACGTTTGCCCAACAGTTTCAGGTGGATGCACAGTATAAAGAGTTTGGTATTTGTCTCCGGGAGCATAGATTGCCAAGCTAGACTGCACGATATGGTTCTTAGGGGCTTGCAAAAAAGATTTGACAAGACATAATTACGTCTCTTTGTGAAGCTGTAAGAAGCAGGATGTCATACTCCACCAGCCTGGGTAGCAGTGTAGGCATCGGAGAGGTCCCTGGGGTGGCTATGACTCCTGGAGAAGCTCGTGCCATGGGTTCAACTACTGGTCTTCAATTAGCCATTGTTAGCCACTTCTCGTTCTCTACATTCCACAGCTGTCTCAGTCGGTGTCAGTTGTTTCACTTTAGTGGCAATCTCCTCAAGAGATACAATGTTTCTGAAGCTTCGTAGCTAATCGGCACTGTGTAGATCAGACGAAGAAGAGAAATGAACGATTTTGACTAGGGTTTTTTTTTTTTTTGGTCCTTTTTAAGTACACTAAATCACATGTAAGATATAATTTGAAGACTTACCATTGCTCGCCATTCCAAAATCCAAGCTGGACCTTACATCGAATATGAGGACGTGTACAACCCGACTGTAGGCTACACTCATGATGGAAACAGGCAGGACCAGCAGGGCCAGGTCAAGGAGGACCATGTAAGCCTGCTCAACCTGTTTGTTAGGCCATATCTCCAGACATCTATGGGCACCATTTCCGATTTCGATGTGCTTTTGGAATACAGCCGTGGGAGTCATAAGTGCTGCAGCTAGTATCCAGCACACTACTATACACCTGTACAATGACAGCAAGGATAACAAACATGAATACACAATACATTCTGGCGTTATTCATAATTATTCATTCTCCTTCAAGAAATATATATATTCATTATAATGTTACAGTTAGAGGTAGGGAGTAACAAAATTAACAACAGAAAGCATAATACTTAACGTGATTGGATTTATATGAACTTTTCCTTTAGGCAACAATCAAATATTTATTAGGCATTTTGTTTTCAATATATATATATATATATATATATATATATATATATATATATATATATATATATACATACATACATACACACACACATACAAGGAAAACAGAAGTAACAGTATCAATAATCTGAACCTTTTCTTTTCACCATCAGACATAACATCTTACCGGTAGAACACCAGTCAGCCAGACATTCATGGATATTAATTAAACATCGAATTATATTCTATGATAATAATGTGCATGGCAGAGTGCTTTGCAAATGATAGGAGGAAAAATAAATTTGCATAAGAGCAAGTAATAAATAAATCAAATTTACCTGTAGGCATGAGATAGTGTTTGCCAGGAACGAGAATGCAGTGGTCTGCAGATAGCAAAGTATCTCTCGAGGGAGATTGCCACTAAAGTGAAGCAACTGACACCGACTGAGACAGCTGTGGAATATAAAGGGGGAAAAAAAGATATCAATCATAGCCGCGGCGCTATTAATTGCCACGGTACAAGTTATAGTCAGAACTTTGGCCATTTTCCTGCTGCAGGTAATGGCCACATTTTATGCATCTATTTTAACACGTCTTCATCTTTCTTTCTTCATCTCCTCATGTTATTAAAATTAACTTATTCGCTCACCCATTATTTGGCCTGTCTTTTTTTTTTTTTTTTACATTTCAGAGTTTTTTTCTGCCTTTCAATCAATTCTTGCATCCATAAAAGCTTCTATATACCTTTCGTCCATCTCCCCAATTATCTTTCATTTCTCATATTGTTGGTTTGTTCTTGTGGAGATTTGCCTGTTTGTCCCTGACCTGCATTCTATGTTCGGTAACCTTATATGTTATATGTTATACGTGAAAACCTCCGGCTAAATGGGGAAAATATCACAGAATTATGGAACATAATTACGAAGCATTTTTTTTCGTAGAATCAAAATCAGAAAAAGAAGAAAAATGTAGCTTTTATGCAGAAATGGAATTCGGATTTGGAGATGTAGAAAAATGGATCGGTCAGTGAGTTCGAAGCAATTTTAGAGCAGAGTAAGAACAGGAATAGGGCTCTGAAATTATAGAAAAAATAATAGATGAGCCACACAGTTGGGAGCAGTTTTTAAGTAGAGTAAGAATTGGAGTTGGAGATGTAGAAAAATAGATGAGCCACACAGTTGGGAGCAGTTTTTAAGTAGAGTAAGAATTGGAGTTGGAGATGTAGAAGAATAGATGAGCCACAGAGTTGGGAGCAATTTTTAAGTAGAGTAAGAATTGGAGTTGGAGATGTAGAAGAATAGATGAGCCACAGAATTGGGAGCAGTTTTTAAGTAGAGTAAGAATTGGAGTTGGAGATGTAGAAGAATAGATGAGCTACACAGTTGGGAGCAATTTTTAAGTACAGTATGAATTGGAGTTGGAGATGTAGAAAAATAGATGAGCCACAGAGTTGGGAGCAATTTTTAAGTAGAGTAAGAATTGGAGATGTAGAAAAATAGATGAGCCACGGAGTTGGGAGCAGTTTTTAATCAGAGTAAGAGTCAAAGTGTGGTAGAAATATACTGTTTACGAAGAAACTGAAAAGTAGAAACATAAGAGTCGGACTGTAAAGTCTGGTTTACCCACATTATAGCTCAGTTAGAAATAGTTGTTATTCCATAAGTATCTATATTATATACTTCACACATAGTTAGCTTCAGCTTACGGAAAGCCTACTAAAGAATACTTATATACATTTTCTCAACCTTAATTTATTCATATATGCATATTTCATATGCCCTTTTCTTCACCAATCGCGGTTCTCTTCTTGATATCCACTCTAAAATGACGTTTCTTTGTCTAGTCAGCGCGACTGCGCCAGTGACTGTAGTGCTTAGAGTCTCAGTGATGTCCTTTAGCCCATCGTGCTCTCGAAATTAGGTACAAGAAATGCTTTCAAATTTATAACAGTTTAAGCTGGGAACTTTGGGGCTTCGGAAGGGTGGGGGTGGTGGGGGATGCCGAATGTATAATTTCTTACCACGAAGAGTCTGTCTTTGTCTCCTATTATAACGGAAGTTTTAAAACTTCTCCACTCAAAATCTAATACAAATATTTTAACTCAAGTTCTAATACATTTTCACACAAAGTGTAATGTAAATATTTTCTCCCGAAATCTAATACAGACATTTCCACACAAATTTTAATACAAATATCTTCGACCAAAATCTAATATAAATATTTCCACCCAAATTCTAATACAAATATCTTCGCCCAAAATCTAATATAAATATTTCCACCAAAAATCTAATATAAATATTTCCACTCAAATTCCAATATAAATATTTTCGCGCAAAATCTAATACATATATTTCCACCCAAAATCTAATACAAATTTACATTCTGTAACATTTTCTCACAGTGACAGCCGTTAGTTCACTTCCCGGCCGTAAAAGTTACGGTCGACCCAGATGTCAAAAAATGAACTGCGTAATATCTCTAGAGCTGACGGAAGGAAGGGTGAACATGCAGGGCACTGTTACATGAACCTGTGGCGCAGGGGTTCTTAACTTGGGGATGTGTGTACTGCTTCAGAGTATAGGAACTAACTGATGGGGAAGATGAGGAACGATCTGTGAGCAATTTATTTTACACGAAATTATTGTTAAATGAGAGCTGTCTTTCAGTTATACTGTCATCCATAGATATTTATGCGGAAAGTTACTGACACATTTTGAAGTCATGCTAGTACTTAACTGATCCAGATGATGATGAGGATGTTGATGATGATGATGATAATGATGATGATGTGGACAATCTGGCGAAGGAGTTTTAGGGACATATTGGGATGTCTATCGTCGCTCTATAATAGATAGACGGTTAAGAACTTCTCCTTTGGTGTGCCATTAGATTCGGCAGAATATGGACACAGCAGCCTATATTATGATATATGCTTCAAACGCATGGAGCAACGCTTCTGTAGTGTGCATTAATGTTATTGTCTTCGGGACATTTTTATTCATCAAGCCGATTTTGTTGGGTTTTTTTTTTCATATCAAGGATTGTGAGCGTCAACAAGGCTCATGAAGCTATAAGACGACTAGAAACTCTACTTCCAGATTCGGTTATTACCTCCTCTTGTGGGAAAAAATTAGTTTCTGCGGGTTTTAACCCTCCCCCTAATTTTTCTCTGTCACTCATTTATAACAGAAAACTTTTCTCTGTCACCAACTTATAACAGAAAACTTTTCTCTGTCACCCACTTATAACAGAAAACTTTTCTCTGTCACCCACTTATAACAGAAAACTTTTCTTTGTCATTCACTTATAACAGAAAACTGTTCTCTGTCACCCATTTATAATAGAAAACTTTTCTTTGTCACTCACTCATAACAGAAAACTTTTCTCTGTCACCAACTTATAACAGAAAACTTTTCTCTGTCACTCACTTATAACAGAAAACTTTTCTTTGTCACTCACTTATAACAGAAAACTTTTCTTTGTCACTCACTTATAACAGAAAACTTTTCTCTATCACTCACTTATAACAGAAAACTTTTCTCTGTCAATCACTTATAAAAGAACATTTTTCTCTGTCACTCATTTATAAAAGAACATTTTTCTCTGTCAATCACTTATAAGAGAACATTTTTCTCTGTCACCCACTTATAAATGAAACGTTTTCTCTGTCAATCACTTATAAGAGAACATATTTCTCTGTCACCCACTTATAAAAGAAAAGTTTTCTCTGTCAATCACTTATAATAGAACATTTTTCTCTGTCACTCACTTATAATAGAACATTTTTCTCTGTCACCCACTTATAAAAGAACATTTTTATCTGTCACTTACCTATAAAAGACAAGTTTTCTCTGTCACTCACTTATAAAAGACAAGTTTTCTCTGTCACTCACTTACACATGAAATTTATTTTCCATATCAACCAAGTTTTGGATAAAGTGCTCCGCTGTCGCCCATACGAAACAGAAATTTTCCATATCAACCATCCATGAAAGAAATGTTTAACGTCATCATCCACTTGAACATTCTCTATAAAACACCCTCTCATAAATGGAATTTTCCTAAACGCTGAGAGACTGCATCTGTGTACATATGTGCATTTCAAATTAATCAGGACTATTATTTTTTTAAAGTCCAGATTGATTTCCTACGGCCTACTGTGTTTGTCATTTCAATTGAATCTGCCTCCATTGAAGTGTGAACAAAGTTCTATTCACATAAGCACAGAGGGTGGTTTCCCATTTATGAAAGAAGAGGCAAAAATTCTAATTTCCGCAATGTTATGCATACATTCACATCTCACAACCATTATCGATTAGTAGACATGAACTTTATAATTGGAAACGTTTTGCAACAGTTTACAAATCTGTGAATGAGACACAAAATATCGGCCCTGGAGAGGAATAGTTACTTTAAAAGAAATTAGTTAACTGAAATGTTACAAGATCGGGTTTCAGTAAACTGACTGACAACAACGGACCAGCAGTTGTAAATTAAAACAGCTCTTAACCTTTTTTTTTCTTCTTCAACAGTGAGGAACAGATTTATTCTGCGCGAAATATTTTTTCCTAGGGTAAATTTGGTGGTGAATATATCACTTAATTTTTGCTCGTGAATGCATCACGTTATTTTGAGGTGAACGCATCATTTAGTTTCGAAGTGAATGCAACATTTTAAAAAAATAAAGCAAATATAGCTGATATATATATAAGCCCGAGACTGAGACTAACGGTAGCAGAGTGCAAAGGAAAAACCATTTTCCAAATCAATTGTTAAAATATCGCACAAACCATCTTGTATGTTTTTGCTAAGACAAATGCCGCTGGTTAAAAGAAAAAATAACCTTCTGGAGCCGGATTTGAAGCACCTGTGAAGAGGGCCGACCTGAGTGGTTGAACGCAGCGGTTTTAACATTCAAGTTTGTGGTCCTTTTCGCATGTTCTCGGGGACTGGGACGTGTCTTGCTCACGTGATTGTGTGCCAGGTTAAGAGTGGAATGTGTTCAATTATTCAGTCTTGTGTGTAAGCTCTTGGCGGCAGCATGAGGGATCGTGTCCTGGCATGTATCCGATGTATTCATGCTACATTTATCATATGTGTCATCATGTCGGGTGAATAGAGTGTCCCGATCCCAGATTGCTGACCAGCCTGCGTTATTTGTGGTAATGTATATTTCTTGTAAGTTTTCGTATGTCAGACCTGGAGTGTTTTGTAAGTATACGTGGTGAACAGAGCTCAGTGTAAGTGTGTAAAGTGTTAGATGGAGTTAGTGGAAAGGGTAGGGGAATGTTACACTTTTATGATTATGATTGATGCACATTTCATATGTAATTTCGCAATGCATTCATTTGATCTTATTTGTTATTATTTGCTTCATGTTAAATGTTATATATTTACGCAGCTCAGTGCTCTGCGTTATTAAGTGTTTTCTTGTGTGTCTGGGCATTTGAATTTTGTGAGCTTAAGTAAAGCATGCCAAAAGAATATGGAATGTACAGAAGCTGTAACTGAGAAAATTGTAAGAAGAAGCCACTAGCACAGGATTGAAATAAGGACTTAGAAGTTGTGACTTCAAGTAGTGTTAGAGATGAGCCTCACTAAGTGCGGCCTTGTTATATTTTATTTGTAATCTATCAGCTGAGTTATCAATGAGTATTTCGTATAACTTGCTGTGGAGGAGATTGTATTTCTCGTATTGTTATATGGTGTAGCCCAGGGTAAGGTCTTGTGAAGTTAATAAATCTGTCAGTTTTTTCCTTGATACCAAAGTTTCTGATTTTCGGAGTGATCACTACTTGTTGGTGGAGACAGAGAGAATGAGTGAGAGTAAGACTGAGGATTAAACTCCTTAACATCTGAACCGGGGAGCCTTGCTGGGCGACGACTGGAAGAGGGAGAACCTGGGGTAGAAGATCGTCCGGTGGGTACCGCTACCCGTTCTGTTCCAGGCACAGCCGTAATCTTTGGGCACCGATACCCAGTAGAGAAAGGCTAGCTATTTAAGCCAGAGTACCAGAGACGCACGGTGGACGACGGAAGCATTAGAAGATCAAGGAGATGAAGAAGAGTTAGATAGCGGATTTAAAGAATGCTTAGGTAGTGACATAAGCTGATGTAAACAAGATGATACATGGTGTAATAAACATCCAGCTATAAATGAAATAAGTATAAATTTTACACACCCCTGATGGTTTATTTCCTTCAGCATTTACAAGACCATGGGTTTAGTACGGCTCTTTCAAATGACAGAGCCACGTAGAACTCGTGCATTGTTTTCAATGATAAGTCATGCATTATGTTTTTCAATGATAAGTCCTGCATTATGTTTTCAATGATACGTCCTGCATTATGTTTTCAGTGATAAGTCCTGCATTACGTTTTCAGTGAGCTCAACTGGACAGGAGCGGAAAAAAGGCAAAGGACAGGCATTTGTGGAAAACCCTTGCGGAAGCCCCATGTTCCTTGGGCACTTAAGGTTCAGAGAGAAAGAGAGAGAGAGAGAGAGAGAGAGAGAGAGAGAGAGAGAAAGAGAGAGAGATGTTTTCAATGATAAGTCCTGAATTATGTTTTCAATTATAAGTCGTGTATTATGTTTTCAGTGATAAGTCCTGCAATATGTTTTCAATGATAAGTCATGTATTATGTTTTCAATTATAAGTCCTGCATCACGTTTTCAATGATAAGTCATGCATTATGTTTTTAGTGATAAGTCCTGCATCACGTTTTCAACGATAAGTCCTGCATCACGTTTTCAATGATAAGTCATGCATTATGTTTTTAGTGATAAGTCCTGCATTATGTTTTCAATGATTACTTTACTATGCCTGAACGTTTTCCTAAAAAAAAAAACCACAATAAGACAAAAACTAATACTGAACTTTTGTGAATTGTTCAGCTACTAAGTGGATTTTTTCAATCTAAAAATCCTATTCTTATTGTAGTCTCTTCTGTAATAATAGATAATAGTTACACGATCCAGTGGCAAATTAGATATTTCTTGACAGACTTAAGCCTAAGGCCGGACGTCGAAGAATAAAAGAACTCGTTAGATATAGATTATCATTCCATTTCACGGTAATTGATAACGGTTATTGTTACACTAGCAGGTCACGTTACCAGAGAGACTGTGTCAGTTTATGTGCTTCGTCTGTGTAATACAAAGTCGTAGTAAAAGAAGATATCACAAGTGAAACAGAATCGGGTCATGTATCAGGAGATGGACTACTCAGATTCGAAGTAGCAGGGACCGTTACTGAGTCCAGACTAGGGACCAGGGTGATGATTAATCCGTAGCTAACTTGATTATGATTACATGATTATTCTCAATAATGTATATTTTTTATAATAATCTCTTTGATATGATTTTGACCAAAGAGACAACAGAGTACTGACTGTTGTTATGGTTATTTAATTTGTTAGTCAGACAATCGGTCAGTCAGTTAGTTAGATAATTAAATCAGTCAAACAGTCAGTTGTCATTTAGTTAGTTCGTCAGTTAGTTAGTTAGTCAATTCGTTAGTCAGTCGGTCAGTCAGTTAGTCAGTCATTTATTTAGCTAGTCCGTCAGTCAGTTAGTTGGTTGGTTGGTTGGTTGGTTGGATGGTTTGTTTGTTTCTTTCTTTCTTTGATGGTTGGTTGGTTAGTTTGTTTCTTTGTTTGTTTGGTTACTTTAGTTAGTTCAGTTATTTAGTTTGGTTAGGTTGGTTAGTTAGTTTAGTTGTTCAGTTTGTTTAGTTTGTTTAGTTAGTTAGGTAGTTAGTTTAGTTAGTTTATTTTGTTTAGTTAGTTTAGTTAATTTAGTTAGTTTAGCTTGGTTAGTCTGGTTAGTTAGTTTAGTTGTTCAATTTGTTTAGTTTGGTTAATTTGGTTAGTTAATTTAGTTGGTTTGGTTAGTTAGTTTAGTCAGTTTGTTAGTTTAGTTAGGTAATTAATTAGTTAAGTTAGTTTAGATAGTTAGTTAGTTTAGTTAGTTAGTTAATTAGTTAAGTTAGTTTAGACAGTTAGTTAGTTAGTTAGTTTAGTTAATTTAGTTAGCTAGTTAGTTAAGTTAGTTTAGTTTAATTAATTTAGTTAGTTCGTTTGGTTAGTTTAGTTAGTTTACTTGGTTAGTTAATTTAGTTAGTTTAGTTAGTCAGTTTAGGTAGTTAAGTTAACTTAGTTAGTTTGGTTAGTACAGTTTAGATAGTTTAGTTAGTTAGTTTAGTTAGTTTATTTAGTTAGTTAAGTTAATTTATTTAGTTTAGTTAGTTTATTTAGTTAGCTAATTTAGTTAGTTTAGTTAGTTAGTTAGCTAGTTAATTAGTTAGTTAGTTAATTCGTTAGTTACTTAGTTAATTAGTTAGTTACTTAGTTTAGTTAGTTTATTTAGTTAGTTAAGTTAATTTAGTTAGTTAGTTAAGTTAGTTTATTTAGTTAGTAAGTTAATTTAGTTAGTTTAGTTAGTTTATTTATTTAGTTAATTAGTTAAGTTAATTAATTAGTTTAGTTAGTTAGTTAGTTTAGTTAGTTAATTAGTTAGTTAATTAATTTAGTTAGTTTATTTAGTTAGTTAAGTTAGTTAAGTTAATTTAGTTAGTTTAGTTAGTTAGTTAAGTTAGTTTATTTAGTTAGTTAAGTTAGTTAAGTTAATTAATTAGTTTAGTTAGTTAGTTAGTTTAGTTAGTTAATTAGTTAGTTAATTAATTTAGTTAGTTTATTTAGTTAGTTAAGTTAGTTAAGTTAGTTTAGTTAGTTTATTTAGTTAGTTAAGTTAATTTAGTTAGTTAGTTAAGTTAGTTTATTTAGTTAGTAAGTTAATTTAGTTAGTTTAGTTAGTTTATTTATTTAGTTAATTAGTTAAGTTAATTAATTAGTTTAGTTAGTTAGTTAGTTTAGTTAGTTAATTAGTTAGTTAATTAATTTAGTTAGTTTATTTAGTTAGTTAAGTTAGTTAAGTTAATTTAGTTAGTTTAGTTAGTTAGTTAAGTTAGTTTATTTAGTTAGTTAAGTTAGTTAAGTTAATTAATTAGTTTAGTTAGTTAGTTAGTTTAGTTAGTTAATTAGTTAGTTAATTAATTTAGTTAGTTTATTTAGTTAGTTAAGTTAGTTAAGTTAATTTAGTTAGTTTATTTAGTTAGTTAAGTTAGTTAAGTTAATTTAGTTAGTTATTTAGTTAGTTTATTTAGGTAGTTAAGTTAGTTAGTTAATTTAGTTTATTTAGTTAGTTAAGTTAGTTAAGTTAATTTAGTTAGTTGGTTAGTTAATTAGTTAGTTAGTTTAGTTAGTTGGTTAGTTAATTAGTTAGTTAGTTTAGTTAGTTGGTTAGTTAATTAGTTAGTTAGTTTAGTTAGTTAGTAGTTAGTTTATTTGATTTTATTACTTAGTTAGCTTAGTTTAGTTAATTTTGTTAGTTAGTTAGCTTAGTTAGTTTAATTTGATTAGTTAGTTTAGCTTGCTTAATTTGTTTAGTTTGATTAGTTAGTTTAGCTTGTTTAGTTTGGTTATATGATTAGTTAGTTTAGCTTGTTTAGTTTGGTTATATGATTAGTTAGTTTAGCTTGTTTAGTTTGGTTATATGATTAGTTAGTTTAGCTTGTTTAGTTTGGTTATATGAGTAGTTAGTTTAGCTTGTTTAGTTTAGTTAGTGTGATTAGTTAGTTTAGCTTGTTTAGTTTGGTTATATGATTAGTTAGTTTAGCTTGTTTAGTTTAGTTAGTGTGATTAGTTAGTTTAGCTTGTTTAGTTTGGTTATATGATTAGTTAGTTTAGCTTGTTTAGTTTAGTTAGTGTGATTAGTTAGTTTAACTTGTTTAGTTTAGTTAGTGTGATTAGTTAGTTTAGCTTGTTTAGTTTAGTTAGTGTGATTAGTTAGTTTAGCTTGTTTAGTTTAGTTAGTGTGATTAGTTAGTTTAGCTTGTTTAGTTTAGTTAGTGTGATTAGTTAGTTTAGTTAGTTAGTTAGTTAATACCATCATCCGTGCAATCCAGACACGGCCACGGAAGCTCCTCTTCAGTATCTCCTCCTGCGCACAATAACTGGTTACAACCACTCTTTGCTGGTTCGCTATCTGTCTGGAGCTCGTGATCAGTCATTTATGTTCACCACGCTAAGTTTCGCCCCTCCTTCCCTACCCCTAGTTCTTTCAGTCTTAGCAAACGCTGATTCACAGGTGTCAGTGAAGCCCTTTTGTTCGAACTAGCCTGTCTTATAGCACTGAGGATGTTTGCTCCATCCAGTGCCTGTCGTTTCTCCATGACAGACCGCTCTGTTCAACTGCTCTGCTCCTTCATTTCTTCTGACACTTGCGTGGCATGGTTAAAAAAAAAAAAGGTCGATCGATGGAGTCTGACATCTGCAGTGATTCGAGCCACGGTAGCCTTAGAAGATCAGCTTAAATATTTTTCTTTAGCGTGTCCGTCGAGTCGCGCAGGACGCATGGTTGCGTGTAGTCTTGCAGACTTGAGCCAGCTCAGAGCTTTTGTCACGGTTGTGGTTTCCAAGGCGGTGCTGTTTCTTGTTGCAGCAAAAGGCACTCCTGGCTTCTTTCAGTGTTCTGAATTTGAGTCGACTGTAAAAGGTTCCAGCCACATCTCTTGCCTCGATCCACCGATGTTGTCTGTACAAACAACGGCGGCACCATCTCTGGCCTTTTTCATCTATTAGTGCTTTTGACCTCAGAGCAGCTACTGCAACAGGAGTACGTTCCTTACATCCCATGTCAAGTGTAACATGACCAGAGCCGTTTTGAAAGGCTCTCCAGTTTTATAATCAATCACACATTTTCTTCCCCCCCCCCCCCCGTTGTTCTCGTACTTTGTGCACTGGTTAGTATCTCAGATACGTGCACCGGTTAGTATCTCAGATACGTGCACTGGTTAGCATTTCAGATAAGTACACTGGTTAGCATCTCAGATAAGTGAAAGTATTTTTCATAATCACTGTGTTCACAGAATGCACTTTCTGGGAGAAAACCCGACTAACCAACAACTTTGACGCATTTCTTTTGTCTAATAAGAGCCAATCTCCGAGATTATTATTATTATTATTATATCGGAATAGTCCTGTCTTGTCTTGCCCCTTTCCTCACGTACCTTTTAGTACATAGGGGACAAACAGAGGTCTTGATACGGCTCGGTGATTTGCTTTCTATAGTGCAATATTAAAGGTTTCTGTAATTTCTTCCCTCTATCTCTTCCAAGGGCGGCATCTCCCTCTGTTTTCTACAGGGCTTTAGCGTGAATGTCTTCGGTGCTGCACTGTCTGATGGCGATCGTGTAACGTGGCCGGACAATTTGACGCGTTTATGGATGTAGTGTTAAAATAACTGGAGTCACCTCAGTTCTTGACCTGCTGGTATTGCTTCTGATTTTGTCTCATCTTGTTACGTTTTCTGTTCTCCTCTAACATCTTATTTCTGTCGTGACCAGAACCGATTATCATTTTTCTCAGGTGTAATATTAAGGAGACATATTAAGAATATGGACATATGTTGGTCACTTGATGAGAAGAAATGATCAGAGAATCCCAAAACAAGCTATCAAGTGGAACACAACAAGCCGAAGAAAAAGAGGCAGACCGCGTGAAACTCTGAAGAGGACATTATTAAGAGAGGCCAAATTAACAGGCATAAAATCCTTTGATGAGGTTGAAAGACTCGCCGAAGACAGGAAAAATTGGCAAACTACTTTGCGAGCCCTATGTGACGTTTAACGGCACGGGAAGGATATAAAATGTAAGATAATATTAAGAAGGAAAGATAAGTGTCCGTGTTATGTGATATCCCCTTGAAGCAGTAATCTGTAAGAATAAATGGTGAAAAAACAACTTGGTATGACATAAAACAAGGGATCCGTCAGAGTTGCATACTGTCGCCTTACTTATTTAACTTATATGCTGAAAATATGATGAGGAGTGTTAGAATGTCAGAGAAGATGTAAGCTAAGAATACTACTATGCCACAACAATTGGAGGTTATGAAATACCAGAGATTACATATGCTGATGACACAGTATTACTGTGCACAACACAAAAAGGAATGGAAAAACTTATTATGTCAGTCCGTAAGAACAGTGAAGAGGAAAATCGTTATCTTAATGCAAAGAAAACTAAATTGATGACAACTGGCAAAACAAATAAGGCAGCTGAAATATATATTAATGAGGAAAAATTGGAAAAGATGGAGAGTTTTTAATATATTGAATCATTAATAACTAATAATGGGGATACATTGAGGGATACTGTATTGTATTTGTACGAACTCCATGTGACTGCGAGCTGTTGTTCTTTGCAGCCGATGCTGTAGAGGTGTTGAGGCACACCAACGTATAGGCGTGGGAAGGGGTTATGGCGGCTACTTTTTCAGTCCCAGAGTACATCTAAAAAGCAGGGGGTGTGCAATGATTTCTTAGCAGACTCCACCACCATGGGGACTATGGCGATCCCTACCCCGTTGTACTGGGGGTACAAGGAAATGTGGGACAGGGTCTTGGCCAGCTAAGTGTCGCTGATTACCTTATAGGGCGTCTTCACCCCCTCCCCCCCCCCATTAAAAGAAGGGCATCTATCGCTCTTCAAAAAATAAAACACCTAAAGAATCCGTAAAGAGAAACAGACAGAACTACACAAATAAGATTTTAAGGGCATGCATCTTTCTCACAGCAACATATGCCTGTGAGACCTGGACACTTAACAAAACAGCTGAGAAACACATAAATGCATGTGAATGTAAATGCTACAGAAGAGTTCTTCAAATATCATAGACATAGAAAAGAACAAATATATCCATACTACAAGAACTTAATATTGAAGAAGATTGGCTAGTAAAGAAGATTAAACAGAGAAAACTTAAATATTTTGGACATATTAAACGTCACGATAATTTAGAGAAGACAGTCTTCGAATGGTACATAATGGAAAAAAGAAAGAGAAGACGATCAAGGCTAAGATGGCTGCAAGACATCGTTGATGATGTGCAAATGGATGCATCAGCAGCAGGGCATCTTGCTTACAATCGAGAGGCTTACAGGAGAGCTGCTGGAAGCGAAGTTCCGAAAAGAACAAGCAGATTATTGACTGACACACTGATTCCCTTGAATCTCTAGCCAATTCAGCAGAACTCGGGCAGGAAAACATTGGCTCAGTTTTCATGGATAAATCGGTTCTAGCATTCTTGTTCGAATGTTTTCATCTGTTCAGCTTCCCGCAAGTTTAAGATTCTCGGCTCATATACTAGTCGACTTCCTGCTGGTAAATTTATCCAGTTTCCGCTTTTACACTTATGTCTCCTTTTTTATTCGCTCTTATATTAATCTATTTTCTGTCCTAATACTAATCTACTTTCTGCTCTAATACTAATCTACTTTCTGCCCAAATACTACTCTAATTTCTGTTCTAATACTAATCTACTCTCTGCTCAAACAGTAATCTACTTTCTGTTCTTACACTAATCTATTTTCTGCCCTAAAACTAATCTACTTTCTTCCCTAATACTAATCTACTTGTTGCCCTAATATTAATATACTTTCTGCCCTACTAATATTGTACTTTCTGCTCTAATATTAATCTACTGTGTGCTTTAATATTAATCTACTCTCTGCCCTGGTACTAATCTACTTTCTGCCCTACTACTAATCTTCTTTCTGCGCTAATGCTAATCTACTTTCTGCCCTAATACTAATCTACTTTCTGCACTAATATTAATCTACTTTCTTCCCTAGTACTAATCTCGTACTTTCTGTTCTAATATTAATCTACTTTCTGCTTTAATATTAATCTACTTTCTGCCCTAGTACTAATCTACTTTCTGCTCGGATACTAATATGCTTTCTCCCCTAATACTAATATTTTTTTCTGCTCTAATACTTATCTACTTTCTAGTGTAATATTAATCTACTTTCTGCTCCTATATTCTCTGTTTCATGCTTTAATTTCAGCATATTTTTCGCAGATTTGAATATCCTGCGTGATCTTTTAATGACCTCTTTATCTCCACATATGCCCCCAGTCATAATAATACTTGGCCATTTTTCTGCAGATCCTGAAATGTTTCTTCATAATCATTTGCATGTCCCTTGTGGAACTTTGCCTTCCTAACAGCACTCCTGTACGCTTCTCGGCTGTAAGCAAGATGCCCTGCTGCTGATGCATCCACTTGCAGATCTTCAACGATGTCTTGCAGAAATCTTCTCTTTGGTATTCCTCTCTTCCCTTTTCCCATTATGTACCCTTCCAAGACGGTCTTCTCTAGATTATCATGACGTTTAATGTGTCCAACATATTTAAGTTTTCTTTGTTTAATCCTCTTTGCTAGCCAGCTTTCTTCATTATTACATATGCCCCCGCGCTACATAATAAATTGATTATAACCATTTATTTATTTCCTTCATAGTTTTTATCCAGGTGATGCAGTGGTTGGTGCACTCGCTGTCGATCAGAAGGTCTCCAGTTCAATTTCCCAGTCGTGCAGAATCTTTGTTTACCCAGGTTCGCCCAGCCTCAAATAAAACCTGGTACCTGGGACTTCCCTAAGAAGAAGAAGAAGAAGAAGAAGAAACAGCGAGGACAGCGACTGGCATCCCTACCTCTCCTTACCTCAAATATTGCAGTGGTCTAGAAATATGGAGGCACTAACACTTCACACCTCGATACAGCATGCGAATGCTAGTTGAGGTAGACAGGTTATATCTAAGCTGATAATGTTGTCATGTTTACCAAGTTTATAATTACGATAATATAATTACGTATAATATACGAGGGGTGATTGATAATTTCTCGGCATAAGGTACAAATACTTGAAACACACAGTTAATAGTAGGTGCATTTGTAGATCAGGTTAATGTAAGACAAGTTTCAAGAAATTAACTGCAACCAATTTTTTAACAGGCTACTGAAGTGGTAAGGGGTGGCAGAAATTGAGAAAATAGATAAAACTTCTCATCGAGCAGTCATTCGCTACCTCTTATCATTGAAGGAGATCCATGAGGATATGGTAGAGACTAGAGGAGAGTGTGTCTTCTTACAGCACAGTGAATAAATGGACAGCTCAGTTCAAACATGGAAGGGAGAGTCTGGAAGATGATCTCCGACCAGGAAGACCAAGAACGGTAACTACCGATGAAACCACCGGCAGAATCCATGACATGATAATGGAGTATCGACGACAAACTGAGCGGTACATTGCCACTGAGTTGGGCATCTCACAGGAACGTGTTCATACCATTATTCACAATGATCTTCAAATGACAAAGGTCTCTGCTCGATGGGTCCTGAAACGTCTTGGAGTCGATCACAAACGACAGCGTCTCAACATGTCAAGAGACAATCTTGGCCATTTTTCTGTAGATCCTGAAAAGTTTCTTCAGCAATTTGTGACTATGGATGAGGCTTGGATTCATCATTTTCAACCAGAAACCAAAGAACAGTAAAAGCAGTGGAAACATCATGGATCCCCACCTCCAAAGAAAGCAAGGGTAGTTCTGTCTACAGGCAACGTGATGACTTCCATCTTTTGGGATTCAGAAGATGTACTGTTGGTAGACTATCTTCAGAAGGACAGAACGGTCACCGGGGCCAGTTACGCTAATCTTGTGAAGCAACTGCGGGTGAAATTGAAGGAAAAGCGTCGAGGGAAATTGACGAGAGGAGTCATCTTTCATCAAGACAATGATCCGGTTCAGAAGTCGGCGGTGGCAATAGCTGCCATTCATAAATACGGCTTTCAGCTCCTTGAACATCCTCCTTATTCTCTAGATTTGGCCCCTTCGGACTACTATCTGTTTACCAAACTCAAAAAGGAGCCCAGTAGTCGCAAATTTGCTTCAGATGATGACGTCATTCATGCTGTAGACCACTTTCTACTGGCACAAGATGCTGACTTTTACAAAGAAGGGATCCGTATGCTCCAGGATCGCTGGACTAAGTGCATAAACCTTTAAGGGGACTATGTTGAGAAATAACCCCAAAAAGTTGTCCACAAATAATCCGTTGTACCTTATGACCTGAACATATCAATCACACCTCGTATATTATATATGTATAATCTGTTTCTCGCTTTCTTTTTTTTAAATAAACCCACGCATTATTTTGTACATAATAAGATGATGACTGGGAAACAAGACCTTGCTGCCACTGACAGCCGATCTCTGGTGATTGAAACTGATATTACATTTCTTACCTTCAATTAGCGTTCATAAATAAATAATTAGCTGTTGATTGAAAGCATCGTCGTCTACAGAGTTTCTTTACTTCCTTGTGAAGGTGTTTGTTGGAAAAATTTACTTTTCTGCAAGCTAGTTCTCCATGTAGGATAAAGGAGTGAGTTTCAGATTTTTTAAAAGCAATTTAGACATATGTTGTGGTGTTATTGTTATGTGTGTATGTATGTGTTTGGGTGACATTTTAAATATATGTGAGTGGTGGTGTAAAAAAATCTGAAATGATCTATCTATCTATCTATCTATCTATCTATCTATCTATCTATCTATCTATCTATCTATCTATCTATCTATCTATCTATCTATCTATCTATCTATCTATCTATCTATCTATCTATCTATCTATCTATCTACCTACTTGCTTGCCTACCTGCCTGTCTATCTATCTAGCTTTCTCTCTCTCCCTCTCTCTCTCTCTCTCTCTCTCTCTTCCATACTCCTTTTTATAATTTGTTCTGTCCCTTTCATTCTTTCCATTGCCATTTCCTCTCAATGTCTCTCTCTTTCTGTCTCTCTGTCTCTCTCGCTCATTCTTCATTCTTTTCTTTCACTAGCTGTTTTATTCTCTCTATCCCTCTCTCTCTCTCTCTCTCTCTCTCTCTCTCTCTTCCTGTGCCGCATTTCTCTTTCTCTCGAATGGCTCTGTCACTCTCTTATGTCAATTACTGACATAATTATACAGACTCTGTGCACGGAAATGCTATCTTACATACTACAGACACTGTACAGAAATGCTATCTTACATTATTACAGACACTGTACAGAAATGCTGTCTTACATTACTGCTCTCCTTTCATACATAACGAATGTAGAAAACAATATGTCTCCGTCATCTTAAATACATCAAACAATAGAAAGGTTTAGAAACAGAGGCCACGGTATCAAAAGAGTCCAAGTTTTCAAATCTATTAACTTTCGGCATTAGAGACTGTCTGTCGCTTTGTCTGTCTGTAAGTCTGTCTGTGTATCTGTTTGTGCAATATTAAGGAATTTAACCAGGGGTCCTACAAAATCAATATTCAGCATTTTGAAATACTACTCTACAGCACGCGAATAAAGTACCTGTTGGCTCAACTTTTTATACAAAAAATATATTATCTTTTTTATGGAAACTTCTCTGGTAACACAATCATATTTTGCTGCACGCAGTTAGTGTTAGCATAGAATGAAAATAAGAGGAGTTATCATTTAGTCCAGGTGTTTTATGTGTGGAAGAAAAAAAAATGGCTGGCTAGTTACCTGCCTTGAGTAATTTTGCTCGCCTCTGAAGTACTTCTCGCAAAATTGCACGCGAGTAAAAGTACTCACGTATAAATAAATAAATAAATAAATAAATCCTTTCTTTCAAATAAAACCAGCCTAGATATCAAGAGAACAACTCAGGGAGTTGCTTTCTGGCTTTTTTGTTATTGTTGTTTTTTTTTAAATTTCTGTTTGTGCTTCCTTCAATACTCGATTTGGGGTGGGGGAGGGGGGAATGGTGTTGCGTGGTCTCGGGGTTAAACGTTCGCCTCTAATTTGAAGTTGCTGGTTCGAATCCCGCTAGAAGTGGCAGGGATTTTTTTTTCTTCTTGTTAATCCTCTACAACAAAATTCCCCTTGTCTCTGGGTAGTGGGACCGAATGTCCTTGTGAAATGTCACGCATGTTGAAAGTCCCTTGGCAGTTGGAAACAGCGGGAAGAGTAGGGCCGTCGATCGCTGCCACGGGGCAGCATTCTAGGAAATCTACCACAGGGCACATGCCCTTGGAGTGCCTATGCTGCCTGCAACACCTGTTATAAGATGGTAAGTGGAAGCGGGGACTTTGGAAGCAGATAAAGGAAATGTTCTGACTGCGATGAATCCACTTTTCGAACAAGCGAACGATAGAGCAACAAAGAATTAAGACGTAGATGTTCGCGCACTAGTTGAGGTTACTCTCAAAAGCTTGCATTGTTATGCGTAGTTGCTGTGCTAGTTTTTAGATTAGAGAATGTTTCATTTTTGCCTATAAAAGATCTCCTGCTTTCAAGAGAGAACGTCCGTGGCTATACAGATATACAAACCCTAATCTGAAACATCTAGGAGTCTGTGCAGGATTTAGACTTGGTGAGGTCATAAGCTGCAATGCTGGATTAGAACTTGGTGAGGTCGTGAGCTGCAGTGCTGAGATTAGAACTTGGTGGGGTCATAAGCTGCAGTGTTGAGATTAGAACTTGGTGAGGCCATAAGCTGCTGTGCTGAGATTAGAACTTGACGGGGCCATAAAATGTGCTGAGATTAGAACTTGGTGGGGCCATAAGATGCAGTGCTGAGATTAGAACTTGGTGAGGCCATAAACTGCAGTGCTGAGATTAGAACTTGGTGAGGCCATAAACTGCACTGCTGAGATTAGAACTTGATGGGGCCATAAGATGTGCTGAGATTAGAACTTGGTGGGGCCATAAGATGCAGTGCTGAGATTAGAACTTGATGAGGCCATAAACTGCAGTGCTGAGATTAGAACTTGGTGGGGGCATAAGATGCAGTGCTGAGATTAGAACTTGGTGGAGCCATAAGATGCAGTGCTGGGATTAGAACTTTGTGAGATCAGAAGCTGCAGTGCTGAGATTAGAACTTTGTGAGGCCATAAGCTATGTAAACCCTGGAGCCCGCCTTGTTAAAAACAGAATTATGAAATCTTGCGAGGCCACACGGTGTGTCGGGCCCTAAGTTGTAGCTTGTTTAGTTTATGCTAAATTCCGGCACTTAAGATAGAGGCGTTTCTAAAATCCGAAATTCTAGATTGCAACGTTAGCATCAGAACGAGAACATTTTTGAGAATATATTTAAACAAAGCAGAAATTAAGAACAGGCCAAGCAAAAACTGCATTTTAGAGAACGAGAAACATAATATGCAACACATCCTTATCAATGAATATTAGAAAACGAGTCCTAAAATGCTATACTGACCCTATCTTATTGTATAGAAGTGAATCATGGACAATAGGCAGGTCTGCACAAAAATCACTGGAAACAGTGGAAATGTGGTTTATTAGAAGAATTCCCTGGACAGCAAAAATAACTTCTGGAGAATGAATGAGAAGAGCTGAAGAGACGAAAAAGTCTTGTACAAAACAAGAGAGAGAATGTACTTTCATAGGACATGCAATGAGAAGAGGGGACATTGAAAATATTATAACAACAGGAAAAATAGAAGGAAGAAGATCAAGAGGAAGACCAAGAGAAATGATACTGGACAGTCTGACAGGATGGTGTGAGAGGAGATCACCAACTGAGCTGATGGCCTGCATGAAGGATCGGGTATTCTGGAGAAGCATAATAGCCAAAGCCAGTCGGCACGGCACCTGATGATGATGATGGTGGTGATGATGATGATGATGATGATGATGATGATTGTGGTGGTGGTGGTTGATGATTATGACGACGATAATGGTGTGGTTGTCGTGACAATGATGATGGTGGTGGTGGTGGTAGTGTTGATGATGATGATGGTGGTGGTGATGGCTGTGGTGATGGTGGTGGTGGTGGTGGTGATGGTGGTGGTGGTGTTTGTGGTGGTGGTGGTTGTGGTGGTGATGGTGGTGGTGGTGATGGTGGTGGTGGTGGTGATGGTGGTGGTGGTGATGGTGGTGGTGGTGGTGATGGTGGTGGTGGTGGTGGTGATGGTGGTAGTGGTGTTGGTGGTGGTGGTGGTGGTGGTGGTGGTGGTGGTGGTGGTGGTGGTGGTGGTGGTGGTGGTGGTGGTGGTGAGTTAAATAAGAGTTAAAACTTTTTGCGCATGAACCAGGAACCTACAGTGTCACCTTTTCTTTGTCTGTGGTTTTAGAAATGACATTTTGTATTAAGAAATGTCGTGTGAAGCGAAGAAGACACTTAATACGACATAAACGCCTGTATTATTCTGCTTTCACGTTTGTTTATTATCATCAATATAATACGGGATGAGAAGAGAGAAATTTAGAAATAACATAACAATGAGATCTAAAATAAAAATGGGATTCGGAAGAAGGCTGACAGCGAAAATAACAGAGTCTGCCTCCATGATGAGATAGAAAATCAACAAACTACTCTTGGAAGACATGCATCTCAATCTAGATCCACGCAGATGCGTTTTCTAATTCCGATCCTGATAGAGACGATAATAACGACAACAGCAGCGACGTTTGTAGATAACAAGAATAGTGCCCAGTTTTAGAAGAAAACAATTTTTGTGCATCGAAAATAGAAGGAATGTCTGTTTCGGGACCGTCAATATTTTCACGGCGGGAGTCAATATTTGCTAAGAAAATTACTATATTTCCTGACAGGGCACACCGTCGATATTTTCTGCATAGAAAATGCTAAAATAGTGCAACGATAGTGCACAGATAAGCAGGCTATGTTCTGTTGAATGGGCAGATGTGGTTATAATATTATTAACGAGAATTGTCTCTTGAGCAATGTTCTTTTATATATCCACAGAGCATATATGTGAGTATATGTATATATGAATATATACACGATATATATATATATATATATATATATATATATATATACACATATTCATTTGCATGTCCATTGCCGAACTTTGCCTCCCTAACAGTACTCCTGTAGGCCTCTCGGTTGTGAGCAAGATGGCCTGCTGCTGATGCATCCATTTGCAGATCATCAACAATATCTTGCAGCCATTTTCTCTTTGGTCTTCCTCTCACTCTTTTTCCCATTATGCACCTTTCCTAGACTGTCTTCTCTGGATTATCATGACGTTTAATGTGTCCAAAATATTTAAATTTTCTATCTTTAATCCTCTTTACTAGCCAGCCTTCTTTTATATTAAGTTCTTGTAGTGTGGATATATTCGTTCTTTTTTGTGCCCATGATATTTGGAGAACTCTTCTTGAGTACTTACATTCAAAGGCATTTATGTGTTTCTCAGCTGTTTTGTTAAGTGTCCAGGTCTCACAGAATATATATATATATATATATATATATATATATATATATACATATATGCATTTAGCTTTCCGAGTCATTTCGGCCCACTGCAGCAGACAACACTTGTCTCCACTCCTCTCTGCTCTTAGTCTTCTCCAGCCAACTGTCCATTCCGAGGGCTTATATGTCTTCTTCCAGGCTGCCACGCCGCCGTTGTTTTGGCCGCCTCTTGGTCTGTCTTCCTTTGTGACTTCTGTATAAGCCTTTTTTGTCTGTCTATTCTCGTCCATCCTCTCCAAGCGCTTGAGCCATCCCAGTCTGTTGTTTTCTATAATGGTAAGTTATAAGTGGAGAATGGAAATAGTGTGTGGAATTCTTTGTTATTTCTAATTTTCCATTCTTGTGATATAGGATCTCTAACTGGTCCAAAAGCTCTTCTAAAGACTTTATTTCCAAAACTGTGTAGATATGTTTCATCCTGTTTTGTAGTGTTCCATGTTTCTGATCCAAATAAGGCTCAAATCTGCATTGTATATATTTAGTTTTGTGTTGTGGGACAGGATTTTTTTTTATTGCAACAAGTGTCTAAGGGCAAAATAAGTGTTATTTTTTGCTTATATCCTATCCCTAATTCCACCTCTTATAATAATGGAGTGTAAAACTGTGGTTGTGAGGTTTATGAATGTTTGGTTGATATAAATGTAACTGTTTCCGCTTAGTGCTACCATACTATATCACTTAAGAGTTTCTAAGAGAATTTTCACTCTTGATGTAGTGTCCTTATAAACATCCATCCCACATGATCAGGGACTTCATGCCGTCAAGTTCTTTCTGAACAAAAGACGAATCCCTTTATTCCTACGTCCACTATTCTGCGCCTTACACGACTTTAGTTTGAATTCAATGGCCTTTACTTCGATCTGATTAGTGGTGTAGCCATGGGTACCGAAATGGGCCCCAGCTGCGCACGTCTGTTCATGGGCCACTTCGAACACAAGGTTCTGGGAGCCTATAGGGGCCCCTTTCCATCGTTCTATAGACGCTACATAGATAACGGCATTGGGGTCACATCAATGCTAGAGGAAGATCTTGACAACTTTATCAGTTTTGTTAAGAAGTACAATCCTGTCATTTCTTTCACCTCCCATGTCTCTGCTACTTCCGCTAACTTTCTCGACATTGACGTTACTATCGGCCCTACCGGGCTTACTACTTCTGTCCACTATAAACCTACAGACTCTCACAGCTATCTCTTGTACTCTTCCTCCCATCCCAGATCGTACAAGGACTCTATTCCTTTTTCCTAGCTCCTTAGATGTGTGTGTGCTGAGGATGTTATTTCCAGGATCAAGGCCATAAAACGCTAGATTCCTTCCGTGAACGCGGCTATCCAGAATATGTTCTCTTGTCATCTTGGAACCTCATCAGCCATATATCGCGGCAACAAGGTCCTAAATCGCAATGTAGCTCGGACTCACGCACCACCCTCATAGCTTGGCAGTTAAAAACATACGGTTTCGCCATCCCCATCTCATCCAGACCAAGCCTGATGCACAGAAACCTTTTGGGGAACGTTCATTGGTGGCCTACAATGAACGTTCTTGTTCAAGACCCTCAAAGACGAGACCTTCAAAGATCTTTTAGTTCGAAGTCGCCTTAAGACAGATGACACTTTTTAATGATACCAGACGTTGCAGACGCCGTAGATGCAACATTTGCCCATTTGTTGTCGAGGCTAGCCAGATCTCCTTCCCTAAGTCCACGTTATCAGTTCAGGATGGCTTCACGTGCACTTCACAAAATGTTATTTATGCCATTATGTGCAAACGTTGTGATATGAAGTACATGGGAGAGACCGGTTTATGCTTAGGAGATCGTTTTCGCCAACATCTTAACGATATTTCTAAGAGGGCCTGGACACCTGTGGCTAAACATTTTTGCCTTAGCAACCACAGGTGAAAACAGGACATTTCTGTTAGTGCGATCCGCCCTTGTTCTGCTGATGTACGATCTCGGAGGGTCCTAGAATAGCTCCTTATTCTCCAGGCTGGCTGTCTCCACCCAGATGGAATTAACAATGTCTTCAGCTTCCTTTAACTTTTTAGTTTTCGACCCCCCCCCCTTTTTTTTTTACTCTTCTTTCCTGTTTTTTTTCTCCAAGCTCCCCTCCCTATCGCCACCTTCTCTTCTTCTCTGGCGGCCTATCGTACTATAGGTCTTGTCCTATTCATCAGTTTCACTTTTCTCACTGCAGGTGTTTATGTTCTTCAGTCATTATCTCTCTGCTTCCCCTTTCCATTATAACAGCTGATGGGAAATATCACAACGAAATAAAAAGCAGACGTGCTCAAGCCAAGTCAGCATTCCAGAAAATGAGAAACATCTTGTGCAACATACCCATATCAATGGAAACAAGATTCCGAGTACTTAAATGTTACATCGAGCCAGTTTTGTTTTATGGATGTGAAGCACGGTCCATGAATAAGAGAGTACGTCGAGAAATGGAGGCCATGGAGATGTGGTTCATAAGAAGGATGTTGAAGATACCATGGACAGCCAAGAAAACCAACGAAGAAGTCTTAAGAGAGGCTGGAGTTAAAAGGCAAATTATAGCAAAGATCAGAGGACATTTTCTGAGAAGGGGAAAATTGTAACACATTGTGGCAACCGGAAAAATTGAAGGAAGAAGAGACAGAGGAAGACAGAGAGAGAGAGAGAGAGAGAGAGAAGTTACTGGATGGGCTGTCAGTGTGGCTAGGAAGAAAGTCACCCGCGAATCTCATAATCAAGTCTAAAGACAGGGAATTGTGGAGAGAAATAATCGCCTACGCCACACGGCACGGCACTTGATTGATTGATTCCGCCCCTCCCCACACCTTCTTCTCTAGCGGCTATCATGTGTCTTATTGCCCTTCCCCCACCTGTTTCCCTCCCTCTCTCCGCCTCTTCTTTACGATTGGCTCTATCGGCTTATTCTTTTTGTGGCCCGCGTGGTCTCTATGCCTCGTGTAGTGGAAACGCATTTCTGTGTTTCCTAAAGTTAGATGCCACATTAATATTAGTTACATTAATAGTAGTTATACGTTTTTGTCTCGTTTGTTTATGTAATCCTCGAAAAAGGCTCACGCCGAAATATCTGACGTTGTATGTTTTTCATTTATACATTCTCATCAGACTCTCATACTTTCTATTCGTTTTTTTTTCTCACTTTACTCATCCCCTCTGCCATCTTGTAAAACTGCACCATAGACCTCTATCTACCTTTATTAGTTGACACAGTTTTACTGCAGTCGTCTCCCTCTTACAAGAGAATTCGACCACCACAGCTCTGGTTCCCTGAATCTTATTTTCTTCGTCAACAGTTATATCCCAAATACATAGCTCTACTCTCTCACCACACTTGTATCAATAAGAACGTAACATCGCAAATACATAGCTCTACTCTCTCACCACACTTGTATCAATAAGAACTTAACATCCCCAATACATAGCTCTACTCTCTCACCACACTTGTATCAATAAGAACTTAACATCCCAAATACATAGCTCTACTCTTTCATCACACTTGTATCAATAAGAACTTAACATCCCCAATACATAGCTCTACTCTCTCACCACATTTGTACCAATAAGAACTTAACACTCCAAATACATAGATCTACTCTCTCACCACACTTGTACCAATAAGAACTTAACATCCCCAATACATAGCTCTACTCTCTCGCCACACTTGTACCAATAAGAACTTAACATCCCAAATACATAACTCTACTCTCTCACCACACTTGTACCAATAAGAACTTAACATTCGAAATACATAGCTCTACTCTCTCACCACACTTGTACCAATAAGAACTTAACATCCCAAATACATAGCTCTACTCTCTCATCACACTTGTATCAATAAGAACTTAACATTCGAAATACATAGTTCTACTCTCTCACCACACTTGTATCAATAAGAACTTAACATCCCCAATACATAGCTCTACTCTCTCATCACACTTGTATCAATAAGAACTTAACATTCGAAATACATAGCTCTACTCTCTCACCACACTTGTACCAATAGGAACTTAACATCCCAAATACATAGCTCTACTCTCTCGCCACACATGTACCAATAGGAACGTAGCATCTCAAATGCTTTCAATAGAAATTGCTGCACATATAGTTTATTTAAGACAAACAATAACACACAATATTAATCCACACAAAACAGCAATACCAAGGAACTGCTAGTACACAATACACACATAATGATATATATCAAACATAGAAAAGAATAACATTGCCTTTGTCACTGTGCCACAGCAATGACAGTTCAGTAATATCCATCAAAAACAATTGTTCGATGTCCAAAAAAATATCACCATATTCAAGATACATCAACAATACATTGTATTATATTACCTCACAATATATATATATATATATATATATATATATATATATATATATATATATATATCACAAGAGGGCCCTCATAACACAATTCCATAACACTAAAAAAAAGAACTAGAAGCTGTCCACACAAAACTAAACCAGCTGGATAAAATAAAACTATATCTAACATTTCACATGGTCAACGCATATCTTGAACCATTATTTTGTTTTCATTATACTTTACAAAACTGTGTTGTCTGCAAAGACAAATCAACTGGAAGGCAAGGGGAGACCACCAACGTAGCTTCCCAAGAATATGTCCTTGAGATCATCAACCATTCAATCGAGAACGAAGTAATCGGGGACACTAGAGATGTCACCTTGTCAGACAGGGATAATCAGGTGAGACACCAGACCGCCAGCAAGCAACTTATTAAGACAATTAAGCAGTAATATTAAGAACAGCATAACATGGAACATCAGAACATTAACCGAATGACGACACTGCTCATTTGACACGTCCGAGCGTTCCAGTCTATATCACATTGTTCAACACAGTTTTCTGTTAGTGTTGCTGATACCAAAGTCCAGCCTTGGTAAAATCAGCCGTGAGAAAAACTGCTCAACAACTTAATACTCGGCAAATTAATACTCGGCAAATTTATAGTCAAAAAAAATTAAAACTCCTCAAAATAATACCTGGCAAATTTATAGCCATCAAATTAAAACTGCTCAAATTAATACCTGGCAAATTTATAGTCATCAAATTAAAACTCCTCAAATTAATATCTGGCAAATTTATAGTCATCAAATTTAAATCTCCTCAAATTAATACTTGGCAAATTTATAGTCATCAAATTAAAACTCCTCAAATTAATAACTGGCAAATTTATAGTCATCAAATTAATACCTGGCAAATTTACAGTCATCAAATTAATACTCAGCAAATTAATACCTAAACGAACTGAAAACCGTCGTCAAAGACCAAGAAAAAAATCTGCTGTCACAACCTGCAACTTAACGAAACAAAGTGAGAAGACAGAAAAGGGATCGTTGAAAAAGTATACATTATACTTCCATCAATAAACTAAAACAGCCTTACCTAAAGAAGGGGAATCTGCCCGAGCGTCCTAACACATGAGTCTATACAGCCAGAAATCTAGCCATTTTATTCTCTAGTACGATTAAGCTGTGCGAAAAGAACATTTGTTTTTAATTAGAAAGGCTAAGAATTTTGTAGTTCTATTTTGTAGTTTTTGTTTTTTTTTTTTAGTTCTTAGCACTCGTCTAGCAACCGAATGGTCGAGGGTTCAAATCCCCAGCTGAGTGGGCTTTTTTTTTTTTTCTTACCAATACGGCCCCGAGGTTCACCCAGCCTAGGAAAATGCGTACCAGAGAAATCTGGGAAGGTAAAGCGGCCAGGCATAATACTGACCACATCACACGTTCATGTGCCGAAGGTCATGGAAAATACGAGCCTAACACCATATTCCCCAGTATGCCTTAATGGCATGGAAATGGGAAATTTACCTTTTTACCTATTTTATAGCATTACAATTCTTTTTATTTTTCGCTTTTTTGTGACTGGTTTTATCTCCTGAAATCTTCTCCTTGTACAGTGAAAACATGATTAGAAATATAGAGAACATGCCAGGAATATCAGTTGGCGGGTACAACCTTAACAACTTAAGATATGCAGACGACACAGTCCTAATTGCTAAAAGTGAAAGGGAGCTACAGGCTCTTCTGGACGTCGTGGTTCGTGAAAGTAAAAATAAAGGTCTCAGCCTGAACAAAACGAAGTGATGGTCATCTCAAAGAAAAGAATACCACCAAAATGTAGAATTACCATCGATGGCACAAATCTGAAACAAGTTGATAGATTCAAGTACTTAGGAACGATTATAACAACTGATGGGAAATGTCACAACGAAATAAAAAGCAGACGTGCTCATGCCAAATCAGCATTCCAGAAAATGAGAAACATCTTGTGCAACAGATCCGTATCAGTGGACACAAGATTCCGAGTACTTAAATGTTACATCGAGCCAAGCTTATTTTAACGGTGTGAAGCATGGTCTATGAGTAAGAGAGTACACCGAGAAATGGAGGCCATGGAGATGTGGTTTATCAAAAAGATGTTGAAGATACCATGGGCAGCCAAGAAAACCAATGAAAAAGTTTTAAGAGAGGCTGGAGTTAAAAAGCAAATTACAGCAAAGATCAGAAGCAGATAAGCGAGATTTATAGGACATTTCCTGAGAAGAGGAAAAATGGAACACACTGTGGCAACTAGAAAAATTGAAAGAAGAAGAGACAGAGGAAGACAGAGAGAGAAGTTACTGGATGGGCTGTCAGTGTGGCTAGGAAGAAAGTCACCGGCCGATCTCATAATCAAGTCTAAAGACAGGGAATTGTGGAGAGAAATGATCGCCTACGCCACGAGGCATGGCACTTGAATGGTCATGCTATATCTGCAGGCCCGTCGCCCTGACGAGGTATGTTGTCTTATCCAGAGCTGGGTGGGAGCCCCAGAGCTTTTCTCGTGCAGTACTGTGCTCCGAGGGTTGAGTAGATTAGACAGCCCTGCATGATATGCTCTGGTGTCTGGATAACAAACCCACAGGGACATTCGTTCGTGAGTGATATTTGAAGACAACAGAGGTGGCTCAGGAGTCTACAGTGTCCCGTTCTTAGACGGAGAAGTGTAGATTTGCTGCTTAGTTTGATCATAATTTATATTGTTTATTACTATAAAGGATCTGCCCTCGTTAAATCGCCTGCAGTAAAGAGAGATTTCGAAGCATTCAAGAAATCTCTTTATGACCTTGCTCGTAATGAATCTTCTTGAACTGCTGACTTGGGACTCTTAAAGTTGAATTGCATAACGTCATAGTTTTTTGTTTTTTTTTATTTGAAAATCCTGTAGTGACCTAAATTTTGACATTTTGAGCTAACTCCACTACTTAACGAGCATGTTGATCTACATCATGCTTTAAGCTGAGGCATGAATGGCAGAATGTTAGATGGGCATACATGGCCAGTTCTTCACCTTTTTGAAATGTTCGCTTACTCGTTGCTGCTAGTAAAAGCAAGGCTTGATTGCCAGTAGCACTGATTTTTACCGGCCTCCCCCCCCCCCCCCGAAATATTGTCGTTCACTGGCCGTTATGCTAATGCTATCTCTTACACACAGTTCAGTGTTGTTCTTTAAAGTCTGTCTAAACGAGAGAGTAAAGTAAGTTGTCTAGTCCTGAGCAGTTGATCATTTGGCTAGAGACAAAAAAGAAAAAAAAATCTTGTGAAACTCGCCAAATTAAATTTATAGGATAAACGCCAAATCAAGCAGACATGGATATGCCAAGGCAAAACAAAATCGCGAGGTTGTAAGAGACCTTTCTATAGACTTATGAAAGTAATAATTCTGAAGATGTCATAGTAATAGATAACTGTGGATCCGCTAAACTCCGTTATCAGTACAGAGAGTTAATGGTTTGTTGGAATCAGCAAAGAATGTAAATAGTTAATTATATGTGCAATGAAACAAAATACACACAATTAATTAGCTGTTTGGTTGGCTCGGTGGTTAGGTGCTCTGTCTACTAATCCAGTGGAACCCGGTTCAGATCCCAGCACCGGGGATTTTTTTCCGGTACCACCAAACCAAAAATATCCCGGGATCCACCCAGTCATTCAGTCATTTGCATATCCCTTGCGGAACCTGCCTCCTAACAGCACTCCTGTTGGCCTCTCGGTTGTAAGCAAGATGGCCTGCTGCTGATGTCTCCATCTGCAGATCATCAACGATGTCTTGCAACCATCTTCGCCTTCCTCTTCCTCTCTTTATTTTTTCCCATTATGTACCCTTCCAAGACTGGCTTCTCTAAATTCTCATAACGTTTAATATGTCCAAAATATTTAAGTTGTCTCTGTTTATCTTCTTTACTAGCCAACATTCTTCAATATTAAGTTCTTCTAGTGTGGATATATTTGTTCTTTTTTTGTGTCCATGATACTTGAAAAATTCTTCTGTACCATTTACATTCAAAGGCATTTATGTGTTTCTCAGCTGTTTTGTTAAGTGTTTCACAGGCATATGTTGCGATAGGAAAGATGCATTCCCTTAAAAATCTTATTTTTGCAGTTCTGTCTGTTCCTGTCCACCAGATTCTTTAGTTGTTTTATTTATTTATTTTTTTTTTTGTCAAGAGTGATAGATGTCCTCCTTTTAATTTCTCTCATTGTATCCACCCAGTCTCTAAAAACTGGTACCAGAGAAATCTTGAAAGGTAAATACAGCCAAGTGTGATGCTTGGAAGTACGGTCCTAACGCTTAATGGCATGTAAACAGGAGTTTTACCATTACTTTTTATACACAATTAATTTTTAAAAAGTAAATGCTGCTTCTAGTAATGAATCTTTCATTGCATAAACTAAAATATCGTTTAAAATTCAAACTAATGCGGAACTTGCCAAGATTACGTCTATGGAAAGAAATGAAGAACTGAACTGATTTGTGAATCATATTGTTTATTGCTCAATGAACTATATTGATCTAGAGCCAACATTGTTTATCGGGCAGTGCATTATGTTCTACGCTGATACCTCCGTGTTCAATAATGCAGAGTAAAAATACCGTATACCTCCTGTGTAACTATTTATCCAACGTGTTTGTCGTTCCTGGAATCTGCCTCTCTGGTAAGTATAAACAGTTCAAACACAGAATCACATTACTGGGCAATGTGATTGGTTGGGAGAGACATGTTTCTCTCTACAAAGACAGCCCACTGAGTGCTAGGCGGGCCTTAACATGTTTATCTTGTTCTGATTAGTTTCTTTTTAAATAAAGTTTTATTTTATTGTCAACAATATTCAAGTTCAGAAACTCTCTGAATTGTGCAATCTGCTGGTAACTCACATGACGACAGCACAGCAGTAGTGTAGCTACCCAGCGAGTGGCAAAGTTAACACTGTATTTACAGTAATATATTACAACTTGTAATAAATAGACACTAAAATGTAGCAAAAAAGGTGTGAAATCCCATTTTCCATGCCATTAAGGCATACTGGGGATGCGGTGTTAGGTCCGTGTTTCCAAGACCTTCGGCACATGAAAGTGTGACGTGGTCAATATCACGCCTGGCCGACTGTACCTTTCCAGACTTATTTGGTGCCCATTTTTGTTTAGGCTGGGTGGAGTCCGGGGACTATGTAATAAATAAAAGAGATAAATACAGCGGCTTATCTTAAACAAGACCTGCTTGTTGAGTTGCTTGTTGGACAGACTTACTGGTGAATTACTGTGAAGTGGGGGGGGGGAGGGATGGAGGGTTGCTATTCTCTGCTGTTGAATCCTGTAAATTTATGTAACAAAAGACGAGGATGGTTGTGTTACGTTGCCCTCTTTATGTGCTTTTTTTTTCTAGTAGTTTAAAACAATAAATCTAGTTTCTACTGCTTCGTGAATGCTCTCTTTTCAAACAGTGACTGTTCCTAATTTGCCACAATAGCACACGTGGACTACCTCGCCTCTTTCTGCATTATAAATATTATTTTCAAGCAATCCCAACTGTTTCTTGTTTCTTTACGGTTAAAACATCTGATAGCCCATAACTGCGCTGTGCTTCGCCGTCCCCTACGTCTTCAACATGCCCGTAACGAGTTACTGTAGTGAGATCATCATTTTGAGCGCCTGGAAGTCCTTTAACATTTTCATGTTCAACTTTCCCAGATCCCGCCAGCTTTGATAGTTGAGTGCACCTGGCAATGGTTTCTGTTATTTACCTTAAGGTGTTCAATACCTTCAGAATCACAAACTTAAGTGAGGGGGTACGTTTCCTTCCAACGCGATGAAAACATTGTTTGGATACATCCTTTCAAGCTTCCACAAGGTCATCGATGCCACTTTTATATCATATTTCTTCCAAGCTTCCACAAGGTTGTTGATGCCACTCTTACATCATATTTCTTCCCAGCTTACACAAGGTTATCGATGCCACTTTTATATCATATTTCTTCCAAGCTTCCACAAGGTCATCGGTGCCACTTTTATATCATATTTCTTGCAAGCTTCCACAGTGTCATCGGTGTCACTCTTATATCATATTACTTCCAAGCTTCCACAAGGTTATCGACGCCACTTTTATATCATAATTCTTCCAAGCTTCCACAAAGTTATCGATGCTACTTTTATATCATATTTCTTCCAAGCTTCCACAAGATCATCGATGCCACTTTTATATCATATTTATCATATTTCTTCCAAGCTTCCACAAGGTTATCGATGCCACTTTTATATCATAATTCTTCCAAGCTTCCACAAAGTTATCGATGCCACTTTTATATCATATTTCTTCCAAGCTTCCACAAAGTCATCGATGCCACTTTTATATCATATTTCTTCCAAGCTTCCATAAGGTTATCGATGCCACTTGTATATCATATTTCTTCCAAGCTTCCACAAGGTTATCGATGCCACGTTTATATCGTAATTCTTCCAAGCTTCCACAAGGTCATCGACGCCATTGTTATATCATATTTCTTCCAAGCTTCCACAAGGTCATCGATGCCACTTTTATATCATATTTCTTCCAAGCTTCCACAAGGTCATCGACGCCACTGTTATATAATATTTCTTCCAAGCTTCCACAAGGTCATCGGTGCCATTGTTATATTATGTTTCTTTGAAGCTTCCACAAGGTCATCGGTGCCACTGTTATATCATATTTCTTTCAAGCTTCCTCAAGGTCATCGGTGCCACTGTTATATCATATTTCTTTCAAGCTTCCACAAGGTCATCGGTGCCACTTTTATATCATATTTCTCCCGAACCTCTGTTACTGTTTCAGCAGTTTCCCCTTCAGTAGTCCAGGTCAGTATCTCAAATATTTGGTTTAAGTAATAAGCTTTCAATATTGCAGTCACATTTTGACCTAGTGGCTGCAATAGAGACGCAGTACAAAAAAAAAAAAAAGCTGAATTTCACATTTGGGTCGAGCTTATGTATCATGGGTGGACGGCTTGGTCATCATCATCATCATGTGCCGTGCCGACTGGCGTTGGCTATTATGCTTCTCCAGAGCACGCGATCCTTCATGCATGCCATCAGCTCAGTTGGTGATCTCCTCTCACACCATCCCGTCAGACTGTCCAGTATCATTTCTCTTGATCTTCCTCTTGATCTTCTTCCTTCTATTTTTCCTGTTGTTATAATATTTTCAATGCCCCCTCTTCTCATTGCATGTCCTATGAAAGTACATTGTCTCTCTCTTATCTTTTTGACAAGGTTTTTTGTCTCTCCAACTCTTCTCATACATTCTTCATTAGTTATTGGTACAATATCTATAATTATTAAAATTTTAAAAGTAAAGTTATTTTCTTCCGATAATAATTTTCTATTGTACCAAAATAATATTCGGCAAATATTTCATGGCACATTTGAACTGTTATCAACCTTTTTTTCCGCTATGTTTGTAGCTACACAAGGCTGGATTTTGCAAATCCCTTTAAAGTCCACCGACTGTTGGAGCGATAAATCATGAAAGGTTTAAGCTTAAAGTCTCCGCTGACAATGGAAAGAACTAAACATCGCTGTTATTCGATCTCCTTTTGCAGCTTTAAATCCAGGAGCATGATTCTCATTCTTTGAAATGTAAATCATTGAAGGCATACGTTTAATGTGCAGACCTGTTTCATCAAAATTAAAAATTTGATCCAAGGTATAACCTTCTTCTGTTATTTTCTTCATCACTGGAGGATATTATCTGCAACTTCCTAAGCTAGCACTTGCAGGTTTTCCCGTCAAGCGAAATATTATGGAAATTTTGCTGTTTTTTTTTAAAATTGTAACCCCTAAACTAGCCACTGCTAGGAGCAAAAGGGGAATAACGTCTGCTGGATATGGAGATTGGTTTCTATTTTTAAAGACCATCAAATACAGCAAGTGTTTTCTGTTCTACTATGAGAAGAGTTGTCCTTGTGTGTGCGTGTGTGTTTTTTAAAAATTTGTTTGATCTTAAATTCACTCACTGAACAATGTTTCCAGTTCAATATCTTTGTTCTTATTAACATAGCAGTACAAGGAGTTAACCACTCGGCGACATACCAAGACACAACAAGTTAAACACCAGCTGGAAAACAGACATGAAAATAGAATCAAGACCCCCCCCCCCCCAATTCATCAACTACAGAGATACCAGCAAACTATAATATTTCGACTAAGAATGGAAGACTGTAGACTTCTAAGCCACCTCTGTCGCCTTAAAAAAAAAAAAAAATGAGGGTCCCTGAGGCTTTGGGATCCAGCCACCAGAACACATCCCGTAAACCTATTCAACCTACCCAAACCTCCGAGCAGAGATCTGCCCCGAGGGAGAGGAACTGGAAGAAAAGTTATGGGGCCCACACTCAAGCCTTGAGAAGATGGGCGGACTTTGTCAGGGCAATAGGGCTGCAGATTTAGCATGGCCAAACTTTCTCGAAAGATGAAGAAGAAGAAGAAGAAGAAGATGATGATGATGATGATGATGAAAATGTTGTTTCATTAATAGTTGTTTAAAGGAGGAGGAGGAGGAGAAGAAGAAGAAGAAGAAGAAGAAGAAGATGAAGAAGAAGAAGAAGAAGCACTGCTTCATTAATAGCTGTTTAAAGGAGAAGAAGAAGAAGAAGAAGAAGAAGAAGAAGAAGAAAGAAAGAAAGAAAGGAAGGAAGGAAGGAAGAAGAAGTGCTGCTTCATTAATAGCTGTTTGCTTCATGTTCTCAGTGTTGCTTCTGATGCTACATAAAGTTGCCTCATTGATGCCGGTAGCTCTCACAATATCACATGTCCTCTCATTTCTTTCAAAAATGCTTTGTTATATCAAGTTCTTTTCTTTATACGCTAACAGTTTTTCTTGTGCCCTCCCTGCTTTTCATGCCTAAACTTTGATGCTTATCTACTGTTTACGTGAACTATTTATTTGTAAGTTTCTTCATGTTAAACATTAAATCACAAAATGTTTATAATAATCAAATGTGAAAAAAAAATCACAGTATATTGTTATATCTTCATGCGAAATCAAATAATGCTTTCGAATTTTCACTTAAAATATTAATAATCAAAAGAAGTTTCTAATCATCAGTTATTTGCTAAGGGGCGAATGCAAGTTATTTGATATATTCACGCAAACTCATTTGATGATTGTAGCATTTAAAGTATTTTCTTTTCTCTTTCAAGAGAAGAAAGTCCAAAGTTGTTTCTTCTTTCAAACTTGGCAAAATATGTGAATAGTTTCTTTAAAATTCACTTTTTTTTTCGTTCTCTTCTTCTCAAGTGACAGACTAGACAAATGTCATTTGAGATATACTTGATTTTTTTATCAAAATTATCTGCTTGCTGCGATCAAGTGTTTTTTTTTTGGATTTTTTTAAAACTTTAATGAAGTCTGCCTTCGGGTTTCACGGCGGTTTTCCTTCAGTTTTTTTTTTTTTGTGCACATGCTTCAAACAGAGTAGTTTCTCCTTTCTTCAGCGTAGTTTCTCCTTTCTCCAGCATAGTTTCTCCTTTCTTCAGCGTAGTTTCTCCTTTCTTCCTCCTTTCTTCAGCGTAGTTTCTCCTTTCTTCAGCGTAGTTTCTCCTTTCTGCAGTGTAGTTTCTATTTACTCCACCATAGTTTCTCCTTTCTCCACCATAGTTTCTCTTTTTTCAGAAGTAGTTTCTCCTTTCTCCAGCGTAGTTTCTTCTTTCTCCAGTGCAGTTTCTGATGTCTTCAAAGTAGTTTCTTCTATCTCCAGGGTAGTTTATTCAAAGTAGTTTCTTCTATCTCCAGGGTAGTTTCTTCAAAGTAGTTTCTTCTTTCTCCAGTGCAGTTTCTCCTGTCTTCAAAGTAGTGTCTTCTTTCTTCAGTGTAGTTTCTCCTCTCATCAAAGTAGTTTCTTCGTTCTGGAGCGTAGTGTGATGACAGGTCAAGAAAAATAAGGGCACTAACACCCGAACCAACAATAGAAGAAGTTTTATGGCCAATAAAGAATCTGAAAAATGGTAAATCACAAGGAAGAGGATCAAGAGATCATATATTCAATCTAAGATTAATAATAGAGAAATGCAGAGAGTTTGATGTGAATCTATATTTATCCTTTATAGACTACTCAAAGGCATTTGATTGTGTACAACACCAGAAACATTGGGAAATAATGGAAAAAATGGGATTTCCAACACATTTGACACAACTAACATCACTGCTGTATCTAGACCAACAAGCAGCAGTAAGAATAAATGGTGAAACAACAACTTGGTTTGACATAAAACAAGGGGTCCGTCAGGGGTGCATATTGTCACGCTATTTATTTAACTTGTATACTGAAAATATAATGAGGAATGTTAGAGAAGATATAGACAAAGAATATTACGATGTCATAACAATTGGAGGTTATGAAATACCAGAGATTAGATATGCTAATGACACAGTTTTACTGTCCACAACACAAAGAGGAATGGAAAAACTAATTATGTCTGTCCGTAAGAACAGCGAAGAGCTGAACCTCTATCTTAATGCGAAGAAAATTAAATTGATGACAACTGACAAAACAAACAAGGCAACTGAAATATATATCAATGAGGAAAAATTGGAAGAAGTGGAGAGTTTTGAATATCTTGGATCACTACTAACTAATAATGGAGATACAATGAGGGAAATTAAAAGGAGGACATCTATCGCTCTTCAGAAAGTAAAACAACTAAAGAATCTGTGGAGAGGAGCAGACAGAACTACAAAAATAAGATTTTTAAGGGCATGCATCTTTCCCATCGCAACATATGCCTGTGAGACGTGGACATTTAACAAAACAGCTGAGAAACACATAAATGCTTTTGAATGGAAATGCTACAGAAGAGTTCTACAAATATCGTGGACACAAAAAATAACAAATATATCTATACTACAAGAACTTAATATTGAAGAAGGCTGGCTAGTAAAGAGGATTAAAGAGAGAAAACTTAAATATTTTGGACACATTAAACGTCATGATAATTTAGAGAAGACCGTATTGGAAGGATACATAATGGGAAAAAGAAAAAGAGGAAGACCAAAACGAAGATGGCTGCAAGACATCGTTGACGATCTGCAAATGGATGCATCAGCAGCAGGCCATCTTGCTCACAACCGAAAGGCCTACAGGAGTGCTGTTTGGGAGGCAAAGTTCCGCAAGGGACATCCAAATGAATGAATGAACACCATATCCCTATGTGCCCCTGAGGCATGACATGACATATTATTATTTTATAAGGAATATATTATTATTTTATAAGGAATATATTATTATTTTATAGGGAATATATTATTATTTTATAAGGAATATATGATTATTTTATAAGGAATATGTTATTATTTTATAATGAATATATTATTATTTTATAAGGAATATATTATTATTTTATAATGAATATACTATTATGTGCCGTGCCGGATAGTCATGCTTCTCCATCTTGTTCGAACCTTGACGTTTCTGATCAGTTCAGATTCTTTCTCTTTTCAGTGCTGCTTGGTCAGTCCGCTGAGATACTGTCTTGGCCTTCCTCTCCCCCTTTTTAACTTGAAATTTTCCAGTCATTATTGGCTTCTCTAGCTTCTGTCTTCTCACGACATGGTCAAAAAATTCCCACTGTCTTTTCCCTAAAAATTTTATCTTTTTTATATTACCATTGTTTCTGTCTTGTTGCTGTTTAGCTCTAAACCTCTTCTTATTGCTCTCTTTAATAATCTTATTCACAAGTTTCTGCAAACTGCTTTCACTTTTTTATATTAGAACAGTGTCATCCGAATTTTCTCATGTGCTTGGTATTATGGGCTACTATTAATTCCTTTCACATCCTTAATGCCTCTCATGATGTTTTCACCTGTTAGATGAGAATAGATCAGGTGACAATACACACCCTTGTCTTATGCTTCTTTTTTATATCCTGATACCCTCCTATGTCATTGTTTACTCTTACTACAGCTCTTTACTTCTTAGCTGATTAACTGTGTAGTGCTTACCATCGGCGATGCCTAGATGTACAATGTTTATTATCGGCAATTTCCAGATCTACTTACATTTTCGTTCGATCTCGTCGTGTGGTGGCATTCTCACTAAAACAATGTCTGAAATAACCTTCTGACTACTTCTACAGTCCACGTAATAGGTCTAGATGTACTTGGTGTACATTCAGGAAGAGTGGTCGGGTCACAGAACATGTCCTTATGCCTCCGAAATGACACCAAATACTGAAATTTCTCCGTTAAAACATCGATTTCGCTCGGTTGTTAGCTACGCTTTGGATTAAACTATGAAAGGTCACCAGACATGCCCAGATAAATCGTGTGCAATAAAATAGTGCACAATAGTTTTACGTTGCAACGAAACAAAATCGCTATAACGACCATGGCAGGCACTAGACTAACAGAACAGGGAAAGAGTAGTTTCTCATATCTTAACTATCTATATCAGTGTTTCCCAGGCTTGTTCGGGCTGTCGCTCCCTTTTATCTCAGACCACGTGCTCAACACCCTCCCCCCCCCCCCAACCTCTCCCAGTTATGTACTATTCATACGATGGTAAACTAGGATATGCATTACACAACTAAAAACTTCAAGAACCACGCCAACTTAACAATGTGAAGGAGTACATTTATAGCTCACCTACTGCATTATTTTCTTGATTTTAACGTGATGGGTGAGTTTCGTGTAATGGCACAAGTTTCTCAATATCAGATTGAAAAGTGCTAATAGGAAGGTAGTACCGCCCCCATCTGTTGCTTCGTTTTCCATCAACGCTTCACTACTGCCTCCTTTTCTTCCACTACCCCGCCTCCTCCCCGACACTTTCTCCACCCCCCCCCCCCCCCCCCGTACTATCCAACGCCGACTTTTGGAAACACTGCTTCATATTAGGGGTTTTTTTTCTGCGTGTTAGTATCTGTATCATATCGTCATGTCTAACTCTGTCAAAAGATTTCGTTTATGTATAAATCTTTGTTTACTACTTCTAGCGATCCTTTATTATAGTTATTAATATAAAAACCGCATTACTTGTGCTTTATCCCTCAAACAAAACTACATACATTGTTCTTCTGTAATTTCAGTTTTTTAAAAAAAATCTTATTTCGTATTCTCAGGTTAATGATTTGTGATGTGGCTCATTAAACTGACTGTGCAATGTTGATTACATTCTGTTGTTCATGATTTCTTTAGAACTGCAATGATAATTGATGTGAATAGATCTGATGGTATATGCCCTGTGTCATAGACCATACTTAGGAGGCTTGTTCATTTTTTTGTTTATGCCAATATCTCCTAGTGTCATGATCATTTCTCTTGCGATGTGTCTGACCCAGGTGCCTTCCTTGCCTGCTATTTGGTTGAGAGCATTTTTTTTTTTTTTTACTTCCATTTCCAACATTGGTGGTCTTTCATTATTCATGATGACACACTGAACAGCTCATTTCTCTGATCATTAAACAGGTCTTTTACGTGCTCTGCACATCTCTATGGTTTCCTCATTTTCCATAGTAAGTTTAACATCCTTTTTCTTTTCAAACAGTATGTTGTTTTGCTTTTTCTTTTCCCACAGGGTCATTTTAACTTTTTATGAAATTCTTTTCACACATGGTTATTTTATCTTTTTATGAAATTCTTTTCACACAGGGCTATTTTAACCTTTTATGAAATTCTTTTCACACAGGGCTATTTTATCCTTTTATGAAATTCTTTTCACACAGGGTTATTTTATCCTTTTATGAAATTCTTTTCACACAGGGCTATTTTAACCTTTTATGAAATTCTTTTCACACAGGGTTATTTTATCCTTTTATGAAATTCTTTTCACACAGGGCTATTTTATCCTTTTATGAAATTCTTTTCACACAGGGCTATTTTATCCTTTTATGAAATTCTTTTCACACAGGGCTATTTTATCCTTTTATGAAATTCTTTTCACACAGGGCTATTTTATCCTTTTATGAAATTCTTTTCACACAGGGCTATTTTAACCTTTTATGAAACTCTTTTCACACAGGGCTATTTTATTTTTTATGAAATTCTTTGTCATTATAAAACTGCCTTTTCACTCTCATCACTTTCATCTAATAGCCACCTCCCTTTAACTTCCTTCTGCCGACTTCTTATTTCTTTGTTATCTCTTCATACATTGCTTGGATATTTTTGTTCTCTCTCCTCTTCTCCAACAATTCAGAAATGCCATTTGTCATCGATTTTTCTTGGCTTATCTATGCTACTTTGGCGCTGATGCCACTAATACTTGGTGAAATGGTTCTTTTAAGGTTTCTCATTTATCATGTATATCTTGAAATAATATTTGATAATCTAAGATTGCATAATATCTACAAGATGTTATTAACTTATACATTGAACTTCTCTTTTCATTTATTATCTGTTTCTAACACATCTACATTTAGTTTAGAGATTCTGGACATTTCTTAAACAGTCTTCACTTTTAATCTTAACTTTGGAATTACTAATCTGTGGTCACTGTGACAATCTGCTCCAGGAACTGTCGTAGCCACCAGAAGAACATTTATGAATCTTCTTCTGGTATGAACATTACGGTCGGTCAAAAATTCGTCACGTTTTCCCGATACCCTAATTCCAGTCAAGGCTCTCCTTTTTGTACGATCTACTGGCAGTTGTAATGTCATACTGAGGTCATGTGCTACGTCACGCTGGGGTCATGTGCTGCGTCACGCTGATGTCATGTGCTGCGTCGCGCTGAGGTCATGTGCTGCGTCACGCTGAGCACGTGCATACCTATTCTGAGGCAGTGAATCGTGAGATGAGTGGTCTGCATGAAGGAAAGATGGCTGACATCAAGGTTATCGTTCGCGTTCTCCTCCAAGCATTGTTGGAAGAAAGGGCAGAATGCCCCTGCAGCTGCCTGTGAAATCTGCAGTGTGGAAAGGGGAAGGAACATTTGATGACAGCACTGCAAGGAAATGGTTCCAGGGGTTCAACTCTGGCGAGACCGACATCAAAGACAAGCCCAAGTCGGGACGCCACTCAGCCACCAACGATGAAGCGCTGCAGCAAGCTGGTGGAAACAGTTCCAGTACCGGTACTCGGCGCTCATCAGCCCAGACGGGCCCATCTCAGGGCACCATCATTGGGCATGTGCGAGAGCTCTGCTTCAGCAGCAGGCGGGGCTCGACGTGTCCCCCACGATCTCATTCCCCAGCAAGCACAGAGACATGATGACGTCTGTCGCCAACTGTTGACTAACTCACACGACAAAAGGATTCTCTGGCACATCGTCAATGGGGACATAAGAAGAAAAAAAAGGATTCCCCTGCTGTGCCCCAACACAGGTACCCGGTGTCTCCAGCTAGGCCAGGTGGCAGAGGTGGTTGTCCGACGACCCCGGTTCGAGAAGTTGTTTTTGTGCAGCAGGGAAATTCGCCGCAAAAACGTGACGGACTCTTTGACTCGACAAAGTATATTTTATCTGGTTTCGGGTCTTATTGCCTGGACTTTTCCAAAAGGATATTGTGGGTATTGTTATTTCTTCCTGGATATTGCTGGTGCCAGGTATTGACAATGACTGTACCATGGCTTTTTGCCCAACCAGCCAGTTTTGTCTCCTTTGTCTTTAAGTTTTCCAAGACCATAAGTTTCTACTGTCTGACCTTCTGGTTGGTCTCCTATTTTAGGATTGAAATCCCCCATTGTTACAGTTAATTCATATTGTTTGCATTGTTTCATTCCTGTGTTCAAGTGACCACAAAATTCGTCCACTTTCTCTTGTGAGCTATCGTCTTATGGGGCAGAGGCCTGTATAAGGTAAATGTCGATAGGCTTGCCATACAGTTTGACTAGTAGCACCCTGTCTTTCCAGAGACACCTCATATAATATGCACGTGTTAGATTACTGGTTCTAAACTTTTTTGACCGTGGACTCCCTTTCTAGGCTGAGAAAAGCTGTGGATCACTTATTAAAAATAATGTAATAAACACAAGTTATTTTAATGATCAATACGTAATCCATTTACTGGTTTATGGACCCCAAAGTAAGAACCACTATGCTAGATACTCCGTGGTAAGTTCTATAACTCTTGGAAATAAAAATAGATTTCAGCTAGTAACTTTAACCTACCGAAGTTCAACTTCTCTCAGGACAAAGCTCAAATTCTTTCATAGCCAAGTTCAATTTTTCTTGCTGCCAATTTCAGCTCCTCTCATGGCAAAAGTTCAACTCCTCTCACGGCCAAGTTCAGCTTCTCTCGTGACTTAGTTCAGCTTCTCTCACGGCCAAGTTCAGCTTCTCTCACGGCCAAGTTCAGTTTCTCTCACGACTTAGTTCAGCTTCTCTCACGGCCAAGTTCAGCTTCTCTCACGACTTAGTTCAGCTTCTCTCACGACTTAGTTCAGCTTCTCTCACGGCCAAGTTCAGTTTCTCTCACGACTTAGTTCAGCTTCTCTCATGGCCAAGTTCAGCTTCTCTCATGGCCAAGTTCAGCTTCTCTCACGACTTAGTTCAGCTTCTCTCACGACTTAGTTCAGCTTCTCTCACGACTTAGTTCAGCTTCTCTCACGGCCAAGTTCAGTTTCTCTCACGACTTAGTTCAGCTTCTCTCACGGCCAAGTTCAGCTTCTCTCACGACTTAGTTCAGCTTCTCTCACGACTTAGTTCAGCTTCTCTCACGGCCAAGTTCAGTTTCTCTCACGACTTAGTTCAGCTTCTCTCACGGCCAAGTTCAGCTTCTCTCACGACTTAGTTCAGCTTCTCTCACGACCAAGTTCAGCTTCTCTCACGACTTAGTTCAGTTTCTCTCACGGCCAAGTTCAGCTTCTCTCACGACTTAGTTCAGCTTCTCTCACGACCAAGTTCAGCTTCTCTCACGACTTAGTTCAGTTTCTCTCACGGCCAAGTTCAGCTTCTCTCGCGACTTAGTTCAGCTTCTCTCACGGCCAAGTTCAGCTTCTCTCACCGCCAAGTTCAGTTTCTCTCGCGGCCAATTTCAGCATCTCGCACGATTTAGTTCAGCTTATTTCACGACTAAGTTCAGCTTCTCGTACGGCTGAGTTCAGCTTATCTCACGTCTAAGCTCAGCTTATCTCACGTCTAAGCTCAGCTTATCTCACGTCTAAGTTCAACTTATCTCACGTCTAAGTTCAGCTTATCTCACGTCTAAGCTCAGCTTATCTCACGTCTAAGCTCAGCTTATCTCACGTCTAAGTTCAGCTTATCTCACGTCTAAGTTCAGCTTATCTCACGTCTAAGCTCAGCTTATCTCACGTCTAAGCTCAGCTTATCTCACGTCTAAGCTCATCTTATCTCACGTCTAAGCTCCGCTTATCTCAAGTCTAAGCTCAGCTTATCTCACGTCTAAGCTCAGCTTATCTCACGTCTAAGCTCAGCTTATCTCACGTCTAAGTTCAGCTTATCTCACGTCTAAGTTCAGCTTATCTCACTGCTAACTCCAACAATATTAGATAAACCATGTCAAACGTTACAGTGTAACAATGTCCATTCTTTTTAGCCTGGCACCATCCTTCTTCACGTCGGACCCCCTCTTCTCTTTATGTAACACACCATTCCTGTGAAATGTTGCATCCACAACGCACAATCATTAACTGACTCTTCTTCTGGCCTTGAGGCAGAGTGAAAATGTGTTTTCTTGAATGACTTGCAGATATCATAGTATCTCAGTTTTAGTTTTCTTTTTTCCTGGCTCTCTTATTGAATTTTGTTTACATATTTGCTTTCCGATGCAGCTGTCAGTTGTTTCTTCAAGCAACAATGCTAGTTTTTGTTTATGTGTGTGTGTGTGTTATCAATGCGTCAATTTTCCAGGATCTTTGAGATTTTCAATCTTTGTCCTAATATTTGATATTCATTTATTTTTAAATGCAGAGACTCTAGAAAACTGTTAAGTATTTTCTCGTGAGCTGAATATAACGCGATGTCTTTGTTTGCTTCCGATTCATTTGTTCTAGTTAAATAGTGCCTGTGTGTCCAGTGTTGAGCTTCTTTTGTTATTCATCTTCAGTGTTGAGCTTCCATTGTTCCGATGTTTAGCATTAAATCTTGTTTTTGTTGCTGAATATCTTTAATGACAATCTGGTATTGTTTCGTGTATTTAGAGTGAAGTTCCTTTTTTTTTGTTCATTGTTATTTTTATGTGCGTGGTGGAAATCTGCTATCGCTTCACGTATTCAGTGTTAATATTCTGTTGTTTCTTTTACGTCGATGTTTACATTGACATAAATTATCTCCGTGCGGAGAGAAATAGAATAATTAATGTGTCATGAACTAGACAGGAAAATATAGCCAGTTCGGAGAAGGCAAAATTACTTAGCAATGATGAACTGCGCAGAATACAACAGTCAAAGTGAGCTCAGAATTATTAAATAAAACCTATAGTTCAAGTATAGAAACACATTTCTATACAACACGCATTAAAAAAAAAGAATATCGCAGCGCTGATTATGTCAAAGATTCAACGTTAAAAAAGGGCTGGAGAAAATATCGTTTTTAACTGGTAAATCTCTCTTATCTTTGGAAAAAAAAGCCTCATGTAAAATGCTCTGTTTTCAAAGGCTTTTCCCTTTCGTAAGAAATTATTTACTTCAAATTCTGTTGTTTCTTATTTTTTTTTCATTATTTATTTATTTTCCTTCCTCGTCAGTTTTGCGCCGGAGACAGGAAAGTGGACAATTATGTATGAACATGACCTCTTGTTAGTCGTTAACACGGAAGTTTATGTCAGACAATTTCTCAGGATTCATAAGAGTACAAAAGTAGAAAAGGATTATATATATATATATATTGGAAGAAGTGGAGAGTCTTGAATATCTTGGATCACTAACTAATAATTGAAATACAATGAGGGAAATTAAAAGGACATCTATCGCTCTTCAGAAAGTAAAACAGCTAAAGAATCTGTGGAGAGGAACAGACAGAACTACAAAAATAAGATTTTTAAGGGCATGCATCTTTCCCGTCGCAACATATGCCTGTGAGACCTGGAAACTTAACAAAACAACTGAGAAACACATAAATGCCTTTGAATGGAAATGCTACAGAAGAGTTCTTCAAATATCATGGGCACAAAAAAAATAACAAACATATCCATACTACAAGAACTTAATATTGAAGAAGGCTGGCTAGTAAAGAGGATTAAGCAAAGAAATCTTAAATATTTTAGACACATTAAACGTCATGATAATCTAGAGAAAACCGTCTTGGAAGGGTAAATAATGGGAAAAAGAAAGAGAGGAAGACCAAAGCGAAGATGGCTGCAAGACATCGTTGACGATCTGCAAATGGATGATTATAAATATATATATATATATACGAGGGGTGATTAATAAGTTCATGACCTAAGCACAACGGATTATTTGTGGACAACTTTTTGGGGTTATTTCTCAACATAGTCCCCCTTGCAGGTGTATTCACTTAGTCCAGCGATCCTTGAGCATACGGATCCCTTCTTTGTAAAAGTCAGTATCTTGTGCAGTAGAAAGTGGTCTACAGCATGAATGACGTCATCATCTGAAGCAAATTTGCGACCGCTGAGCTCCTTTTTGAGTTTGGTAAAGAGGTAATAGTCCGAAGGGGCCAAATCTAAGGAATAAGGAGGATGTTCAAGAAGCTGGAAGTTGCATTCACGAATGGCAGCATTGCCACCGCCTACTTGTGAACTGGAGCATTGTCTTGATGAAAGATGACTCCTCTCGTCAATTTCCCTCGACGCTTTTCCTTCAATTTGACTTGCAGTTGCTTCACAAGATTAGCGTAATATGCCCCGGTGCCATTCTTTCCTTTTGAAGATAGTCTACCAATAGCACGCCTTCTGAATCCCAACAGATGGAAGCCATCACTTTGCCTGCAGACAGAACCACCCTTGCTTTCTTTGAAGGTGGGGATTCATGATTTTTCCACTGCTTTAACTGTTCTTTGGTTTCTGGTTAAAAATGATGAACTCAAGTCTCATCCATAGTCACAAATTGCTGAAGAAACATTTCAGGATCTGCATAAAGATGGCCACGATTGTGAATAATGGCACGAACACGTTCCTGGGAGATACCCAACTCAGTAGCAATGTACCACTCAGTTAGTCGTCGATCCTCAATTATCATGTCATGGATTCTGCCGGTGGTTTCATCGGTGGTTACCGTTCTTGGTCTTCCTGTACGGGGATCATCTTCCAGACACTCCCTTCCATGTTTGAATTGAGCTGCCCATTTCTTCACTGTGCTGTAAGAAGACGCACTCTCCCCTAGAGTCTCTCATGGATCTCCTTCGATGATAAGCCCTTGATGCAGAAGTAGCGAATGATTGCTCGATAAGAAATTTTATCCAGTTTCTCAATTTCTGCCACCCCTTACCACTTCAGTAGCCTGTTTAAAAAAAAATTGATCGTAGTTAATTTCTTGACACCTGGTGTTTAATCTTACATTAACCTAATCTACAAATGCACGTAATATCAACTGTGTGTTTGAAGTATTTGTACCTTAGGCCGCGAACTTATCAATCACCCCTCGTATGTGTATATATATATATATATATATATATAATATATATATATATATATATAATATATATATATATATATATATATATATATATATACACTGCTGAAGAAAAGTTAAGGGCATGTCTTTCCTATCAAGCATATATTTATTTTAATTGCCGTACTAAAACTGTAAGTAAATTTATTGTACAATCTTGATTAAATTGCATTCTCAGGCAGTCCTCTATGAAGCTGGGTCATAAACAACACGAACTGTTCATCACAACAAGTGTAAAAATCAAGTAGCATCGTCTTAGACAAACTATTAGGGCATTTTTAAAAGTGTTAGCATGACCCAGCAGGTAAATAAATTGTGCTGATTTGTGCTGCATGTGCAAGAGTGAGGACTTCTCACCTTCCAATCACTTTTATTAAAGCGGTTTAGGGTTTTGTTTTTTTTCATTTTAAAAACACCATGCCACCGCGAAGGCGTTTTAGCACCTTTGAGCGACATTGGGTCATAGCCTTGGTTGAAAGCGGTTTATCTGACAGTGAAGTTGCACGGCGTTCATGTCCCATTCTACCATCTAAAGGCATTTGGAGCAATTTCGTGCAAGTGAAGGAGTAGAAGACGGGCATCGTTCAGGCCGAGCTCGTTGCACGAGTAGACATGATGACAGATACCTGCAGCTGTCAACACTTCGCAACCAGACAGTAATGTCTTCCACTCTCAGAAACCAGCTAATGAATACGGCAAACGTCAGTGTTAGCGGCTGAACAATTAGCAGGCGTTTAAGAGAATCTGGGCTGGCTTCACGACGACCAGCAATAAGAATACCTCTTACTCCAGTTCACCGCGGAGCTAGAGTTGCCTGGTGCCGCCAGCACATCCGTTGGACGAGGTGCCAGTGGGGTGAAATTCTTTTCACGGACGAATCCCGCTTCAGTATGTCCTTCAATGATGGCAGAATCCGTGTTTGGAGAAGGTCAAGGGAACGGTTCTATGACGCCACTATCCAATAGGTGAATCGTTACGAATCATGGTCTGGGGTGGCATCAGCAGGCACGGCAGGACTCCCCTCCATGTCATTCATGGCACCCTAATCGCCTAGCGGTACCTGAATGAAATTCTGCAACCCATTGTCCAGCATACCTTGCAAGCCATGGGTGCAGGGGCAATCCTTAAAGACGATAACGCAAGACCACATCGGGGTCGTGTCGTAGAACAGCTAAGGATCATTAGAATCGATTTACCAGCTCGGTCGCCCGATCTGTCGCCCATTGAGCACATTTGGGATGTCCTAGGCAGACGGGTTTCGACAAATCATCCTCCACCTGCTGATGTCACTCAGCGGACCTTTTTCCTTCAACAACAGTGGCAGGTCATTCCACAAAATGTCATAACAACCCTGGTTAACTCGATGAGGCAACGGTGCTTCGAATGTCTGGTAGCGAACGGTGGCCACACGCGATACTGACATGTTTACTGTTTGAAGACCACTCTTGTGAATTTTTGTACGAGGGGAGAGTGATTTCGCCAGCTTGCTGTATGTATATTCCTATTCCTATTTGCAAATGAAATGACTGAATTTGTTCAGTTTTAAATGCTGTTTTCTTTGGTACTAATGGCTTGTTTGTTAGGCAGTTGATTTTATTTTTCTAAGAATTGAAACCACCGGGCCTAAACTTTTGTTCAGTTGTAATATATATATTATAATATATATATTATAATATATATATATTATATATATATAATATAATATATATATATATATATTATTGTAATATACTGGGGGGAGGGGGGTTATTTTCGTTCTTGAATTATTTTGTTAATACTTCTAAACGAAAAGAAAAAAAAACCAAACTTTGATTTTGTTGTTTCCCTTTACATAATGCGAGTTCAAACCGGCAATGCTTGGTGAAAGTTGCATGTTCCAATATGTACGCTTTTTTTTGTGGTTAATGTAAGTGTTCGCTTGTACGTTTGTATTTATACTCGTGTTTGAGTGTGTATGTGTGTATCTATAACTCATTGATATGTGATACGTATTGCTACGAAACCGAAAAGAACGGACGAGAGAGGAGCAGCAATATAGACAGGTGGACACTATTAACACTTTCACTCCGAAACAGTACTGCCGGTGCTGGTATTTGTACATGTACAAATTATTCATCATCATCATCGTCATCATCATCATCATCATCATCGCCTTTCACTCACTTGAGAGCATAGGCCACGGATAAACGCTCCCCAGTCATTCCTGTTCTTGGAATTATTCTCTGCTTCCTTCCATGTGTATCCCTTGTCTCTGAGCACTGTTATAATTTCTCTTCTTCAAGTAATTCTAGGTCTTCCTTGTTTTCTATTTCCTTGAGGATTCCATGTCAGTGTCTGTCTTGCTATGTTGGTGTCGGGTTTCCTCAGAGTGTGGCCTAGCCACCTCCACTTCCTAGACATGATTTGTAGGTTCATAGGTTCTTGTCCTGCCCTTTCCCAGACTTCCTTTTTCCTGATCATGTCCTGCTGTTTAATGTTTAAAATGGGGCTTCCGCAAGGGTTTTCCACAAATGCTTGTCCTTTGCCTTTTTTTCTGCTCTTGTCCTGGTGATCCCTCTATTGCTCAACATCCTTCCTGTTGTTCTTCTCCATGTCTCTTTTGGTCTCTCCTCAAGCAGTAGTTCATGAATGTTTGTATCCCCTGTTGTATTGTTTTGGTCATAACCCATGTCTCCGAACCATATAGTAGGACAGTCTTTACCTTTGTGTATTGAAAAGCCTAAGTTTGGTTCTTGTTTTGATGTTCTTTGATTACCATATTTTGTTAAGCTGGATAAATGCTGTCGTGGCCTTGGTTATTCTAGCTTTAACGTCCTTTTCCATTCCCCCATATTTATCCACTATGCTGCCTAATATGTGAAATACTCTACTCCCTCAGTTGGCACTCCCTCGATTATACAAATCCATTCCCAGAGGAATAATTAGGCACAGTCCAAATAAAATTAAAAGTATTATATTACTAACCCAACCAACCAAATAAAATTAAAAGTATTATATTACTAACCAAGCCAACCAAATAAAATTAAAAGTATTATATTACTAACCCAACCAACCAAATAAAATTAAAAGTATTATATTACTAACCAAGCCAACCAAATAAAATTAAAAGTATTATATTACTAACCAAGCCAACCAAATAAAATTAAAAGTATTATATTACTAACCAAGCCAACCAAATAAAATTAAAAGTATTATATTACTAACCAAGCCAACCAAATAAAATTAAAAGTATTATTACTAACCAAGCCAACCAAATAAAATTAAAAGTATTATATTACTAACCAAGCCAACCAAATAAAATTAAAAGTATTATATTACTAACCAAGCCAACCAAATAAAATTAAAAGTATTATATTACTAACCAAACCAACCAAATAAAATTAAAAGTATTATATTACTAACCAAGCCAACCAAATAAAATTAAAAGTATTATATTACTAACCCAACCAACCAAATAAAATTAAAAGTATTATATTACTAACCAAGCCAACCAAATAAAATTAAAAGTATTATATTACTAACCCAACCAACCAAATAAAATTAAAAGTATTATATTACTAACCCAACCAACCAAATAAAATTAAAAGTATCATATTACTAACCAAGCCAACCAAATAAAATTAAAAGTATCATATTACTAACCAAGCCAACCAAATAAAATTAAAAGTATCATATTACTAACCAAGCCAACCAAATAAAATTAAAAGTATCATATTACTAACCAAGCCAATCAAATAAAATTAAATGTATCATATTACTAACCCAGCCAACCAAATAAAATTAAAAGTATCATATTACTAACTTAGCCAACCAAATAAAATTAAAAGTGTCATATTACTAACCCAGCCAACCAAATAAAATTAAAAGTATCATATTACTAACCCAGCCAGTATTTTTTTTTCAAATTATGGAGGAGTTTTCTTTCAGTTTCTTTGCACAAAAATTTATTCTGGCAGAGCATGGAAATTAACAGAGGAGCGAAAGAGTTCAGACGGGCATCATCTTGGCGGGGTGACGCATGAGAAAGAGGGACGGAATACGCTGGAGACTCATTTGCAGACCGACTTTCCCCGTAGAGATTGCGCAAGCTGATGATAATGTATATTTGTGAGTAGGTCACTTACAAAATCTGATTAATTATACATAAAATAATGAATGATGGATTTTTTTACCAGCTTACGTGTTGTTAACGTTGTATATGAGCAATAACAAAGACACACTTATTTGTATATGTGACTGTTATCTTACAACTTCTTACATCCTTCCCGTGCTGTTAAACGTCACATAGGGCTCGCATAGTTGTTTTCCAAGATTTCCTGTCCTCGGTGAGTCTTTCAACTTCGTCAAGGGATTTTATGTCCACTAAACTGGCTTCTCTTAACAATGTCCTTTTTAGAGTTTCACGTGGTCGACCTCTTTTTCTTCAGCCTTTTGTGCTCCACTTGATAGCTTGTTTTGATATTCTCTGATTGTTTTTTCTCATCACATGGCCTACATATGTACATCTACTTTTTTTCTGATCACCCATGAGATACGTTGTTGTTTTGCTCATCTACGTTATCTCTGTGTTTTTCTTGAATTCGTTCCACTTTATACCAAGTATTTTCCTTAGGCATTTGTTTACACTGTTATACGAGGTCAAATAAAAAGTTAATCTTAATGTTGCTATTCATTCATTTGCATGTCCCTTGCGGAACTTTGCCTCCCTAACAGCACTCCTGTAGGCCTCTCAGTTGTGAGCAAGATAGCCTGCTGCTTATGCATCAATTTGCAGATCATCAACGATGTCTTGCAGCCATCTTCGCCTTGGTCTTCCTCTTTTTCTTTTTCCCATTATTCCCAATGTTGCTATACAAGATCTAAATCGAGTAGGAAGGAGACAGTTGTAGTACAGATATATTATGCCATCCTTCTATAGATGTAAGTCAACCATTTTGGAAACAGAGGGTCAGGAAACCAGATCAAAGATGGTCAGCAGGAAACTGGCGACATTGTTCCATGCCAAAACCAAAGAAGTTCCCTTGGTCGGAAAACTTACGCTCACGCTCTTTTGATCTTGTTCCCAGTCCTGGAACATTGCATGCACAGAGAAACCTCGATCAATAGCGAATCATACTGTGATCTGCTTGAGACGGCCACTTGGAATCTTCAACCAGGTCAAAATACTGAGGCCTGCTTAGTTCTGATGTGTTGTTACAGCATGATAATTCAAGGCATCACACAGCATATGCAACAGTTCGACAAATAACGAATCTGCGATTGGAGTGTCTTCCACATCCAACATATTCATCCAATCTCGCACTATGAGATTATCATTTGCTTGGACACTTCAAGGAGATTCTAGGTGGGAAGCAATTCAGTACGGATGAAGAAATTAAAGAGACCGTGTATAGCTGGCTACAGGATCAGCCAGAAGAGTTTTTTTCTCAAGGACACAAACATTATTGAAGCGATTCAACGTGGTAGAAACTTTATTGAAAAGTGATAGTGAGTTTTAAACCACATTTGTACACTTTATTCAAACAACAGAAAAAAAAAACTAAGGTTACTTTTTTATCCACTCTTGTATGTGTAGGCGTAATAGATCAGAATGGGAAGCACCAAATCGGAGAGTTAGTGAGAAATAGTCTATAGGAGAGACGTTTAGGGCAAAATAATCGATAACACAGAACTTTAGTGATAAATAATCGATGGGACAAGCACTGTCCCATTCCGAACCTTTCGAGCGGGTCCCCGATCGTCGATGCTTCTATCATTTTCACTGAACTAGGAAATAATAAAAATACGCTGGCTAGGCTACTGTAAAATATATACGCACTCTGAATGCTTGTAATTCGTGAACAATTAGAATTTGATCTAAAAAGCTCCGGAAAGTGCATTTTCCTCCTCTATACTGACCTTTTGAACTGTTGTCACTTCAAATCTGTATAGGGAAAAGCAAATGCTGATTATAACGATGACCCTTTTTTTCTCTTAGAAGACCTTTTAAAGCTGCCTTTCCTTCATCGGTTTCTTTATCCCGAACTGGGCGGTATAGGCCATCAACTAGGGCTCCCTATTTGTTTCTAGTCTGGCCTGTTTCTTCTATCCGTCTCCAGGTATCTCTCTCTCTCTCTCTCTCTCTCTCTCTCTCTCTCTGAACCTCAAGTGCCTAGGGCACATGGGGCTTCCGTAAGGGTTTTCCACAAATGCTTGTCCTTTGCCTTTTTTTCTGCTTTTGTCCTGGTGAGCCCTCTATTGCTCAACATCCTTTCTTTTGTTCTTCTCCATGTCTCTTTTGGTTTACCCTTACTTCTGTTCCTCTGTGGTGTCCATCTTAGTGCTATTTTTGGTAGTGAGTTGTCAGTCATTCAGAGCACATGTCCCAACCATCGCCAGCGTCTTTCCTCAATAATTGTCTCCAGGTATAGTCGATCTTTTTTTTTCTTTTTATCTCTGCTTCAAGACTCTTTGGCCAGATCTTTGTATGTCTTCCCTGTTTCCTCTTTCCCTGGGCATTCCAGGTGAGAGCTTGCCTTGGTTATGTTTTGTGGTTTCGAATCGGGTGGATGCATTTTTTCATGCGTTGCTAGAGCAGTTAACAGGCTAACGGGACACGAATCACCATGATCATCTTGGTGGTGGAGGCTGTCGTGAAATGGGGAGGGGGGATGTGTCCGTTTAAATTTTAGAGTTGGCCACAGTAACTTATTCCAAACTCGGCTGGACATTTTTCCTTTAACGTCTTCACCGAATCAGTTGCTAAGAACGCTTTGCTCGCAGTTTCAAGGGAGATAAATCAACATTGAATAATAACATATCCAATCTACGTGCTCAAAAAAGGATTTCTTTTCTCCCAGAAATCTCCGTCGATAATGCTCCCCCCCCCCCCCCCTTGGTTCTGCATTGAATTCCCACCCGTTTACAGAGAGCAGGTGTAAGGCGTGGCCCGTAAACTCATTTAGCATGTTGTCACAGCCAGTAATTCTGCTGAAAATTTGCCCGGGCAAATGAATTGACATCCAAGGAGACACAACTCTGATTGTACATGTAATTTTGTGACACGGGGGGAGGGGTGGAGAGAAAAGGAGAACAAGAGCTGAGAGAGAGAGAGAGAGAGAGAGAGAGAGAGAGAGAACGTGAGGGAGAATGTTGATATACTGTGAAAAAAAGTTCGATAAAGTGCTATTTTGAGCAAAATAGAAATGAGCACTTGGTAAAGAAATTTATTTTTAAAAAAATTAGACGTAAAATAAAGAAAAATTGTAGATAAAACATTTTGGATACGAGAGAAAGAAAAATAAATTATTGACAAAACATTTTAGATGTGAGAGAGATATAAAAAATTATGAACAAAATGCTTTAGAAGTGAGAGAAACCAAAAATATAGACAAAACATTTTAGATGGGAAGGAAAAAAAACAATTTGTAGACAAAATATTTTAGACGTGAGAGAAAAAAACTGTAGACAAAACATTTTAGATGTGATAGAAAGAGAAAATTGTAGACAAAACATTTTAGATGTGAGAGAAAAAAAAATGTGGATAAAAAGTTTTAGATGTTAGAGTAATCAAAAAAGTGTAGATAAAACATTTTAGACGTGAGAAATACAAAGAAATTGTAGATAAATTACGTTGGACAAGAGGGAACGAACGAACAGACGAACATCATTTTAAAAAGGTGAAACATTGGACAGGCTGAAACTATCTGACATACTTCATTTTATCATTCAACTTTCACTGTGTTCCAGACAGATATAGAAATATCTTTTATTACAAATATGTTACGTATATATTAGAAAACTAAAAATAGTCTGATAGTGATTGCAGACTGGACTTAGTAGGACGAAGAACTACATAACCACGAGATGACTCTACTGTGAACTTGGCTCCGAAATATCCCTGTATTTTTACTAGATGATGTATCACTTCTGCATTAGCCCAGCAGGCAAATTTTCATGTTCTGCCTATATACTTAGGTAGTTTTGTTGCTTCTGTTTCATAATTTGTCCTGCCCTTTGATCAGCTACACTGTTATTTATGCGGAAACAGCCTTATAGTAAGGGTAGACCAAAAGAGACATGGAGAAGAACAACAGAAAGGATGTTGAGCAATAGAGGGCTCACCTGGGCAAGAGCAGAAAAAGAGGCGAAGGACAGGCATTTGTGGAAAACCCTTGTGGAAGCCCTATGTGCCCTGGGCACTTAAGGTTCAGAGAGAGAGAGAGAGCCTTATATGTGTCAGAGTATTACTTCTACATTTTAAAAGAAGAATCCTATTTACTTCATTCATTCATTCATTCATTCATTTGCATGTCCCTTGCGGAACTTTGCCTACCAAACAGCACTCCTGTAGGCCTCTCGGTTGTGAGCAAGATGGCCTGCTGCTGCTGCGTCATCTGCAGATCGTCAACGATCCTGTTTACTTACATATAGGAAACTCCACTTCTTTGTTCATAGAATCATTTTCTTTCTTCTAGTTCTTACTCATTTCTAGATATTTTCTTCATTATTCTTACTTTTCGTACTCGCTGTGTTATTTCGTGATACAGTGTTAAAACTGTTGCTATTGTTTTGATGGCGAATGGTTAAAACCTTTTCCTTCTTTCTTCCCAGTTTTTTTATAACCCCTTCGACCACCTGACGGTTACAAGTATGAATCCCTGGGAGACATGTGCATAATGTTTTTCTGGAAAAAATTATTTGATGAACAACGGCATTTTTACTGTAAGTGGCTCATTCACCTTTCTTTTCTATAGTAGTTCTTCTGCTTCTTCTGCTCAAAGACAGTATTTTTCATCCTCACTTTCTTTAACCCCACCTGAGCCAAAGACCATCAACAAGGGCTCTCCATTTATTTTTATCCTGGGCTGCTTCTTATATATGCCTGTAAGATGCAGCCGAACTTTTTTTTTAATCTCAATTTCAAGACTGCATCGCTATGTATTTCTAGGTCTTCCTCACTTTCCCTTTTCCCTGGGAATTCCAGGTGAGAGCTTGTCTTGTTATGTCTTGTTCTCTTTAAGACGTTTCTGACTTTCAGCACACAGAGTCACAGAACTTCGTCAAGAAGTTTCTTTCTCTCCTAGTATTAGTTTTATCTATTGCCGAGCTTTTGTTGACGCTTTCGTAGCTGAAGTAGTATTTTTTGTTGTTGTTGTTGACAGGATTGGGTAGCTGGCCCTGTATCCAACCCTCCTCCTGTCTTATCCAGGCTGGCCCTATATCCAACCCTCCTCCTGTCTTATCCAGGCTGGCCCTATATCCAACCCTCCTCCTGTCTTATCCAGGCTGGCCCTATATCCAACCCTCCTCCTGTCTTATCCAGGCTGGCCCTATATCCAACCCTCCTCCTGTCTTATCCAGGCTGGCCCTATATCCAACCCTCCTCCTGTCTTATCCAGGCTGGCCCTATATCCAACCCTCCTCCTGTCTTATCCAAGCTGACCCTATATCCAACCCTTCTTGTCTTATCCGAGCTGGCCCTTTATCCAACCCTCGTCCTATTTTATCCGGGCTGGCCCAATATCCAACCCTCCTCCTGTCTTATCAGGGCTGGCCCTATATCCAACCCTTTTTGTCTTATCCGAGCTGGCCCTATTTCCAATCCTGCTCCTTTCTTATCCAGGCTGGCCCTATATCCAACCCTCCTCCTGTCTTATCTGAGCTGGCCCTATATCCAACCCTCCTCCTGTCTTATCTGAGCTGGCCCTATATCCAACCCTCCTCCTGTCTTATCTGAGCTGGCCCTATATCCAACCCTCCTCCTGTCTTATCTGAGCTGGCCCTATATCCAACCCTCCTCCTGTCTTATCTGAGCTGGCCCTATATCCAACCCTCCTCCTGTCTTATCTGAGCTGGCCCTATATCCAACCCTCCTCCTGTCTTATCCGGGCTGGCCCTATATCCAACCCTCCTCCTGTCTTATCTGAGCTGGCCCTATATCCAACCCTCCTCCTGTCTTATCTGAGCTGGCCCTATATCCAACCCTCCTCCTGTCTTATCTGAGCTGGCCCTATATCCAACCCTCCTCCTGTCTTATCTGAGCTGGCCCTATATCCAACCCTCCTCCTGTCTTATCTGAGCTGGCCCTATATCCAACCCCCTCCTGTCTTATCCGGGCTGGCCCTATATCCAACCCTCCTCCTGTCTTATCTGAGCTGGCCCTATATCCAACCCTCCTCCTGTCTTATCTGAGCTGGCCCTATATCCAACCCTCCTCCTGTCTTATCTGAGCTGGCCCTATATCCAACCCTCCTCCTGTCTTATCTGAGCTGGCCCTATATCCAACCCTCCTCCTGTCTTATCTGAGCTGGCCCTATATCCAACCCTCCTCCTGTCTTATCTGAGCTGGCCCTATATCCAACCCTCCTCCTGTCTTATCCGGGCTGGCCCTATATCCAACCCTCTCCTGTCTTATCTGAGCTGGCCCTATATCCAACCCTCCTCCTGTCTTATCTGAGCTGGCCCTATATCCAACCCTCCTCCTGTCTTATCTGAGCTGGCCCTATATCCAACCCTCCTCCTGTCTTATCTGAGCTGGCCCTATATCCAACCCTCCTCCTGTCTTATCTGAGCTGGCCCTATATCCAACCCTCCTCCTGTCTTATCTGAGCTGGCCCTATATCCAACCCTCCTCCTGTCTTATCTGAGCTGGCCCTATATCCAACCCTCCTCCTGTCTTATCTGAGCTGGCCCTATATCCAACCCTCCTCCTGTCTTATCCGGGCTGGCCCTATATCCAACCCTCCTCCTGTCTTATCTGAGCTGGCCCTATATCCAACCCTCCTCCTGTCTTATCTGAGCTGGCCCTATATCCAACCCCCTCCTGTCTTATCCGGGCTGGCCCTATATCCAACCCTCCTCCTGTCTTATCTGAGCTGGCCCTATATCCAACCCTCCTCCTGTCTTATCTGAGCTGGCCCTATATCCAACCCTCCTCCTGTCTTATCTGAGCTGGCCCTATATCCAACCCTCCTCCTGTCTTATCTGAGCTGGCCCTATATCCAACCCTCCTCCTGTCTTAGCCGGGCTTGGGACCAGTCATGGCGGTGTTAGACAATATTTTACTCTTGTTTTTTTTTTCTGTCACATTGCCTTTTCGATGTCTCGTCGTATGATTAGTGTGCTTCATCTTGCGTGCGTGCGTGCGTGCGTGCGTGTGTGTGTGTGAGAGAGAGAGAGAGAGAGAAATGCATTGGCCAAAGATGAGGAAATCAGATTAGAAGAAGAAACAATAACAAAATAAATAAAAGAGAAGAGAAGTAAAATATAATGAACAATTTGAAGTAATTTCCGCCATAAAAGTCAACATCACGTCGGAACTAATGGAAAACATCACAGACTTAATGGCTACTGCGGGGAATGTCAACGATGTGCCACCCAGTACAGCACAGGACTAAAACGAGAATATTAAACAATGCGAGCATTTTTGTTTTTCGTATAGCGACAGAAGCTGAGACACAGAAGACTGGTCTGGCAAAAATATCGGAAGAAAAGCAGCGTGGCTGAAGTAATAAAGTTCTCCCACTAATAGCTGTCAACCCGATATCCTACAGATCCAGTTAATGGAAACATGAAACAGGCTCTGTGAAGAGTGTTCAATGGCTGCTTCTTGATACTGAACAACGTCTATAAAGTTTCTGATACTTATGTGCGAGAAAGGAATAAAAGGACTTGTTGTAACCCCAGCAACGTACAACGGGAGATAAGAAAAAAAATGAAGTAGCTTGGTTTTTCTTTACTTTGAATCTTGCAAGTTTTATTAAAATAAAACTTTTCTCTCGAGAAAATGTTGCCAGGAAAAATAACTTTAAAAATTCCATTATTATCTGAATAATTTCACATTCAGTTTAGGGTGGAATAAATACCAAAAAGATGGAGAAATATTTCCAGATATAGTTGTTATCTGTAACCTATTGATCTATTTATTATTATCTGTGAACAAGCTATCAAGTGGAACACAACAGGCCAAATAAAAAGAGTCAGACCACTTGAAACTTTAAAGAGGACATTGATAAGAGAGGCCAAATTAATAGGCAGAAAATCCCTTGATGATGTTGAAAAGCTCGCCGAAAACAGGAAAAATTGGCGAACTACCTTGCGAGCCCTATGTGACGTTTAACAGCACGGGAAGGATATAAGATAAGATACCATGCCAACATTTTTAAACGAAAAATTTACTTTTAACAGATTTCAGTTTACATTATTTAATTTGGATTTCTTTTTATGACCAAGCAGAAATCTTGCAATAATTCTACAAGGTCCGACAATTAAGTAATGAGACTGATTTTATTATGGCCAAGACAAAAATGCTATCTATGAAGCAAAGCGTGGAATCCAAAGAGGCAACCTTAATTTATGATCTGGCAACTTTTCATCGCCGCCCGATAAGCAGACGACAAAAAAGCTGCCATTTTGCTGACTTAGTCAGAGGTGCATTGTTACGTAATCAGCGTGGAGCAAAAAGGTAACATTAAATTTTGTTTAAAAACTGGGAAAAAGTGCTATTGAAACAGATGAACTGATGCGACAAGTTTTCTGGATAATTGTTTATCTCGTGCATAGATATTCAGGTGATATTCACGGATCAAAAGTGGAGTGGAAACGATTACAAATGCAACTAGACATTGACGCCCAATTTCTGTTCGTAATGAGGAACTAATTATAAAAGTCAGAGAACGGATACAAGAAGATCGTTGTTTGACTGTGAGAATGATGGCAGATGAATTTGGTGTTAACTGAGAGACCATTCGTAAAATTTTAGTGGAAGATTTGGACAAGAAAAAAGTGGCTTGCCGGTTTGTTGTCTGATGACCAAAAACATCAGCACGTTGAGTACGCAAAAGACATCATCAAAACGTGTCACAGAAATAAACATTTCTTAAATTTGATTGTTGCAGAGGATGAAACATGGATTTTCCGCTATGATCCCACAACTAAACGCCAGCTCAATGGAAGTCATCACCATCACCAAAATGCAAAAAAAAAAAAATTCATCTTCAAAAATCGAAAGTGAAGACAGAGGCAGTTAAGAATTTTTTTTTAAAGGGAAATTTGTGTACTCGTTAAGTAATAAAGCTGTTCCTACTTTTTTCATAGTTTATAAATAAATGTTGGTGTGCTTCTACGACAGCAAAGGAGTTATTAACAAAGAATTTATTCCAGAGGGACAGACTGTCACTGCCAAAGTTTATTTAAGTATTTCGAAACGCCTATTGAAAAGGATTCTCCGAGTCCGACCCGAGTATTCAACACCTGGCAGTTTTTTCTTTCTTCGTGATAATGCACTGGCTCACCTGGCAGTAGTTGTACAGGAATTTTTGGCCCAAAGTGTGTGTGTTCTCAACCATCCACCCTACTTCTCAGATTTGTCTCCCTGCGATTATTTTCTATTTCCAAACTTGAAGTTACCATTGATAGGACGCTTCTTTGACGATACTGATGACATCCAAAGGGCCGTAACATCGGATTTAAGGGCCATACCAACAGAAGAACTGCAGAGATCGTTCCAGTGTTTGTTAGATCGTGCCACTCGCTGTACCAATGCACAGGGATTACTTTTTATAAAATACAGGTTATATCTTCAACTGTTGTTTATTTTATTTTTATGTAATTAGTCTCGTTACTTAATTGTCGGACCGTGTATTTAATAAAAAAAAAAGGATTCGTGGTTTCAGACAAAGAAATACCCAGTTATATAAAGTACAGATATAAGGTGTGATTTTGACGACTGCGAAAATACTGTGACAGAGTAAATAAAATGAGCAACCATGTAGATCAATAAATGATATTCTTTCAAACAAGACTGTCTTGAGATGAAAGCCACAGACTTATCTGAAAACTGTGCCACAGATTTATACACATTGTCAGTAAGTTTTGTTTTCGTTTGTACTTTGGGTTGGAGCTGGAAATGTACATTAATTCATAAGCATTTCCTTTTTTAAAGAAAGAAAACCTCAGTTTTCAAAGAAGAAGATAGAAGAAGAAGAAAAAAAGAAGAAGTTAGAATAAGAAGAAGAAAAAAGAAGACGAAGAAGAAGAAGAAAGAAGAAGAAGAAGACAACGAAGCACTGCCACCTATTCTCCCACTACTTGAAAAGATATACGAACTGAATAGGAAAAAAAAACCGCCTCCTATGTGCCAAAAGCAGACTATTTTATTCTAGATAAAAAAAGGTACTAAGAATCTACTTCAGGCTACATGATAATATCAGCTGTGATGCTGTAACACAGAGATGTAAACATTTAGAATATGTTCTATCCATCTGATCTCAATTACGGGTTTATATGTGGATAGTGTATTACATTTGAAGATTAGATATCAAACGTTTTATTTATAGATGACAAGAGAGAGAGATGAAAACAGAGAACGAGAGAGAGAGAGAGAGAGAGAGAGAGATGGACTTCAAACAGCGGCTCGTCAGCAAGATTAAACGTTATGTCGACATATAATATTGAAATAACATCGCAGTGTTTTCCAGTTTTGAATATTGTTTTTTTTCTATCCTTTCTTATGATCTCTAAACATTTCTTTATCTATTTATCTACGATTATAACATGTAACTGTCCATGACAGGACAAGCGAGAGGATGAACAAGAAACAACGCTTCGTTTTCTTCTTCTTCTTTTTCTTCTTCTTCTGAAATTCATAAGTCGTTGAAACGGATTATTTAAACAGCTAAAAATAATATCTTCATCATCATCATTATTATCAGTCCTCTGTAGTCCCGATAGAGCGAGCATAAGGCATCAACAAAGTTTCTCCAGCCAACCCTGCCTTGAGCAAATCGAGATAACTCAAACCATGTCTTTCCTGCTTCCATTAGTTGTTCATGTAATGTGCGTCTCCATGTTCACAGTGACCTCCCCTTTCTCTCCCCCCCCCCCCCCCCCGCCCAGCTCTTTAAAAATAATATCTTATCTTATATCTTATATCCTTCCCGTGCCGTTAAACGTCACATAGAGCCTCGCAATGTAGTTCGCCAATTTTTCCTGTCTTCGGCGAGTCTTTCAACCTCATCAAGGGATTTTACGCCTGTTAATTTGGCCTCTCTTAACAATGTCCTCTTCAGAGTTTCACGCAGTCTGCCTCTTTTTCTTTGGCCTGTTGTGTTCCACTTGATAGCTTGTTTTGGTATATAAAATAATATAACCTCTGTGATATTGTTTTAATCTGTAGCTAAATATTCGTAATTTTTAAATGCCGCAAACGCTAAAAGTAAGCATTGCGTCATATCATTGTACGAGATCAAGCCTATGATGTTCGATTACAAAAGTGTTCGTGTGTCGCGGATATTCTTCTCTAGGATTAAAGTTAAATACACAACGCCGCATCTAATACATGTAGTTCACGCCTGCGCATTCTCTTTAATAAAAAAAAAAAGTGAGTAAATGATTTAGGGTCCAGTTCTTCCATAACTTTACCTGCTGGCTTTGTTTCACGCTGTTAGCCTTACTTATGTTGTGCTTGCTCTAACTCAGTTTTAAAAAACCAACTTAATAGTAAATTAATAATGAACACTAATATCCGTTTCTGAATTTGCAATATATAACATTCTGATTGTAAACTAACCGCTTTGCCGCAGGTTCAAATAGCCCTAGGGGCAGTTGGCTGAGCACGATGTTCCTGAAATTATGTTCCTCTTTGCTGACTGATCCAATCTTTGTCTCAATGGACTAATAGGAATTTAAGTCCTGAAGAAGCTGAATACGTTAACATTACCTGGATTTTTATTTTCTTGCTACATTTACCACATTGTGCATGCGTATATGTATATGTAATATGTCAGAGACGGACACACACACACACACACATATATATATATATATATATATATATATATATATATATATATAGACAGAACAGGAATGAAGAGAATGAGATACAGAGAATAGGAATGAAGAGAATGAGATACAGAGACTACGAATGAAAAGAAGATATATAGAGAACACAAATGAAGAGAACGAAATAAAGATCAATCGACTGAATGATTGATTGATCTTTATTTCCAAAGGGTTAAGAATTGGGCACGCAGGCCCACCTGACATTCTTCCTTTTATCATACAACTTTCACTCTGTTTCAGACATTCCACAAATATGCTGCTCATATAACAAACATAAGTAACACTAAAGTAACTACATACACATATAAATGACTATCTACCAAACAAAAATGTCAGTATTACTCAGAATAAACAATTAACTGAATTCGGTGTTTGTACGAGCAGTCTAAAATAATTTTAAGTTTTATGATTCATGGAGGAATGTAGTTGACTAGGAGAGTAATAGAGAGAAAAAGACAGACAGAAATGATGAGACGGACAGAGAATGTGATATAAAGAAAAAGAAAGACATAGAGAATAATATAAATGGAAAAAAGAGAGAGATGGAGAGAAAACAGAGATAGGAAAGGGGGAGAACGATAGACAAAGAGACAGAAAGATACAGAGTCAGAAAGAGAGATGGAGAGAGAAATGGAGAAAGAGAGACTATGAGAGAAAAAGGCCACAGGACTCATCCATTCATTCATGAGACATGTCCTTTCCAGAACGTTGTCCCTCTCACAGCCTCCCTAAATGCAAATACGGCCTTGCGAAAGCTGACCTGCGCCTAGAGTACTGGCTTGCTGCGAAAGTTTGCTGCAGCATTAACGAGAAAACCAGTGCCGCTCTTTTTGCCTGTTTGGACATTTACTCTTTAGTTTGCTCTTCTCTCGCAGATCCGCAAGTTTAAAAACCTAATGGCGATTGATTGATCGAGATTTTTGTAATTGGCTGTGTATTAATTCTAAAGATTTTTCTACAATTTATCCCTATTTATTTCTTCGAATGAATCTTACGTATTGCGTTTTATTACATTTATTAGATTATATCTCTTTCTCATTAATTTTTAAAAAAAATGATTTGTGTATAACTTTCTTAATTGAACATTTAAAAAGATAAAAGCGGAAATCCTCGTTTCCATGCCATTAAGGCATATCGTGTTAGGCCCGTATTTCCACGACTTTAGGCACATGAAAGTGTGAGGTGGTCAATATCATGTTAGCCCCGTATTTCCACGACCTTAGGCACATGAAAGTGTGAGGTGGTCAATATCATGTTAGGCCTGTATTTCCACGACCTTAGGCACATGAAAGTGTGATGTGGTCAATATCGTGTTAGGCCCGTATTTCCACGACCTTAGGCACATGAAAGTGTGATGAGGTCAATATCATGTTAGGCCCGTATTTCCACGACCTTAGGCACATGAAAGTGTGATGAGGTCAATATCATGCCTGGCAGCATTTTCCTTCCCAGATTTCTCTGTGATCTATTTTCAGAGGCTGGGTGGACAGCAGCCTCCCTGTTAGGCTACAACCCAATAAACGACTCACAATCTGACTTTTGTTGAATTCCTACCCTGGGCTATCCACACTCTTAAAGCTGTGCAATCAACACTAAATGCCAACACAACATTTGCTTTTACAGAGAGCATACAATTCTGCCATTTTACACCTGGATTCCAGTTTATTACATACAAGACAAGGGTGAACATACTTCACACGAACATGCAGAAAATGTACACTTATAACACATAATCATTTCATTAATACATTAAGTCAATCTTCATCATACTAATGACCCGTACCAATAGCTCGGTCTGAACATTCAATATCGACATTTACATGATCTTATTAACCATTGTCTAGAAAACACATAAACACATAAACACATGGGTCTCGTGGCTCCGTTTAATAACACAAAATTAGCGCCCCAATCTCTGGACTCACATACACAGATATCAGCATTTATCAATATGAATGATGAGAAATAAAGCACGATAATGACTGCAAGTTACAATGTCAAATAATGATTTTACATAGGACAGGACGGTTTACGCAATCGAAAACTTGACCACAAACCATACAAAACATCGTAGGCCCCATGACCATCGAGCACTTGACCACAAACCATACAAAACATCGTAGGCCCCATGACCATCGAACACTTGACCACAAACCATACAAAACATCGTAGGCCCCATGACCATCGAACACTTGACCACAAACCATACAAAACATCGTAGGCCCCATGACCATCGAACACTTGACCACAAACCATACAAAACATCGTAGGCCCCATGACCATCGAACACTTGACCACAAACCATACAAAACATCATAGGCCCCATGACCATCGAACACTTGACCACAAACCATACAAAACATTATAGGCCCCATGACCATCGAACATTTGACCACAAACCATACAAAACATCATAGGCCCCATGACCATCGAACACTTTACAACCCTGATTGCTTTTCCTCATTTTCTTCATTGGCCGGGAGGAACTCCACGCGCGGCATCCGAAGAGTCTCGCCTTCTTATCCCCTGTGTTAAGCTGGTTCAGGCAATTCGCCCGGTATGAGTGTTCGTGGGATGTTGCCGACCTCCAGAGCAGAGTTGCCGTGATTTGAGCAGTCCTGACTTTGAGACTACTGAATGGAAAGAGTGATAACTGTAGGAGTGGGAGCGAGAGATACGTAGCAACATCAGCATACGACCTATGTAAGCAACTGGGCATAAAGGGACAAGCAAGAGCAAGGGCATTGAAAAGTCTTTAAGAAACAGCAGAAAAGACTTCATGCTGGCTGTGGAGTATGCGAAACAAGCATCGAGAACATACAAAATTTCGCTTGTCGCGGCCAGTACCAGTCCTTCATGGCTAAATCGCTAAAGACGTACTTCAAAAGTGCAGTGCCAACTCAATCCCGGGACAAAAAAGCAACAACTCACAAGACCTCTGGGAGTCATGGCCCAGAGGGGCCTAGGCCTACCCTCCTTAGTGTATCAGGAGTTTAATAGGGCCTAAACACTTGTCTGAGGGAGGAGGTACTTCCTCTGATGATCTGAGGGAATTATGTTGTTGTTCCGCTCTCTATAGTAGAGAGTTTCCTGCATACTTCGTTTACTCCTTTCTTTCACCTTTTCGACAGTGCCGCATGGCAAACCATAATCGTACCTTTCATCACTGGCCGGGAGGAGCCCCACTCCACGCACGGCAGCTGAAGAATCTCGCCAGCAACGGATAGCAGGAGACAAGGGGCAGTGAACCGGCGCGAGCCGGACAGACCGCCTGCGCCTGAGATCAAACTACGAGCTTTTAACTGCAACAACTTTAATATACGCTACTTGAGCTTGAATTACTGCGGCTGCTGGCACCAGACTTGCCCTCCAATGGATCCTCATTAAAGGGTTTAAAGTGTAATCATTCCAATTACGGGGCATCGAAAGAGTCCCATGTTGTTATTTTTCGCCACTATCTCCCCGTGTCGGGAATGGGTAAGTTGCGCGCCTGCTGCCTTCCTTGGATGTGGTAACCGTTTCTCATACACCCTCTCCGGAATCGAACCCTGATTCCCCGTTCACCGTTACAAACATGGTAGGCATGTCACGTACCATCGATATTTGATAGAACATGCATTTGAAAGATGCGTCGCCGGCACAGAAGGCCATGCGATAAGCACAAAGTTATCTGGAGTCACCAGTTGGGACGCCGCGCCCCGCGAAGGGCAAGGACGATTGGTTTTGAACTAGTGAAACCGCTCTTCCTACGAGGGTCGGAGCTTGGTAAGCATGTATTAGCTCTAGAATTGCCACAGTTATCCAAGTAGGATCGTGTCATCTAAGGAACCTCGACTGATTTAATGAGCCATTCGTGGTTTCAGACAGAGTGAACTTAGACATGCATGGATTAATCTTTGAGACAAGCATATGACTACTGGCAGGATCAACCAGATAGCTTTCTTCACCGAACCTTAGTTGGATATCTGCCGACAGACCGACGCGGGGCAAGGGAGACAGCGCTCTGCTCAGAGCGGATCCATTTCGACACCGGCGGCGTTTCATTTTCTTTAATCGCGGCTGCCGGCTCTCTCTCTCTCTCTCTCTCTCTCTCTCTCTCTCTGCTCTAATGAACGAGAAGAAAACCCGGCACCCACAACTAACGCACATTACATACTGCACACCCGATACTCTTTGCGAGAGATGGGTCAATTTCGAGAACATCGGTCAACAAAACTGTAGTACACCGTTAGCACGGTCTTTTTACCTGTATTTTCATACTCTCGGTTTCAACATTCTCTTTCCCTCCTTTAGAAGCTCTGCCCTTTATTGCTCTCTCTCTCTCTCTCTCTCTCTCTCTCTCTCTCATCCGTAATCACCACTTCCGCATTTCCCTCATTCTTCTACCGTATACATCGGTTCACACAGCTCACCTGTTTCAAGAAAATATCGATTACAGGAAGCTCCAAAACCCTCCTACAAATTCCAATCAGTTCTACTTACATTTTGGCGCGTAAATAAATCCTGCTATCATTAGAATCTTATCAACAGAAGCAATAAACTCTCCTTCCCGTGACTTTGTCGTTTGAGCTGTCGCTTTGTAGCAGTTTATTCACCCGGCTATTGGTTGTAGGTCACAAAAGTGGATTCCACGGACCTTTCTCGCGAGATTTTAATTAATTTTAAATCTGCACTCGCAAAGTTCACTCAAGTGCCCGTTCATGTCCTTAAATACCAATAAAAATAACCTTTTTTCTCTTTTATTCTCTTGGATTTCTTCACAAATAACGCTGAAACAATTTAAAATTACGTGCGAAAAGCAGTCTTTGAAAAACTAGACTAGAAAATCTTACCAGAGATTGTTTTACTATTGGCTTGTGTTAAAACTCGTTATATTGAAAAATTCTACGAGGGGCGTCCAGAAGGTTTACATGGCATATAACATCCAAAGAAGTGATGTCGGTATAACAGATTTGTAGCCGAAATTTTCATATTCGTCAGGTGACAACGTTGTGCCAGATATCAGCACTGCAGCGCCATCTAGGCGGAATCGGTCAGTTAAAGTCTGGAGCAATGGTCCAGACATTCATTCATTCATTTGCATGTCCCTTGTGAAACTTTGCCTCCCAAACAGCACTCATGTAGGCTGGTCCAGACAGGAGGTATAAAATGAGGTACGAAGCAGATGCCATTTAGTTTCATTGCCAGTTAGTGCAAGTCTGTGGAGACTGTGATGAGTCGACAGTATGTGGTAAAATGATGTGTAGAATGTCGAACCTTACGAATGACGACAACCAGTGACGCAGCGCGGAGTGACAAACGATCGACAGCAGGTAGGGTAGTGAACAAAAGGCACTTTGAACGTGCGATACTGGAAGAACAGATGAGTGACTGTGAACGAACTGACTCATCATTTGAGTCTGTCAGGTGGAATGATTGTGCAGTTGGGATTTTATAAAGTGTGCACGATGGGTCCAGCGAGATCACAAGGCACAGAGAATGGCATATGCCCTGTCATTCCTGCAACAATATGTATCCACGGGCAAGACTTTCTGGGACGCATCGTAACCGGCGACGAGTCTTGGGGTCACGTTATCACTTCAGAACCGAAGCATCCCACGAGCCAGGAAATTGAGGGTCATGTCGTCGGGTTACGGTGTTTGTGTTTTATGATCAGAAGGGCGTTTTGTTGGACTATTTCCTGGAAATGGGAGCAACAATTAATGCAGCTGTATACGGTGGACCACCGGAACGTTTACGGGCTGCCTATAGATCTCCTCGTCCGGGGCTGTTGACAAAAGATGTGTTTCTCCTCCATGATAACGCTCTCCCACACAAGCCACTTCGATTCGGGAAATCGTACAATATGTTCGGTGGGGGGAATTTGTACCATCCGCCGTACAGTCGCGATCTGGCGCCAGGTGACTTTCACATCTTCCCAACTTTCTAGGAACATCTTCATGGCCAGAGATTTCAGAACGACGAGGATGTCGAAACAGCAGTGACAAGGTGGCTGTAGGTCCAGGACTTCACATCTTACGACACTGGGTTAGGAAAACTTGTTCTGCGCTTAGAAAAATGTCTAAGTCGTCATGATAACTACGTGGACAAATAAGATATCCATAATGGAACACAGTCCAAAATAAATTTTGTTGCTGAAGAAATAACTCCTGAAATCTTACTTTTGGGACGATCTCCGTACATATAAGGGGTGTTACTTCCTCTACAGCATTCACAACCCTTGTTTAGATCACATTTTGCACCTTTGTCACCAGAACAAAGTCTGTCGTTTCCTCTAACTTCCGACTAGCTTTTTCTTCAGCCCAGCCATCTGTTGCAAGGTCTTATCTCATCATTTGCTGGGAACCTGGGAAGGAAATGTTCTAGAGTTTTTGGTGTCCGTTCTACGAGAACTTTCGATCATGAACGATGATTTGAGACAATAGATCCAGCTCACAAGTCAATGATGATGATGATGATGATGATGAATTCAGATTAAGAGTGAACAATGATCGCCAACGCTGGATTGGACCTGCCTGACAAATAAAAAGGGGCGACAACCAAGATATAAAGCAAAGGAGACAATTACAAAGTCAGGAACGAGTAAAAAAAAAATCCGCTGCCAGCAGATCAAAGAATCCTCCAGAGGCTGGTCTGGATCAAACAATCCTCCAGAGGCTGGTCTGGATCAAACAATCCTCCAGAGGCTGGTCTGGATCAAACAATCCTCCAGAGGCTGGTCTGGATCAAACAATCCTCCAGAGGCTGGTCTGGATCAAACAATCCTCCAGAGGCTGGTCTGGATCAAACAATCCTCCAGAGGCTGGTCTGGCACATGCAACTCTCTCTCTCTCTCTCTCTCTCTCTCTCTCTCTTTTTCTCTCTGTCTCTCTCTGAACCTTAAATGCCCAAGGCATTTCCACAAATGACTGTCCTTTGCCTCTTTTTATGCTCTTGCCCAGGTGAACCCTCTAGTGCTCAACATCCTCTCTGTTGTTCTTCTTCATGCCTCTTTTGGTCTATCCTTACTTTTGTTCCCCTGTGGTGTCCATCTTAGTGCTATTTTTGGTAGTGAGTTTTCAGTCATTCGAAGCACATGTCCCAACCATCGCCAGCGTCTTTCCTCAATAATTGCTGTCAGTGGCTTCACCTGCATTTCTACCAACAAGATGTTATTTCTTATGATGTTTGACCAAAATATTTTTCTAATGATTCGTAAACATTTAGTCTGGAAAAAAATTCAATTTGTTTTCTATGGTTTTGGTGATTTTCTAGCATTCACTTCCAGAGAGTAGTACATTTAGAACATTGCTCTTAAATATTCTGATTTTCGTATTCATGCTTAGTTTTTTGGATTTCCATATAGCCTGCAGCACTGCAAAAGCCTGGTTTGCTCTAGTAAGTCTGCTGTTGATGACCTCCTCTGTGCTGTCTCCATTTTCTACTACTTATGTAACTAGGCTAGGAGAAACTAGAAGAAACACAGTATTCATTTACTTATTGCATCTCCATCCCCCACCCCACCCCCTCCCTTTTTCTCCATTACGTCTTACGCATGCGCAAAGTACCATAAGAGTACTAAGTAGACGAGTATTTTGTACACAAATGAGGGGTCGAGGGGGTGTGAAGCGGCTGTCTGATTTGGCGTAGGTGGCATGCTAGCGTCAGGGCCTAACGAACCGTAACCTCGTCCAATAGGTGGCATGCTAGCGTCAGGGCCTAACGAACCGTAACCTCGTCCAATCTCCCCGGTGGTACCCCCGCCGGACGCAACCTGGCTGGCGGGGAAGGGATCGCCAATAGTCCCCGTGATGGTGGAGTCTGCTAAAGGAGTATTGCACATCCGCCATCTAGCTAGCTTCACTCAAGGACTGCAAAAATAGCCGCCATAACCCACTCCTAGTCCGACACGACGCTGTACCTCAACACTCTCACCGCATGGAATGCAAAGGACATCACACTCGCAGTACTCTTCATACAGCAGAAGAAGAAGAAGATTGATTGGTTGATTGACTGATTGATTGACTGATTGATCTTTATTTCCAAAGGGTTAAGAATCTGGCACGCAGGCCCGTCTGACATTCTGCCCTTTATCATACAACTTTCACTCCGTTCCAGACATTCTACAAATATGCTGCTCATATAACCAACATAACTAACATTGGAGAGCTGAGAGACATAAGACGAAGAAGGAGAAGAAGAAGAAGAAGAAGATGATGATGATGATGATGATGATGATGATGACTACGACAACAACAACGACGACGACGATGACGACGACGATGATGATGATGATGATGATGATGATGATGATGACGATGACGACGATGATGATGACGATGATGATGATGATGATGATGATGATGATGATGATGATGATGATATGGGTCTCAACTAGAGAGCGGAAGCATTTATCAGTTTGAACTTCGGAACGATAGAGAGGGTAGGGCGGAGTTGAGACTTAACTTTCAGATCAATAGAGAGATTTGTGGAGTTCTGTGGCTCAGACTGGAAGAGATAGAAAAGTGGATATATGAAGCTAAACTTCGGAGAGATTTTAAAAATGGGCATGTGAGGCTCAACCTGGGACCGAAATGATGGACTGACATGAATCGAAGGCATGAATTAATCAAATTATCTGTAGAAGTTATCTCTTGGTCTAAACACTAAGTCAAGCGAGATGAAGAATTTGGTAATTGCTTTCGCAAAGGGCAAGTACTGTTGATAACACCTGGACAGTGCTCTATAAGAGAAACATATTCAGTCTACTTTGCTCACATCCCATTGATCCTGGAGTCTCCGATATTCTCTGTCATGAGTCGGATCAGATTCTTCAGAGATCGAGCGATTTACTTTTGACTTCATCTAGAAAGATGGTTCTAAGTCTTCTTTTTTTTTTTTTTTTGGGCTGTGGACCCACCATTTCGACATGAGAGCAGCTGTGGACCCTGTTTTAAAAATAAAGCAATGAATAGAATAGAACCCAGCAGATGTTCTGAATTCTTTTAATCTAGCCAATCCCACCAATCGTTCTGTGGCTTCTTAGGGTCCATTGGTCCTAAAGTAAAAACATTTGATCTATCTATCTATCTATCTATCTATCTATCTATCTATCTATCTATCTATCTATCTATCTATCTATCTATCTATCTATCTATCTATCTATCTATCTATCTATCTATCTATCTATCTATCTGTCTATCTACCTGTCTGTCTGTGTCTGTTTGTCTGTCTGTCTGCCTGCCTGCCTGCCTGCCTGTCTGTCTCTTTCACTCACAGACTCACAACACCTTTCTCTCTGATTAAACTGTGATTCCCTTCCTTTAAAAAAAAAAGTCGACCAAATTCTTAAATTTTATTTGTGAAAATTACAATATTCAAAGCGTCTCTCCCATGCCTGGGTAACTCAGTCTACCCGAGAGACCTGGCCTACAGACTTGGATTAGCGTCGCTTCACAACAAAACATTCACGCCAGAACATTTGAAGGTCAGTAGAACTTTCAGAACCTCCTCTGTTTTGAAATTTGGTCGAACCTGTCATTTTGTTAGCAATAAACAACACAAAATCCTGAAGGTTTGAAGGTTTGGATATTTCTTGATCACCCCATCCGCTAATTCTGTGCGAAAGAAGATGCACAAGATTCGGTCGCCATTATAAGAAGAGAAGTGGGAAAAGCCTATAAAAAGATAATGAGGAAACTGGGATTATCTGAGAAACTTTAAAAAACAGCGAGAAAGAAAGAAAGAAAGAAAGAAAGAAAGAAAGAAAAGAAAAGAAAGAAGGAAAGAAAGAAAGAAAGAAGCAGCTTTAAATGCCGTTGTGGTTTACTCTGAGACAATGGACTGGGCGCTCTTGGCATCCACAAAGCAGTTTAAAATGATAACACGTGCACCATGTCTATCGTGGAGCAAGATATAGTGTTACTCCTTATCTCTTAATCTATCAGATCGTGGAGCAAGATATAGTGTTACTCCTTATCTCTTAATCTATCAGATCGTGGAGCAAGATATAGTTTTACTCCTTATCTCTTAATCTATCAGATCGTGGAGCAAGATATAGTGTTACTCCTTATCTCTTAATCTATCAGATCGTGGAGCAAGATATAGTGTTACTCCTTATCTCTTCATCTATCAGATCGTGGAGCAAGATATAGTGTTACTCCTTATCTCTTCATCTATCAGATCGTGGAGCAAGATATAGTGTTACTCCTTATCTCTTAATCTAACAGATCGTGGAGCAAGATATAGTGTTACTACTTATCTCTTAATCTAACAGATCGTGGAGCAAGATATAGTGTTACTCCTTATCTCGTAATCTATTAGATCGTAGAGCAAAACATAGTGTTACTACTTGTCTCTTAATATTCAAGATAGTGTAGTGAGATATAGTGTTACTCCTTACATCTTAATCCACGAGATCGTGGAGCAAGATATAATGTTGCTCTTTACATCTGGGTCTACCAGATAGTGGAGTAAGATATAATGTTGCTCTTTATATCTAAGTCTACCAGATAGTGTAGCAAGATATAGTGTTGCTCTTTACGTCTGAGTCTACCAGATAGTGGAGCAAGATATAGTGTTGCTCTTTACATCTTAGTCTACCACATAGTGCAGCAAGATATAGTGTTGCTCTTTACATCTAAGTCTACCACATAGTGGAGCAAGATATATTGTTGCTCTTTTACGTATTTCAAAAATAACTAATGCTTTCTTCCCGAGAAATGACGCAGTATCTTTATAGTGCGTGTAAGGTCAAAATTATGAACTTTGGACTGAAGAACAAAATCACATGACTGTACTTTTTTTTTACTTTTGTTTTTGAAAACCCGTTTAACTGACTCATGGTAGGTTAAGAGTCACATCTAAGGAGGAATTTCAGAAGCAAACACTTTCTCAGTATACTCTACCACTTTAGAAACCAAGGATATAAAAATAATGCCTAAGACACAGGTGTGTATTCTCACCTGATCTAGTCTCATTATACAGTGAAAACATCATGAAATCCATTACAAATGTGGAAGGAATTAAAACAGAAAGCTAATAATATATGAATAACCTGAGATATGCGGATGACACCATTATAACAGCAGAAAGTGCAAGCAGTTTTCAGAAACTTGTGAACAAGATTATTCAAGACATCAATAAGAGAGGCCTCAGGCTAAACAGCAAGACGACGGAAACAGTAGTAATATCGAAGAGAATAAACATACCAAAAGTGCAATATCCTTTCAAGCGAGGCGACACTGACACAGGTAAATAGATCTAATTACCTTGGAACAACAATGACAGCAAGTGCGCAAAAGAAGTGAAATCACGAATAAGTAAGTCAAAGGTAGCTTTCTTATAACATGAAGAAGATACTAACAAATAAGAAGATGTTCTCAAAACTGAGGAAAGAACGAACGAACGAACAAACGAATGAAAGAACATACTTTATTTTCAAAGGGTTAAGAATTGGACACGCAGGCCCGTTTGACATTCTGCCCTTCATCATACAGCTTTCATTCAGTCACAGTCATTCAGAATCTGTTAATGAGCATAATAATCATGAAGACACAATTAATAGATTACATAAATAAATAATAACTTATCTCATGTCCATATACTCTACACTCTGATTTATGCAAGAACATGAAATAAACTTGCATTCTTACATTCATCCAACACTGACAAATGTATGGAAAAGCAGTGTAAAAAATTACAACAATCAAGCCATAATTTAAACTACTTTAGACTATGCTTAGGAAGGCATATAATCCATATCAAACAGATGTTGACAAAGTTTGAAGTTATAAGAACGAATGTTACCTATAAATTTTACATGAATTGGTAGGGCATTTCAAATGTGGGCAGCTGAATAGGAGAAGCTTTTTATAGACATGTCAAGCATTGGTTGCTTAAACGTTGACCGTGTTTTGGATTGGATTTGAACAGCGACCACAGATAAGGTGGAGCACTGTGCGATAGAATTTTATGAACTAACTTGGCCTTGCTGAAGAGAAATCTCTTCTTGGGGTTTCTTTTCAACAAGCCCAAGTTAATTCATAAAGAGTAGGAAAAGAGTATAACAGTGCTGCATAGAATCAATATTGCAATATGGTTGTGAAACTTGGACAATTAACCTAAAGATGACGATAAAACGAAGTAACAGAGATCTGATTTTGACGTACTGAAACAGACACCCTGGACAAACAGGAAAAGATTGTGGGCGACAATGCATGGCTCAGAATAGAGCGAGCGAGTGTTCTATATAAAGGGAAGGTTGCTGACACGCGACACAGAGAAAATTGAGAATCTGTGGCTGCTGAGTCGTGTACTCTGCCATATATCGTGATATACTCAGTCCAGCCGATTCACACTGTTGATTAATATTGTGTCATCGAAATCATTGTTATATTGTGTCCTGGAATCACTCCTATATGATGTTATGGAAATCATATCTGTGCTGTGGAATTTCGTAACTGTCATCGTTCATGGAGATTGTCGATAATTCTGCCAAGTCTTGTAGTATTGATGGGCACACCAAGACCCATCGTGTGCATTCCTGCCATGTGATTATTACTGGAGTGGGATCAGGGAATGCCAAAACCCGGCAGCATCGGCTTCACAATCAATGAGGTGCATAGCACTGGTGATTCCATAATCTGAGGGGGGCACGGAGGGCAGCTGTGCGATATTTCAGTGCCTGGGCGCCCATGAGGATATATATATATATATATATATATATATATATATATATATAATATATATATATATATATATAATTCTGTGCAATTGGCACAATGTGTTTTAAGTGAGATGTGTAGAACGGAGATTTCGGGTCAGCAGTGGCTGAATGTGTTTACCAGTGCAATGGCACAAAATAATAGCTGAGATAGAAAATGTGTTTACCAGTGCAATGGCACATGATAATGGTTGAAATAATGAATGTGTTTGCCAGTGCAATGGCACATTTTAATAGTTGAGATGGAGATATACTTACTTAGGAGGGCCAGAGGAGCCCGGACCAATGTGGTCCACTTCTTTGTGCTATTTAGTTAATGAAGATGCATTATAATTATGTCATGATTTGTTGTTATCATGATGATATTTGTTGTCGTTCTATGCATGTAAATCTGTGTGGTGTTTAACATGGTGTGTCTGTTGTGTATAATAAAATATTGGTTGATTTAAATACTTGACTTTGTACTGTGTAACACATGTCATGTAGTTTGTATGAATGTGTGTGATTTACTGCACGACTGGCATACGATATCCTTTGGAGGAAAATCCTGGGTTGTAGGTTAGTTTTAGAATGGCCACCCAGTACGGCAGTACATAGGCCATGGGTTTGGGATTGCAGTTGGGTTTTTTATCCTGTCCCACCCTTTATTGTCCCCAATATGTGATCTTCGCAACCAGCGAAGTTTTACAAGGTCCTCAAAGAAGTTCCATAATAACAACAACTACTTAAAATGATAAACAAGAAAGACAATGAAAGTTTCTTGGACATGTTTTCAAGACAGAAGTTGGAGAAATGATAATGGCTGCAAAATTCAAGGGAAAATGTAAGAGAGGAAAGCAAAGATAAAAAAAAAATCTAAGTGGACTGACAAAGTGACGTCAAAGAAGAAAAGCATCTGAATTTGTCGGAAACAGTAAGAACGGCACAATACTGAGAAGCATCATCGTCAATGAATGAATGAATGAATAATAACAATAAAAGAACCATACCGACCCTTCCTATTCCTGTTGAGACTATAGCGTCACTTATGTAGTCCTGTCTAAAGCAACATTGTCGAAACTGAAAAGGCCCTGAAGCAGCTTCTTCCAGCTGGTCCTTGAGGAAAATGTCGCTGTACTTATCACTCAGTCAGTCAGTCAGTCATTTGCATGCCCTTGCGGAACTTTGCCTCCCTAACAGCTCTCCTGTAGGCCTATCGGTTGTAAGCAAGATGCCTTGCTGCTGATGCATCCATTTGCAGATCATCAATGATGTCTTGCAGCCATCTTCGCCTTGATCTTCCTCTCTTTCTTTTCCCCCTTTCTGTATCCTTCCAAGACGGTCTTCTCTAGATTACCAAGTCGCTATACCTACCACATTCATCTTATTTTTTTTTCAGACACTGAAAGAAATACAATGCTTTGAGAAACACCAGGAGGGGAGATCATTACACTGGTCTCGGAAATGTTTCTTGGAGTACAACCAAAACAACAAAATACAAAAAGTTTTAACTTAACTACCCACAGATTTCATTTACATTTTCATTCTTACCAATAAACTTTCTCCTCTTCCGGAGCTTACTCACTGCTAACTATAAGTTAACAGATTTTTATCCACGAAAGGAAAAAGAGCGAGTGGTAGATAGAGATGAAGAAGGGGAGATAACATCCAAGAATTGATAGGACACATCCTCCTGGATGAGTGCACTATCAAGGCAAGGGAGAGAGGAAATTGGAGATTCACTACCGTCAACCTTCGCCCTGTAGACGGCACGTGATGATAATCAGTGAGTAAATATAATAAATACATTTATTATAAATAACATCACTAAGACACATCTGCACTTTTTAACTGAACAATATCTCAGGCACAGATCGTGTAAAAAATTGAACTAGGGGAAGAGAGGTAGAGAAAAAAAACAGTTAATTCGCACATCCTAATTAAAGTGAACACAACAACAACAAAAAAAAACAATTAAAAAACTAGAGATTCTTATACAAGGCTCTCATTTCTTACATGCAGAATGAATCTCCAGCAAAGAAAGAAAAGATTTTTTTTTTTAAACAAAATACTCGAAAATGTAAAGCTGCTGTTGCGTGTGGTTTGTAGAGATTATCTTCAGAAGATGAACTGGCAGAATTTTCGTTTATGAAGATTTTGTAACATCTGAATATCTTAGCACACACAAAGAAAAATATAGCTGATCATGGCAAAAGAGAATAAACATAACACATATCACATATGATACCTATCCAGCAGACACTTAGTGTGATTGGCACACAGATCCATCAGATACTTAACGTGAAATGCTCATCTCCCACCAATCAGATACTTAACGTAAAATGCTCATCTCCCACTATCAGATACTTAAATGCTCATCTCCTACAATCAGATACTTAAATGCTCATCTCCCACTATCAGATACTTAAATGCTCATCTTCTACAATCAGATACTTAAATGCTCATCTCCCACTATCAGATACTTAAATGCTCATCTCCTACAATCAGATACTTAAATGCTCATCTCCCACTATCAGATACTTAAATGCTCATCTCCTACAATCAGATACTTAACGTGAAATGTTCATTTCCCACCATCAGATACTTAACGTGAAATGTTCATTTCCCACCATCAGATACTTAACGTGAAATGTTCATTTCCCACCATCAGATACTTAACGTGAAATGTTCATCTCCCACCATCAGATACTTAACGTGATATGCTCATCTCTCACCATCAGATACTTAACGTGATATGTCATCTCTCAAACAGAACCTTCCTCCTCAACAGGTGACATTCACATCTCTCTAGATGTCACACTAAACCTGACATCCACTTCTGTCACCCACATGAAATTCTGCCTGGGTACACGCAAACATTTTATGACAGTGGTTCTATCCACATGAGTACTATCTGATAACGACATCTCTACACACAGATAATAAACAACCTTGGCGTTTCTACGCATAATTAATACATGACATTTATATTTCGACACACGTGTAATACATGAACTTGACATCTCTCTACATACAGGTAAATCGTGACACTAGCATCTCTCTACATACAGGAAAATCGTGACACTAACATCTCTCTACATACAGGAAAATCGTGACACTAGCATCTCTCTACATACAGGAAAATCGTGACACTAGCATCTCTCTACATACAGGAAAATCGTGACACTAGCATCTCTCTACATACAGGAAAATCGTGACACTAGCATCTCTCTACATACAGGAAAATCGTGACACTAGCATCTTTACGCACAGGCTACTTACGTGAGGGGAAAAAAAGGGGCGGGTATGGAGGAAACTGGGATTGTTCTAAGTTTCACAGATTCAAACTGTTGAAGTGTTAAATGCCTCTTGTTTAGAAAGCACCTTTTTGAATCAGACAATCTTGAAAAAGGGGAGAGAGAGGGTTAAGACGAAATTATATTCTGATACTGAAAAAATACAAGAAGTAGTAAAAGGACCTTGGGTCTCCTACACGCCCAGTAAACCATTCCTACGTTATTCTGTTCTTTTCTGTTACTCAGATTTGATAAATTAACAGAAATGAGTTTAGGAGTACCCTAGCTTCCTTGTTTTCTCTCACGCAAAGAAAATTACAGTCTCCAGTTGTAACCACCCCCCACCCCCAGTTGTGTACACAATGCGCGGTTTTATTTATATGTTGATTATTCAACATTTGACGACATATAGTCCGACACACAGCCACAGAAGGTCTTTGACAACGAGGCACTGGGACAACATATGCACTACACATTGCGAGAACCACTGTGACACACAACAGGGGTTAGTAAATCCAGATCAAGCCATCATCAGTGGCATAAACAATAGGTATAAATCAAGTCATCATCGGTGGCATAAAGAATAGGTATAAATCAAGTCATCATCGGTGGCATAAAGAATAGGTATAAATCAAGTCATCATCGGTGGCATAAACAATAGGTATAAATCAAGTCATCATCGGTGGCATAAACAATAGGTATAAATCAAGTCATCATCGGTGGCATAAACAATAGGTATAAATCAAGTCATCATCGGTGGCATAAACAATAGGTATAAATCAAGTCATCATCGGTGGCATAAACAATAGGTATAAATCAAGTCATCATCGGTGGCATAAACAATAGGTATAAATCAAGTCATCATCGGTGGCATAAAGAATAGGCATAAATCAAGTCATCATCGGTGGCATAAACAATAGGTATAAATCAAGTCATCATCGGTGGCATAAAGAATAGGTATAAATCAAGTCATCATCTGTGGCATAAAGAATAGGTATAAATCAAGTCATCATCTGTGGCATAAAGAATAGGTATAAATCAAGTCATCATCTGTGGCATAAAGAATAGGTATAAATCAAGTCATCATCGGTGGCATAAAGAATAGGTATAAATCAAGTCATCATCTGTGGCATAAAGAATAGGCATAAATCTCCCTGAGCACTAAAGGAGAAAACGCCATTACATTTGCTCTACATTTTACACACGATTCTCTCGGCGTCGCCACGAGTCGCATACACAGACCTACATCCGTTCATCTGCTGCATACATCCTCTAACACTCACCCTTACGACGTGGGTACACGATCAGCCCTCAATACTCTTCCTCCTCAAGGCTGCATCTTCGTTAGAGTTATGACATGCATAGCATTTCGGAGATATTGGCTCCGACAAAATATTCGTAAGCATCATTCGTTCATTCATTTGCATGTCCTTTGCGGAACTTTGCCTCCCAAACAGCACTCCTGTAGGCCTCTCGGTTGTGAGCAAGATGGCCTGCTGCTGATGCATCCATTTGCAGATCGTCAACGATGTCATGCAGCCATCTTCGTTTTGGTCTTCCTCTTTTTCTTTTTCCCATTATGTATCCTTCCAATATGGTCTTCTCTAAATTATCATGACGTTTAATATGTCCAAAATATTTAAGTTTTCTCTCTTTAATCCTCTTTACTAACCAGCCTTCTTCAATATTAAGTTCTTGTAGTATAGATATATTTGTTCTTTTTTGTGTCCACGATATTTGGAGAACTCTTCTGTAGCATTTACATTCAAAGGCATTTATGTGTTTCTCAGCTGTTTTGTTAAGTGTCCAGGTCTCACAGGCATATGTTGCGATGGGAAAGATGTATGCCTTTAAAAATCTTATTTTTGTAGTTCTGTCTGCTCCTCTCCGCAGATTCTTTATTTGTTTTACTTTCTGAAGTGCATATGAATAAAAAATATTAAATTAAAGCAAACAATGAAACAATGCTAATCTCCAAATCAAATTCATTACTATTTCTACAATTTGGGGTCCACTCCCCCCCCCCCCCCCCCACACACACACAGTGAACAAAACTAAAAAAATAACAATCCTAGTTGAACTTCCCTGCTGATCGCAACATGCTTCAAAGGGAAATCACAAATATTTAAACAATAAAAAAAAACTCCCAACTGTACACTACATACAAAAACACTACATTAATCCTTGCTATATATACACTCCTGCAGTGCATCGGCTCTCGCAACATGTTCCTTGGCGCCTCACCCATTCTTATAGCTTCGTCGAAATACGTTTAGCCAACACTAGCTGTTCTTATCTGCACATCCCCATCATCTTGTAACGAAAGAATTATTCTAGAGCATTCTCTTTGAACTATTAGTACTTCCCTGTTTAGAATAACATTCTAATTAATCTTCTTCGACAATATATGAAAAGAAGGCATCTCAAGTTCAGTTTTTGGCATGCGCCCCCCCCCCCCCTTGGCAGACGTTTTTTCAGGGGCTAGTAGAGCATTCTGTTTAATTCGATTCGTACGCCACCGGCTAAAACGGCGCACTCTACACTCCTGAATGTTTTAGGTTACTGCTCACTCACCTGCTCTGCCCTACCTGTCCGCGTGTTATGCTAATTTTCTTCCATTTGGTATTCGCTCTTTATTTTGCACTTTCTCGTGCAAATACTTCCTTCGCTGTTATTCGCTGAGCTAAAATAACTCCTTCAGCCGCCTTCCTCTTCTCACTTCACCTTTTTTGTGATAATTAATTTTTAACACCGTTATTAAAGGGGTAACATATACATCTAATGTCTACTTGTTTGATTCCACCTAATCCATCTATCACAAGGGTTCAGATTTCAGAATTCAGAATCCGGCACTATCGCATTCAGGAAATTCCCATACATGCTCCGCTGCATACTCCAACATCCAGCGAAGAGTCTGTCTACTAAACAGTTCCCGTCAAATCGTTGCTTGTTTACTATGCTTTTTCTTTCGTTTAGTTCAGATTTTCTTCAGGCACCCTTACTCTGTCCCGGTATCATCATATATGTGCTCATTGTCCACCCAATCCCTCTCTTCATTCCCCCCCCCATCTGTCTAATACGGCCTTCACAATGTCCTCCTTCTCTATTCTCAGCCTGCTTGTATTTCAGCTTGTCCAGCCAGTCTATCATCCAACTCGTTCTCATGCACACTCGCATGCCCCGGAAAGAAGATCCACGTTAATTCTCTCACATGTGATTGTCCTTACAGGCTCACCCATTCTCTCGCATATGTTCACCCATTCTCTCACATGTATTCACCCATTCTCTCGCATATGTTCACCCATTTTCTCACATGTGTACACTCATTCTCTCATATGTGTTCACCCATTCTTTCGCATATGTTCACCCATTCTCTCACATGTGTTCACCCATTCTCTCGCATATGTTCACCCATTCTCTCACATGTGTTCACCCATTCTCTCCAAAGATAAATTCTTCTGTCTTCACTAGCATGCTCAGTGAGTCCGTCACGACAACGCCGTGAAAGATTTCCTGATCTCTCTCTTTCTCTTTCTCTCTCTCTCTCTCTCTCTCTCTCTCTCCGAACCTTAAGTGCCAAGGCACATTGGGCTTCCGCAAAGGTTTTCCTCAAATGCCTGTCCTTTGCCTTTTTCCCCCCTGCTCTTGCCCAAGGTGATTCCTGAAGTCATTCTGCTGCCGCCGATACTGCCTCAATCTCCGTGCGCATGTAATGACTGCAAAGCCACCCGATCTTTCTCCCACAACTCCTCCAACGCAATAGGCAGCAAAACCTTCATCCACGTTGGCAGAGATCTAGAACACATTCTAAGACAACAGCTGAGGAAAAGAGCGTCGCTGAAAAGCAAAAAAAAAAAAAAATGGGAAGCCAATCAACAATTTCAAAATGGCAGACATAGCATAATTTTGTCCAAGGAATATCAGGCAAGAAGACTGCGCAAACTCTAGCAGGTGCAGAAGACACAAGGGTGAATGTTAACATCAGGGATGAGAAAGGCAAGGTGCTGATTACTGCCGAACAGAAAGGGAGTGCATTTTTCCAAAGATACATTAAACAAATGGATTCAAATGGGTGCATATGTCAAAAGAAAATAATAAAAAAAAAAGATTGAAAACCACTGACGCAGACAGCCTGGATTAACATTGTCTAATTGTTTCGGCTTATCTTTAAACATAGGTCTTAATAAAAAAAAAAAAAGAGTGATAGTTGAGACCTGCTGTTAATTTGACACTTAATTTGATGTTGTTGGTTTGACGTTGAGTTTACTACTCTCTCGTAGATAAACCTTGTTAATTAAGGATTTTGAACAAATTAAAATGATACGGGAGAAGCAATTTAGCAAAACAGAAACCTGTAGAAAGCTATGTGGATACAATTAAACCCCGATTTCACTCGAAACTTAAGAAATTACTCGAAGTAATGAAAGACTGGAAGCAAGTCAACGCATGTGGATGCTGTTAAAGAATATGAAAGAATCCTGCTTAATATTGATTGAGCAAAATTTCTCTGCGCTGAGGAAAATCTTTTCCTAAAAATCTGAATAAATAGATACAAAATAAAACGTTTCACCTGTCTCCTTGGCAAAGTGGCGCAATCACATGTGTGTGTGTGGGGGGGGGGGGGGGAAATCACATGATAGCGTGAGAAATAGGCCAGTTTCACATTTCCAGCCCTGTATCAGAAAGGCATCTGCATGCTGACATGAGACCGTGATTATAGGGTCTGATATTTTCTTGACACATTTGATGATACAAACATTGAGGAAAAAAACTTCTCCATTTTACGCCTCTTTGGTCTTTTATTCTCGCACTTTCGAAAAGAAGGTTTTGCTGATTGTTACTAGTAAAAAAAAAAAATAAAATAAACATGAAAATGAGACGAAAACGAAACAAGCTTTAAGACAGAATATTGAAATATAGCAAAATAGGAAAATACAGCAGTATTTTTACTAAGAGTTACAAGTAAAAATTTCTGTTAACTCTATCATTCCAAACCGACACCAGTGATGTTGCTAGATCTTGCACATCGGAACGAATTAATGCTCAGGGCGATATTTAGGCTGTCTAAATAAAATGAAAAGTAGCACATTTTCAACAACTCAGTTTTCATGTGTTTAAATTACAGAGCAAATTCCTTTCAGCTTTCTCTCATTAAGATTTAGTCTAGCAGAGCATGAAAATTACTTAAGGAGTGAAAGAGTTCATGAAAACTAATTCAGGAGTGAATGTGATAAGACTCTTATTAAAAAAACATCTTCTTATCTTATATCTTATATCCTTCCCGTGCCGTTAGACGTCACATAGAGCTCGCAAAGTAGTTCGCCAATTTTTCCTGTCTTCGGCGAGTCTTTCAACCTCAACAAAGGATTTTATGCCTGTTAACTTGGCCTCTCTTAATAATGTCCTCTTCAGAGTTTCACGCGGTCTGCCCCTTTTTCTTAGGCCTGTTGTGTTCCACTTGATAGCTTGTTTTGGGATTCTCTGATCATTAAAAGGCTAACAACCTTATCCTGGGACCTATCTAGAGGCAACTCCAGATGGGAAAAGAAGATATCGTTATGGAAACTCGCAGAGAAAAAAAACATCACTGTAAAAAAAAAAAAAGATATCGAATCACAACAGAGAAATCATGAAACAAATTTGACAACAACAACAGCATCAACAACAACAACAACAACAAAACCCCTTCATATACGAAACTACTGTGGAAATCATTAACTCCTAAACTCCCAAACAATATTGACAGTGCTAGTATGTCTTGCACAAGCTATGCTCAGCGCAGTATTCAGGCAGAGACTAAGTAAAATAAACAGAAGCACATTTCCAACCCAACCCACATTCTTAAATTACAGAGTAACTTCCTTTCAGTTTCTTTCAACCTATATTTCTCAACAGAACTTATTATGACCGAGGAAAGGAAATGGAATTCAGGAGGAAAAATAAAATCAAGAAAATGTGATATGAATACGTACAGATCAACCGGCGTTAAGAGGTTTCGCAAATAGGAGTGGAAGCAATCAGAATATATATGACATCGGCACGAATAAGAACTTTTATTTTGATGATTCCTGCCGCAATTGGCTAAAGCATTCATTCTCCCGTTTGGTACTAAGGATTTGGCTGTGTGTGCTGGTGTATGATTTTTTTTTGTTCGTTGATATTTTTAAAGTACCCAAACAATGGATACTGCATATCCATTGCAATGGATACAGCAAAACTGAATATTCCATTGTGTTAAGCAAGACTGAACATTCCATGTGTTAAGCAAGACTGAACATTCCATGCATTAAGCAAGACTGAACACAACATGTGTTAAGCAAGACTGAACATTCCATGTGTTAAGCAAGACTAAACATTCCATGTGTTAAGCAAAACTGAACATTCCGTGTGTTAGGCAAGACTGAACATTCCATATGTTAAGCAAAATTGAACATTCCATGTGTTAAGCAAAACCGAACATTCCATATGTTAAGCAAAAGTGAATATTCCATGTGTTAAGCAAAACTGAACAACGCCATGTATGGCTACTGCCATCCGTGAAGTCCACAATTTGTTATGCCACCTTAAACACAAAAAAGCACTAGGAAAGTAACAAGAAATGCTATGGAGGGGAAAGCCCACTGAGGATTTGAAAACCACGGTGTCACGCAATCCCGCTTCTGAGACCTACCAAGAATACAAGCTCAAGCCCTGAGATACTCTGAACCTATAGTGGTCCTCTCGGGGACCACACGGGGTACCACGGGACTTAACGAGGACCACAGGCGTAAATTCAGCAGGATCACAGGGTGGTTTTGGTGCAGAAGCGAACGAAGAAGAAGAAGACAAGACGGAGTGGAGAACTTATTTAAAAAATACTACAAGACAGAGTGGAGAAATTATTTAAAAATTATTACAAGACTGAATAAGAAATTACAATAAATATTACAGACAGAGCAAGAAATTACAATAAATACTACAGGACAGAGTAAGAAAGTACAATAAATACTACAGGACAGAGTAAGAAAGTACAATAAATACTACTAGACAGAGTACTAAATTACAATAAATACTACTAGACAGAGTACTAAATTACAATAAATACTACTAGACAGAGTACTAAATTACAATAAATACTACTAGACAGAGTACTAAATTACAATAAATACTACTAGACAGAGTACTAAATTACAATAAATACTACTAGACAGAGTACTAAATTACAATAAATACTACTAGACAGAGTACTAAATTACAATAAATATTACAAGACAGAGTACTAAATTACAATAAATACTACTAGACAGAGTACTAAATTACAATAAATACTACTAGACAGAGTACTAAATTACAATAAATAATACAAGACAGAGTACTAAATTACAATAAATACTACAGGACAGAGTACTAAATTACAATAAATACTACTAGACAGAGTACTAAATTACAATAAATACTACTAGACAGAGTACTAAATTACAATAAATACTACTAGACAGAGTACTAAATTACAATAAATACTACTAGACAGAGTACTAAATTACAATAAATACTACTAGACAGAGTACTAAATTACAATAAATATTACAAGACAGAGTACTAAATTACAATAAATACTACTAGACAGAGTACTAAATTACAATAAATACTACTAGACAGAGTACTAAATTACAATAAATAATACAAGACAGAGTACTAAATTACAATAAATACTACAGGACAGAGTACTAAATTACAATAAATACTACTAGACAGAGTACTAAATTACAATAAATACTACTAGACAGAGTACTAAATCACAATAAATACTACTAGACAGAGTACTAAATTACAATAAATACTACTAGACAGAGTACTAAATTACAATAAATACTACTAGACAGAGTACTAAATTACAATAAATACTACAAGACAGAGTACTAAATTACAATAAATTCTACAAGACAGAGTACTAAATTACAATAAATACTACTAGACAGAGTACTAAATTACAATAAATACTACTAGACAGAGTACTAAATCACAATAAATACTACTAGACAGAGTAAGAAAGTACAATAAATACTACTAGACAGAGTACTAAATTACAATAAATACTACTAGACAGAGTACTAAATTACAATAAATACTACTAGACAGAGTACTAAATCACAATAAATACTACTAGACAGAGTAAGAAAGTACAATAAATACTACTAGACAGAGTAAGAAAGTACAATAAATACTACTAGACAGAGTACTAAATTACAATAAATACTACTAGACAGAGTACTAAATTACAATAAATACTACTAGACAGAGTACTATATTACAATAAATACTACTAGACAGAGTACTAAATTACAATAAATACTACCAGACAGAGTAAGAAAGTACAATAAATACTACCAAACAAAGTAAGACATTACAATAAATACTGCTAGACAGAGTACTAAATTACAATAAATACTACCAAACAAAGTAAGACATTACAATAAATACTACCAGACAGAGTACGAAAGTACAATAAATACTGCCAGACAGAGTGGAGAAATTATGTTTAAAATATTACAAGACAAAATGGAGAAATTATTTTAAAAGTTACTACAAGACAGAATGGGGAATTTATTTTAAAAATACTGCCAGACAGAGTGGAGAAACTGCAGTGAATACTAAGAGCTGGAGTGGACACAATGCATGGATACTACAAGACAGAGTGGAGAAACTGCAGTGAATACTAAGAGCTGGAGTGGATACTACAAGACAGAGTGGAGAAACTACAATAAATATTACACGAGAGAGAAGAGAGAGAGAGAGTGGGGGGGGGGGGGGGAATACAACAAATATACAAACTTGTCATTCATTAATTCCTTCATTTGTATGTCCCTTGCGAAACTTTGCCTCCCAAACAGCACTCCTGTAGGCCTCTCGGTTGTGAGCAAAATGGCCTGCTGCTGATGCATCCATTTTCAGATCATCAACGATGTCTTGCAGCCATCTTCGTTTTGGTCTTCGTCTCTTTATTTTTCCCATTATGTACCCTTCCAAGACGGTTTTCTCTAGATTATCATGACGTTTAATGTGTCCAAAATATTTAAGTTTTCTCTCTTTAATCCTCTTTACTAGCCAGCATTCTTCAATATTAAGTTCTTGTAGTATAGATATATTTGTTCTTTTTTGTGTCCATGATATTTGAAGAACTCTTCTGTAGCATTTACATTCAAAGGCATTTATACGTTTCTCAGCTGTTTTGTTAAGTGTCCAGGTCTCACAGGCATATGTTGCGATGGGAAAGATGCATGTCCTTAAAAATCGTATTTTTGTGGTTTTGTCTGCTCTTCTCCACAGATTCTTTAGTTGCTTTACTTTCTGAAGAGCGATAGATGTCCTTTTAATTTCCCTCATTGTATCTCCATTATTAGTTAGTAGTGATCCTAGATATTCAAAACTCTCCACTTCTTTCAGTTTTTCCTCATTGATACATATTTCAGCTGCCTTGTTTGTTTTGTCAGTTCTCATAAATTTAGTTTTCTTCGCATTAAGATAGAGGTTTTGTTCTTCGCTGTTCTTATGGACTAACATAATTAGTTTTTCCATTCCTTTCTGTGTCATCAGCATATCTAATCTCTGGTATTTCATAACCTCCAATTGTTATGGGTTCGTAATATTCTTTGTCTACATCTTCTCTAACATTCCTCATTATATTTTCAGTATACAAGTTAAATAAGTAAGGCGACAATATGCACCCCTGACGGACCCCTTGTTTTATGTCAAACCAAGTTGTTGTTTCTCCATTTATTCTTACTGCTGCTTGTTGGTCTAGATACAGCAGTGATGTTAATTGTATCAAATGTGTTGGAAATCCCATTTTTTCCATTATTTCCCAAAGTTTCGGGTGTTGTACACAATCAAATGCCCTTGAATAGTCTATTAAGGCTAAATATAGATTCACATTAAACTTTCTGCATTTCTCTAGTATTAATCTTATATTGAATATATGATCTCTTGATCCTCTTCCTTGCCTGAAGCCAGCTTGGACCATATTGACTTCTATTTTCTTTCGAAGTCTACCCATTATGATTTTTAACAGAACTTTACTGGCATGACTAATCAGGGCAACAGTCTGTAGTTTGTGCATAATTTCAGGTTACTCTTTTTTGGCAGTGTTATGAATACAGTTCTTTTCCATTCTTTTGACCAAATACCTGAATGCCATATCTTTTTACATAGTGCATGATAGATTTGTGCACACTCCTTTTCTCCTGCTTTAATAACTTCAGCTGTTATCTCATCACATCCTGGTGATTTACCATTTTTCAGATTCTTTATTGCCATAAAACTTCTTCTATTGTCGGTTCGGGTTCTTTCTCCTCCAATAATAATTCACACTGTAGATTTCTGCTTTCACATTCGGTTGTTTCATACATTCCTCTGCAATATTCCTTCCATCTTTCTAGAATTTCCTCTGTCTCTGTCAATGTATTCGCCATATACAAACGTATAACTGAGAAAAAGACGTCATACTGACTACATCTCACTTTCATGTGTCGAAGGTCGTGGAAATAGAGCCTAACACCGTATCCCCAGTATGCCTTAATGGCATGGAAAAGGGAATTTTATCTTGGCCTTTTACAACTGAAAAACACACACACACACACACACAAAGAATGGATTAGGAAGAAATTAGAAAGAATGGACAGATATGAAAATAAAATAAAGAAAATCAGCACAATGAACATGAGAGAATCAGTCAGTCATTTGCATGTCCCTGCGGAACTTTGCCTTCCTAACAGCTCTCATGTAGGCTTCTCGGTTATAAGCAAAATGCCTTGCTGCTGACGCCTTCATTCGCAGATCATCAACGATGTCTTGCAGCCATCTTCGCCTTGGTCTTCCTCTCTTTATTTTTCCCATTATGCACCCTTCCAAGACTCATCATCATCATCATGTGCCGTGCCGACTGGCGTTGGCTATTATGCTTCTCCAGAGTATCCGATCCTTCATGCAGGCCATCAGCTCAGTTGGTGATCTCCTCTCACACCATCCCGTCAGACTGTCCAGTATCATTTCTCTTGGTCTTCCTCTTGATCTTCTTCCTTCTATTTTTCCTGTTGTTATAATATTTTCAATGCCCCCTCTTCTCATTGCATGTCCTATGAAAGTACATTGTCTCTCTCTTATCTTTTTGACAAGGTTTTTTGTCTCTCCAGCTCTTCTCATACATTCTTCATTAATTATTTTTGCTGTCTTCTCTAAATTCTCATGGCGTTTAATGTGTCCAAAATATTTAAGTTTTCTCTGTTTAATCTTCCTTGCTAGCCAACCTTCTTCAATATTAAGTTCTTGTAGTATGTATATATATATATATATATATATATATATATATATATAGTGCCCGTGATATTTGAAGAACTCTTCTGTAACATTTACATTCAAAGGCATTTACGCTCGTATGTATTTCTCAGCTGTTAAGTGTCCAGGTATCACAGGCATATGCTACGACATATGATCGAGCTTACGGTTCATTACGAAACAAGAATAGAGGAGCAACATCTATTCCAATGCGAGAAGTAAAATAACTTGGTCAAGCAATTGAGGCAGGGGGGCAGGAGTCAGGGCGAAAGTTATAGCTGTAGAAGTGGGAGCGAGAGGATTCGTAGCAACATCAGCATATGACCTATGTAACCAACTGGGCGTAAAGGAACAAGCAAGAGCAAGGGCACTGAAAAGCCTTTCATAAACAGCAGAAAAGGCCTCATGCGAAACAAGCATTGAGAACATAAATAATTTCGTTTGTCACAACCAATACCAGTCCTCCGTGGCTAAATCGCTAAAGATGCACTTCAAAGTGCAGTGCCAACCGGAAGATCGTGGGTTCAATCCCGGGACAAAAAAAAAAAGCAACAACTCACAAGATCTCTGATTAGGGTCGAAACACTTGTTTGATGGGGAGGGGGTACTTCCTCTGATGATCTGAAGGAGTTGTGTTGTTTTTCCGCTCTCTACAGTAGAGAGTTTCCCGCATGCCATGGGAAAGATGCATGCCCTTATCGTTCTGTCTGTTCCTCTCCACAGATTCTTTAGTTGTTTTACTTTCTGAAGAGCGATAGATTGTATTTTCATTGCTGATATTTTATCTTTATAGGTACGTGATGACTGAAGATTGCACAGACAAACACATTCACACATTACACCAGTGAAAGAAAACAAACACAATCAATACTACGTCTTTAAATAATTATAAACTTATATTGTTTTTAAATCATCTGTCTACACATTTAGCAAAATCAAAAAGAATCATCATATATGATGTGATGTTTTTCGTCAGCTTATATTGTTATCAACACAAATCACTAAACCAATTTCCTTATATATTTAGGTTCGATTCAGATTGTAACAAAAATAATTAATTTACAAGAATATATTCACATGCATATGCATAAAAATCAGTAGTATAAATGTAGGTGCACCTAAAAAAAACATAACTTCCACATTACCGATAAAATACATCAAAATCCAATATAAAACAATTATACCTTAACTGAGTTATGATTATTCATTATCATTCATAACACAAATACTAACAAAATATTTACCTAAGTGGATTGGGACTGATCGGAGGAATCGACTGCACAGTTGCATGCATCCACATCACAGAGTATAAAACAATATTAACCTAACACACATTTGTTTTCGTTCGACCATTAAACATTCTCATTAGCGCTTGAACACTAACATGACTCCCCCGATCCGCTGGCCTCCTACGTGCTCAGCTTACAAACCCGACCGATTAAAATTCTATCATGTTTTTTTTTTTATATACTGGACCAGTAAACAGATTTTCTCTCAGAGTAGCGCAGCTCTAAAAACTAATCGGTAACTCACCCATTATTTCCTACGCTTAGGGTTGCCAACCAACCTAGGTAATTATGTGCTTATCTATTCCCCTACAATGGCATCGCGATATTCTTTGTCTACATCTTCTCTAACATCCCTCATTATATTTTCAGTAATTAAATAGGTAAGGCGACAGTATGCACCCCTGACAGACCCATTGTTTTTTATGCCAAACCAAGTTGTTAAGACAGAATGGATGAAACAAAACAAATGTGGAGAAAATAACTGCCCAAGATTAATGAGAAAATGAGAGAAATGAACTAAAGAAAGAGACTGCGAAATAAAGAAAACATTGATCCCTGCACGGAATAATGAGCGGCAAGACAAAAACTAGATTAACAAGAAGTGAATTCAGCAAAGTTCCATGTATAAACATGAGAGGGAAGGAACAGAGGTTCAGCAAAGTTCCATGTATAAACATGAGAGGAAAGGAACGGAGTCTTGAAAATGAGAGACAGACAATGTCTTCAGAACCTCAAGTGATGTCGGAGTTATCTGTTCTAATTAAGGCAACCTCATCATCTCAATCACTGCGACACGTTTTTTTTCAAACGTCCCAAGCCACAGACAGCAGAGGACCAGAAAATTGGACCATTCTGTGCGGCTGAAGGTCTTGTTGTCTAACTACTCGACAAGGTCAGTGGACATTGATGAAGACCATATGCTACGGCAGACCACTCAGACGCAGTGAAGGGAGACAAGCAGTCAATGAAAAGGGTAATAAGAAGTATCGTTGGAGAACAGACCAGATGTGAAGCTTGTCGGTACTCCGGGAATTTGAGGTTTAAAAATCTGTTAAGACAGCAAAATGTCCCTTTAAGGAGACGTCCGTCGTTTAGATCATCTCAAGGACAAATATTCACACAAGACTTCTTAATGATTCATATGTGCTGTTGTCCGGGTACCTTCAGTTCCCTTGTCTATCTATCTATCTATCTATCTATCTATCTATCTATCTATCTATCTATCTATCTATCTATCTATCTATCTATCTATCTATCTATCTATCTATCTATCCATCCATCCATCCATCCATCCATCCATCCATCCATCCATCCATCCATCCATCTATCTATCTATCTATCTATCTATCTATCTATCTATCTATCTATCTATCTATCTATCTATCTATCGGTCAGCTGATCAATTCCGACGTCGTCTATAAAATGGTAGGAAATGTAGCACCCCAAAGAAACAAATCACGTGGTAACAACTAACAGCGAACCACGTGATGAAAGCTGACACCACCATTTTCTACCAATTGAGAACAGCTTCTGTCTTCCATCCCCACACTAGGTCAAATATTTGGGCCTGAACTTTCACTGAAGTCTCTTCCAAATAAAATAGTAATTTGTTTTAAATCTTATGGGGAGGTAATCCATGTACATAGTTTTGGGAAGTTTTCTTCATTTTGTAGAACAAGATAACCATAAGATTTTCTCACGTAAACAACACACGTATTTACACGATATTTATTCGTGAACGAACTAGGATAATAATGAAGTGAAATATTTATAACTGGGAAATATGAATCCACGCTACTGATTGCAGTAAAAAGTAGCCAGTAATGCTGGAAACAGAAGGGGGGAAAAGTTACCATGGAAACACTCATTAGTGCCGTCGTGGTGATTGTTAGCGGGCAAGATTCACCCTTGACCCCTCTTCCTGACATTTCTAATTACAACACTTGCTTTTCTTTTCCTGGTTATACGTTATATCACATACATATTTCTTTTTAAATCTTGTTCTCTCTATCTTTTTTTCTTGTCCCTAGAGTTTTCTAGTACATATAAAGTTCTATAACCTTGCTTTCTCGAGATATATATCCAGTAAATTTCTCATTCCTTTCTCTGCGATTCAGTAGCCTGGAACTTCTCTAGTTATGCAAGAGTTGTCCTCCACAACCAGACCTCCATTGTTTCCAATCTCCGTATTATTTTAGCATGGGACACAAGCTTGGAATTTAAAAACAAATATATTCACAGATGTATTTGTACTTTTTTATCAAAATAAAAGGAAAGTTAAATAGCTTACATTGCAACATACATTGTATGTTTTAACGCTTACATATTGCTCGCAAGCCAGTAAATCAGTTCAAACTGGCCTTTATACGGATAAAACACTTTTATTTACGTAATAAACTGTGTCGATATACTGTAGAAGTAATCAACTGTGACGATATACTGTAGAAGTAATCAGCTGTGTCGATATACTGTAGAAGTAATCAGCTGTGTCGATATACTGTAGAAGTAATCAGCTGTGACGATATACTGTAGAAGTAATCAGCTGTGTCGATATACTGTAGAAGTAATCAACTGTGTCGATGTACTGTAGAAGTAATCAGCTGTGACGATATACTGTAGAAGTAATCAGCTGTGTCGATATACTGTAGAAGTAATCAGCTGTGTCGATATACTGTAGAAGTAATCAGCTGTGTCGATATACTGTAGAAGTAATCAGCTGTGTCGATATACTGTAGAAGTAATCAGCTGTGTCGATATACTGAAGAAGTAATCAGCTGTGTCGATATACTGTAGAAGTAATCAGCTGTGTCGATATACTGTAGAAGTAATCAGCTGTGTCGATATACTGTAGAAGTAATCAGCTGTGTCGATATACTGTAGAAGTAATCAACTGTGTCGATGTACTGTAGAAGTAATCAACTGTGATGATGTACTGTGGAAGTAATAATCAATCAATCAGTCAAGTGCCGTGCTGCGTGGCGTAGGCGATCATTTCTCTCCACAATTCCCTATCTGTAGACTTGATTATGAGATCCACCGGTGACTTTCTTCCTAGCCACACTGACAGCCCATCCAGTAACTTCTCTCTCTGTCTTCCTCTGTCTCTTCTTCCCTCACTTTGAAAATTTGTACAATGTGTTCCAATTTTCCTGTTCTCAGAAAATGTCCTACAAATCTCGCTTGTCTGCCTCTGATCTTCGCTGTAATTTACTTTTTCACTCCAGCTCTCTTAAGACTTCTTCATTGGTTTTCTTAGCTGTACATGGTGCCTTCAACATCCTTCTTATGAATCACGAGGCCTCCATTTCTCACTATACTCTCTTATTCATGGACCATGCTTCACATCCATAAAACAAAATTGGTTCGATATAACATTTAAGTACTCGGAATCTTGTTTCCATTGATATTGATCTGTTGCACAAGATGTTTCTCATTTTCTGAAATGCTGACTTGGCCTGAGCACGTCTACTTTTTATTTCGTTGTGACATTTCCCAACAGCTGTTATAATTGTTCCTAAGTACTTGAATCTATCAACTTCTTTCAGTTCTGTGCCATCGATTCTAATGCTACATTTTGGTGGTATTCTTTTCTTTGAGATGACCATCGTTTCAGTCTTCTTTTTATTCAGACTGAGACCTTTACTTTTACTTTCATGAACCACTATGTCCAGAAGACCCTATAGCTCCCCTTCACTTTTAGCAATCAGAATTTTGTCGTCTGCATATCTGAAGTTATTATGGTTGTACCCGCCAATTGATAATTGATATTTCTGGCAAGCTCTCTATATTTTTCATTATGTTTTCGTTGTACAAGGAAAATAGGTCAGGCGATAGAGCTCATCCTTGTCTCACTCCCACTTTTATGTCTTGGAATGCTCCTTTTTGGTTCTCAACCTTCATTGCTGCTGATTGCTGCCAGTGTATGTTTTTGATGAGTTTCAGATCTTTCTCATCTATGTTGATGTCTTCAGCATTCTTATAATTTTATTGTGTCTCACTTTATCGAATGTTTTACAGTAGTCTATGAAGCATAAGTATAGGTCCATCTTTACCTCTAATGATCTTTCCATCAATGGTATATATATATATATATATATATATATATATATATATATATATATATATATATGGCAATACTTGTGCCTTTTCCTTCGACGAAGCCACACTGTTCTTCTGCGATTTCTGGTTTTATTTTGCCCCTGACTCTTCTCAAGACAATACGGAGCAGAATTTTGGTAACATGGCTCATAAGATTAATGGTTCGATGGTCTTCACATTCAACTGCACCTTGTTTCTTTGGTAGGGCAATGAAAACTGATTGTGAAAGGTCTGATGGGACATAGTTACTGTTATAGATGTCATTTAGCAAATCTGCTAATTATTTCTATGCCAAGCTCTCCTAATGTTTCCAATTCTTCCTTGGTGATTTTATCTAGTCCTGGTGCTTTGCTGTTCTTCATATGTTTGATGGCTTCTCCCACTTCTGCTTTTAATATGGGAGGCCCTTCATTATTATTTCGTGTATCTATTTCGCTTCTACTGTCCTCATAGAGTTCTTTAATGTATTCGCACCATCGTGCCATTATTTCATCTCTGTCAATTATTGTATGCCCCTCCTTTGACTTCAGGCAACCAGTCTTGTGGTATGTCTTTTTTGTTTGTTAACTCCTTTATTTGTTTATACATATCTCTAGTGTTTCCATGATAGTGTGTCTCTATTTCATGACATTTCTTATTTAGCCACTCCTCTTTGGTTTCATTGCATGTGTGTCTTATTTCTTTATTTATTTTGTTGTATTCATCTTTATCTTCTTTAAGACTTCTTCTCCGATCCATTAGTTGCAAAATTTCGTCTGTCATCCACCCCTGTTTAGCGAGTCGTTTATTTGGAGGTAGGATTTCGATAGATGTTTGCTGAATAGTCTTTAAGTATATTTTATTGTTCATCAATCGTTTCAATCTTCTCTAGAGCATTATACTTATTATGTACTAGGGTCCTATATTGTTCTTGTAATGCCCTATCTTTCCATAACTGCTCTCTCTCTCTCTCTCTCTCTCTCTCTCTCTCTCTGAACCTTAAGTGCCCAGGGCACATGGGGCTTCCGCAAGGGTTTTCCACAAATGCCTGTCCTTCGCCTTTTTTTCTGCTCTTGCCCAGGTGAGCCCTCTATTGCTCAACATCCTTTCTGTTGTTCTTCTCCATGTCTCTTTTGGTCTACCCTTACTTCTGCTCCCCTGTGGTGTCCATCTTAGTGCTATTTTTGGTAGTGAGTTGTCAGTCATTCGGAGCACATGTCCCAACCATCGCCAGCGTCTTTCCTCAATAATTGTTGTCAGTGGTTTCATCTGCATTTCTGCTAATAAGATGTTATTTCTTATGGTGTTTGGCTCTCTATCTAGTTCTTTGTTTTTAGCTGCTACCTTTAACCTCTTTAGCCTGATTCTCACTTTTCCTACAACTGGGATATAGTCACTGTTGCAGTCTACGCTTGGTCTTGTTTTCACAGATATTAGTGAGTTCCTGAATCTTCCGTTGATCATAATGTAACCTGTCTGGTTACGTATGTTATTATTTGGGCTTTTCCGTGTCCATAGTCGCCTTGGGTGTTGTTGAAACCAAGTATTTCCTATTATCATTTTATTCTTTTCTGCCCACTCAATCAACATCTCTCCTCTTTTATTTCTGATACCTAGTCCAAATTTGCCAGTAGCTTCACTGTCTTGTTTAGTCCCTACTTTACATCACCCAGCACAAATTTTACTTCCCATGGTTTGCACTGTTTCATTGGCATGTCCAGATTATTGTAAAATTCTTTTGTTTCATCATCAGAGCTTTCTGAAGTTGGTGCGTATACTTGGATGAGGTTCGTGTCTATTGGGTGGCCCTGTAATTTAACCATTAACACTCTGTCCGATATGCACCAGAAACATTTCACGGTTCTTGCTGTGTTCTTATCAAATATTAAACCAATTCCATTCCCACACTGGTTTCCCCCGGAATATATTAGTTTGAAGTCTTTATGATCTCTGCTTCCTGCTCCATATCATCTCATTTCACATAAACCAAGGATGTTAATTTCCATTATTTTCATTTCTTGTTCCATGTTTTCCAGTTCTCCAAGCTCTGTTAGTGTTCTAATGTTCCATGTTGCAATCACTGTGGTGTTACTTGTGTTTTCTTTGCGTACAGTAGTTGGATGACGATCTAGTATCACCTGTCGCACGTTATGGTCCCTACCGGACGAGGTGGTCCCATTGAAACACCCATTAACGTCGTTATGATTCAAAGAATTGTGGATTGTCATGATTGTTCTTGGGAATGTGCAATGCTAATTTCCCCTTGCCTTCCACCGGTTTTTTTTTATGGTTTACTCCACTAGCCTTTGACTCTGGCTAGAGCCTACCCTACAAGGCTGCAGGGGGTTTGAAATCAGAGTTTTCCTTCTCCTAGATGAGCTACCAACCAAGACTAACGAGTCTCATCTACCGGAAACGTCTGGTTCTCAGGCGCCAGATACTCGCCTTTCGCCCCTTCTGTTTAAACAGTTCCACCACGAGAAGGCCAGGAGCTGGGCTTGGACTGTCAGAGGATATTTGAGACACGCCCTGAAGACATTTAAATGGAGAGCTTATCATCCACCCCACCTCCGGCTATTATAGTCTTTAGAACTTAGAAATAATAAACTGTGACGATGTACTGTTCATTCATTCATTAATTTGCATGTCCCTTGCGGAACTTTGCCTCCCAAACAGCTCTCCTGTAGGCCTGTCGGTTGTGAGCAAGATGGCCTGCTGCTGCTGCATCCATTTCCAGATCGTCAACGATGTCTTGCAGCCATCTTCGTCTTGGTCTTCCTCTTTTTCTTTTTCCCATTAACTGTATAAGTAATAATATGTGACGATATACTGCAGAAATAATAAACTGTGACGATGTACTGTATAAGTAATAATATGTGACGATATACTGCAGAAATAATTAACTGTGACGATGTACTGTATAAGTAATAATCTGTGACGATATACTGTAGAAATAATAAACTGTGACGATGTACTGTATAAGTAATAATATGTGACGATATATTGCAGAAATAATTAACTGTGACGATGTACTGTATAAGTAATAATCTGTGACGATATACTGTATAAATAATAAACTGTGACGATATACTGTAGAATTTACAAGAATATAGACATATCTACAGTTACGTATGTGTATACAGACGTTCATTAAAAGTCTCTAACGAACTTTCCACCTAAATGTTTACATAAATATTTTTCATAAAATATAAACACATTCACATAAACATTATTCTCGATTTACTTGGGTTCGCACATACATAGATTACGTCTTCTTCTTCTTCTGCTTCTTCTTCTTCTTTTTCTTCTTCAATCCCCCTGGAACTTCGAACTAGTGTTCTTTGCAGTCTTTGCTGTGAAGATGTTGGAACACAGCATCATGTAGGATTGGGAGTTTGATATGACGACTACTTTTACAGTCATTAAGTGTATCTAACAAGTAAGGGGGGTGTGTAATGCTTCTCTGGCGAAACCCACCACCACCACGGGGATTATGGCGATCCTTGCCTAAGGCCTGTTATTGAAGATGGCTGCAAGACATCGTTGATGATCTGCAAATGGATTCATCAGCAGCAGGCCATCTTGCTCACAACCGAGAGGCCTGCAGGAGAGCTGTTAGGGAGGCAAAGTTTCGCAAGGGACATGCACATGAATGAATGAACGGAGAGGTGGGACAAGGTCTTGGTCAGTTATAGTTCGCCAAGCCTAACTCAAGCATGACAGCTGTGGGTCGCCGATTGCCAAAATGGGACAGCGTCTTTGCACCCCCCCCCCAACCCCCCAATACAATGTCAAGAAAGACGCAGTATGGCACTCGCTTATACAGATTATCATATAAAACTTACACATTAACAGAAACATTGAAATAAACAGGCGATAACATAAAGGAAACATCCGGAGTCTAGTGAAAACTTCAGAGTGCAACGATCTTCCATATAACCACGGAGCTCAAGCACATACACCTACGTAAACTCGCTTTAATAAATCAATCCAGAACAACCATAAAACATGGACCACGCCAGCTGAAACTGATTGTCCAAGGGAAAAGGGAAGGCATCTGATTAAACCATTGAGAGCTTTAGGTTTAAAATGTAAGGGAAGACAAAAAAAGAAATGATTTTATACGTGCAGAAGAAAAGAACAAGGCTGAAACAATGGTAATATCATATACAAAGAGTGAATATACCAAAGTGTAACATCGTTTCAAATGTGAAGATATTGACGCAAGTAAATAAATTCAGCTAATTTCAGCCAATGATAACAGCTGATGCCAAGTGCACAAATGAAATAAAATCACGAAAAAAAAACAAGGAAGAAAATACTAAAACAATAATGAGAAGAAAATACTAACAAATAATGAGTTAATCCTGAAAATGAGGAAAAGCTTATTACAGTCCTATTTAGAACCAGTATTGCTATATACTGTAGTTGCGAAACTTCAACAGTCAACGAAAAGATTACAAAGAAACTGGAAGCAACAGACATGTTGTTTTGGAGAAAGATGGAACAAATACACTGGACAGACAGAAAAACAAACGAAGAAACACCCTGGACAGACAGAACAAAAACAAAGAAACGCCCTGGACGGACAGAAAAACACACAAAGAAACACCCTGGACAGACAGAAAAACAAACGAAGAAACACCCTGGACAGACAGAACATAAACAAGGAAACACATTGGACAGACAGTAAAAAAAAACCAAAGAAACACACTGGACAGACAGAAGAAAAAACGAAGAAACACACTGAACAGACAGAAAAACAAACGAAAAACACACTGAACAGACAGAAAAACAAACAAAGAAACACACTGAACAGACAGAAAAACAAATAAAAAAACACACTAGACAGACAGAAAAACAAACGAAGAAACACCCTGGACAGACAGAACATAAACAAGGAAACACATTGGACAGACAGTAAAAAAAAAAACAAAGAAACACACTGGACAGACAGAAGACAAAACGAAGAAACACACTGAACAGATAGACAAACAAACGAGGAAACACACTGAACAGACAGAAAAACAAACGAAGAAACACACTGAACAGACAGAAAAACAAATAAATAATCACACTAGACAGACAGAAAAACAAATAAATAAACACACTGGACAGACAGAAGGGCAAATTAATAAACACACTGAACAGACAGAAAAACAAATAAATAAACACACTGGACAGACAGAAAAACAAATAAATAATCACACTGGACAGGCATAAAAACAAAGAAATAAACACACTGGACAGACAGAAAAAGAAACAAAGAAACACCCTGGACAGACAGAAAAACAAACGAAGAAACACCCTGAACAGACAGAAGAACAAACGAAGAAGTTTCAGAGCAACGAAAACTAGTTAAAATGAGAAGAAGAAGAAGAAGAAAAAAGACAGTCAAAATTTCTTGGACATGCCATGAGAAGATGAAAGTTGGAGAACTTAGTAATGACAGGAAAATCCAATGTAAAAAAAAGGAAGAGGGGTGCACTAAGAGAAAGATACCTCCGTGGACCGGCAAAGTGCTATGGCAAGAGAACAGTATCTGAATTAATCGGAAACACCTGGAATCTCACATGACGGAGAAGCATGATACCCTACGTTATCCGCTACGGCATACAAAACTCGTAATAATCGTGGAAGAAAAATACTTGCATCGTGATTTCCTCTCTTCCCCCCCCCCCCCCCCCCCCCCCCCCCTTAGGGTAGCTGACTCCCGTTATTTTAAAAGACTTCTAGAAGCAAAATCTCCGGTCTAATGGAATAAAACAGCTTGAAATATCTGACTCTTTCCGAAGCCTGATGGATCACCGCAGATCATTCATTGATTGATACAGGACTTTAGGGGGTAGAAACTGCAGCTTAAACGTTTAGGACATTTGTCACGGCTGCGTCGCGGGAAGACGCTGTGAGATTTTTGTTTTTTTTTTTAAATGTGATATGATGGATATAGGTTAATTCTGACAAAATTTTTACAAACAAAACTTGAGAGAAGAGTGACAGAAATAAAATATAATCCCACTCTCTCTTTTCTTCCCTATCTAAATTGTGCTCTTGATTATCTTTCAGCTGCATTCTGTTTTTTTTTATTCCCCGTTTACGGCTATTTTTTTCTCGTTTCTGGTATTCACAGTCAATAAGAACTCTCTCGGAACTGTTCGTTCTACTTTAAGCAGAAACAGAAAGGACTGTATAAACTAGGGGAAAAAGTAGGATCAGCTTTATTAATTAACGAGCACTTGGCTGTGACTTGTAAGAAGCTGTGACTTGTAAGAGGACGTGTCAGAAGTGTGCATGGTTGAGTGTTGAAAATGTTTAAATGGAAAAGCTGGAGAATGGATAAAACACTAATTATTTGTGTAATACAAGGACCGGGGATTGCATCATCACGTTCTACACAAGATCTTCGTCTAATTTAAAGCATCAATATTTCATGACTTCAATGTTGTTTACAGCATCCACTTCTCTGTGCACTCGCGTCAGTTACAGCATCAGTTTCTACAGGAGATCCTCGAGTAAGTTATAGCATCAATTTCTATACTAGATCTTCGTATACATTTGAAATTAAATTGAAGTTCTTTTCCTCTGTTGTTTGGTTAACCTGCAAAGAAATGATATATCCCCCTTCACCCCCCTCATCCCCTCACTCTGTCCACCTATCTTTCCATAACTCTGTCATTTCTCTCCCTCTCTCACTTTTTTCTTTCTCTCCTTCTCCCTTATCTCCTTTTATCTCTTCCATTATCTCCCCCTCTTATTTCTCTCTTTAACTATTTCTCCCCCGCTCTATATATATATATATATATATATATATATATATATGTATTTTTAAAAATAATGTTGTCTTGGTAATCTCTCACGTAGCTATTATTTTATATTCGTGAATGTAATCTTATTTTTTAAAGGTAATTATGTACTTGTACTAACTCGAGGGTGTAGTACGATAAATGATGAAGGGTAGAATGTCAGACAGGTTGCGAGCCCGATTCTTCACCTTTCGAAAATAAAAATCATTTGTTCGTGTCTATGTATGTATGTATGTATGTATGTATGTATGTATGTATGTATGTATGTATGTATGTATGTATGTATGTATCTATCTATCTATCTATCTATCTATCTATCTATCTATCTGTCTATCTGTCTGTCTGTCTGTCTGTCGGATTGCATGTCTATGTATCTGTCACTCTGTTTCTTTTTTTTTTTTTTGCTTTTCCCTTCATTTTTTCCCGTGGAGATCACGTTTTTTAGCCAAAGTCTTCTTACGATATTCCCCTTCAACAACCCCTTCCCCATCCCCAACCCCTTCTCCATCTCCATCTTTAGTTGTTTTACTTTTTTAAGAGCAATGGATGTCCTCTTTTAATTTCCCTCATTGTATCTCCATTATTAGTTAGTAATGACCCAAGACATTCAGAGCTCTCCACTTCTTCCAGTGTTTCCTCACTGCCTTATCAGCTGCCTTATTTATTTTGTCAGTTGTTATCAATTTAGTTTTCTTCGCACTAAGATAGAGGTTTTGCTCTTCACTATTCTTACGGACTGACATAATTATTTTTTTCCATTCCTTTGTTTGTGTTGTGGACAGTATTAATGTGTCATCAGTATATCTAATCTCTGGTACTTCATAACCTCCAATTGTAATGGCATTGTTATATTCTTTGTCTACATCTTCTCTAACATTCCTCATTATATCTTCAGTATACAAGTTAAATAATTAAGGCGACAGTGTGCACCCTTGACGGACCCCTTGTTTTATGTCAAACCAAGGTGCTTCATCATTTATTCTCAATGCTGCCTGCTGGTCTAGATACAACAGTGATGTTAATTGTATCAAATGTGTTGGAAATCCCATTTTTCCATTATTTTCCAAAGTTTCTGGTGTTGTACACAGTCAAATGCCTTTGAGTAGTCTATAAAGGATAAATATAGATTCACATTAAAATCTCTGCATTTCTCTATTATTAATATTATATTGAATAGTTGATCTCTTGTTCTTCTTCTTATCTAAAACCAGTTTGTATCATATTGATTTTTAATAGTTTTTTTATGATTTTTAATAGAACTTTTTTGGCATGACTAATCAGGGCAACGGTTCTGTAGTTTGTGCATAATTTCAAGTTACCCTTTTTTGGCAGTGGTATGAATATGGGTAGACCAAAAGAGACATGGAGAAGAACAACAGAAAGGATGTTGAGCAATAGAGGGCTCACCTGGGCAAGAGCAGAAAAAAATATGAAGGACAGGCATTTGTGGAAAACCCTTGCGGAAGCCCCATGTGCCCTGGGCACTTGAGGTTCAGAGAAAGAGAGAGAGATGAATATAGTTTTTCTCCATTCTTTTGGCCATGTAACTGAATGCCATATCTTTTTACATAGTGCTTGATAGATTGTTGCACATTCTTTTTCTCCTGCTTTAATAACTTCAGCTGCTATCTCATCATATCCTGGTGATTTACCATTTTTCAGATTCTTTATTGCCCATAAAACGTTCTTCAATTCGGTTCGTTTTCTTTCTTCTCCAATAATAATTCACACTGTTGATTTCTGCTTTCACAGTCAGTTGTTTCATATATTCCTCTGTAATATTCCTTCCATCTTTCTAGAATTTCCTCTGTCTCTGTCAAGGTCTTTCCCATCTTAGGTGTGGCATTTCTCGTCAATGTCTTCATTTCTTTAAACATTTCACTATCTCTTCCACACTTCTGATGTCCTTCTATTCTTTCACAACAATTTTGCATGTATTGTTTTTTGTCTTTTCTTCTCACTTCTTTTTGTTAAAGATGTATATTCCTCTTTGTTGTTGTTTGTCACTTTCCATTTCGTCTTCATTTCTCTACGTTGTTTTATTAGTTCTAGTGTTCCTGTTGCAATCCATTCATTCTCCTGTGTTTTATTTACTGGAACAATGTCTTTAGCTGTTGTTATTAAGATACCGCTGGCCTAAGAATTCATTACACTTTACTTTTTTTCCTGCACCTGCCATTTTAATATCTTGTCTTATTCTGCTTTTTTTTTTGTTTGAACTTTGTCAGATAAATATCATTACCGAACTGCATTAAATTAAATAGCCCCAGCGTTGTTTTTTCTGTCTAGAAGGCTGAAGTATACATATCTGCAAGAGACCTTCAGTTGTTGAAATTAATAAGTGATTTAAATACTCATAATGGCTAAAAAATATTATCTTGAGAAACATTTTTGGACCTACTAGAGATCCTATATGACAAAAATGAAAAATTAGAAATGACAGGAGACACACACGCTATTCCAGTCTCCACTTATAACTACCATAATGAAAAACAAGAACAGGTTGAGATTCGCTCTGACACTTGGAGAGGATGGACGAGAATAGACAGACAAAAAACGGGCTTTTACAAAAGTGATAAAGGGGAACAAAACCAAGAGACAGACCAAGAGACAGACCAAGACAACCTGGAAGATGACCTACGAGCCCTCGGAGTGGACATTTGGCAGGAGAAGACCAAGAACAGAGAGGAATGGAGACAAATGGCAGGAGAAGACTAAGAACAGAGAGGAATGGAGACAAATGGCAGGAGAAGACTAAGAACAGAGAGGAATGGAGACAAATGGCAGGAGAAGACTAAGAACAGAGAGGAATGGAGACAAATGGCAGGAGAAGACCAAGAACAGAGAGGAATGGAGACAAGTGGCAGGAGAAGACTAAGAACAGAGAGGAATGGAGACAAGTGGCAGGAGAAGACCAAGAACAGAGAGAAATGGACACAAGTGGCAGCAGAAGACTAAGAACAGAGAGGAATGGAGACAAGTGGCAGGAGAAGACCAAGAACAGAGAGAAATGGAGACAAGTAGCAGGAGAAGACTAAGAACAGAGAGAAATGGAGACAAGTGGCAGGAGAAGACTAAGAACAGAAAGGAATGGAGACAAGTGGCAGGAGAAGACTAAGAACAGAAAGGAATGGAGACAAGTGGCAGGAGAAGACTAAGAACAGAAAGGAATGGAGACAAGTGGCAGGAGAAGACTAAGAACAGAGAGAAATGGAGACAAGTGGCAGGAGAAGACTAAAAACAGAGAGAAATGGAGACAAGTGGCAGGAGAAGACTAAAAACAGAGAGAAATGGAGACAAGTGGCAGGAAAAGACTAAAAACAGAGAGAAATGGAGACAAGTGGCAGGAGAAGACTAAAAACAGAGAGAAATGGAGACAAGTAGCAGGAGAAGACTAAAAACAGAGAGAAATGGAGACAAGTGGCAGGAGAAGACTAAGAACAGAGAGAAATGGACACAAGCCTTGTCTGCCCCCATTGAGCCACAATGGTTCGGAAAGCTGAATGAATGAATGATAAAGATTACTAAGTTATACTGCGTACTCCAACTCAGGGGTATCTTCACCCCCTCTGGAATATGAGCATCAAATGATATTCGAGTATGGGGCTCCATCTCTGAACAAGCTGGGAAAAAATACAACAAGTTTCTTCCCTCTGTTCGGTTCATAGCTTTCATTAATATTAAAAACATCTAGAAGTTCTCCCAGTACAGCACTAGAACCAAAATAAAGCTGTAACAGATTTGTGTGTTATTCATACTTCTCTATGGAGCAGAATGCTGGAGAACAACTGAAGAGGAAATGGGCAAATTATCCTCATTCCACACAACCTGCCTCAGAAAGGTTTTGAATATTTACTCGCCACAAATAATAAATAATAGACACCCACTTGCCCAGTGTGGACTAGAAGATATGCATGGCACAACAGCAAAATATTTTTTTTCAAAAACGCTGGAAATGGGTTGGTCATGTGCTCAAAAGAGACTCCACGAACATTGTTAAAACAGCCAAGCGAAGAGATGGATTTAAAAAAAACAATGGCTTATAAGTTAAAAACTTTTACTAAAAACTAATGTTCATGAAGTAAGAAGTAATTAGTGAATCTTGCGCTCTGAAATAACAACTTTAAATAAGAACTAGCGAAGAAGGCATTAAAAATAAATAACAAATAATAAGAACACGTGAAGAGTGTGTTAGAAAACTAACAACTTTTAATCACGACTCGTGAACTGGACTTCTGAAAGACAACTCTTTAAAAGGAACCAGTGAAAGCGTAATGAAATTAGTTGTATTACATTTTCGTCCATCTGTCTACATCAGCTAACGATAGCGAGGCTGAAATATGTGACCGCAGTTTCGCAACTCTAACATTTCCTTTTCATGGCATTATGTCTGCTTCTTTGACATTTTCTCTGCCGGTTTTACATCTTTTCCCGCCTTTCTTTTTGACACTTTTTCTCTGATTTTTTCCTCCTCAGATTTTTCGGACATTATTTCTCTCTTATATTGCATATATATCGTTATCGATATATTTCTCAGAAGAAGGGATGAGTGAATGGTTCCAGACTGAAACAAGTATGAAACAAGGATGTATACTATCTCCTTTACTTTTTGGGATTACAATAGACTTCATAATGAAAAAATTCTGCACAGGTAACACAGGTATTGACTGGGTACATGGGACCCAACTAGAAGATCTTGATTTTGCTGATGACATAACTCTTATCAGTAACAATGTGAATTTCATGCAAGAAAAAACAGATATCCTGTCTTCACTGGCTAGCAAAATAGGACTTGAAATTAACGAGGACAAAACAAAAATAATGAAAATTCCTCTCAATCAAAATGGAAAAATACACATAGAAGGGACAGATGTTGAAGAAGTCAATCAATTTGCATACCTTGGCAGCTACATAGACCAGGATGGTGATACTAGAAAGGAAGTTAGGATCAGAATTGCAAAAGCAGCATCAATCTTCAAGAATCTTGAGAACATATGGAATTCAAAAGTTATAAGCACAAAAACCAAGTTAAGACTATTCAATTCAAATGTAATATCGACCCTCATTTATGCATGATGGCCACTTGATGAGAAGAAATGATCAGAGAATCCCAAAACAAGCTATCAGGTGGAACACAACAGGCCGAAGAAAAAGAAGCAGACCGCGTGAAACTCTCAAGAGGACATTATTAAGAGAGGCCAAATTAACAGGCATAAAATCCTTTGATGAGGTTGAAAGACTCGCCGAAGACAGGAAAAATTGGCGAACTACTTTTCGAGCCCTATGTGACGTTTAACGGCACGGGAAGGATATAAGATATAAGATAAGATATTTCTATCCTAATCTCATTATCTGACATTTGGTGTAGATATTTTTATGTGTTTCTCTGACATTCTTGCCTGTCTCTTGAGTACCTCACTGCTTCTGTGACTTCTTTTGTCGTTACATAAGGTTTGTTTTGTCCTTTTGAACAAAGAATGTTTTACTGTGTGCCGTTAACCCTTTTTGGCTGAGTGGTTAGACGCTTGGTCTACTAATCCGATGGTACCAGGTTCTAGTCCCAGTAGTGGGGATTTTTTTCTGGTACCGCCATACCAAAAAAGGCCCTGGGGTCCACCTAGCCTCTAAATATTTGTACCAGACAAATCTGGAAAGGTAAATGAGGTCAGGCGCGGTACTTACACTTCCATGTGCCTAAGTTGGGGAAATAAGGGCCTCTCACCGTATCCCCAGTATGCCTTAATGGCATAGAAACGTGAATTTTGCCTTGCCTTTAACTTTTACCTTTTAACTCTGAAGTTCTACAACGTGCTAAGCTTCCATTAATGATGCCATCTTAGCAGCAGAAGACTGAGATAGCTGGGACATGTAACAGAAACAGATGGCAGCCATGTTCTCAAGCAGGTTTCCTGTGGTGAACTTCTGGCCAGAAGGATGTCACATGGTGGACCTGTAAGCCGTTAATGTTACCCATCAGCCATGAGGTCTAGGAAGAACTTGCGACATGCCGTGTCACTTGTAGAGTAAATTTGGACGAAACTTGAAATTAGAAGATGCAAGGGCAAGGAAACGTGACTGTGCAACACAAACATTACTTGCTGCTCCTGTGGCCGGCCATTGCAAATCCAGCACTGGCAGTTCAACCATGAGAGAAGCTACTCAGCAAGATGATGTTTGGCAAAACCCACAATAAATGACGTCTGTCTGCTTCAAAGCCGAAAAGTGCCATTACGAGACTTCCTATCTCTAACATTAAACTCCTGTCTGCAGTATTTCTGTCTGACTATGTAACTCTCTGTATCTCTGTAACTCCAGCTGTCTTTTTAAATGTGTTCATCTTACATTCTGAAAGCACACCTTTCGCCATTCACGCCTGTCTTCATATCATCATCTTGTGTCATCTCTCCTTGAGTTGGCTGCAGTAGACCACCCTGGTTTCATGATGTGCCGTACCAGACTGATGCCTCATCATCTCTCGATGTTGCTCACTCATGTATATCATTGTCTTCCCCTTCTTCTTTTCCTTCGTCTTTTTCTTCAAGTATAGGTTTCATTGGTATATTATGCCTCTTCATAGGAGATCTAGCAAGTCTTATAAAGGTTACACTGCCCCAGAAGAACTCATCCTGTTTTTTGTTCAGCTTCGGTTGATCCAACACATAATTTTTTAAAATTCCCTTGCTTCGCACTTTCCCTGTCGAAGCTACTTGGAAATCAATGTCAGAAAATCATGTTTTTTCTAATATGTGCTTTGTTTCTCGATGATACTTATAAATAAATATCACTTTTTTTGTTACTTAATAGTTATATCTCTCTGTCTTTCTCTCGGTTTCTCTGTTTCTATCTCTGTCTCTCTTTCTCTTTCTATCTCTCTCTCTGTCTCTCACTCACGCACATACATACATATATACTCTTGTGAAGTAAAGAACTCTCCCTTTCTATCTCTCTCTGTCTCTCACTCACGCACATACATACATATATACTCTTGTGAAGTAAAGAACTCTCCCTTTCTCTCTCTTTCTCTCTCTCTCTGTTTCTCACTCACCCACATACATACATATATACTCTTGTGAAGTAAAGAACTATCTTTCTGTCTCTCACTCACACACACACATATACACACACATATATATATATACTCTTGTGGAGTAAAGAACTATCTTTCTCTCTCTCTCTCTCTCTCTCTGTCTCTCACTCACGCACATACATACATATATACTCTTGTGAAGTAAAGAACTCTCCCTTTCTCTCTCTCTCTCTCTCTCTCTCTCTCTCTCTCTCACCCACATACATACATATACACTCTTGTAAAGTAAAGAGACGCACAGAGACAACTAGAGGACATGGCGTTAGCGTCTGTAATGTGCTTGACCTGCCATGAACACTAGAGGCCGGTGTGGTTAGTATCACTCTTGGTTGTCTTTCCTTCCTCATTACCTGAAGAGGCCAGGTACCAGTTTCAACAAACTAGGTGAATATGGCTCTTTCCACCGGATTCAAACCTCCCACCTTCGTCAAACGAGTCGAGATCGCTAACCATGTCACTGTTATCTGGTGTAAACGTGAGTAGCTTCAGGTGTCGTGATTAAACCTAACCTTTATTTGTCTTGATCAGTTTTTGCCTTTTGAGTAGTTATCCAGGTGGAGCTAGAGACGAATGAGATGTTAACCATTGTTCCAGCACAAAATCATTTAGGGTTGCTTATATAGATACCACAGGGGAGCAGAAGTAAGGGTAGACCAAAAGAGACATGGAGAAGAACAACAGAAAGGATGTTGAGCAATAGAGGGCTCACCTGGGCAAGAGCAGAAAAAAAGGCGAAAGACAGGCATTTGTGGAAAACCCTTGCGGAAGCCCCATGTGCCCTGGGCACTTAAGGTTCAGAGAGAGATATAGATACCTGAGTAGTTTTTGAAATAGACAAGAAATTAGAATCTTTTGAAAACAAATGCCTAAGGAAAATACTCGGCATCAAGTGGAACGAATTCAAGAACAATGCAGAGATAAGACAGATGACTGAACAACAACCAGTCTCATGGGTGATCAGGAAAAAGGAGATGGACATATGTTAGTCACTTGATGAGAAGAAATGATCAGAGAATCCCAAAACAAGCTATCAAGTGGAACACAACAGGCCGAAGAAAAAGAGGCAGACCACGTGAAACTCTGAAGAGGACATTGTTAAGAGAGGCCAAATTAACAGGCATAAAATCCCTTGATGAGGTTGAAAGACTCGCCGAAGACAGGAAAAATTGGCGAACTACTTTTCGAGCCCTATGTGACGTTTAACGGCACGGGAAGGATATAAGATATAAAATATATAGATACCAAACTGAGAGGGCAAGAGCGGTGCTGTAATTGAGAGTGTTCCAGGCACAGCTGTACTTCACTGGGCACTAAACTCGTTACACAAAGGCTAGCGATTTAAGCCACGAGCAACCCGAACCTCCTTTCGTTGCTAAAGATAAGAGATAAAGAAGCAAGTCTAAGAGAAGAGATAAGAAGTTGATAGATTAACACCAGAGTAAGCAGCAAGTATAAGTAAACAAAACTAATATTTTACATCACCACGAAGGGGACCATTCATTCACATCTTGAAATACATTTTTCTCCGTTCAGAGACTGAAGAAAGTATCCACTTTGAATCATCCATATCTAATAAGACTAGAAAACAGCATGACATGAACTTAAAATTTCCCCTACGTGTTTATAGGGGAAATAACCAATACATTGTGAGTTGTCGTTCGTTTGTGAATTAATCCCTAGAACACGATAGGATAATGCAATAATTGAGACCTTGGCGCATCAAAGCGAAGGTCAGAGGGTGGATGATGGCTCCTGGCATCGTGTATAAGGGGCGTCTCTACGTAACTTTTCCCCCTTAACCTTTTTTCATCGCAAACGTCGTCAATAAACGCGAGAGAATATGTGCTGTGCGCGGCTTTTGGTTCCGCTGAGTTCTATTTTTTTTTTAATTCCGTAAGAAAATATTCTGTCCTGTAGTTATTACTTTATAGTGTTCTAGAGGTCATTCATTCCTTATTTATTCATGATGAGATTGGCCTTATTAGGAAAAATAACCACGTTCGTGGAACCAGATACAGAAAGGCGATTAAGAAATGCAGAGTGTGATGATGTCCGTCACTAGCACCTAACCCTTGATTTAAAAGGTAGAAGGCGAGATTGAGTTTGTTATGAAACCACTAACTGACAGAATACAAGCAACGCATTCAATCACCTTTCGGTAGACTTAAAGGTTTAAATGGTCTGTTTCATACCATTAGAGGTAAAAATTGGCTCCGTTTCACACCATTAAAAGTAGAAATGGCTCCGTTTCACACCATTAAAGGTAGAAGTGGCTCTTTTTCATTTCACATCATTAAAGGTGACAGTGGTCCAGTTTCATACCATTAAGATGTACAGAGGACTTAGTGTCCATATTTTCCCTGGACTTGTCGGCACACTAGTAAGTGACGCCATCATCATCATCATGTGGCTCTTTCCTCTCTCCAGAATAGCCTAGTTTCAAATACCTGGTGGTAGTGATGGCGTGTGCGTGTACGGGGAGGGGAGGGGAGAGAGGGGAAGGGGCTTCTGATCTGATCCGAATCACCAACCTTTCCATTACAGGCGACAACGCTAACCACTTCGGTACTTAGACTTTAAAAGCGAAGGAGCGGGATACTGAAAAATTATCGGCCCGACGCACGGCCCAGTGTCTGAGCTTAACTTCATCACCGTAACCCGAAAGAGTGTTATTTTATAACTTAAAGTATCAGTTTGCAGGATCGTAGCTCTTAGATACCAGTTTGCAGGATCATAGCTCTTAGATATCAGTTTGCAGGATCGTAGCTCTTAGATATCAGTTTGCAGGATCATAGCTCTTAGATATCAGTTTGCAGGATCATAGCTCTTAGATATCAGTTTGTAGGATCATAGCTCTTAGATACCAGTGTGCAGGATCATAGCTCTTAGATATCAGTTTGTAGGATCATAGCTCTTAGATACCAGTGTGCAGGATCGTAGCTCTTAGATACCAGTGTGCAGGATCATAGCTCTTAGATACCAGTGTGCAGGATCGTAGCTCTTAGATACCAGTGTGCAGGATCATAGCTCTTAGATACCAGTGTGCAGGATCATAGCTCTTAGATATCAGTTTGTAGGATCATAGCTCTTAGATACCAGTGTGCAGGATCGTAGCTCTTAGATATCAGTTTGCAGGATCATAACTCTTAGATACCAGTTTGCAGGATCATAGCTCTTAGATATCAGTTTGCAGGATCATAGCTCTTAGATACCAGTTTGCAGGATCATAGCTCTTAGATACCAGTTTGCAGGACAATAACTCTTAGATCAATGACAGAACCATGTCAGTGAAAAGTGTGGAGCTTTCAAGTCTGGACCTCAGGACTGTCATGAAGTTCTTGCTCCTACAAAGAAAACTCAAAGAAAATCCATGAGTATGTTAGACGAAGATATGCTGCAAACATTGAGTGACAAGAGCCCTTTACACTCATCTGTGAAACAGTGGCGTGCTAACTTTCAGCATGGACATTTTAAAGACAGAATGCACAGCAAGATCTGAAAGGCCTCCAGAAATGTGACGTCCAGAAATTGTTGATCATGTTCATGATCTTAATTTGACAAATTGACAAATTTCGGCCAAAACAATTCCTGAGACAGTAAAGACATCAAGGGAACGCTTGTGTTCCGCGAGTATTTGGACATGCAGAAAGTGTCAGGGGCATGAATGTGTCCTGATGATGAATGTCAGCGAGAAACGCAATCAAGTGATTCTGCTGCATTTTTTTAGCGCATCTAATGACAGCTTTTTTACTATAATCCTGAGACCAGACAGCAACCCTTGCAGTGGCAGCGTTCTTGTTTTCTACGACCGAAGAAATTCAGGACCCAGCAGGGAAAGTCATGGGGGTTGGGTTGGGGGTGGGGGTGTGATAAGGAAGGTATCTTGATGAATGCTTGTCTTTCTGGCAATCATAGCGACCCATAGCCGATATGCTGGCGTCAGGATCGGCGAACCACAGCTAACCAAGGCCCTATTCCACTTCTCCGTTAGTACTCTCAGTATAGACCTATCCTGACTAACGGGACAGGGATCGCCATAGTCCCCGTGGCGGCGGAGGGAGTCTGCTTAAGAAGCACTGCATATCCCCTGCCTTTTAGCTGAATTTAGAGAACTGGAGAAAAAAAATAGTTACCAAGGTCCACTTCCAAGTCGACGCGATGCTGCGCCTCAACAGCTTCACAGCATCGGCTGCAATAACCACCATCTCCCACTTCCAGGGAGATAAAAGACAAAACAAGATAAGACAATTCCTAACACAAGCAAGACGAGCAATCTCTTAGCGAAAGAAGATGGCTTGAAGTGTCTTCAGGAATACATGACATCATGATTGTCACTGAAATTTACTCTGCCACTAACTGCCTGGAACTACTTTCACTGTGTTAGCGTAAGGGAGGTAATGCTTGTATGTTCCCTTTAATTGTGGTATTAGCGCAAGGGAGCTGATACTTGTATGTTCCCTTTAATTGTATTAGCTCAAGGGAGGTAATACTTGTATGTTCCATTTAATTGTATTAGCTCAAGGGAGGTAATACTTGTATGTTCCCAGTTTTTACTCTTTCTCACTGCAGAGCTCCCATTCCTGTGGTCCATGTTTAGTGTTCTTTCTGCAAATTAATGCAAATTATTTAATTATTTCTGATGTCTGTGGGACAACAACGACTCAGAAACGAAAGAAGCACTTGAAGACTTTTGCTGTGATTAGACAACAGATAAATTTATAGGACTTGAGGCAGCACAACAATATAACGTAATCTTTAGAAAACAACATTTTTACTACAACGTTTATTTATGACGGCCGATAAATGTGTTAACAAACTACATTTAAAAGATAAAACAAGAAGACCCTGGCATTAACATCGTCCTTAATTCGTGGTAGTTGTTGACGTCAGACTGTGAGGCCTGATTTTGGCTTATCTGCTTTTAAAAACCGACGTTATAGTGGTCGAAGATAAAGAGGAGTTGGCAGGATTAAGAAAAGACTAATTGTGCCTGGCCCTTCTCATGTGCTGAACGCCCTCGGTTTCTGAGACCAGAATTTTGATGAATTTCCGTGACAGCAAAATGCAGCGCTGAGATTCGGTTATTAGAAGCACGGGTGTTCTTTCTTTTAAAAACAACCACTGAGTTTTTAGCACTTCCTTTGTCTTCTATAATGAACAGATCAGATTAGACAGTGCCATGTCAACAGGTCGTAGGCGGTCATCTCTCTCCGTCTCGCTGGATTCTTCGTGTCTCGAATCAAGTTGTTTGCTGTTTTCCAGCCAAACCATGCAGCCAGGTCATCCAGATTCTCCCTGCTTTCTATCTCTTTTTGTCTTTTGCCATTTACCTTTCCAGCCATGATCAACTTTTCGAGACTTTCACGTTCTGCTGATGTGTGCGAGAAATTTTGATTGTTTTTTTGTTTGTTTGTTTGTTTGTTTGTTTATACGCGCCACTTGTTTGAGATATTTCTTTGCCTGCTGTAATACTTCTTCATTTGTCTTTCTGGCTGTCCATGGCGTGCAAATCATTCTTCTTAAGAATCATATTTCAGTGGCTTTTATTCTTCGTTCTGTTTATTCATAGTCCTTGTTTCACTTGCATAAAGTAGAACGTGTTTTATTTTAGATCTCTCTTTCTTATTGCCAGTGATAATTTTTATTTTGTTGTATCAACAAGACAAAGACGGCTGAGAAAACATGGAGTTTTTGGATGGCCTGGCTGCATGGTTAGGCAGGAAAACAGCAATCAACTTGATTCGAGACAATATGTTATTCTCTATAGCGAACACGTTTTATTTTATGTTTTGTGGATTATACGTTTCCTTATTTCATTCTTTTCTAGAGAACATATCAGCAGGTTTTGCTTTTTTCATGATTTGCCATGCATTCAATTCTTATCAAATAATTACAGTCAGGTTAAGTAATGATACAACTCGTCCATACATTTCCTTTTTGTAACATAAATATGGTTGTGACATAGACACGGCAGCAGAACTTTTTACAGTTCAGACAACATACAAATATATTTGAACTTAAAAGTGCCCAACCGGTTCTGCTTAATTTAAACTCATCTCCCCCCCCCCCCAAAAAAAAAAGTTGATGAATTCAAGCACATACACCACAAAAAAAAAAAAACCCACTGTGGCTACCTAGTTTTACGGCAGTAAATAGACAGTTTGCTGTTCTTTTCACCTCCTGCTTAGTGTCAGATTTCACAAACACCAGCGACAAGAGCCAGAAGAGAAGAAGAAAGATCAGAAAGGTGCCCACTCATTCATTCATTTGCATGCCTCTTGCGGAACTTTTCCTCCCAAACACCGCTCTTGTAGGCCTCTCGGTTGTGAACAAGATGGCCTGCTGTTGATGCATCCATTTGCAGATCATCAACGATGTCTTGCAGCCATCGTCGCCTTGGTCTTCCTCTCTTTCTTTTTACCATTATGTATCCTTCCAAGGCGGTCTTCTCTAGATTATCATGACGTTTAATGTGTCCAAAATATTTCAGTTTTCTCTCTTTAATCCTCTTTACTAGCCACCCTTCTTCAATATTAAGTTCTTGTAGTATGGATATATTTGTTCTTTTTTTTTGTGTCCATGATATTTGAAGAACTCTGTAGCATTTACATTCAAAGGCATTTATGTGTTTCTCAGCTGTTTTGTTAAGTGTCCAGGTCTCACAGGATTACGTTGCGATGAGAAAGAAGCATGACCTTAAAAATCTTATTTTTGTAGTTCTGTCTGTTTCTCTCCACAGATTCTTTAGTTGTTTTACTTTCTGAAGAGCGATAGATATCCTCCTTTTAATTTCCCTCATTGTATCTCCATTATTAATTAGTAGTGATCCAAGGTGCCTAGACTATAAAAATTCCGACTGTTCATCGTTTTTTTTTATAAAACATTCCAGTAATGGCATCTTGACAAGCTGTTCCGAAAATTTTTTTGGTATATTTATTAACTAATGTGTATTTAAAAAATGTGTGTGTCGGTTGTGTTTTTTTTTCTTGACAAATCGTAACACACAGTGAGCAGTGTGCATGGCTTAACATGCTCATACTGACCGTATTTAAAAGCACGCAAATGGGGATGGGGGGGGGGGGAAGAGAAAACACTGTCCATTCTGGCAGTCAGCGAGTGATAGCTGACTAAGAACCTGTCCCACTACTCCGTTGGTACCCTCAGTAACAGGCCTAGACTGGCTAACGATTCAGGGATCGCCATAGTCCTCGTGGTGGTGGAGTCTGCTAAAGAAGCACTGTATACTCCCTGCTCTTATAGTTCCACTCAGGGCCTGAAACAAGGGGAAAAAAATATATATATCCGCCGTAACCTGCTCCCAATCCGACTTTGCTGTGTCTCAACATCTTCAACCCATCGGCCTATAGAACATGGGTTAGTAGTTCCAGGAGGAGGAAGAAGAAGAAGAAGAAGAAGAAGAAAAAAGAAGAAGAAGAAGAAGAAGAAGAAGAAGAAGAAGAAAAAGAAGAAGAAGAAGAAGAAAAAGAAGAAGAAGAAGAAAAAGAAGAAGAAGAGAAGAAGAAGAAGAAGAAAAAGAAGAAGAAGAAGAAAAAGAAGAAGAAGAAGAAGAAGAACTGGCAAACGATCTGAAAAGTCAAGAAATTAGGGAAAGGGGGGGGGGGGAAATGAAGTTGTAATATAGACACGCGGCGAAGTATCCCAAAATTCAAGTCCAAGGACCTTTTTCTGGGTAGCGGGCGAATGCTGAAACCACTGACCTCCCCAGATTAGGTCTTCAGTCGTCTCTGTCAGCAGTTAATTGAATTCTCCTTACTAAAGTGGGGCACTGACGCTTCACTCTTGTCGATTACTTTCAGCTTTTTATTACCTCCAAACCCTATTCTACAGCCGAGTAATCCTGTTGGTGCTGTGTGTTCGTGTATTCTTGCCTTCATTTATGTTTAGTGATGCACAGTTGCATGCTTTCAGTTTTTTGCAATTCAATTTCATTTTTCTTTTTAAATTGCTCATTTTAAGAAAATTTCATCTCAGTTATTTTAACGGTTCAAGGCGCTGTTAATTTCTTTTTTTTTTCATTATTATTATTTTTGTTATTCTTTCTTTCTCAAGTTCCAAAAAGTCCTCGTTTTTTTAACAAAAAGAAAAGCGCCATTTTTTAGGGATTTGACCCCCCCCCCCCAAACACACGCACGCACACACAAAGTAAGGTCTCTTTCTTATATGCAGAGTTATAGCATTCAATCATTCATTAGATGTCCCTTGCGGAACTTTGCCTCCCTCTCAGCTCTCTTGAAGGCCTCTGTGATGTAAGCATCCATTCGCAAATCATCAACAGTGTCATGTTACCACCTTCACCTTGGTCTTTCTCTCTTTCTTTTCCCCAGTGTGTGCCCTTCCAAGACTGTCTTATCTAAAGTGTCATTCATTCATTCGTTCATTCATTCATTCATTCGTTTCATTCATTTGCATGTCCCTTGCAGAACTTTGCCTCCCTAACAGCACTCCTGTAGGCCTCTCGGTTGTGAGCAAGATGGCCTGCTGCTGATGCATCCATTTGCAGATCATCAACGATGTCTTGCAGTCATCTTCGCTTTGGTCTTCCTTTCTTTCTTAGAAAGAGATTGTCATACCGTCTAGTATGTCAGACATACTTAAGTAGCATTAGTTACAGCATTAGTGAGATAAATAACTTGTAGCGTTGTGGAATACGTACAAATGTCTCTGACTGCTGGGTTGGTTACTATTAATTATAGCTTTTTTTTTCTAGTTATGTATGTAGTTCTGTGTCCGCTTGCGTGTTCATTTACTGGTAACTGCTCTGGTGCTTCTAGAAACATACCTGGGTGGTGAGGGAGGTGGGTGGGGGAGGGAGAGAGAAGAGCCACGATTGTACTTCTGGGGTCCTGGCTGTTGTAGCGGGGTCCTAATATCCTCTTTTCTTATCAGAAGCAAACTTCACGATAACGCGGTACAATGTCCCGTCTAGGGAGCCATCTAAGGGGCGGCAAGATACGACCTGACACTGTGGGCCGACGTAACTCTCCGCGGCCCACTGCGCAGGAAACGTTTGTTTCATGATTTATTCCTCTTTGAATTCTTTATTTAGACTACCATCTAAACCAGTGAAAGTTCTAAATAGAGACCAGCCTCCTCCCTTTGTTTTTTTTTCCTTCTTCTGTTTATCAATGTATAGCATTTCTTAATGTATTCGTTTTATATAGTAAGATTAATGTTGTGCATTTTATAGTGTATGTTCTCCTGAATTTAATCATGAGTGTTTATTATATATATATATATTCTTTTCTCACCTGTAATTTGTATTCCCCAACCCTCACTGTATTAGATTACAAACTCTCTACCCAGTCACATGCATCTATTCCGCCCATCTTTTTCTCGGTTCGATTACCGCTGTATTCCTCCTCTCCTTTCCACTTTCACCATCCCCAGCCTATCACACCTCACAAGCTGTCATTCAAACATTCACAATACTCCATCACGAGCACTTTCGGACACAGTTTCTTGCAAGTTACAGCTAACCCCTCCCCCCTCCACTGTTTTTCTACTAATTTTTTTTCCATTTTATTTGCTGTATATCATTTGCGTGGATTTATATTTTATCTTCTTTCCCTGTTTCTTTGTCCTGTATAATCTTTTTTTTTATGATTAAGGTGTAAACCGAAACGATACAACCGTGTGCTCATTATCTAATAAAGCCGTTCCTATTTTTGTTTTAGTTTAAATATTTTGTTATCATAGTTTTACTGTGGTGGCTTTGTTTTTATTTATATATTTAATCTTATATATACTTATCTTATCTTATATCTTATATCCTTCCCGTGGCGTTAAACGTCACATAGGGCTCACAAAGTAGTTCGCCAATTTTTCCTGTCTTCAGCGAGACTTTCAACCTCATCAAAGGATTTTATGACTGTTAATTTGGCCTCTCTTAACAGTGTCCTCTTCAGAGTTTCACGCGGTCTGCCTCTTTTTCTTTGTTGTGTTCCACTTGATAGCTTGTTTTGGGATTCTCTGATCATTTCTTCTCATCAAGTCACCAACATATGTCCATCTCCTTTTCCTGATCACCCATGAGACTGGTTGTTGTTCTGTCATCTGTCTTATCTCTGCATTGTTCTTGAACTCGTTCCACTTGATGCCGAGTATTTTCCTTATGCATTTGTGTTCAAAAGAGTCTAATTTCTTTTCTATTTCTTTAGTTGTTTTCCAGCTTTCGCATGCATAAACGAGGGTGGATATTACATTTGACTTGAATAGTCTTAACTTGGTTTTTGTGCTTATAACTTTTGAATTCCATATGTTCTCAGGATTCTTGAAGATTGATGCTGCTTTGTCATATATATAAGTATATATACTTATACCTAAAAACTATTCATTTGTGCCACCGTGAATCTGTTGCTTAAGAAAATATTTAAATCAGTGGTTTTCAAAGTGGAAAGTGGAAGCCTCAACGGGGAATGTCTACGCAAAATGATCGCCCACGGTTATCAGACCCAACTGAAGGCGAAAAGTTGTTGGGGGCGCTAGGGATGCTACGAAGGAGAAAGTAGCGCGGCAGACCGAGAAAGTTTGGGAATCACTCGTTTAAGCTGACTAACAGAAACTCCAAACTGTGGCTAAGAATGTCCTCCCAGCTTACGTGCCACGTTAAAAGCAAAAAGTGTTTTTAAGATGCACGGAGTACCCACGGGTACCCATACACTGTCTGGGGTATCTGTTTATTAGCGGAGCTGGAGTTTCATCACGCGCGATGTCTGTCTGTACAAGAGATATTCTTGCCAGTGGTTTGTGAAGCAAGACCTTCCACTAGCTCCCATACTTTGTAAACACGTCTTCCCTTACAAAACAACTGATAATATGCGCGTCATATTTCACATGGGGCTATAAAAATTATATCACTCTTTTGAGATGCGGAGGCCGATAGGCGCTAGCGTCACGTTTCTCAGCTCTGTGTGGACCCTGTTCTTTCTAATCATGACTCTTTGTCTTATTTTCCCTGTGCCATTTACTCGTTCTATTTCTTTCAGCCTCCTTATTCCGATGTCCGTTGAGTTGTCCGTTGGTTGTCCGTTGAGTTGTCCGTTGGTTGTCAGGATATCTAGCGTCTGTCCTCTCAAGGTGTGTCCAAAGAGAATGTTGCTTGTTCTTATCCTTAGTTTTCACGTTTCTGCAGCCTCCCTCCATTAATTACAGAAATATTAATCGCGTCAATCATCCATGGATGGTGGATTAATGCTAAAATGGCGCAGACCCCAAGGAGACTTACTACAACTGAAGCAAATGCTGAGAATAATAATGATAAAAGGTTTAGTTACAGAATACTCAATTAAACAATGCACGAGCATCCAGTAACTTGTGTTTTATATATATATATGATCACTTTTACTCGTGCGAGTTGCTAAAATCGTGAAACGTTATCACTGTAAATTGTTTTGCATTTTCATCACATACTGTAGTCATACAATTCTGTATCACGGCAGTTCATGTTTGCGTACAAGAAGCAGGTGAATATAGCTACCATCAGAAATTCTACAGCACAGCACGTGACAAAATCTGATGTTCGAGATGTGTAGGGAAGGTGGTCATATGAAGTGTTCGCACTATGTGATGATGCTTCGGCAAGTGATAAGAAGATGTTTGGCAGATGCTGAGGTTACCAGAATGAACGAATGAATGTTCTTTATTTTAAAAGGGTGAGAATTGAGCGAGCATGTCCGTCTTACATTCTGTCCTCTATTACTCCATCTTTCATTCTTCCCACACACTCGATTTAATAAAGTACACAAAATTACATGAAAAAAAAAATATATATATATTAGAATGCAAGATGAAACTATATAAAATATAAGTATATGGATTACATGAAAAAATATCTAAGAATGCGAGGCGAAAAAAATATTACATTTACAAATATAGGATAATGAACTACATAAGAGGTAACTAATCTAACAAGATAGTGCGATCGCACATGAACACACACACACTACATTTTAATGAAGTTCTTCTGACATTCCACTCTTGAACATTTACTAAGGTAATTTCTAACAAGATGTAACAAGTTACGTTTAGAACTATGTTCTTTTTAGAACATAACTCTGTTGGTGGTGAGTCATGGCGCAGTGCAGGAAATGGGCGGCTTACAACGGCAGGTTGCTAGAGCCCAAAATGTCATTCACAGCGTGATATCAACGATGTGGAACAGCTACCAGACAACGGGTTCTGTACACCAAAAATGCATTCCAGAGATGGACGTTTGACGACATTCAGAACTGACCTCTCTTTCACTCTTCTGACACGACGTAATCCCTTCATGAATGCCGTAACAGCCCATAATTCACACGCAAAACCCAACAGCCAATCAAATTTGTACTCACACTGCAAGAAACAGGCATCAGGAGGCTGTCTTTCTGTCGAAAGCAGCTGCTGCAGTTCGCACCATTTTATCAAGGAACCACAGTTGAGTCAAGATTTTGTCTTGGCGTGACGGATCGCAGGAGGAGAGTAGTCTGGAGGCGAAATAATCCGCGTTTTGATAACCATAGTGCTACCCAGCACCATCGGTACGGAGGTGGCTCAACCTTACCGTGGGGAGGAATCAGCTTTCATGGCGAAACGGACCTACATGTCTTCAATAATGGCCCAGTGGCTGGATTTCGGTACCACGATGAAATCCTCTACCCCACTGTTAAATTCATAGCCTGGTACCGTCTGTCCTGAGTTTATTCTTACAGATGACAATGCAAGGCCTCATCGTGTCAGACTAGTAGACCAGATCTAAAATTTGTTCCTTAAAATGTTTACGGTCAGTGAGGTAGGCATACATGTACAACCTAAGGTTATTACTAAAATTTCAGAATTTCCATAACTACTCTATGTTTCTACATAAGACCTGAGATTATTACTAAGGTAGTTGACATTCTATAAAGATTCACTCAAAAACCAATAAACCGGCCCTGCCATCAGTCACGCATCTCCGCTTACTCCGTGTACTGAGACAACTGATTGACCCGTCGGGTCAATACGTTGGTAAATTTTCCTCTTCTCCCGTCTAGTCCTTGTTGGACAACCTAGTTGAAACTCACCGGACTGTTCCAAACAGTCTAGGCTGAACCTTGAACGCTGAGAGGTCACCATTAGATCTGGCCGGAGATGGCCCTGAGAAATAAGAGGGCATTTAACATGTGGTCCGTGTTTACTGACAAAGAGGATAAGACAGGAGTTGCGGGCCAAGTGGATTTGGAAAAAGAGGCAGCAGTCTTGATTAATGGCAAAAAAAAAAACGATATGATCTGTTGAACTCTGAAAGGTTGCCTGGCAGGAGCTAGATGGGGACGATCATATGATGTCATTGTGAATCCAGACTTTGTAAAGAACTACTTCTTCTTCTTCGTTCGCTTCTACCACCAAGACCACCCCTTTATCCTACTGAATTTACTCATGTGGTCCTCGATCTTAGGTCCCGTGGTCCCCAAAAAGACAACACGAGATCCACGAAAGGACCACAAGAAGTTCAGAGTATCGCAGGGCTTGAGCCTGTATTCTTGGTGGGTCTCAGAATGGGGTAATGCGTGACACCGTGGTTTTCCTGCACCAGTTTAATCTAGAGTTGGACTGGTAAAGAACTAAATCTTCTTCATCCTTCCCGTGCCGTTAAACGTTACATAGGTCTCACATAGTTGTTTGCCAAGTGTTCATGTTCTCGGCGAGTCTTTCTACTTCATCAAGGGATGTTATGGCCACGAAACTGTCTTCTCTTAACAATGTCCTCTTTAGAGTTTCGCGTGGTAGACCTATTTTTCTTCGGCCTGTTGTGCTCCACTTGATAGCTTGTTTTGGTATTCTCTCATTGTTTCTTCTCATCACATGGCCTACATATGAAAGAACTAAACGGAGAACTCTAAAAAAAATGAGCAAAAGTAGTACTCTTTAACTTCATGAATTCTCCGATCATATAGTGCCATGCCATTTCCCTCGACCCCCCCCCCCCCCCCGTGTCTTCAAACAAATTGATCGCTGTTTCTCCATCAAACCATGTAGCCAGGTCATCCAAGTATTGCTGTCTTCTCCGCCCTCTCTGTCTTTTGCCATTTATCTTTCCGGTAATGACCATTTTTTCGAGACCTTCACGTCTGCTGAAGTGTCCGAGGATCTTTGATTGTCCTTTTCATTTACACGGTATTAGTTTGAGACATTCCTTTGCCTGCTGTAATACTTCTTTATTTGTCTTTTGGCTGTCAATAGAATGTGAAGCACCCTTGTTAAGAACTACACTTCGTCATCATCATCGCCTTTCACTCCCTTGAGAGCATAGGCCACGAATAAAGACTCTCCAGTCATCCCTGTTCTCGGAATTATTTTCTGCTTCCTTCAACATCGCACTTTCATGTGCCGAAGGTCATGGAAAATATAGGGCCCAACACCGTATTCCCCAGTATGCCTTAATGGCATGGAAAAGAGAATTGTACCTTTTGTTATCTTTTTCCTTACATCTGTTTCCTTTGTCTCCGAGCACTGTCATAATATCTCTTCTCCGACTAAGTCTAGGTCTTCCTCGTTTTCTATTTCCTTGAGGATTCCATGTCAGCGCCTGTCGTGCTATGCTGGTGTCTGGTTTTCTATACTTCAGTAGTCTTTATTCTTCGTTCTAATTGTTTATTTGTAGTCCGTGTTTCTCTTGCATAGAGTATACTATGTTCTAAATAGCATCTTGTAATCTATTTCTTATTGCTAATGGCGGTTTACTGGTTTGTTAATATACTTGATACAGTCTCAGGAAAAAAAAAGTAGGAACTCGACACACATGTGTTGGGAAAACTGCTTTTGATCGCAGGTTAAAGGCTGGCGCACGAGGAATGACAAGAAAGTCTTATGAAAATAACTAACAATTCAGCTATTTTGGGGGGGGGGGGATATTTTTTTCAGATACTTTACCTTAAATCTCTTCTTTGGTTAATTCTAAAAGTAGTTGTTTTCTCCGTGTCTTCATCTGCAGAGTTGTGTTCTATGCGGCTGATATTCTGTACTGCCTTCCATCCATCCATCCAACAACAGCCATGTACATCCAGAGCAGCTCTTCGTCCACCCAAAAAATTCTAGGTCTCGAAAGGCAATTTCCTCTCTCCCTTCCCACTCCCCACCCACCCCACCCCACCCCCACCCCCCAAACAAAAAAAACCACGTCTACAGCCCGAGATTGACCCAAAGACCGGGTAATCATCGATTCCGCCAATCTTATCATCCTAAAAGTAATGAAATGAAACTGTCAGGGGTTTTTTTTTCTGAAATGTAAAAAAGAAAACGTGAATTTTTTCACAATTTTGCATGTGAGTGTTAATGTGTGTGTGTGTGTGTGCGTGTGTGTGTGTGTGTGTGTGTGTGTGTGTGTGTGTGTATGTGTGTGTGTGTGTATGGATGAGGGTTTTGTGTTGTTTCTGTTTCGACATAATCGTGCGAATAGCCATGGAATCACGTATCATCGACTAATGAGAGGAAACACACTTTTTTTTCAATATACAAACAGCAGAAACTAGTAATTCTGAAATAATGAAACTTATAGAGCAACATTTCATTCAATATTTTAGGAACTGAATTATGATAGCATTAATACTTTTGGCAAAAGTGTCAAATTTAATTCCTTTAAGTAACAAGTTGTCAACAGTGTCAACATTTTCAACCACTTAATCCTTTCTACATTACATTGTCAACGGCTCAATCCTTTCTTTATTACACTGTCAACAGCCCAATCCTTTATTCATTACATTGTCAACAGCACAACGTTACTCTGTCAAAATGTCAGTCTTTTTTTCGCTACATTCTCAGCAGTTCAGTATTTCTTCGTTGCATTGTCAACAATCAATCTTACAATCTCTTTCTAGAAGTTGCACTATCGTCTTTGTACTACGAGATTTCTGCAAGACGTACCTTTCATAGGTTCTTCTTCTTATTATTATTTTTTTTTCGTTCAGTTTCACGTACTAAGCGGGTTGCCTCCATGAATCCCACCGTCAATAGTTGTTTTTTTTTTAAATCCTAGGGCCAGGTTTGGGTTTCTAAATTACTGTAGAGAGTGCAGGTCTGTAGCTTGAGTTCTGATGTTTGGATACCATTTTAGCATGACAGAATGCATTTTGATAGACCTTTTGTGCTTGTTGTTTACAGTGCTCAAAACGAAGCTTCAGTTTGTATAATTGGGCTTCTTGTTTACAGTGCTCCAAACGAAGTTTACTTCAGTTTGTGTAGTTGGGCTTGTTGTTTGCAGTGCTCCAAACGAAGTTTACTTCAGTTTGTGTAGTTGGGCTTGCTGTTTACAGTGCTCCAAACGAAGTTTACTTCAGTTTGTGTAGTTGGGCTTGTTGTTTGCAGTGCTCCAAACGAAGTTTACTTCAGTTTGTGTAGTTGGGCTTATTGTTTACAGTGCTCCAAACGAAGTTTACTTCAGTTTGTGTAGTTTGGCTTATTGTTTACAGTGCTCCAAACGAAGTTTACTTCAGTTTGTGTAGTTGGGGTTGTTGTTTACAGTGCTCCAAACGACGTTTACTTCAGTTTGTGTAGTTTTACTTGTTGTTTATAGTGCTCCAAACGAAGTTTACTTCAGTTTGTGTAGTTGGGGTTGTTGTTTACAGTGCTCCAAACGACGTTTAATTCAGTTTGTGTAGTTGGGCTTGTTGTTTACAGTGCTCCAAACGAAGTTTACTTCAGTTTGTGTAGTTGGGCTTGTTGTTTACAGTGCTCCAAACGAAGTTTACTTCAGTTTGTGTAGTTGGGCTTGCTGTTTGCAGTGCTCCAAACGAAGCTTACTTCAGTTTGTGTAGTTGGGCTTGCTGTTTGCAGTGCTCCAAACGAAGCTTACTTCAGTTTGTATAGTTGAGCTTGTTGCTTGCAGTACTCAAAGCGAAGCTTACTTCAGTTTCAAAACTATGAGCAATTTCTAAAAAAAAATAAACAGTGAAAGTTTACTTTCTCTCAGTCACTGGTTATTTAGTATTTTCATTGTCTTTCATTATTGCCAGAACAACTACTGGTAACAAGTTTTTTATCAATGTTTTGAAAGTGAAAATAAATGATTTTCTCTTAGTTTTGAATACCAAAAAAAAAAACTGTTAAAAGCAATCGCTATTAATGTCAGAAATAATGAACTTTTAATTGTTTTACACAATTTTCAAGTTTCACGTTCAGCTGTATCAATTTCAGTCTTTGTATGTGTGTGTTAGTTACTTCAACAAACTCGTGTTGGTATATTCACAGTAAATACCATGCCACTGGCGGCTTAGAGAACCACTAAGATAAAGAAGGCGTTGTAGAATGGGAACCAGTGGACAGTCGTATAATAAGAGCACGATACAACCTAAGACACGGAAGAATGACAATAATACAGTGTTATACATCCACGAACGATGCAGATGATGAGGTGAAAGACGATTTCTATCACCAGTTACAACAAATCATCAACAAAGTTCCTAAACACGACATAATAATTGCTGTGGGGGACTTCAACGCTAAGGTAGGGAAAGATAACACCGATGTTGAAAAAGTAAAGCGGAAAGAGGGAACTGACATGGTTAATCAGAACGGAGAAAGATTAATTGAAATATGTCTAATAGAGGGCATGGTCATTGGAGGCATAATATTCCCACACAAAGAGATACATAAAACAACGTAGATATCGCCAGGTGATAGAACTAGAAACCAGATAGATCATTTTTGTGTTAGAAACCAAATACAGAACTTATCTGATAGATGTAATGGCTTATAGGGGTGCAGATGTTAACAGTGATCACAACCTGTGCATAGGGAAAATAAAACTAAAACTGAAAAGCCAACACAAGGAATCAATGCACAGAAAGATAAACAGCCACAACCTACAAGAAGAGAATACTAACAGTAATTTCAATCAAGAACTGGTAATCATTCCACAACACCCAGTGAAGTAGAGGAGATGGCTATAGATGAATTATGGAATTCTTACAGCACAGCCATAATCACAGCAGCAAAATCATGCGCTTGACTGAAAAAACCAAATAGAAAAGCATGGATATCAGAAAACACAGAGAAGTACATACATGAAAGACGAGCAGCCAAATTAGACATGTTGAATGTAAAAACAGATCTTGAAAAAGATCCAGCGAAAGCAACATACAAAGAAGTAGACAAGAAAGTAAAAAGTTCAGCTATAAGGGATAAATGAGAATACATAGACAATATGGCGAAAGAGTCAGAGAAAGCAGCAAAAACAGGAGACAGCAAAATTTTATATAACATACAAAAGAGGCTAACAGGCACTATTACATCTAAAGAAAGACCAAAAGACTGTAAGCCTATTAACAGGTAAAGACCAAACGCAAAGATGGGCTGAACACTTCCAAGAAATACTTAATCGACCATACCCAAAAGAATTGTTAAACCTTGAAACCAACTTACGAGCCCCACAATTAAATGTCAATCTAGATTAATTACATTGCATGAAATTGAAAAAGCAGTGAATTTAATGGCTAACAACAAAGCTGCAAGTGAAGATGAAATAATACCCGAAATGTTACAAGCTGTCAATATTGACAACATGAGACAATTACGGAGAATGTTTAATAAGATTTGGAAAGAAGAAAAGGTCAGTTTTAAATAGAAAAAGGAATCATTGTTAAAATAGCAAATAAAGGAAACCTTAGTGACTGTAACAATTGGAGAAGAGAAACCTTAATATCAGTTGTGTTAAAAGTATTTTGCAAGGTCATTTTAAATAGACTTAAAGATATAGTGGATACTGCAATGAGAGAAGAACAAGAGGGATTTCGAAAAGGGAGAAGCTGTTTCGACCAGATCTTTACTCTAAGAATAATACTTGAAGAACATACTGAAAAGCAGAAACCATTAATACTGAACTTCATAGACTTTAAAAATGCATTTGATAGCATACACAGAGATTTATTGCGGAGAATTTTAAGTCTATATGGAATATTATCTAAAATTGTCAACATCATTAAGGACTTCTACAATGGATATGTTTGTGCAATCAAAACAGAAGAAGTGATGAGCTAATGGTTCCATATTGAAACAGGCGTGAAACAAGGATGTATACTGTCTCCTTTGCTTTTTGGAATTACAATAGACTTCTAATTGAAAAACTGCTGCACATGTAACACAGGTATTGACTGGGTACAACTAGAAGATTTTGATTTTGCTGATGACGTAACTCTTATCAGTAACAATGTGAATTCCATGCAAGAAAAAACAGATATCCTGTCTTCATTGGCTAGCACAATAGGGCTTGAAATTAACAAGGACAAAACAAAAAAGAAAGAAACTTCCCATTAATCAAAATGGAAAAATACACGTAGAATGGACAGATATTGAAAAAGTCAATCAATTTGCATACCTTGGCAGCTACATAGACCAGGATGGTGACATCAGAAAGGAAGTTAGAATTAGAATTGCAGAAGCAGCATCGATCTTTAAGAATCTTGAGAACATATGGCATTCAAAAATTATAAGCACAAAAACCAAGTTAAGACTATTCAATTCAAGTGTAGTATCCACCCTCCGTTTGCATGCGAAAGCTGGAAAACAACTAAAGAAATAGAAAAGAAATTAGACTCTTTTGAAAACAAATGCCTAAGGAAAATACTCGACATCAAGTGGAACGAATTCAAGAACAATGCAGAGATAAGACAGATGATTGAACAACAACCAATCTCAGGGGTGATCAGGAAAAGAAGATGGGCATTGGTCGTCTTGATGAGAAGAAGTGATCAGACAATCCCAAAACAAGCTATCACGTGGAACACAACAGGCCAAAGAAAAAGAGGCCGACGGCGTGAAACTCTGAAGAGGACAATGTTAAGAGAGGCCAAATTAATAGTCATAAAATCCCTTGATGAGATTGAAAGGCTCGTCGAAGACAGGAAAAATTGGCGAACTACTTTGCGAGCCCTATGTGACGTTTAACGGCACTGGAAGGACATAAGATATAAGATAAGTGTTGATCTTGCATCCAGAAACAAGCCGTGGAACATAGAAAAGATCCACGACTTCCTCTATATTTTCTGTTATAATTCTAAGGAGATTTTTTTCTAACGTTTTGCTTCTTGAAATTAGTAACTTCACGGTAGTCCTAAATCAGTTCTGCCTGTTTTCTAGGTCCCTGCAGGAGATTCATCTGTAAAAACTCCGATTTTAGGTTTTATGGTTATTTTCTTGATCTTCACGGCTTCAGTTGCAGAGACTTCAAATTTGAACATTAAGTTTGGTTTCTAGATCTCCTCCACATCTTCAACTGCAGCGAGGTCTGATCTGGGCATGAAGCTTGCTTTCTAGATTTCCTCCACATTTTCAACTGCAGCGACTTCTAATCTGGACATTAAGCTCGTTTTCTAGATCTCCTCCGCAGCTTTAACTGCAGAGACATCTGATCTGGACATTAAGCTTGTTTCTAGATTTCCTCCACATCTTCAACTGCAGAGACTTCTAATCTGAACAATAAGCTTGTTTTCTAGATCTCCTCCACATCTTCAACTGCAGCGAATTCTGATCTGGATATTAGGCTTGTTTTCTAGATCTTCTCCATATCTCCAACTGCAGCGAATTCTGATCTGAACATTAAACTTGTTTTCTAGATCTCCTCCACATCTTCAACTGCATCGAGATCTGATCTGGACATGAAGCTTGCTTTCTAAATTTCCTCCACATCTTCAACTGTTGTGACTTCTAGTCTGGACATTAAGCTTGTTTTCTAAATCTCTTACAGAACCTTAACTGCAGCGACTTTTGATCTGGACATGAACCTTGTTTTATAGATCTTCTCCACAGCATCAACTGCAGCGACTTCTGATCTGAACATTAAGCTTGTTTTCTAGATCTTCTCCACATCTTCAACTGCACCGACTTTTGATCTGGACATTAAACTTGTTTTATAGATGTCTTCCTTAACTTTAACTGCAGCGACTTCTAATCTGGACATTAAGGTTGTTTCCTAGATCTCCTCCATATCTTCAACTGCAGCGACTTCTGATCTGGACATTAAGCTTGTTTCCTGGATCTCCTCCACATCTTCAACTGCAGCTACTTCTGATCTGGACAATAAGCTTGTTTTCTAAATCTCTTCCATAACCTTAACTGCAGTGACTTTTGATCTGGACATTAAGTTTGGTTTCTAGATCTCCTCCACAGCTTTAATTGCAGCGACTTCTGTGATCTGGACATTTCGCTTGTTTTCTAGATCTCTTCCACAACAGTTTTCAAAAATGTCGCCGGCAACTTGAACCACGGGCTCCGGTAGGATGAGCAACCGTTTAACCACGAGAGTTTAGGGCGTAAAAATCAACTTCGCCCTCCGGTAGGATGAGCAACCGTCTAACCACGAGAGTATAGAGCGTAATAATCAACTTCGCTGTCTCATGCGCCCCCACTCCCTACTTTCCACATAATTCTCTTGTTATTTTTCTTTCTTGCACGTCTAAAGAGATTTATCTGCGATTTTTCAAAGTCTAACCACACGAAGCTGTGCTCTATCACTTTATCACTGTACGAAAAGACATCGTTATATCTGAAATGTTCATTCACCACCCGCTGATAATATCATCGGTTGGTGAATGAAGATTTCAGATAATAATTTTCTGATTTTTCTGCCACTCCTGTGCCCTCTTTCTCTTGTTTTCGTTTTCTCTCAAGTTTCAAACCCGCCAACATATTTTGACCTTCAAGTTACATCAAACACAACATTCCTCTAAAGCAGAAAAAGAAAGACCATTTTACGATTATTGACATAGCGATGATGTTCCCACATTCCGTGCAGACACCGACCTGCATCTCACACCTCGCCCTGCAAGCTCGTGCTAAACGCGCTGACAATCAAGAGCTGAAGAGCCTTATTCAAATGTTGTTTTTTTTTAAATTACAATTTAAGGAATAGAAGTGAGAACGCCCTATCACGCGAACTATTCAGTGACACGAACAGAAAGTTTAACCAGGAAAGAGCAAAAGTCTTTGAAAGAAAAAGAAAAACAAAAAACTTAAACTGACATTCATTACTTGTTTAGATCTGATAACATTGAGGCCAGGTTTTCTTAAATCACTTTTAACAGTAAATAACATTTCCCTCGCAATTAAAGAATGTCCAAAATGATAATAATAATAATAACGTGCAAAAAAAAAAAACAGACTTCAGACTGTTTTGTGATTTTCTAAGTAGATTTTTACGAACAGTGTAATTTTCTGAATATGTGTTAGTGTATCATGGTGTCTTTTCAAGTTGAAGTGACAGTGTGATTTTCTGACTAGACATATGTGTGATAGTATCATTTCCTGACTAGACATTTCTGTGATAGTATCAACTAGGTATACTAGACATTTCTGTGATGGTATCACTTTCTGGCTAGATATTTGTATGACAGTATCACTTTTTGACTAGGCATTTCTGTGATAGTATCACATTCTGACTAGATATGTATGTTGTAGTATCACTTTCTGACTAGACATTTCTGTGATAGTATTACTTTCTGACTAGACATTTCTATGAAAGTATCACTCTCTGACTAGACATTTGTGTGATAGTATCACTTTTTGACTAGATATGTGTGTGGTAGAACGATTTTCTGATTGAACATTTTTGTAGTAGTATGAGTTATTTTCTAACTGGACATTATGTAGTAGGATGATTTTCTGTTTGGATATTTGTGTCGCAGTATCACTTTCTAACTCGACATTTGTATTGTGTGGTAGTATGATTTTCTGACTAAACATTAATGTGGTAGTATGATTTTTGTGACTGAACATTTGTGTGGTAGTATGATTTTTCTGACTGAAAATTTGTGTGGTAGTATGAATTTTCTGACTGAACATCTGTGTGGTAGTATGATTTTTCTGACTGAATATTTGTGTGATAGTATGATTTTTCTGACTGAACATTTGTGTGGTATTATGATATTTCTGACTGAACATTTGTGTGGTAGTATGATTTTTTCTGACTGAACATTAGTGTGATAATGTGACTGTTCTAACTGAGTACTGGCTTATTTCCTCATCTCAGGTATAAATATCAGGTTCATTTATTAATGCTCTGCTGGTGTAAGGACACGAGATGCACACGGTAATTCAAACTGTGGCTTGAGCCAAGCATAGCTGAAAAAAAAGGTGGAAAAGGGGAAAAGGGGGGGGGGGGGAGATCCATCAAACCCGACTTCGAAAAACAATCGAAATTTTACTGTAACGTTAATGAAAGCTTACAATTTGTCTGTTAGGCGAATGCTGTGCAGATTTCCTCGAGGGCTTCTTGTACATTAATATATATATATATATTTAAAACATATCAAGTGTGTCAGCCATATATTCTATTCTCTCTTTTTTAGAAATCGAATCTTGTTTAAGGGGTTTTCAACAGCCGAAGTGCTCACATGCGCAATGAATGACTCTCAGAACCGGATTCCGATACAGGAAAGCGTGTCACTGCGCCATGTTAGAGAATACAGAAGGAAAATAAGCATTTCTTAGAAAGCAGGCTTAGGATCTTTTCACAGAACTAATGAAACCATATACATAGACAGACAAATAGACAGACAGACAGACAGAGACACAGACACAGACAGACACAGACAGAGATAGAGACACGGATAGACAGACACAGACAGACGGACAGACAAACAGACGGACAGACGGACAGACAGATCATCTGAACAAGTATCAAGAAAGTATACGTATTTTAAGTGATTAATAAAGAGTATAGAAATGGTAAGTCACGAACAGATGAATGGAACAGATAAGAAAGTTTTAAAGAAAGAAAGATTTGTGAAAGCGAAAGAAGGAACACTTTTTACAACTGCAAAGGCGTGTAAAAAGTGTCTTTAAGATGAAACTATACAAAAATGTTTTTAAAAATTATTTTTAAATAAAACAAAATCTAATAACGGCAAAAGAGTTATAGAAAATAGAAATCAGAAGCAACATCGAAGCCACGATGGCATTTTCTCCAATTTCGTCAAGACAGAAATAAAATGTAAAATCCTGTTTTTACAGTTTTGTACCGCCTTTTGATTACCCGTAACAATGTTGTAACTGCTTTGTCTAACGTTCCACATGCACTTTCCGTGATCTCTGACTACTGAAAACAGAAAGGGTTAAACGCATTAAGATCCCAGTGCACAAAATGTTCTAGATTTGACCAAGTGTAATTAAGCATATTCATGCCTTTATATGCCCTAATTGAGGGAAGCAACTTCTAAATTAAAATTTCATCATAAGCGGAAAGTAAAAATGAACTTGTGTGAATTGGAATTTACGGGGAACAAAACGTTGTGAACTTCCTGTAAAGTGCAGTAAAGTCTCTTGTGAGTTCAAATTTAACGAGAACATGTTACATGGAATGTTAAACATTAAAAAAAAACCGTTTCGGGGCGAAAAACCACGATTATTTTGTTAAATTCATCAACACATACAAAAGTTGTTGAATGTCTTTACTGTTACTTACAGACTCTAAGACAACGATTTTAGTGTGTCTTGCAGAGGGGACCATTTTCTGCAAATGATATTCACTCATTAAAAAGTATTTAACAGAATCACTTTTACCCGCACGGATGGGTAGATCATTTTTGTTTCTGTCCATGATGTTGTTCTTCTTCTTTAGCTGTTTGCCATCGTAAGGCTGCTGGTTCCCTATTCACTTGGCCCAGACTGCTGCCTTGTTTCCAGGGACACCATTGAAAGGTAGAGTTAGATCTTGGGAGGTTATGATTTTTTTTTTAAGACGACGAAAACAACAGGTCGTGACCCGGTGGTACTGCAAACCGGGTCCACCCGTAATGAGACGTGGACCATGCCCCCGGCATTCAATGTGCAGGGCAGGCCTCGAACATCTCACTTTGTTAAAAAATAACGACGTTTTTGTTTTAACCAAAGGGCATGTTGATCAGGGTACCTGCCAAGAGGACACTTTGACCTCAGCCACTTTGATCTTAGCTAAAAGGCCGAGAAGCGAAGGTTATGATTCACCAACCGCGACGCAAGCAATCACTTATGGACTACTGACATCTGACACACTCAGCCTGAATATTGCTTCATAGCCCTGGTCTAGAACACTGTATTCAGTCATCTGCATGTTCCTTGCGGAACTTTGCCTCCCTAACAACTCTCCTGTAGGCCTCTCGGTTGTAAGCAAGATGCCCTGTTGCTGATGCATCTATTTGCAGATCATCAACGATATCTTGCAGCCATCTTTGCATTGGTCTTCCTCTCTTTCTATAATCCCATTATGTACTCTTCCAAGGCGGTCTTCTCTAAACGACTGAGTTATCCGTAGTACAGTTTATGACCTACATTGAGACTGCGCATGTCCTGCGGCCTTTGACCCCATGGCAATAACATTGCGGGCAAAACGGCTGACTTTACTTGATACCTGAATGCATAAACTAGAAAAAAAAAACGTAAGATCAACTTTATTACTTAACGATTACCTGTCCAGCTTCGCTGTCCGCGTCATGGAACGTGCTAGGTTGCCTACAGCACCGGTTTTTTTAAAAAATTATCCTTCCGGGTTCCCATTGCCCACCGAGCCCGTGATAGACAGCAATGGCTCAGACAGTATTTTCTGAGAGTTTGTTGAATCAGGTGTGTTCACTTTGTTGAAAATTGCTAGTTTTTCTAAAAGTTAAAAATATCATTTTTCTCTTCATAAAAAGAGAAATAAATAGTGTCATAATCTAAAATATAACTTTAAAAAGTAAAAAGGAAAAAAAAAACTGCGCCAACCGTGGGGATCGAACCCATGCCCACGATGTTCGTAGAATCATGATTTTACCGACTGAGCTAACCCACGCTTGAAAGAATAAACACTTTTGTACTACATCATCCGTTTCCCCTAAAAGCGCGCAGAAGATATGCGGAGTGACTATAGTACGAATAAGCAACCTTCCGGGGCGTATTTATACGTACTTTGTTACTGATTATTACTGATAAGCACTCCCTCTCTAGACTCTCATGACGTTTAATGTGTCCAAAATATTTAAGCTTTCTCTCTTTGATCCTCTTTATTAGCCAACCTTCTTCAATATTAAGTTCTTGTAGTATGGATATATTTGTTCCTTTTTGTGTGTTAATGATATTTGAAGAACTCTTCTGTAGCATTTACATTCAAAGGCATTTATGTGTTTCTCAGCTGTTTTGTTAAGTGTCCAGGTCTCACGGGCATATGTTGCGATGGGAAAGATGCATGTCCTTAAAAATCTTATTTTTGTAGTTCTGTTATTCTTCTCCACAGCTTCTTTAGCTGTTTTATTTTCTGAAAAGCGAAAGATGTCCTCCTTTTAATTTCCCTCATTGTATCTCCATTATTAATTAGTAATGATCCAAGATATTCAAAACTCTCCACCTCTTTCAATTTTTCCTCATTGATACATATTTCAGCTGCCTTGTTTGTTTTGTCAGTTGTCATCAATTTAGTTTTCTTCGCATTAAGATAGAGGTTTTGCTCTTCACTGTTCTTGTAGCATGGTCTTGTAAGTAATGATTATTATTATTAATGATACGATTATGAATATAATTATGAATATAATGTAGGCAAAATAGTAACATCAAATAGCAACAGAAGAGTAGATACTTAGAAATGCAAAACGCTGACAAAGGTAGGAGAGGTAAAACTCCCGCGACATAATATTAGGACAAGACGCTCGGAAGAGTAGATACTTCGAAATGCAAATCGCTAAATGAAAAGTAAACAGAGGAGGCAAAAGACAGACTCAGTAACGCCGAGAGACAGGAAATACTAAGGGAGGACGCTAGGAAGTAAATTAGTCCAGTACGAACAAGAATACCTAGCCAAGGTGGAAAATTTAGACACTGACACTTGACGGGCGTAGGAAGGCCAAAGGTCTAGCTGTTAGCGATGGAACAGAGAACAGAGGACTGATCCTTGAAGCACACGCCATAAATAAGCGGGCTTAATTAAAAATAACAATTAGATGACGAAACTGAAGCGACTAACACGTAGGACACGGTTACTAATTTGAGGACGCATATTTGCGCTCAGTTTTGGAAACAAAGGAGTAGGCCGACTAAGTCCTATGACCAATTAAATATTTAGAGACGTGGCCTATTGGTCGATTGACTTACGACATATAAGTCAGGGAGGTAATTTTGGAGAGATAGCAAGAGAAGGACGACAGTAGAACACCAGAGGGACAGGAAAGGAGAACACAAGCAGTCTAGTAGAAGAACAGGAAAGAGAACGAGAAGTAGTGTTAGACAGAAGATGTGCTTCAAGTGATTCTGAAGAATTGTTACTTTTGAAACTTCGAGTACAGTGATTTAGTCGTGTAATTGATTGACCAAGTGTTGCAGATCTGATATAGTAATAAATATGACATGTTCTTGTATGAAATATAGAATATTGTGGAGTTGAAAACATTGCTAAAATACTGCATGTAGAATAGAAGAAAGTTTGATATTGTGCTACAACGATGAATCTAACGAAATTTATGTAATATTACACCTTATTCCAAGTGATGTTGTCGACGATACCCCTTGATCTTATCTGTCAAAATAAATGAATTCAGTGAAAATTTTATTGGACTTGCTCTGGTCTTGCGAATGTTGTAATGCTTGTGAAACCTCGATGTGAGATATGATTAGACAAAGAACATCTTCTCGAGTAATATGATAGTAAAGAACACAAATGTTATCAGTCATCATTAATATATAATCCACAACCTAAAAATATTATATCCTTACGGAGTGACATCATTAGTATTGTATGTAGACTGTAAAACTTTGTTGGCATGTCGTGAAAACACAGGTAGTGGAGGAACTAACAATTACAGGAGAACAAAATTTAAGAAAAGCAGCAGATAGACGTACGGATTATCAATATTGCTGAACAACGAAGGAAGTTATCAAGCAACAGTGTGTGGTCCACCACCCACGTAGACATGGCACTTGATGATGACGATTTAGTTTCAGGTTCACCCGCTCCCTTTCTCTCCGACTACCCGCCAACTTATACCCATCGTATTCTCCCTCCCCCCATGCATATATACATACACATATACAAAGAGACACACAAACACATAATTTCAATCATTGTGCCATATCAACAAGATAGTATTGACAAACGGATGCTTAATTCTCCCCATCCCCTCCCTGCCTCTCTCTCTCACACACACACACACCCACACATCATTCTCTCTTGTTCTCTCTGAGCAGTCTCCAGAGAATCTTGCGTATCTCGTGACACTCCGCGTCCACTTATCGCCCAGTCATCACTTTACCATCTTCGATTTTTCTCTGATGTACGCATGTCACCATAACACCATGACTATGAGCGTTTCTAATTGTTTGTGTATTTTAGGTCCTTCTAAAAACTTTCACATTCCAGTTTCAGCTGATCTAGTGGGGGTTTTTTCATCTTCCTTTCTCTCTGTGGAATGCATCTTTCCTTCTTCTCCGATTCCACATTTCCAGGACAGAAAATGTTCTCTTCAGTTTCCTTGTTTATTATCTAAGCTTCTATACAAGAGCATGACGACGCTGCTCGATTTGGCAGTCAGCGATCCATAGCTGGCCAAGACCCTGCGGCATTTCTCCGTCGGTAAGCCCAGTAGCAGGCCTTGCCAGCTTAAACGTGACAGGGATGGTCAAAGTCCCCATAGGTGGTGGAGTTTGGTAAAGAAGTATTGCACACCCTTCCTTGCTTTTTAGCTGCACTCCGGGGCTGAAAAATGGGTCGCCATAACTCGTTTCCAAAACTACGAAATGCTGTGCCTCAACATTATCACAGCATTGTCTGCAAAGAACAGCAGCTTACAGTTCCAGGGAGACAAGAAGAAAAAGAAGCCATAAGCAAGCACGTTCATAACAACCTACAAAAGCATAGATTTCTGACCAGGATATGAATTTGCAGGGAATAATATTTCTGGAGACCTTCCACGCGCCAAGATAAGTCATGGCTAACGTAGAATCCGAGGAAGACCTAAACAATTTTTTTGGAAAGACAAGGGTTAATAGCTACTCCAGAATCGTCCCCGGGATAATTCCAAGTCCTCGTCTATTTAGGACACAATTATGGCTTCCTAGTCAGGCCCGTAGCAAACCCTCAATCTTACGCAAGGCAAAACAGGACCAAAAACAAGTACACGTAGCTGTAATAATCTAAACCGGGTAATTTATAACGCAATTTGATAATTAGGCTGGGAAATGGGAGAAAGGTTAAATATATACAAGAATGTAGAGTCTGAAACGTGAGACAAGAGTAGATAACGGCAGACTCGAGGAAGACGATAACGTCAGGCTGGGAAATCAATAACAATCTGTTCAGGCACTCCTCGCTGGATGCCAGGTTATACGCTATAAGAGACCTATGATTTATCAGGTCTATGAAACAGGAGCTGATGTTCAGATTCCATCTGTCTGTCTGTCTACTATAACGTTCATGGAAAATTGAAAAACATTTGTCTGTCTCCCTGTCCCTTAATGTATGCTCGTCTTTCACATATCTGTCAGCCTCTTTGTACTTAGAAACAGTCAATCAATGTACTCTTTCTCATGCATTCTTGTCTCCAACCTTCCATTCGGTTAAAGATAAAGAATAAAGCCGCATTTCAAAAGAAATTCTGAAGTTCATGGAAAATCAACACAGAATGAGAAAATGTGTTCAAATATATAAAAATGAAAACGAAAAGATTATTGAGAAGGATATGGGAAAATAAATTAAGGCTTCAACAAACGCACCTGAATTCCTAAAGAAAACTAGTCATACATAATTATAAATTTACAAGACTTCTTATGACTGGTTAGAAATTTACAAAACTTCTTATGACTGGTTAGTAATTTACAAAACTTCTGATGATTTGTTTGAAATGTGCATGACTTATTATTATTATTATTTGTTATAAATTTATGAAACATGATATGACTTGTTATAAATTTACAGGACCTGTCATTATTTGATATCATTTTTCAGAGCGTGGTATAAACAAGGTATAGGCCTGTTACGACTGGCATAAATTTCCAAAACCTGTTATGACTGATTATAAATTTTTCATTACCTATTATGAATTTACAAGACCTGCTATCATTAATGAAAATTTACAAGACCTGCTTTTGTTGCTTGTAAATTCACAAGACTTTTAGAAAAATGACATACTGGTATGCACAAAAGATTTACTTTTACCCGAATGATCAAGACCGTAAATTTGATGTTACTGGCAGCTGAAAAACACGTATCAAGCAGGAAGGGGAAATGGATAGTTGTGGCTTTTACGAATTCATGGCGGAGACTAGTCAGCAACCTGGCCTGAAGCCAGCCCCACTAAAAATCTACACGCTCCATTTCATTTAATGGTAATGGTTGCATAACAGATCGTTACTGAATACACCCGGCTGGGGTAAAGATAAGTTCATGACCAGCTTTGATTGTCCACATCTCATGAAAGAGTCATCGGCTACGCAGAACATATAAGCTGATGTCGAGCAGGACATTTACAAAATAGCAGTTGAAAAGAGGGGTATTCTTCTGAATACTAAAATGAAAAACTAAGCAACCCGTACCAAGTGTTTGAAAAATTTTGGGCACGATATAATAAGACGAAAACAAACTAGACAGACTGTACTAAAAAAAATGTACTGCGAAGAGACAAATTAGAATGTACCAGGAAGATGTACCTTGAAGAAACAAAACTAGAGTGTACCAAGAAGATGTACCGTGAAGTAACAAATTAGATGGAAGATGTACCGAGAAAAAAAAACTAGACATATTGTGCCAGGAAGATGTACCTTGAAGAAACAAAACTACACTGTACCAAGAAGATGTACCGTGAAGAAACAAATTAGATGGAAGATGTACTGAGAAAAAAAAACTAGACATATTGTACCAGGAAGATGTACCGAGAAGAAACAAACTAGATAACTTGTATCAAGAAGATGTGCCGCGGAAAAACAAACTGGATAATGTGTATCGAAAATATATAAAACGGATGCGATGTTTCAAGCAGAGCAATGTAAAATATATCAATAATAAATAATCTAGGCACAGGTAACAAAGAGAAACAGACTAGACAAAATGTACACAAGAGAAACATCCTAGATAAGATGTCCACAAGAGAAACATCCTAGATAAGATGTACAAATAAGAAACACACAAGACAAGATATACCAATAAGAAACAAAAGTAGACATTATGTATTAAGAAGAAAGGGAAAAGACAGGATGTTCCGAAGGAAACAAACAACTAAATACGATGGTTGTTCAAGAAGAAATAAAATTGACAAAGACATATCAAGAAGAGACACACTAGACAAAGATACATCAAGAAAAAAAAAAGAAAACAGACAGAGAAATATGAATAAGAAACAAAGTGGACAAAGATGCATCACGAAAAACTAATAAACTATACAAATATACTCAAGAAGGAACAAATTAGACAAAGATATATCAAGAAAAAACAAACTATACAAATCAATATAAAAGAAATTAGACAACGATATGACACGTAAAACATAAATTAGGCAAATATATACCAAGAATTAACAAAAATAGACAACAACAACAACAAAATACCAAAAATAGAAAGAAATCGGGTAAAGATAAACCAAGAATGAACAAACTAGACAAAAAATATATCGTGAAAAATGAAACTAGAACGAAAAAAAGATACACGAAGAAGATACAAACTAAGTAAAGATACAGTAGGAAAAAACAAACTAGACAAAGATATATCAAAAAGAAACAAAACAGACAGGACACGCAAATAAAGAAAACAAGACTAAGACGTACCAAGAAGAAACAAACTAGGCATGGAAAATCTTTCGATATTTTTTCAAAACAATCTTCTCGTAAGATTCCCTTCACCATCATTAAGAAAAAAAAAAAGTCTGATCTTGGGTCTAACGTCGGGTGTTTATTATCTCTCATACTATCTTGAACAATTTTGGAATATCGACCACACAGACTAAACAAATTACCTTTGTTATCATTGTCTGATACAAAACCACAGAAAAAATTATCCCTAATCCTCAAGTCTCATTTTCTTCTTATTATTGATTTTATTAACCCTATATTTGGCATTTATGAACTAAATATTATTAGCTTCAATTTTTTTCTCATTCACTTATGGATTTTAACTCTTTTTTTTTAATAGATAGTTCAATAAGGTTGTTTTTTTTAAATGTATCTTTCAAATCAGACTTCTCAGCGTTGTTTCGCAACAATCAGTCGAAAACAACTAATGAAAAACCTAACTGACAACAGAGAATTGCAACAGAGCACAGCAATTCTTTTCAATTGGACCTGCAACGCAGAGACTTATTTGAAATATTGCAGGACGCGCTGGAGCTCGGAAGAGTGTCCTTCGTAGCTTATTGTCGAGCTCTTCACTGAGATGAAGTGGCTGTTACGCCAAATGAGAGAATGGGAGACTGGGTTCGTTAAAAATAACAACAAAAAAAAAAGGTGTCTATGTGGAGGGCGGAACAAGACGCTGATAAACAGTAACCCTAAACCTGTTTTTATATATAGAAATTCCAAAAGGAAACAAACTGGACAAAATATAAAACAAACTGGACCAAATATAAAACAAATTGGACAAAATACAGCAGAATACACCAGATAGGTGTGCACGTTTGTGTGTGTGTCTGTTTACATGTGGGAAGAAAGGAAGGAGGTGGGAATATTTTGCGGACAAAAAATATGTATAAGACTGCTCTTCAAATATCTGTTTTAAAAAAGGAACAAATATATTCATACTACAAGAACTTAATATTAAAGAAGGCTGGCTAGTAAAGAAGATTAAAGAGAGAAAACTTAAATATTTTAGACACATTACACGTCATGAGAATTTAGAGAAGACAGTCTTGGAAGGGTACATAATGGGAAAAATAAAGAGAGGAAGACCAATGCGTAGATAGCTGCACGACATCGTTGATAATCTATAAATGGATGCATCAGCAGCAGGCCATCTTGCTTACAACCGAGAGGCCTACAGGAGAGCTTTGCCTCCCAAACAGCACTCCTGTAGGCCTCTCGGTTGTGAGCAAGATGGCCTGCTGCTGATGCATCCATTTGTAGATTATCAACGATGTTGTGCAGCTGTCTACGCATTGGTCTTCCTCTCTTTCTTTTTCCCATTATGTACCCTTCTAAGACTGTCTTATCTAAATTATCATGACGTTTAATATATCCAAATTATCTAAGTTTTCTCTGTTTAATCTTCCTTACTAGCCAACCTTCTTCAATATTAAGTTCTTGTAGTATGGATATAAAAGTAAAAAGTATGGATATATTTGTTCTTTTTTGTGTGTTAATGATATTTGAAGAACTCTTCTGTAGCATTTACATTCAGAGGCATTGTTTATAGGCTGTTTTGTTACGTGTCCAGGTCTCATAGCCATATGTTGCAATGGGAAAGATGCATGCCCTTAAAAATCTTATTTTTGTAGTTCTTTCTGTTCACCTCCACAGCTTCTTTAGTTATTTCACTTTCTGAAGAGTGATAAATGTCCTCTTTTTAATTTCCCTCATTTTATCTCCATCATTAGTTAGTAATGATCCAAGATATTCAAAACTCTTCACTTCTTCCAATTTTTCCTCATTGATATATATGTGGTTGATATGTTAGACACCTATTTTTTCTGGGAGAAAGGTCTTCATAATCATAGATCAACTAAAACTTCTACATCGTCATCGTCATAATGATCATGATCATCATCATCTTCATCATAGCCACCACCATCATCATCACCCTGTGTCCCATATCCATGACACATGGCTGCATGGTCCTCCAAAATGTCCTGTCCTTCGTTTTCGTTTACACACTGTACCTGATCAAACTCCATCCAGTCCATTTTTTTTACATTTGCTCATCAGTCCATATCGCTGTCTATTTCTTGTTCTTTTCCTTCTATTTTTGCCACTAGTATTATTTTCAGTATTCTATTACTCCTCTTGATATGACCATAACATTTCAACTGTAATATTTCGAAATATTACAACTTATAATGTTTCTCGTTACTTCTCTTTCCACTTTCAGTCGACCTAGTTCTGTCTTTGTTTTCATTTCTGTCCGTGGAATTCGTTCCCCAGGATTTTTTATATTTCTACATTTCAAGCACCTTGATGTCCCCCCTCCCCCCTCCCATTTTCTTATTTACTGTAAATATCCGAGCTTATGGGGTATAGAGGAGTGTCGGGGTATACACAGAATTCGATGAATTTCATCTGTTTTTGTTGTCCTGTATGTTACGGCGTAAGAACCATTCTTAAAATTGTTGTTTTCATTTGGCCGTAGTGATGAATGTATAGTAGTTCCATGGAAAATACAACAGTTTTATATAGAAGCCGATATCTCTCTCTCTCTCTCTCTCTCTCTCTCTATCTATCTATCTCTCTGAACCTTAAGTGCCATGGGCACATGGGGCTTCCGCAAGGGTTTTCCACAAATGCCTGTCCTTTGCCTTTTTTTTCTGCTCTTGCCCAGGTGAGACCTCTATTGCTCAACATCCTTTCTGTTGTTGTTCTCCATGTCTCTTTTGGTCTACCCTTACTTCTGTTCCCCTGTGGTGTCCATCTTAGTGTTATTTTTGGTAGTGAGTTGTCAGTCATTGGAGCACATGTCCCAACCATCGCCAGCGTCTTTCCTCAATAATTGCTGTCAGTGGCTTCATCTGCATTTCTGCCAACAAGATGTTATTTCTTATAGTGTTTGGCCAAAACTATATATATATATATATATATATATATATATATATCACCCTCTAGTGTCCTGACAGGTCAAGGAAAATAATGGCACTAACACCATATCCCTATGTGCCTCTAAGGCATGACAGGATTACCTTTACCTTACGATATATATATATATATATATAGTACGATATATGTACATGCAAACCACATTTAGTAGATAATGTTTGCAAAATTCACTCTAGCGGTAGCTACATTGTAAATCACACCATATTTATCTTAGGTTATCAAGGCTGTTCTCATAGATTTTGCACCTTCTTGTATTTCAGATGACTGGGTGTGGAAGAGTGAGTCAAGTTATCAGTTTTAACCAAACAGCAATGAGACATTTCAGCAATCGCTTCAACAGTTCTCTCCCTTAGAATATTTCTAATACGGTAACTCCTGCCATTTGTGCGTACGCTTCTCAAAGTAGACTCTCTCTCTCTCCCTCTCTCTCTCCCTCTCTCTCTCCCTCTCACTCCCTCTCTCTCTCCCTCCCTCTCTCTCCCTCTCTCCCCCCCTCTCTCTCTCCTCTCTCTCTCCCTCTCTCTCTCCCTCTCTCTCTCCCCTCTCTCTCTCCCCCTCTCTCTCTCTCTCATAAGCATTCCTATTCTTCATAAGCGATTACCTTACCCCTAAATCTAAAATCTGACGGTCTAATACAAACATTTATATAAACATGCCATACGTGTTTATGAGTATCTCCTGCAGTTCAAAGCTGAAATAACTACATTTTAAACACGTCAGTGATTATATTTCCATAACAATTATTTCCACATTACTCAATTTTTTTTCTATACAGATTCTAAATAATTTAAAATAAACCTGGCGTCTTGAGTTTGCATATATTGTCGACTAAATTTGGTTTACACACCATTGATGTTGTATTTATGGCGAGATTGCCGTACATTCACTACTACGACCTAATGTACATTCAGCAAAATTCACCGCCCTAAAACCACATATATCTATGTTTATTCTCAGCGTAAGCAGAACATAGCAGTAACCATAGCACGAGATAATAAAGGTAAAGCAGAGTTTTTGAAAATTTTACGGATAAATTTATGGTGAAAACACCAAAATAATTCCAAAATATTTCATCATTTCGACCAAACATCTTCATCAAAGCACATTCACTAAACACGAATTGAATAAACGTAAAATATTCTTATTTTCCCCCGCTGAAAGCCTATAAGGACACAGTGTGAACATATGTCATTTCTCGTAATTTTGACGGTATGAGAAAAATGTTTATCAATGTATATCCTTCCTTCCTTCCTTAATTTAATTACGGACGCTAAGAAACGGAGCAAAGTAACCAATTCTGAGATGATGTCCACATGCAAAGCTTTCGTCCAGGATGCCTAAACGAAGGAGTAGACTACAAAACACTTCGGCTGGGGCATGATGCAAGAACTGGCGACAACTGTAAATGTGTTGAAATCAAAGCAAAAATAAAAACATATTTGTAGCTGTGTAACCTGTGCTGGTGCATAAGTTACATTTTATAGATAAATTCGAGGAGGAATAGTTTATCCAGCTGTTCTAACATCCCCCTTGGCAATGTACTACTGTACTATGTGTCCAAGATCTAGCTTTTTGAGCTTTTCCTCAATATATATAGATCCTTCCACACCCTGGTCACGCGAACAAAGACGCTCCGCCCAAGGTTGTACACCCTTTGAATCTCTTGTGATCGTTCACAAGGGCATCATTGGTGGATTTTTTATCAAACAAAAAGAATGAGAAGGACTTTGCAAAAGACCATTTTAAATAAGGAGCAAACGAGAAGTTGTTTCATTTTACACAAATATTAGAGCAAAGTGTTGAATATTGGCCTAAAAAAACAGTAGACAAGCACTTTAAATGCGAGAGAAAGAAAAATAGTAAGAAAATGACTTTGACTGGGACTTCGGTAGGATGACAAAATGCCTAGCCACGACAGTACAAGAAATTATCACCAAGGCTACAAACTGCCTAGTCACGACAGGACAAGAAACTATCACCAAGGCCACAAACTGCCTAGTCACGACAGTACAAAAAACTATCACCAAGGCTACAAACTTCCTAGCTACGACAGTACAAGAAACTATCACCAAGGCCACAAACTGCCTAGTCACAACAGGACAAGAAATTATCACCAAGGCTACAAACGTCCTAGCCACGACAGTACAAGAAACTATCACCAAGGCCACAAACTTCCTAGCCACGACAGGACAAGAAACTATCACCAAGGTCACAAACTTCCTAGCTACGACAGTACAAGAAACTATCACCAAGGCCACAAACTGCCTAGTCACGACAGGACAAGAAACTATCACCAAGGCCACAAACTTCCTAGCTACGACAGTACAAGAAACTATCACCAAGGCCACCTTGCATACCCTTTCCAAGGCTAACCGTTCAAATTTTGTTCTAACACTATCAAACAGGTGACAGGCCGAACTCTTCACCGCGTGCAGCCATTATTGTTTCCAGCTTGCTCGATTTCAGAAAGAACAGAACTAAGGCTGAAAAAGTTCAAAAGAAAAAGAACAGAACTAACACTGAAAAACTTCAACAGCCCAAAGAGACTGAATCTAGCAATGTAAATGTAGGTTTGCTGTTTATGTCTTCATTCTGCTGATGAAGTTTCGGTACAGATGCGAAAAATGTTGCTCAGCATAAAGATAGTCCACAGCTTCCAGTAAGTATGCCCTGCCTTGCTTCAGAACTCATTTTTTAAAAAAACGAAAGAAAGTGCTAAATAACAAATCAATCCAAAAATTATTTCTCCAAATAATCTATACTTTTTTAAAAGAACAAGCATTTTAGTATTTGTGCTCAGTGCTATGTACTTTCCATATATTAATTCCAACATTTCTTTAAAATCAAATATCTCATCATGTCGATCCTCTGTCCCCCGGGCTAGAAACTACTCGAACAATTCAGGGTCCGCCATTTTGCTCACGTCTGCTCTCACTTCCGGCCAGGGACGCTGTTCTCAGATGTTTCACCCAGAATCCATCGCTTAAAGGGAAGACAACGTCATGGTAGTTCCGGATAACGAGATAAAGGGAAAAAAAAAGGCTGACGAACTTGAAAAGACCCGAGGAGAGGAAGAGTGTGTGTGTGGGTGAGTGGGTGGTTTGGGGGGGGGGGGGGGGTAGAGGTTTGGTAGAAAGAAGAAAGAGAGAGAGACAAATGGAAGAAAAGTTGACATAGAAAAGATAAGTGTGAAAGCGCCAGTGCGTGTGGTATGTGCTTTTCCTATTGCATGATCTCTCTCTCTCTCTCTCTCTCTCTCTCTCTCTCTATAATAAACTTGCTCTTTTTTTTTTAAACCTCTTCTAAATAAACCGAAACCGTCAAGTATTGGGGTAGAGAGCGGTACAGGAAGTAGATGAAAGAGGTCTGCTTGAATTCTGGAAGTCGACCGAAGAATTTCAGTAGCCTGGCATCACCCGAAGGGTCACGCCAAGTCCTGCTCTGTTAAGACCAGGCTGAGTGAGCACAACAGCCTGATTTTAAGAGCTCTGCTCAGATAAGGGACAGGTTTTTTTTTTGTCGTTTGTTTTCTTCTTCCAGCTTTGAAGGTTCGCAGGCAGTAACAATACGAGACCGTTTCTTTATTATTGTCTTTGTTGTTATTACCTCATTGTATGTGGGTGTGATTGTATGTGTGAGAGAGAGAGAGAGAGTGTGTGAGAGAGAGATAAAGAGAGGGCGAGAGATAAAGAGAGGGCGAGAGATAAAGAGAGGGAGAGAGAGATAAAGAGAGGGAGAAAGATATAGAGAGGGAGAGAGAGATAAAGAGAGGGAGAGAGATAAAGAGAGGGAGAGAGGGATAAAGAGAGAGAAAGAGAGGGAGAGAGATATAAAGAGAAGAAGAATGAATGAATAATGAATGAATAATCTTTGTTTTTAAAGGGTAAAGAATTGGGGACGCAGGCCCGTCTTACATTCTGCCCTTCATCACTCCATCTTTCATTCTTCCCACACACTTGATTTTGTACAAATATACAAATTAAATTAGGAAAAAACATATAAAAAGAGTGTAAGATTTAACTACTACGTTCAAAGTAAAAGAGAAGAAGTAATTAACCTAATAAAATAGCACTCACGCACACATACACATGCAGACATATACATAAACAAAAATACATTGTAAATACAGATCTTCTAACATATGGGTTTTTTTACAAACATTAAAATAATTTCTAACAATATCTAACAAGTTGCTTTTTTAACTATGTCATTTTAGTACTTGATGGTTGACGAGCCACGTGTTGAGAGAGTGCTGGTTATTTTATGGAGGCATATAATTACAAACAAGTAAATAATGAAACAGGTTTGAGTTAAAGGATGAAGTATTACCAATGGATTTTAAATGGTAGGAGAGGGTGTTCCAGAGCTGTACTGCAGAGTATGCGAGGCTTTTCTTGTACAGATCAATCCTGAGTTTAGGAAGAAGACAGTTTTTTAAACACTGGCTATGTTTAGTGTTATACGTAAACAGTGACCACAAGTAAGGCGGAGCATTGTGCGACAGAATTCTGTGAGCAAACTTAACTTTGTTAAAAATGATTCTATTTTTGAGTGGTAGAAGAGAGATAAAGAGAGGGAGAGAGAGATAAAGAGATGGAGAGAGATAACGAGAGGGAGAGAGATAAAGAGAAGGAGAGAGATAAAGAGAGGGAGAGAGATAAAGAGAGGGAGATGGAGATAAAGAGAAGGAGAGAGATAAAGAGAGGGAGATGGAGATAAAGAGAGGAAGAGATATAAAGAGAGGGAGATGGAGATAAAGAGAGGGAGAGAGATAAAGGGAGAGATAAAGAGAGGCAGAGATAAAGAGAGAGAGATAACGAGAGGGAAGGAGAGAGAGGATTTGATTGATTGATCTTTATTTCGAAAGGGTTAATAATTGGGCACTTAGGCCAGTCTGACATTCTGTCCTTTATTATACATCTTTCATTCTATTCCAGACATTCTACAAATATGCTGCTCATGTAACAAACATAATTAATAATGGAGCTGAGAGACATAAAATAAAATATAACATTTACGTTTCGCTCTCATCCATTCACTCAGTACAGAAGTAACTACATACATATATAAATGACTATCTACTAAACAAAAATTTCGGGACTATTCAGAATAAACAATTAACTGTATTCGGTGTCTGTACGAGCAGTTTAAGATAACTTTTAAGTTGAATGATTCATGGAGTAATGTAGTCGACATCAAATAGATATTGAGAAAGTTTGTAGTTGTAGGAAGGAGTATAATTTATATTTTTTATACAGGATGGGAGGGTATTCCAAAGATGAGCAGCAGAATAACTAAAGCTTTTCTGGTAGAGATCAAGTCTAGGTTTTAGAAGACATATGTTGTTCAAGCGTTGGCTGCACTTTGGAGAGAGAGAGAGAGAGAGAGAGAGAGAGAGAGAGAGAGAAAATGAATGCAAGTATGTAAACTTGATTCCCTTTCACACATTATATTCTGTAAATTCCTTCTCGCTATACCCTATACGTCCTTCCTTTCCTACAGGAAAATAAAAAATTCCCCCTTACATTATAACCTTTATTACTGGTTATAAAGTGAGCGAAGATCTGAACAAATTGTCCGGGGGAGGGGGGAACAGGAGAGGAGAGGAGAGAGAGAGAGAGAGAGAGAGAGAGAGAGAGAGAGAGAGAAAGGAATGAGGGAAAACGGAGCTGCGAGAGGCACCAGAACCAACTCAACTGAAAAAAAGAAACAAGTTTCTGGGGACGCTGAGATGTAGCCTGGCAGGAAATACGAGGGTAACTCGAGGACAGCTTGGGAACCAATGTCTACAAGAAGCACTACCATCCCCCACCCCCCCCCCTCACCCCCACCCCCAGTTGTTTGCTTCTTTTGCAAACAAACAAAACAATCACCATTTACGTCAGGGATTCTTAACTTTTCTACGATTACAGGCTGCCAAAAGACCGTCCAGTATACCCCCATATCGACTTCCCCATCGGTCATTTGCATGTCCCCTGCGGAACTTTGCCTCCCTAGCAGCTCGGTTGTAAGCAAGATGGCCTGCTGCTGATGTTCCCATTCGCAGATCATCAACGATGTCTTGCAGCCATCTTCACCTTGGTCTTCCTCTCTTCCTTTTTCCCATTATGTACCCCTTCCAAGACGGTCTTCTCAAAATTATCATGACGTTTAATGTGTCCAAAATATTTAAGTTTTCTCTGTTTATTCCACTTTAGTAGACAGCCTTCTTCAATATTAAGCTCTTGTAGTATGGATATACTTCTTCTTTTTTTTGTGTCTGTGATATTTGAAGGACACTTCTATAGCAATTGCACTCAGACTGTTGAAATACTTATCATCATCAGCCCTATTAGATACAAATGTGACTTCGAAAGATATCAACAGCCTGCTTTAACTTTACATATGAGAGCTAGAAGCAGAACATATGAAAGAAAAAGCTAATGTAACACATTTTTTTTTCAGAAATAGAAACTATTCGGAAGTCGGGGATCCATATACTCATCACTTGGTTTCCGTATCCCTAAGTGGTATGGATAACAATCGGTTAAGAACCCCACTCTCTCCCTTTCCCTCTTTCTCTCTCTCTCTTTCTCTCTCTCTCTTTCCCTCTCTCTTTTTCTCTCTCTCTTTCTCTCTGTCCCTTTCTCTCTGTTTCTCTCTTTCTCTCTCTTTCTCTTTCCCTTTCTCTGTTTTCTTCTGTCTCTCTCTTCTCTCTTTCTCTCTCTCTCTTTCTCTCTCTCTTTCTCTCTTTCCCTCTCTCTCTTTCTCTCTTTCTTCTCTCTTTCTCTCTCTCTTTCCCTCTCTCTCTTTCTCTCTGTCTCTCTCTTTCTCTTTCTTTCTCTCTCTGTCTTTCTCTTTCTCTCTCTTTCTCTCTCTTTCTCTCTCTCTTTATCTCTCTCTCTCTTTTTCTCTCTTTCTCTCTCTCTTTCTCTTTCTCTCTCTTTCTCTCTCTTTCTCTCTCTCTCTTTATCTCTCTCTCTCTTTTTCTCTCTTTCTCTCTCTCTTTCTCTCTCTCTTTTTCTCTCTTTCTCTCTCTTTCTCTCTCTCTCTTTCTCTCTCTCTCTCTCCACCTTTACGTGCCCAAGGTACATGGGGCTCCCGCAAAGGTTTTCCACAAATGCTTGTCCTTCGCCTTTTTTTCTGCCCTTGTCCACTTGAACCATATATCCCTCAGCATGAATGTGAGAATGTAATTAAGTTTTATTTCATGTAATTACATAAAGCAGAATGTGGAGCGTACGGAAAGAAAGGGTTTATTAATTATTAATTTATTCCTTTTTTGCTTTTTTCATGCGTATTATGTTCAGTAACAAATGCTGAATATATATGACCGAATGAAAGTTGTATGATAAAGGGCAGAATGATAGACGGGCCTGTGTGCCCAATTCTTAACCCTTCGAAAATAAAGTCCGTTCGTTTGTTCTGTCGTCCTCTCTGTTCTTCTCAATGTCTCCTGTGGTCTACTTTTATTTCTTTTCCCCTTAGGTGTCCATTTCAATGAGTGAGTGAGTGAGTGAGTGAGTGAGTGAGTGAGTGAGTGAGTGAGTGAGTGAGTGAGTGCCATGAGCTTTGTAACAGATCTACACAATAAAAATAGTTACTGTCAGTATTTCTATTCAGTATAACGAACTATGAAGCTACGAATCAGACAAGCAAAGCTATACATTTCCTTCATTTTTATATCCGTCTGCTTTCAAACCATTTCCCATCACGACACTATTCATCAAGTATTTAGTACCGTGGTAACAGTACTTAACTGCACCGTAAAGCAACTGCTCTACATCGCCAACGCATCTCGCTCTCAATCAGGCTCTTGCCAGAGACAACGAAGGGATTTGGAATAGAAATCTGGAGTGCTTTGCCCTTTACCAGCTGCAGGCCACAGGAAAATAATATAGTTCTTCCAAGCATGCAATTTTTGGGTTAAAAAAAAAGGCGATTTTCCAAGAGGCGAAAATGAATCCCTTTAAAAAGTTACAATTTTTTTTTTTTAAGCAATGGATCCAACCCGCGAATAGGAGTCATTCATTCATTCATTTGCATGTCCCTTGAGGAACTATGCCTCCGTAACAGCTCTCCTGCAGGCCTCTCGGTTGTAAGCAAGATGGCCTGCTGCTGATGCATCTATTTGCAGATCATCAACGATGTCTTGCAGTCATCTTCGCCTTGGTCTTCCTTTCTTTCTTTTTCCCATTATTTACCCTTCCAAATGGTCTTCTCTAGATTATAATGACGTTTAATGTGTCCAAAATATTTAAGTTTTCTCTGTTTTATACTTTTTACTAGCCAGTCTTCTTCAATATTAAGTTCTTGTAGTATGGATACATTTGTTATTTTTTTGTGTCTATGATATTTGAAGAACTCTAGTAGTTTGTCATAGAATTTGTGATATGCAGAATGGCATTTTTCGTACTTTAATTATGAAAACAAAATTGATATACATACTAAATGCATTACTAACCTTAATAACATAAAGTACATAATGAGGCATACAAAAGAGCTACCTGGAATAGCAGTAGATGTATATACTCGTAATTTCAACAAATCAAACTCACGATATGCAGAAGGCACTGTCTTAATAGCAAGAGGAGGAAAAAAATTACAAGAACTACTGGAAATAGTAATAAAGGAAAGCGAAAGAAAAGGACCCAACTTGAATAAGAAGAAAACTGAATTTATGGTCATCTCCGAGAAAGAAAAGATCCATAAGACCAAAATAATAGTAAAATGGCACAATATTATAGCAGGTAGACAAGTTCAAGTATCTAGGAACAGCCCTGACATCAGATGGAAGATGCCTAACGGAGATAAAAACCGGAATAACTCAAGCCAAGATAATGCTTTAAAAGATTAAAAGTATTTTATGCAACACAGCACTATCTCTGAATGTAAGGAAAAGAGTGTTCTAAAGCTACATAGAGCCAGATCTGATCGATGAATGTGAAGCCTGGACAGTTACTAAAGAGATACAACAACGTCTGGGAGCCACGGAAATATAGTTTCTTAGATGAGAGGACACCACGGACTGCAAGAAAATCAAATGAAGAAGTTTTGAGAGAGACCAGCTCGAGAAGAAAAATAATTACAACAGTCCGGAGAAGATAGTCTAAAATTATAGGACACGTCACGAGAAAAGGCAAACTAGAAGTCATAAGAAAAGGCACAGCAGAAGAAATCGTGACAACAGAAAAGTTAGAAGGCAAAAGAGGCCGAAGTAGACCAAGAGGAAAAATCCTGAATGGATTGGCAAGACGGCATGGAAAAGGACACCAGAATAACTCATAGATGCAACACAAAACAGAGAGTTGTAGAGAGCTATGACCGCCAACGCCAGTAGATATGGCACTTGAATAGACAGACAGACACACAGACAGACAGACAGATAGATAGATAGATAGATAGATAGATAGATAGATAGATAGATAGATAGATAGATAGATAGATAGATAGATAGATAGATCTACCCTAGATAATAGTAATTATTACCATGTAAATACACCCATGGAAAACTTGGCGAACTACCACGCGAGCCCTGTGTGACGTTTACCAGCACGGAAAGATACAGATACTGATATACACTCACAGTACTTTCTAAGCGAACAAGGGAAACAAGAGAGCATAAGTAACACATACGTCATATCGTTTCCACAAGTCAGCCATTTTTTGTTTCCTCTTTGTATTTCATACACTTTTTTTCTTTATTGTCCCTGTCATGAATGTCAGGTAACATTTTAAATATTTTTTCAGCTGAGTTTGCTTTATATCAGATGTGAACTTGTTAGTTAAGGCTCAGGTCAGGCCAGCACTTCAAACCTGCCAGAGACCCCGTCCTGTTTTTCCATGTTCCTTCATTTTATTTCACGAATTTTTCTGTTCTTTAACCTGAGTTTCTGTGAGAACAGATCATGTATATTATATACGCAACTAACTTTTTAAACCAATATTAACAGTCAAATTAACTCTTTGTGGTATACACGTTTCTTTTCCAATTTAATGATTATTAAAATGTTGCCTTTTTCAGGAAAACCGATGTTTCTCAGCGTTCTGTAGTCTCTACCCCCCCCCCCTCCCATATTAAGCAACATTTCTTTATTCTAAACTAAGTAACCACAAAAAACAGTATAATCCTTCGGTCATTTTGTTTAACTTGATACTGTATTGTACGATTGTCATTCTTCCGTGCCTGATTTTGTATCGTCCTCTTAATATACGACTGTTCGCTAGTTCCCATTCTGTAAGGCTCTTGGAACATCTGTTGATGAAGTAAACTAGTCTGCATACCTCGGCGGCTACATAGACCAGGATGGTGACACCAGAAAGGAAGATAGAATTAGAATTGCAAAAACAGCATTTACTTTCAAGAATCTTGAAAACATATGGCATTCAAAAGTTATAAGCACAAAAACCAAGTTAGGATTATTCAATTCAAATGTGATATCCACCTTCATTTATGCACATGAAAGCTGAAAATCAACTAAAGAAATTAGATTCTTTTGAAAACAAATGCCTAAGAAAAATACTCGGTATAAAGGGAAATACCGAGTATTTTTCTTAGGCATATATACCTTGGCAGCTACATAGACCAGGATGGTGACACTAGAAAGGAAGTTAGGATCAGAATTGCAAAAGCAACATCAATCTTCAAGAATCTTGAGAACATATGGAATTCAAAAGTTATAAGCACAAAAACCAAGTTAAGGCTATTCAATTCAAATGTAATATCCGCCCTCATTTATGCATGCGAAAGCTGGAAAACAACTAAACAAATAGAAAAGAAATTAGACTCTTTTGAAAACAAATGCCTAAGGAAAATACTCGGCATCAAGTGGAATGAATTCAAGAACAATGCAGAGATAAGACAGATGACTGAACAACAACCAGTCTCATGGGTGATCAGGAAAAGGAGATGGACGTATGTTGGTCACTTGATGAGAAGAAATGATCAGAGAATCCCAAAACAAGCTATCAAGTGGAACACAACAGGCCGAAGAAAAAGAGGCAGACCGCGTGAAACTCTGAAGAGGACATTATTAAGAGAGGCCAAATTAACAGGCATAAAATCCTTTGATGAGGTTGAAAGACTCGCCGAAGACAGGAAAAATTGGCGAACTACTTTGCGAGCCCTATGTGACGTTTAACGGCACAGGAAGGAGATAAGATAAGATAAGATAAGATAAGATAAGATAAGATAAGGGGAAACGAATTCAAGAATAACGCATAGATAAGACAGATGAGTGAACAACAACCAGTCTCATGGTTGATCAGAAAAAGAAGATGGACATATGACGGTCTTGTGATAAGAAGAAACAGTCAGAGAATCCCAAAACAAGCCACCAAATGGAACATAACAGGCCGAAGAAAAAGAGGTCAACCACGTGAAACTCTAAAGAGGACATTGTTAAAAGAGGCCAAATTAGTAGGCATAAGATCCCTTGACGAGATTGAAAAACTCGCCGAAAACAATAAAACCTGGCTCTATACGACGTTTAGCGGCACAGGAAGGATGTAAGATGTAAGATGATACTGTATTCCTCAAAAAAGGTGCAAGATCACCGACAGAATGTTACGACTGGGCCCGTGATAACCAACATATTGTTTAGCTGTCCAGAAAAAAAAAAAAGAAAGATTGTACAATATTAGACCAGGAGGACTGATTAAATGTATACTGATCCAGGACCATTAAAAGAATGTATACTGATCCAGGACCATTAAAAGAATGTATACTGATTCAGGACCATTAAAAGAATGTATACTGATCCAGGACCATTAAAAGAATGTATACTGATCCAGGACCATTAAAAGAATGTATACTGATCCAGGACCATTAAAAGAATGTATATTGATTCAGGACCATTAAAAGAATGTATACTGATCCAGGACCATTAAAAGAATGTATACTGATCCAGGACCATTAAAAGAATGTATACTGATTCAGGACCATTAAAAGAATGTATACTGATTCAGGACCATTAAAAGAATGTATACTGATCCAGGACCATTAAAAGAATGTATACTGATCCAGGACCATTAAAAGAATGTATACTGATTCAGGACCATTAAAAGAATGTATACTGATCCAGGACCATTAAAAGAATGTATACTGATCCAGGACCATTAAAAGAATGTATACTGATTCAGGACCATTAAAAGAATGTATACTGATCCAGGACCATTAAAAGAATGTATACTGATCCAGGACCATTAAAAGAATGTATACTGATTCAGGACCATTAAAAGAATGTATACTGATTCAGGACCATTAAAAGAATGTATACTGATCCAGGACCATTAAAAGAATGTATACTGATCCAGGACCATTAAAAGAATGTATACTGATCCAGGACCATTAAAAGAATGTATACTGATCCAGGACCATTAAAAGAATGTTTAGTGCCCCAAAACCACTAAAAGAATGTTTAGCGCTCCAGAAAAAAAAGTACAATAATAGACCAGGAGGACTGAATGAATATACATTAGTCCAGGACCATTAAAAGAATGTATAGTGGTCCACAACTATTACAAGAATGTATAATGGCTCACAACCATTAAAAGAATGTATAATGGTCTACAACCAATAAAAGAATGTATAATGGTCTACACCCATTAAAAGAATATGTAATGGTCTACAATCATTAAAATAATTATAATGGTCTGCAACCATTAAAAGAATGTATAATGGTCTAAAGCCAATAAAAGAAGTATAATGGTCTACAGCCGTTAAAAGAATATATAATGGTCCACAAGAATGTATAATGGTCCACAGTCATTAAAAGGATGTATAGCGGTCCACAACCATTAAAACAATATATAATGGTCCACAGTCATAAATAAAAAGAATAAATAGTGTTCCAAAGCCAATAAAATGATTGTGTTAAGTGAAATAAACGTGGTCATTAGGTCCATTAGGCGTGAAGACGAATGCGCGAGATAAAAGCATAGATGTCCGTGTTAGCGGCGAAAAACAAACTGGTCAACACCTTTATCCTATTTTCATTCAGTATCTCTGCAAACGGACGGTTCTGTTACTTTCTTACTTCTAAGTATCGATGTGTTCCTTTCTGTTACTTTCTTACTTCTAAGTATCGATGTGTTGCTTTCTGTTACTTTCTTACTTCTAAGTATCGATGTGTTGCTTTCTGTTACTTTCTTACTTCTAGGTATCGATGTGTTGCTTTCTGTTACTTTCTTACTTCTAAGTATCGATGTGTTCCTTTCCGTAATGGAGCTTGCTAAATCTACTGCTTCTTTGGCCCATTCCAGGAAGTTAAGGAGAACTTGCCATAATCTAGTTTCAGTCCGACATTATGACTATCTTCAAGATCCCCATAGCAGATTCAGCCAATCTGAGCCAAGAACATCAGTCAAACTTCAAGTGATCGTTATATCTCGATCAAAAGATCTAAAGCTACTGGTCATGTGATTTTTACTCGCATTTCTGAAACAAAACATTTTGTCACATTTCTAAATAAAATTTCATATTTTGTCGCATTTCTAAATAAAATTTGTTATTTCGTCACATTGCTAAAAAATAATTTTGATATTTTCTCACATTTCTAAATAAAATGTGATTTTTTTTTTCACACATCTACATAACATTTGATATTTTCTCACATTTCTAAATAAAATCTGATATTTTCTAACACCTCGAAATAAAAATTAATATGTTTTGGCCCTGCTAAATAAATGTTGATATTTTCTCACATTTCTAAATAAAATATGATATTTTCTCCGGCTTCCACAAGAAATGATTTCTTTTTCAAATGTATCAATAAAAGTCGATACTTCCTCACATTTCGAATTAACTTTTATATTTTATCAAATTTTTAAATAAAATTTTATATCTACCCAGACTTGTAAATTAAATTTCAGTGGTCGCAAGCAATCATTACTTATTAATTGCTAGCAGTAATTACTAATTATTAATATTATTACAAGTTTTTTTCGCGATAAGATGCGAGAGAGAGAGAGAGAGAGAGAGAGAGAGAGAGAGAGAGAGAGGGAGAGATATTGGGATGAGAGAAGGGAAAAAACAAAAATGCCTGGTAGAGTTAAATTTCATTCATTCATTCATTCATTTGCATGTCCCTTGCGGAACTTTGCCTCCCAATCAGCACTGCTGTAGGCCTCTCGGTTGTGAGCAAGATGGCCTGCCGCTGCTGCATCCATTTGCAGATCATTAACGATGTCTTGTAGCCATCTTCGCCTTGGTTTTCCTTTCTTTCTTTTTCCCATTATGTATCCTTCCAATACGGTCATGACGTTTAATGTGTCCAAAATATTTATGTTTTCTCTCTTTAATCTTCTTTACTAGCCAGTCTTCTTCAATATTAAGTTAGAGTTAAATTAAGTCACAAAAATCCGTGGCTGCGGAAGATCTCAGGTCACTGTTAACGCGGCTGAGATGTTTGAGTCGACGGTTGTTTCGACAGACCAAGAGAATATGACGAGAAATGCATCGATGAATGTATTGAACGCGATTCTTTGTCGGGTGGAAAAGAACAGTGAGACTGCAAATTATAAAATGTAAAGGATTTCTCATCGAGACCGCTCAAGTGTATCATTAACAGCTGATCTGATATTAGATGAACTGTTAATCAGTTCCGCTCTATCTATCTCTCTCTCTCTCTCTCTCTCTCTGAACCTTAAGTGCCCAGGGCACATGGGGCTTCCGCAAGGGTTTTCCACAAATGCCTGTCCTTTGCCTTTTTTTCTGCTCTTGCCCAGGTGAGCCCTCTATTGCTCAACTTCCTTTCTGTTGTTCTTCTCCATGTCTCTTTTGGTCTACCCTTACTTCTGCTCCCCTGTGGTGTCCATCTTAGTGCTATTTTTGGTAGTGAGTTGTCAGTCATTCGGAGCACATGTCCCAACCATCGCCAGCGTCTTTCCTCAATAATTGTTGTCAGTGGTTTCATCTGCATTTCTGTCCGCTCTATATAGTAAACTCAAATTAACAGATGTTTTTTTTTACACATGAATAGTTTTTGCTATTTTTCATTGAAAGCTGCAGACTAATTCATCAAAAAAATTCAATGTTATCTATAAAACAGATTAATTCTATAAATGTCTCGTGTTTGGTTTTCATTAAACCAAACGGGAGTCGTTTTATCGTTAATATTCACTAAACCAATGAGATTAACTACCTATTTTATTTTATTATATTTTACTGTTTGTTCTGTAAGATGAACGTTTTTTTCCGCATTAATTTAGGTATGCCGGTGTTTGTAAGAAAACAAACCTCCACAACCATTAAAAGAAAGTATAGTGTTCTACAACCATAAAAAGAATGTATAGTGGTCCACAACCATTAAAAGAATGTATAGTGGTCCACAACTATTAAAAGAATGTGTAGAGGTCCACAACTATAAAAAGAATGTATAGTGGTCCACAAACATTAAAAGAATGTATAGTGGTCCACAAGCATTAAAAGAATGTATAGTGGTCCACAAAGATAAAAAAGAATGTATAGTGGTCCACAAAGAATGTATAGTGGTCCACAACCATAATCCTCCTGAAACCTCCAAGCTCCGTCATGACAAATTTGAAATGTTGGTAGAAAGAAAATGGAAGGAAGTTACCGTATAATTTAAAAATATGGATTATGCTATAAGTGTGTGCTATTTTTCAATTTATTTAGACTCTACCTAAATATCGTTCTGAGCATTGATTTGCTTAGGTTTCAATATCTACTAGCCCTGCCGTTGTCGTTTTAGAGCGAAAACAAGTTATACGATTTAATAGATTTAGTTAAAAAAACAATCAATTTGTTATTGCACAATGAGACAGCTTTATAAATCTCTGAATTATTTCAATGTCTGATTGTTTTTCCCGTTTTATAAAACTATTTTGAAAACACGTGACTGTCGATTGTTGTTGAAAACAAGTTTTGCAACGTGATTTATCTCGCCAGAGGTTCTGCTAGTATTTCACTGGTAGGGTCGGTCGTGGTAGCGAGCTACGTTCGTCATGCCCGCTCAGGTAGATATAGAAATTATGATTGCACGACTTGTTCTCTAGAATTTGATTCAAATCATTTTTGCAGCTTCTTCTTCTTCTTCTTCTTCTTCTTGTGCTCAGCTTTCTAAACAAGGAGCTGGATTGCCTCCATAAATCATTCTCTCAGCAGCAGCTCTTCGTAGGAACCCTAGACTTTCCTCTCCATGCTTCTCTCTGGGCCCTGAGTTATCTGCGTATAGTGCAGGTCTGTAGTGTGTGTTTTGGAGTTTTGCAATTTCTCAAAAATTGAGAAACAACGTTCTAAATGCCAAAAAAAAAAAAAAAAAGTTCATTGAGATGTTGATCAGATACATTTATTCAGTATTCGTTTCAATTCGCTTAATAGCCGTACCGAATTATTTCAACATAAATCTTACATTTCCGCTCCGTTGTTCTCAGTTGCCTGTCTGTCTGTCTCCTGATGTCTATCTGTCTGTCTGTCTCCTGATGTCTATCTGTCTGTCTGTCTCCTGATGTCTATCTGTCTGTCTGTCTCCTGATGTCTATCTGTCTGTCTGTCTCCTGATGTCTATCTGTCTGTCTGTCTCCTGATGTCTATCTGTCTGTCTGTCTCCCTGTTTTGCCCAGTTACCAGAAAAAAAACTACAAGTGCACTGTGTCTCTGTTTGAATGTGCATTTGCGCTTCAGAAAAGCATTTATATCACATTTAGGCAAATATGTCTATCTCCATAACTCACTTTTCTTTGGATTGCACTTGCGATTTGAATGCATCTAATGAGAATCTTTGACGCCGAAGCTTCAACTACAGACCAACTGAAGTTTTCAACACAGACAATTATGCAGTGAAATATGATATATGGCTGTCAGTTTTCTAGACACCATCATGATATTCATCATATACATTTAAATGTAATACACTTTTCACATCAATGACGAGATTTATGACATTCAACATTTCAAGTAGTCGCCCACACGTCCTAATCTGGCCGATAATTTCCTGAGGCAAGTTAACCAATTCTAAAGGGTAGCGTCCCATTTTGACTAGTTAATTAAATGTCTGGTATACAGAAACACCGCCATGTTGAAAGTCTGGAAAACCTCAGCTGCAAGGAAAATGTGAAGTGTCATCTGCCTGCCTACCTGCCTGTCTGTCTGCCTGTCTCCCTGTGTCTGTTTGTCTCCTTGTGTCTGTCTGTCTCCATGTGTCTATGTGTCTGTCTCCCTCTCTGTGTCTATCTATCTCCCTGTGTCTGTTTGCCTGTCTGTCTGTCTCCTGATGTCTATCTGTCTGTCTGTCTTCCTGTGTCTTTCTGCTTGTCTGTCTCTCTGTGTCTGTCTGTCTGCCTGTTTCACTGTGTCTGTCTCTCTATGTCTGTCTGTTTCCCTGTGTCTCTCTATGTCTGTCTGTCTCTGTCTGTGTGTTTGTTTGAGTGCTACAACGTCCAAGGAAAATCGAAAAATGTTTCTCTATCTTTCTGTCACGTAATGTATGTCAGTCTTTCACATATCTATCAGCCTCTCTGTACTTATAAACAGTCAATCAAATATATTCATCTCTTTCTCGTGCATTCTTGCCTCCAACCTACAATTCGGTCAAAGATTAAAGAATAAAGCCCCACTTCAAAAGAAATTCTGAAGTTCATGGAAAATAAAAGAAACACAGAATGAGAAGATGTGTTCAATTATATAAAAATGAAAAAAATAAAGATTATTGTTCGAAATGGAAGGCAGAAAATCCAACAGTGTTGCTTGACACGAAAAATCTGAAAAAAAAGTGTAAGTATAAACACTTCAAAAGTTTGTAATTGACGACTGTTCGAATTTTTAGTTTTATTTTCGTGTTCGTTCAGGATAAACGATACCCAATGTCAGTCAGAATACCAGTGTCTTTTCATTTCAAAGATTAATTCCTCATTTATACAGGGCTCATTCTACATTAAGGACTTATACAATGGATATGTTTGTGCAGTCAGGACAGAAGAAGGGATGAGTGAATGGTTCCAGATTTAAACAGGCGTGAAACAAGGATATATACTGTCTCCTTTACTTTTTGGGATTACAATAGACTTCATAATGAAAAAATGCTGCACAGGTAACACAGGTATTGACTGGGTACATGAGACCCAACTAGAAGATCTTGATTTTGCTGATGACATAACTCTTATCAGTAATAATGTGAATTCCATGCAAGAAAAAACAGATAGCCTGTCTTCAATGGCTAGCAAAATAGGACTTGAAATTAACAAGGACAAAACAAAAATAATGAAAATTCCCATCAATCAAAATGGAAAAATACACATAGAAGGGACAGATATTGAAGAAGTCAATCAATTTGCATACCTTGGCAGCTACATAGACCAGGATGGTGACACTAGAAAGGAAGTTAGGATCAGAATTGCTAAAGCAGCATCAATCTTCAAGAATCTTGAGAACATATGGAATTCAAAAGTTATAAGCACAAAAATCAAGTTAAGACTATTCAATTCAAATGTAATATCAAGCCTCATTTATGCATGCGAAAGCTGGAAAACAACTAAACAAATAGAAAAGAAATTAGACTCTTTTGAAAACAAATACCTAAGGAAAATACTCGGCATCAAGTGGAATGAATTCAAGAACAATGCAGAGATAAGACAGATGACTGAACAACAACCAGTCTCACGGGTGATCAGGAAAAGGAGATGGACATATGTTGGTCACTTGATGAGGAGAAATGATCAGAGAATCCCAAAACAAGCTATCAAGTGAAACACAACAGGCCGAAGAAAAAGGGGCAGACCGCGTGAAACTCTGAAGAGGACATTATTAAGAGAGGCCAAGTTAACAGGCATAAAATCCTTTGATGAGGTTGAAAGACTCGCCGAAGACAGGAAAAATTGGCGAACTACTTTACGAGCCCTATGTGACGTTTAACGGCACGGGATGGATATAAGATATAAGATAAGAATTCTACATTACGGCTAATTCTTTTCAAGGGTAACAAGGTGGCTCGTCACAAACCAGCCAGAAAATAAATGGCTTCCGAAGCTCTTTCTCGCGCCATTGTTGTCTCTTGTTTCGCTTCATGGCGGAATAGTTTAGACGGAGTCTGCCTAAGCTTTGAATTCTGAACAAGTCGCAGAAACAAGGAAGCTACGTTTAATGGAAAGGTCAGATGCTGTCTCCCGCATGTCTATAGAGCAGAAGGAAAGATATAACTAGCAGCTCTCTGTCGCGTTCTCGAAACAACGTAGAATACCGGAAGAACCAGAGAGTGAAACAAGCCCTTTAGAATACTTTCAGTTTTTCAAAGGAACCACCGGCTGCAGTTAAACAGCGGAAGGTTTAACACTGCTTTTTAAAAATCATTTAACCAGTGGGCGCCATTAAAAAAAAAAGTTTACAGGTGTGCAGAGGACGCATGGGGGTTTAGGAGACTCTGTTTACCTTTATTAATAATTATCACTAAAAAGTTCTTAATCTGGCTAATGGACCTGACAAGTGTCCAGCAATGTTAACTCTTTCACGCCAGAACAACAATGTCAGTGTTGGCAGATCTTGTACACGTACGTGAATCAATTATAAGAGCTATATTATATTTCTGCAAAGTTTAAATAAAATGAAAAATAACACATTTCTAACGCAAACCGTGTTTTTAAAATATAGAGTAACTTACTTCCAGTTCCTTTCCACTTAAATTCAAATTCCTCATCAAAATATATTCTGGAAAATCATGGAAATTATTTCTGGAGTGAAAGATTTAACGTTTCTTCTTACCCGGGGGTCGCGAGTTCAAAATTTGTGAGAATGGCTGATGTACCTAAACCTAGCATAAATGTCTCGTAAATCAATCATCGCGAGGCCTAATCTCCTCAATAAGTGTATGACTGGATTGTCTCTTTGTTGTTTCGTAATATGATAAGTTGTCAGTGTATGTAACAGTGCCTCGGATAAAGGAACTTTGAAGGTTATCACTGACGAGAATTCGGTAGTCAGGGTACATCAAAGGCCATTTGATGAAGTCTTATCTCAAGTAAAACTTACATACTTCCCGAAGTTACAAAATTTTTCGAGTTGGCTAGCGAATCCAGGGAAGAATCCGACTAGTCTGTCGGTCTCTCTGATCATACACGTTGATCCAGTATTAGAGAATCTAAGAAGACTTGTGGGCAGTCTGCGATTGAAGTTTTCGGTGGGGAGTTGAGCAAATAACAGAGAAGAGGTGTAGTGTAGTAATTTAAAAAAGTCAGAATGCTAAAGATGTGTTAACAAAAACTTTTCCGACAAAATCATAATGACAGTCTCTTCTCGCAGAGTTCAGTTCAGTTTGTTAATATTTTAATTCGAAATCAGCACACGAAAACAACAGATGAACAAGCTACCTCGTGCTCCTGTCGGGCTTGAGTTTTCAAGCTAAGCGTGACAGTCTTAGCTGGTATCATTGCTTACCAACAGCTAACTTCCGAGCTAGCGCCAGGCCCATCAGCAGTGTAAGACCTGCAGGATCGAGCTGTGCATCCGCCAGATTGGACACCCCACTTTCTGTGCCTTTCGTATACCTGCTATACCGACACACGCGTGTCACTATACTGCCTTTTCATTCTGCTGTGAATATCTAAAGGTTTGTCACATTCACTGCTCAGGAAACAAATAACTGTGCGCTGTTCTTCTCTCGTGCACGCCTCCAATGGAGCGGCCATCATTTTTCTGGTCTACTGACGGCATATTTTCAAAATGGTCGACATACCTCCACAAAAATACATCTGAAGATATATATGGCATAATATATCTGTACCAAAACTAAGTACTACTCAATTTAGATTTTTAGAGCAAATTTAATATTACTTTTTGACTCACCCTCATATATATATATATAAAGGTAAAATTCCTTTTTCCATGCCATTAAGCCATATTGGCGGTATGGTGTGTTATATATATTTATGTGTGTGTGTATATATATATATATATATAAAAAGGTAAAGGTAAAGGTAATCCTGTCGTGCCTTAGAGGCACATAGGGATATGGTGTTAGTGCCCATATTTTCCTTGACCTGTCAGCACACTAGAGGGTGATATGGTCAGTGTCACGCCTGGCCGCCTTTCCTTTCCCAACACCAGAAGAAGTCGGGTACCCATTTCTACAGCTGGGTGACTGGGGTGCCTCCGGCCGGAAACGAACCCCCGACCTTCGCCATGAGAGACCAGTGCACTAACCACTTCGCCACATATATATATATATATATATATATATATGTATATATGGCTCACAAGTTCACATAAAGTCTGTCAATGACTTTTCATTTAATACAGACCAGACACACGGAACCGAGCCAACCCCATAAAACAAACAGAAGAGCATTTTCGTGTAATGAATATGTATAAAATACTGTCTATAAACCAGCGACGATAACCACTGGACGAACGAACATCTTCATCATGGAAAAAGCCATTTCGGGTCACTGTGATGCAAAAAGATCTATTCGTTTTATTGGTTGGGCCGATCAGAAAACAGGCTATAAGCTGCACCCACATGGAACGTTGAGAATGTACCGTGTTTTGTGGAAGTACGTATTTAGCGGATTATACTAACAAATAACATTAATTAATGAAAACAAAAGAACGTTGTACTACAACATAGATCCTGTATTATTCAACATTAGTGAGACGTCGTTATAATAATAATCATCACAAGAAGAAGAAAAAGACGAAGAAGAAAAAAGAAAGAAAGAAAGAAGAAGACGAACTGACAGCAGAGGAAGTGTAGTTTTAGAGAAAGGAGCAACATATACCTTCGGGGAGATAACGTAAAATGTGAAAATCCTGGTTTCCATGCCATTAATTAAGGCACATTGGGCATACTGTGTTAGGCCCGTATTTCCAAGATTTTCGGCGCAAAGTATGGCGTGATTATTATCACACCTGGCGACAATTACCCTTCCAGATTTCTGTGGTACCTATTTTTAGAGGCTAGGCCGACCCCGGAATGAGAAGGAGGGGGGAGGGGGGAGATTTTTGGTCTAGTGTTACCAACAAAAAAAAGTTCCCACTGCTGGGACTTGAACCCCTTACCACCGGAGTAGTAGACTGAAAGCTTAACCACTCAGCCAACCATAACGAAAGCCTAACCACTCAGCCAACCATAACGAAAGCCTAACCACTTAGCCAACCATAACGAAAGCCTAACCACTCAGCCAACCATAACGAAAGCCTAACCACTCAGCCAACCATAACGAAAGCCTAACCACTCAGCCAACCATAACGAAAGCCTAACCACTCAGCCAACCATAATGAAAGCCTGACCACTCAGCCAACCATAACGAAAGCCTAACCACTCAGCCAACCATAATGAAAGCCTAACCACTCAGCCAACCATAACGAAAGCCTAACCACAGCCAACCATAACGAAAGCCTGACCACAGCCAACCATAATGAAAGCCTGACCACTCAGCCAACCATAACGAAAGCCTGACCACTCAGCCAACCATAACCCTAACCACTCAGCCATCCATAACGCTTAGAAGGCTAGAAAGAAGAATTAACAGACAAGCTGCTGAACAAAGACGCCTTTAGTTAAAACCGTAAGGAAATGGCGATCAAAATGTATTTGACATGTTGTACAGGTTTGCCCCTCGTAAGTTCGCGGCATAATCTGGTGGTGGATGAGTGCATGTATGATGAACCATGCTGTAAGCGGTGGCAGTTCAACGTACAACAACCTCCAACCAAACGAACACTTCACGCTGATTTTGATCTGCGACTCAGGAAAGACCTCTGCACAGAAGAACAGGTCCAAGCATAAGTCAAACTCCAAGATCTCACACATTTACTACATGCTTAATCACGTCACTCGTATAGAGAAAGACCTTGCGTACTTCCATATATCCATCCTCTAGCTTCCATTCAGCTGTTCTCTTCTCCAAAAGTTCCCGCCTCTTGTGACCAAGTCCGACGGCAACTCAGTCAAATGATCAAATGCCGGAAGTTCGCATTGTCATTTGCATGCTGTTGTAATTTCTATGCAGCCACGACACACATGCTAACCGATACACTGCTATAAGACAAACGTTTTAGGACCTGATATTCACTGGAAAACTCAAGGGATATATATATATATATATATATATATATATATCACCCGTGTGGTACCCGAGATCTGCAAAGAATAGGACCACTGTACCCTACCATGCATGATCGTAAAAGGCGACTAAGGAGGGTTCGGCATAGGGCCAGCAACCCTATCTGGTAAAAAAACTATCAGACTGCTACAGAAACGGAAGCAAGGGAAAAAACAAATGCAGGTGGAAGGAGAAATGCGTATCAGGAAACTGAGCCCATGAAGGTTGTGGATGAAAGCCAGCCACTGGAAGTCCACAGCCCGACTGCAGACCTCCTGGAACCTAAACACAAGATGCAAATAGGCAGCTGGAATGTAAGAACATTTAACCAGACCGGAAAACTAGCACAAACCATCAAGGAAATGCACAGATACAAACTAGACATACTAGGAATACAAGAAGCAAGATGGACAGGACAAGGCAGAAGGAAATTAACAACACAGCACACAGAAGATACAATAATATGGTCAGGTAAAGAAAATCTTCATGAAGGAGGAGTAGCATTGATTATAACAAAAGAAGCATCAAGAGCATTGCTGAAATGGACCCCAATAAATGAGAGATTATTATATGCACGGTTCAACTCAAGATTCACGAAGCTGTCTATTATAGTTTGTTATGCACCAACAGAAGCAGCTGAAGAGGAATTAAAAGAAGATTTTTACAACAGCCTCCAAGCCACAGTAGAAACAATACCCAAGCATGATATGCTACTCATCTTGGGCGACTTCAATGCAAAAGTAGGTGAAGGAAATGAAGATAGAAGAAGAATCATGGGAAGAGAAGGAATCGGAGAAATAAATGAAAATGGAGAAAGAATGTGAAGTTTCTGTGAAGAAAACATGATGACCATCGGAGGGACAATTTTCCAACATAAAAACATCCATAAGGTGACTTGGAGGTCACCAGATAAAAACGCAGAAAACCAAATCGATCACATACTAATAAACAACAAGTGGAAACAGTCACTACAAGAGGTGCGAGCAAGGAAAGGAGCAGATGTAGGAAGCGATCACAACCCTCTGGTAGCAAAAATAAAACTAAAACTAAGGAAAGCCAAAATCGGAGAATACAGAAAGATACGTTTTGATACAAGAAAACTGAAAGACCAGCAAACAAGAAATGAATTCTCAATAGTACTTAAGAACCGCTTCAGTGTCCTAAAAGACGAAGCAGAAATGTTCATACTAGAGTTCAATAAAACACTACAGGAAATAGCAAAAGAAGTGCCGGGATATCGGAAACGGAGATAAGAGGAATGGATAACCAAGACTGCATGGGAAAAGATAGAGCAAAGAAAAGAAATCAAGAAAAAATGACTGAACACCAAATCACAACGGTTAAAAGAACAAGTTTTAAGTAATTATGCACAAAAAGACAAAGAAGTGAAGGAATCATGCCGTCAAGATAAACGTCAATATTATGACAACTTAGCAGAGAAAGCAGCATATACAAATGACATGAAAACCATATATAAAATCTCAAAGCAGATGACAGGTAACTTCAACACAAGATGTGAAAGTGCAGTAAGAACACAAAATGGACAACTGGTCAGTGGAGAAAGAGAAAAAATTGAAAGATAGAGGGAACACTTTAACACCCTACTAAACAGAACACAAGCAGCACAAACAATAGACATACCTGAAGCAAAAACGGAACTAAACATCAATACAGGACCAATAACAATAAATGAAGTAAAGGAGGCGATAAAGAAGCTAAAATCAGACAGGGCACCAGGTGAAGATGAAGTGACTGCTGAGATGTTGAAAGCAGAAGAAACAGAAACACCAAAACAACTTTGCCGGATATTACAACAAATTTTGGATCTAGAAAAAGCCCCAGAGGAGTGGAAAACTGGGCTTATAGTAAAACTACAAAAGAAGGGTGACCTCAGAGATTGCGGGAACTGGAGAGGCATTACCCTACTGCCACTCACCAGTAAAGTATTTTGCAGAATAATCATCAACAGAATTGTACCAACACTTGAAGAAAAACTTCGGAATGAGCAGGCAGGATTTAGGAAAGGAAGAGCATGCATAGACCACATATTTGTACTTAGACAAATATTAGAACAGGCAAATGAGTGGCATAACACAACATATGCATTATTCATAGATTTTGAGAAAGCCTTTGACAGTGTCAACAGAGATGCACTGTGGAAAATCCTAAGATGGCGTGGCCTCTCCCACAAGATAGTAAATGTAATCAAAGCCCTATATGAGGGTTTTCAGTGCAAAGTGATCTGTGGAGAACATACCTCCAGCAGCTTTAGGGTACAAACAGGAGTGAAACAGGGATGTGTACTATCACCAATATTATTTATCTTGGCAGTAGACTGGTTAATGAAGGAGGCAACATCAGACAAACGCAGAGGATTACAATGGACCCTTGACACAGTGCTGGAGGACCTTGACTTTGCGGACGACATTTGTCTATTATCAAGCAGTCACAAAGATATGCAAGATAAAATAAACAAGCTAACTCAGAATGCAAACAACATAGGACTAAAGATCAACGTAGGAAAGACAAAGTTAATGAAGCAAAATGTGAACAACAGAAATGTACTCAGAGTAGATAGCAAGTTAGTGGAGGAGGTCAACGAATTTGTATACCTTGGCAGCAGAGTAGTAGAAAATGGAGACAGCACAGAGGACATCAAGAGTAGACTTACTAGAGCAAACCATGCTTTTGCAGTGCTGCAGACTATATGGAAATAAAAAAAAACTAAGCATAAATATGAAAATCAGGATATTTAAGAGTAATGTTCTAAGTGTACTACTCTATGGAAGTGAATGCTGGAAAATCACCAAAACCATAGAAAACAAGTTGAATTCTTTCCAGACTAAATGTTTACGAAGAATTAGGAAAATATTCTGGCCAAAAACCATAAGAAATAATATCTTATTGGCAGAAATGCAGATGAAGCCACTGACAACAATTATTGAGGAAAGACGCTGGCGATGGTTGGGGCATGTGCTCCGAATGACTGACAACTCACTACCAAAAATAGCACTAAGATGGACACCACAGGGGAACAGAAGTAAGGGTAGACCAAAAGAGACATGAAGAAGAACAACAGAAAGGATGTTGAGCAATAGAGGGCTCACCTGGGCAAGAGCAGAAAAAAAAGATGAAGGACAGGCATTTGTGGAAAACCCTTGTGGAAGCCCCATGTGCCCTGGGCACTTAAGGTTCAGATATATATATATATATATATATGTAAGAGCAACATCTATTCTAATGACACGGCCAAGCAACTGGGGCAGGGGGCAAGAGTCAGGGCAAAAGTTATAGCTGTAGAAATGGGAGCGAGAGGATTCGTAGCAACATCAGCATACGACCTATGTAAGCAAATGGGCATGAAGGAGACAAGCAAGAGCAATGGCATTGAAAAGCCTTTCAGAAACAGCAGAAAAGGCTTCATGCTGGCTGTGGAGCATGCGAAACAAGCATTGAGAACATAAATGTCGTTTGCCACAACCAATACCAGTCCTCCGTATCTAAATCGCTAAAGACGCACTTCAAAATGCAGTGCCAACTTGAGGATCATAGGTTCAATCCCCGGACAAAAAAAAGTAACAACTCACAAGACCTCTGGGAGTCATGACCCAGAAGGCCCCCCCCCTTAGAGTGTCAGGGGTTTAATAGGGCCAAAACACTTGTCGGGGGGGGGGGGGGTACTTCCTCTGATGATCTGAAGGAATTGTGTTGTTATTCCGGTTGTTCCGCTTTCTACAGTAGAGAGTTTCCTGCATATATATTTTTCCTATATATATATATATATAGATATTAGTAGCATCAAGTGGTACCGGAAAGGAAAGACAATGGAAATGTTTAAAGGAAAACAAAGAACCGAACACAATGGAGAAAAACGATAATTATGGTGAACATTTAATGAACGTCTAAATTAATTAATGAGTTGAAAATAATCTTAGAAGTGGTTTCGAACACAAGATATATAAATAGTTTTCTTTCTTTTGCATATATTTTCAAGTTTCCATTGCGGATGTTTTCAATAGAGGCAGTGATCCTTTCGAGCTTTGCTACTTTCCAAACAGTTCCTAATTATCCCTTTCTACTTTTTTCTAACAAGGACACTCTTGCTGTAAGCAGGGACGGCTTCACCATAAACATTGACCTCTAGGTTAAACTTGGTAAGGGTTTCAGTTTCCCCTGGGGCCTATATCGCCCATCTCCTAATATATAAGGCCTGCTTTACCTCTTAATTGTGACCTCTACTGTTGTTATATGACTTAAATCTCTCTCTCTCTCTCTATCTATCTATCTATCTATCTCTATCTCTATCTCTCTTATAATTTCTTCTAACTTCAAACTTTCTCAGCGTCTGTTTGATATGGACTATATGCCTCCCTATTCATAGTCTAAAGTAGTTTAAAGTATGGGTTGATTGGTGTAATTTTTTTTTTACTGATTTCGATAAATGTGTTAGTTTATAATGAAGTTTATTTTATGTTTTTGCATAAATCAGAGTGTGGACTGTATGAACAAGAGATTAGTTTATTATTTATTTATGTAATCATTTAATTGTGTCTTCATGATTATTAAGCTCATTAACAAATGCTGAATGACTGTGACTGAGTGAAAGCTGTATGACGAATGGCAGAATGTTAGACGGACCTGCATGCCCAATTCTTAACCTTTTGAAAATAAAGTATGTTCGTTCGTTTGTTCGTTAGCTCTATCTCTCTCTCTCTCTCTCTCTCTCTCTCTCTTTCTCTCTCTGATCCATGCCACTCAGGATATGGTCGCCATTGTCACAACCTTCTATGAACACACACCTAATACATCACCGTCAGCCAAATACCTTCCAACAAAGTTAGCTCAGTGGTTAGGCTATCGGTTTACTAATCCGATGGTATCGAGTTCGGTCTTAGCAGTGGGATTTTTTTTTTTTTTGGTACATACCAAAAAGGCCCCGGGGTTCACTCAGCCTCTAAAAATGGATACCAGAGAAATCTGGGAAGGTAAAGCAGTCAGGGGTGATAATGACCAAAGCACACTTTCATGTGCCGAATGTCATGGAAAATACGGGCCCAACACCGTACTCCTCAGATATCCCTTAATGGCATGGAAACGGGAATTTAAGAATAAGAAAGTTATTTACATACTTTCTAATCATTTCGACGTGAGATTTTGCTTTGTATCTCACTCAGCTTTTGCAAGGCTTTTCACTTCTTGGAATTTTTCCATGTTAACGAACACTCTCTGTCACTGTTTGCTGTCACGGTACTCACACCATAACAAGCATCCATACTTACTCCCAACATAACACGCATCCATACTTACTCCCACCATAACATTCATACATACTTATCTCTCAACATAACACGCATCCATACTTAATCCCAACATAACACTCATCCATACTTACTCCCAACATAACACTCATCCATACTTACTCCCAACATAACACTCATCCATACTTACTCCCAACATAACACTCATCCATACTTATTCCCAACATAACACTCATCCATACTTACTCCCAACAAAACATTCATACATACTTATCTCCCAACATAACACCCATACTTAATCCCAACATAAAACACATCCATATTTACTCCCAACATAACAAGCATCCACACTTACTCCCAACATAACACTCACCCATACTTACTCCCAACATAACACGCATCCATACTTACTCCCAATATAACAAGCATTTAAACTTACTCTCAACATAACAAGCATCCATACTTACTCCCAATATAACACTCATCCATACTTACTTCTAACATAACATTCATCCATACTTATTCTCAACATACCACTCATCCATACTTACTCCTAACATACTACTCATCCATACTTACTCCTAACATAGCATTCATCCATACTTACTCCAAATATAACACACAACTATACTTACTCCCAACATAATACTCATCCACACTTACTTCCAACATAATACTCATCCATACTTACTCCCAACATAACACGCATCCATACATACTCCCAACATAACACTCATCCATACTTACTCCCAACATAACACTCATCCATACATACTCCCAACATAACACTCATCCATACTTACTCCCAATATAACACTCATCCATACATACTCCCAACATAACACTCATCCATACATACTCCCAACATAACACGCATCCATACTTACTCCCAACATAACACTCATCCATACTTATTCCCAACATAACACGCATCCATACATACTCCCAACATAACACGCATCCATACTTACTCTCAACATAACACTCATCCATACTTACTCCCAACATAACACTCATCCAAATTACTCCCAACATAACACTCATCCATACTTACTCCCAACATAACACTCATCCATACTTACTCCCAACATAATACTCATCCACAATTACTCCCAAAATAACACTCATCCATACTTACTCCCAACATAACACGTATCCATACTTACTCCCAACATAACACTCATCCATACTTACTCCCAACATAACACTCATCCATACTTACTCCCAACATAACACTCATCCATACTTACTCCCAACATAATACGCATCCATACATACTCCCAACATAACACTCATCCATACTTACTCCCAACATAACACTCATCCATACTTACTCCCAATATAACACTCATCCATACTTACTCCCAACATAACACTCATCCATATTTACTCTCAACATAACACTCATCCATACTTACTCCCAATATAAAACGCATCCATACATACTCCCAACATAACACGCATCCATACTTACTCCCAACATAACACTCATCCATACATACTCCCAACATAACACTCATCCATACTTACTCCCAACATAGATAGATAGATAGTCCCCTATGAAATGCCGTAGGGAACGAAGCGTTAGAGACCTCATTATGTTGGCTATCAGCATAGCATGAGATTGGGTGGCCAGTTCCTTTCCTCGCTGCCTTTCCTTCCCAGATTTTCTGTTACCTATTTTACGAAACTTGGTCGATCTCGGGACTCTATTGGTCAGAAAATAACAAATCCCGCTCAGCTGGGGATTCGAACCCTCGACCATTCGGTTGCTAGACAAGTACTCTAACCACTATGCTAGCCGGTTCACACATAGAGAACATAACACTCATCTATAGTATATCTCATAATACTCATCTATAGTATATCTATCTGTCTAGATACTATAACTATAACAGTGGCTGAATTAAAACTGGTACTAGAAAGTAGAGGATGTATGGTGCAGTTTTGCAAGATCGCAGATAAGGTTGTTTTTTTTGTTTTTTTTTTGGGGGGGGGGTCTATTTATATATTTGCCTTGTGTTTTTGTTCCTTTGATAAAGTCATATTTTGGCGAAATATTATCTGCATATCCATCTCGCCTTCTTTACTCTTGTCTGTGATATAGGTCATCAACAAGGATTCTCCATTTATTTACATCATGGGCTGTTTCTTCGGTTCTTGTTATTGTTGTTTTAATAACCATTTTATTGTTCTTGCCTTTTATTGATAATGTCTCCCCTTTTTCTTCTTCTTCTTCTTCTTCTCTCTCTCTCCCTCCCTCTCCCTCCCTCTCTCTCTCTCTCTCTCTCTCTCTCTCTGCTTTTGTAAAGCTGTACCATACACCTCCGTCTAATTCTACTCATTCAAAACTACTTTATCTTTGAATTCAGCAGCCATTTAGGCTCATTGCTGCAGACAAGACTCGTTTTCCATTCCCCTCTATTCTTGATCTTTTTCTAACCAGCTGTCGATTCCAAGAGCGGGTATGTCTTCTCCTAGGTTGCCTCGCCATCGTTGTCTAGGCTTGACCTCTTGGTCTGTTCCCTTTCATCGCTCCTGTATATACCATCTATCTTTCTCCATTCTCTCTAAACGCTATAACTACATCAGTCTGTTATTTTTCACAATGGCTGTTACAAGCGCAGAGTTAAACAAAGTGTAGATTTCTTTGTTATCTATCGCATAAGTGCTCTTATTTGAATGAAGAAGACTTAAAAATATAAAAATTGGAGATAAATTTTAAAATATATATCATATTAAATTACATGCAATTTGGGACATTCATCAAATTGCAATTGGGGTAAAAAAATAATGAAATCGTAAATCTCTGTCACTGAATATCAACTAAAGATTCACGCAGCTGTCTATTATAGTTTGTTATGCACCAACAGAAGCAGCTGAAGAGGAATTAAAAGAAGATTTTTACAACAGCCCCCAAGCAACAGTAGAAACAATACCCAAGCATGATATGCTACTCATCTTGGGCGACTTCAATGCAAAAGTAGGTGAAGGAAATGAAGATAGAAGAAGAATCATGGGAAGAGAAGGAATTGGAGAAATAAATGAAAATGGAGAAAGACTGTGCAGTTTCTGTGAAGAAAACATGATGACCATCGGAGGGACAATTTTCCAACACAAAAACATCCATAAGGTGACTTGGAGGTCACCAGATAAAACCACAGAAAACCAAATCGATCACATACTAATAAACAACAAGTGGAAACGGTCACTACAAGATGTACGAGCAAGGAAAGGAGCAGATGTAGGAAGTGATCACAACCTTCTGGTAGCAAAAATAAAACTAAAATTAAGGAAAGCCAAAATCGAAGAACACAGAAAGATACATTTTGATACAAGAAAACTGATAGACCAGCAAACAAGAAATGAATTCTCAATAGTACTTAAGAACCGCTTCAGTGTCCTACAAGACGAAGCAGAAATGTCCATATTAGAGTTCAATAAAACACTACAGGAAACAGCAAAAGAGGTGCCGGGATATCGGAAAAGGAGAAAAGAGGAATGGATAAGCGAGACCACATGGGAAAAGATAGAGCAAAGAAAAGAAATCAAGAAAAAATTACTGAACACCAAATCACAACGGCTTAAAGAACGAGTTTTAAGTAATTATGCACAAAAAGACAAAGAAGTGAAGGAATCATGCCGTCAAGATAAACGTCAATATTATGACAATTTAGCAGAACAGAGAAAGTAGCATATACAAATGACATGAAAACCATATATAAAATCTCAAAGCAGATGACAGGTAACTTCAACACAAGATGTGAAAGTGCAGTAAGAACACAAAATGGACAACTGGTCAGTGGAGAAAGAGAAAAAATTGAAAGATGGAGGGAACACTTTAACACCCTACTAAACAGAACACAAGCAGCACAAACAATAGACATACCTGAAGCAAAAACGGAACTAAACATCAATACAGGACCAATAACAATAAATGAAGTAAAGGAAGCGATAAAGAAGCTAAAATCAGACAGGGCACCAGGTGAAGATGAAGTGACTGCGGAGATGTTGAAAGCAGAAGAAACAGAAACACCAAAACAACTTTGCCGGATATTACAACAAATTTGGGATTTAGAAAAAGCCCCAGAGGAGTGGAAAACTGGTCTTATAGTAAAATTACCAAAGAAGGGTGACCTCAGAGATTGCGGGAACTGGAGAGGCATTACCCTACTGCCTCTCACCAGTAAAGTATTTTGCAGAATAATCATCAACAGAATTGTACCTGCACTTGAGGAAAAACTTCGGAAAGAGCAGGCAGGATTTAGGAAAGGAAGATCATGCATAGACCACATATTTGTACTTAGACAAATATTAGAACAGGCAAATGAGTGGCATAGCACAACATATGCATTATTCATAGATTTTGAGAAAGCCTTTGACAGTGTCAACAGAGATGCACTGTGGAAAATCCTAAGATGGCATGGCCTCCCCCATAAAATAGTTAATGTAATCAAAGCCCTATACGAGGGTTTTCAGTGCAAAGTTATCTGTGGAGAACATACCTCCAGCAGCTTTAGGGTACAAACAGGAGTGAAACAGGGGTGTGTACTATCACCAACATTATTTATCTTGGCAGTAGACTGGTTAATGAAGGAGGCAACATCAGACAAACGCAGAGGATTACAATGGACCCTTGACACAGTGCTGGAGGACCTTGACTTTGCGGACGATATTTGTCTATTATCAAGCAGTCACAAAGATATGCAAGATAAAATAAACAAGCTAACTCAGAATGCAAACAACATAGGACTAAAGATCAACGTAGGAAAGACAAAGTTAATGAAGCAAAATGTGAACAACAGAAATGTACTCAGAGTAGATAACAAGTTAATGGAGGAGGTCAACGAATTTGTATACATTGGCAGCAGAGTAGTAGAAAATGGAGACAGCACAGAGGACATCAACAGCAGACTTACTAGAGCAAATCAGGCTTTTGCAATGCTGCAGAATATATGGAAATCAAAAAAACTAAGCATAAATATGAAAATCAGGATATTTAAGAGTAATGTTCTAAGTGTACTACTCTATGGAAGCGAATGCTGGAAAATCACCAAAACCATAGAAAACAAGTTGAATTCTTTCCAGACTAAATGTTTACGAAGAATTAGAAAAATATTTTGGCCAAACACTATAAGAAATAACATCTTATTAGCAGAAATGCAGATGAAACCACTGACAACAATTATTGAGGAAAGACGCTGGCGATGGTTGGGACATGTGCTCCGAATGACTGACAACTCACTACCAAAAATAGCACTAAGATGGACACCACAGGGGAACAGAAGTAAGGGTAGACCAAAAGAGACATGGAGAAGAACAACAGAAAGGATGTTGAGCAATAGAGGGGTCACCTGGGCAAGAGCAGAAAAAAAGGCAAAGGACAGGCATTTGTGGAAAACCCTTGCGGAAGCCCCATGTGCCCTGGGCACTTAAGGTTCAGAGAGAGAGAGAGAGAGAGAATATCATTGGAAAACTAGAATGTTGTAATATGTCCCTCTTTTTTCTGTATCAGAGGTTCTCGACTTTTTTTACGATTACAAACTCCCAAAATGGATTGCCCAGTATGCCTCATTACCCAGACTGAAATCATTATCATCAACATCACCAATCCTGTTAGCTACCAATATGACTTCCAAAGTTGTCAATAGTTTGGTTTTGCTTCACGTAGGGACAGCTAGGAAGAGAGCAGCTGAAATAAAATTCTAATCTTCTAGCAACTTTTCACACATCGAAATTGTTCATAAAAAAAAATCCCATACCCCCTATTATTTTGTTCCCAATCCCACTTAGGGTATTCAGTCTCAAGGTTTGAGAGCCCTTGTTCTAGACGGGATGATTTTCAAATTTCAAGGAACGCCTTCATAAAAATTAAAACATTCTCGGTTTAGAGTACATTAGCGTGATCAGTTTGTTGTAGATCAGTGTTTCCCAACGTGAGACTTATGCTTCACGGGAAGAAAAGGTGCGTGAGTGGCAATTTGAATATACAGTATTTAAAATATACTCTTTCAGAACTTGGTTGACTATTATGCTGCGGGGGGGAGGGGTGTTAAAAAAAGGGGAGGGGCGAGCATTAAAAAAAACATTTAGGCTTTGAGGTGGGGGCATGATTAAAAAAAACGGTTGAGAAACATTGCTGCAGATACATTGATCAAATAATAATTGCCACTGCTTTGATCAGACTCGAAATGAAACTGCTAATGGAGCACGGAAGTGTAGAAATGAAACGTTGACAGTAAAGCGGCCATTAGATACGTAACATTCTCGAATGTGGGACGGACATGGCAGAATATAGGAGGGAACCTGGTAATCAGATTCTTTTGTTCCTAGTCTTACCTGCATACCTAGCACAGAGAGGGGCTGCTTAATTACTCTCGATTTGTAGTCTAAATGTGAATTATTCTGGCCGACCAACATAGGGTCAGAGCTAGGCTAAAAAAAAAAATAGGTACCTGGGGTTTCCCTAGGAAAACAAAGGCAGTGGGAGGAAGCATCCTAACCTCAAATACTGTAGTGGCCTAGAAACGTGTAGTTATTAATACTTTACACACCTACGGCATGCAGATACTACGGGGCAGATAGCAAACTATCTATCCCATAGAGCAGCGTGAAGAACTGTTAGAACTGGAGTTCAGTCCACTATCGGGCAGCCAAGTGACAGGCAGCGAACTCATCTACAGGGCATATGAAGGTAACAAAGTAAAAATATCTCAGTCAGACAGTCTTTTAGTGTAGTCACATAGATTTTCCTGTTCAGCTTGGAATTATCGTTTGATTCGAAATCGGAGGTTTTGACTGCAACAGATAATTCCTCTGTTTCAGATACAGAATACCTTACAAGTCGTTACTATCCACCAGTCTCTGCGCGACAGAACGAATGACAACAAATATACGTATACATATAATAACGTCGGCGTTGAAATGAGAACCATAAGCAGTAGAGTAAATTACATTATACAAGTATATGAGTAATATAGATTTATGAACAATAAATCTACTACGGAAATTATATGAAACTCGTGGACCATAAATCCACTTTGAGTATAGTATAATTTCTCTTAAAGAAATATTTTATAAATTCTCAGTGGATATTTACTGCAGAAACAACCATTCCGAGCAAGAGAAATACCGATTTTTAGAAGAATGTTAACAAATATCATGGACAACTAAAGATGATAAATGAGGAACGTGTGAGAAAAATCAGCCGAAAAACAAACATTAAACATGTGCGGAAAGAAAAAAAAAAGAACAGAATGTCAACATTCGTATGGCATGAAACGAAGAAGAAAGAGCTAGAGCATGGTAGCAACAGAAAAGATAAATGACAGGAGAGGCAGAGGAAGACAGATTTTAAAAAAAGATTATGTATTCGGTCTGACTCCGTGCTGTGGCGGGAATTCAGTGAATGGGTTAATGGAAAAATCGTTGAAGATGAAAAGCATGATTCATGATTCCACGCGTCTTTAGTAATGCACCCGATAGCAATGATGATAATGACAGTCCTTCGGATACAAATGAGGTAGAAAAACATAAATAATTAGTAATAATTTCCTAAATTACAAATCTATACCACGTTCCTTTCCATAATAGCCTACACTGATAATGTAATCGGCGAAGATGTAGCACTCAATCTGAAACAGACAGCGGTCGACAACCCATATCTGACTGTTTATTGCGTCAGGGTTGGTGAAAATTCATAGCCAACCATCTAAACCCTATTCGGCCTCCCAAAGGTATCACCCTGAAAAAAAAAGTCCGATCGATTGAATAAGGACATCAATGAGAAGACAAATCCGGTCCATGGAACCAAATTTGGATGTTTGAACTGCAAAGCGTATAACAAACCAAACCATTTCTGAAGGCAAAAAATAAAGGGAACAAAATTAAGAAGATTAACAGTGTATACCTATGTAACTCTTAACTTCAGTGCAGCTACTGAAACCATCGGCAACAATTAATAACAAACAAACAAACAAACAAAAAACCAGAACACGCTAATAACTTAAAGAAAAAACAAGCACGGACAAACAAAACCGTTCATGCTAAGAGACTTTCCTTGATACTTGTATGTAAATCAGTGAGGGAGTTCATGGTTTGTTTCCACTGTCTTCCTCGAGCTCAGAGCAAAATGTTCTTCGCAACAGAAGCAGGTGAAGATGTTTTAAGACACATCATTGTATCAGGTTGGGGGTGGGCTACAGCGGCTATTTTTTCAGTCCCTGAATGAATGGAGCTAAAAAAGAGCAGGGCATTGGAGCTGGAGGGATTTTGAAATGCTTTTCCAGCAACGCCACCTCTTGTGGGACTATAGCGATCCCTTGTACCGCTAGCCAGGCTAGGTCCATTACTAGGGTTACCAGGGGAGATGGGACATGGTGTTGGTCAGCTTTGGTTGCCTCTGCTGTGACGCAGGCATGTCAACTGTGAGTCGCCGACCCCCCAAGCCGGACAGAGGTATAAGATTTACAAATGGCACAGGAGTAAATACAAACATTAAGAACAGGAACAGCAGGAAAGTGTGAAAAATAACTGAAACAATGTTCTGTTTTGATCCACCAAAACTGACATCCAAGAGCATCTGCAACGTTTTGTTTCAGCAACACTGACATCCAAGAGCATCTGCAACAAGTTTTGTTTCAGCAACACTGACATCCAAGAGCATCTACAACAAGTTTTGTTTCAGCAACACTGATATTCCAGAGAATCTACAACAAGTTTTGCTTCACCAACACTGATAGCCAAGAGCATCTGTAACAAGTTTTGTTTCAGCAACACTGACAGCCAAGAGCATCTGTAACAAGTTTTGTTTCAGCAACACTGACATCCAAGAGTATCTGCAACATATTTTGTTTCAGCAACACTGACATCCAAGAACATCTGCAACATATTTGGTTTCAGCAACACTGACATCCAAGAACATCTGCAACATATTTTGTTTCAGCAACACTGACATCCAAGAGCATCTGCAACATATTTTATTTCACTAACACTGACATCCAAGAACATCTACAACAGGGGGTGTTGTAATTCTTGCATGCGAAAACACAGCCACTGCACAGGAAGTCATAATTTCTGACCAGGAAGACACTGTTATTCCGCAGAAAGTCATTATTACTGCATGGGAAGGCGTGAACATCACGGCAACACAGAAATAACGCGACTGCTGGGCGTGCAGACACAGAATACTCACCTTGCAGATACCGAATGAAGACACACATGAAAGCACCGAAGATGAAATCCATAAGAAGCACAGGCACTAGAGTGAAAGGCATGCAGAAAAGCGCCAGAAGCATGTCGCTGATGGCTAGATTCAGCAGGAACACGTTGGTTACCGTCCTCATTCGCTTGTTCTGTATAAGAGTGATGGTAATCAGCAGGTTGCCAACGAGAGCCAAAAAGAAAATTATAGAATAGAATGCTATCTGGATTTCTACACTTAAGCGAGGCAGATTATACGGAGGTATCAATGTTGTATTTCCATCCAAGGACACGTTGTTGTATGAAGGTGTGGTGGCCGACAGCGTAGAGTAGACGTCTATTTCGGAGAAAATAGTGAACGGAAACTCGCCTGTCCTGTTTGTGTGGCTATTGTTAACGTGCCCGTAATGAATATCATATTCCCCCACACGATGATCTCGTGATGAAACATTGTTATAATCGCTAGATATAACAAAAACTCTTTTCGCTTCTAAAATGCTGTTGAAGTTTTCCATATCGAACTGTCCTTGACGTCTTGTATACTTTCTAAGAGCCCAGGTCATATTTGTACTACTTCTGAGTTCTTGTGAAAATGTAATCAGGTTCTGAGAACGCCGCTGCTCGTGTCTGTGACCCACCGTTGCCGAGGAGATGATGTCACGATGCTCTGTGTGGAAACTTTGTACAACTGTAGTGTTATAATGACGCAAATCGTTCATGTCTAAATTATAAATGATAACTTGTTCATTCTATCCAAGTTGTTAAACGTCGCATGGTTTTACGAGTCTACAACGCTGGCGTTATCCTTAGTTTCGTATGATAGGTCAGTGGGAAATGTTTGCTTTCAGGAGAGAGGAAAAAAATTCCATACAGATTACTGCTCTAAAATCCAGCTACAACAACAACATTGTAAAATAACCAATATCTACATTATATATTATCTCTCGTATTCTCAAAACAATTCCACAGCTTTTCGTGCAGTGAATGAAACACGCAGTCAATTTTAGATTATAACAACCTTATTGTAACAATTTCAAGTTGTGAATTATATATTGCGGAATAGTTCTATAGTAATGAAGCTTACAGATGCTCTTTGATTAATGTGGTCTCTACGTACGTTCACACACACCCAGAATTCTGTGGTCTGGAATAGGTTTCACAATTATTACAACATTCACTAGACCATGTCCGATTAAAAGTTCACAGAATTCACTTAATTCTAACAATTAATGTATCAGATTTATTGTTGACAACATCACTTGAAATAAGATGGAATAGAACATAAAATTCGTTGAAGCACATGATCATTGTTCACAAAATCAAACTTTAGCGTTATTTTAGACGCGGCATTTCTCAAATGTTCCCAACTTCAAAATACTCCTCTACATGTGATACGAGGACAATTCTAAACTCTGTACTATATTAGATCCGGCACTCGTGGTCAACTAATTCCTCGTCTGAATCACTTTACTCGAAGTTTCAAAAGTAACAAATCTTCATAATCACTTGATTCACTCGAAACACATCTTCCGTCTGTCATAAAACTACTTCTTCAAAACTGCTTTTCCTGAGTATCTATTGCTCTAACTGTCCATTTGTTCGATCTGTCGTTGCCCTCCTCTTGTTTCTGTCTTCTCTGTCCGTTCTGCTGTTCCTTTGTTCTTCTGTTCTTGCCTCCTCTGTTTTACTGTTCTTCTGTTCCTGTCTCCTCTTGTCTCTCCCTCTAAAACTGCATGTCTCAAGGTGCCCACCTTAAACTGCCAGCCTGACTTATATGTCGTAAACCAATTGTCCAGTAGGCCACACCTCTAGATATTTCTAATTGGTCAGTTGGTCAAGTCTTTCCACTCCCTTATTTCAAAACCGTGTGTAAATTACGTCCTAAGGTTAGCAAGCATGTCTCACCAGTCAGTTGCGTCAATTCCGTCTAATTGTTATTATTATCTTAAGTCCACTGTCTCTTTCATGTCGTATGCTTCAGGGATTAGTCCGTTCTCTACTTGTATTGTGTCCTTGCTTCTCGTTGTGTCTGTCTCCTTTGTACTATTGTTATCTGAGGAAATCCCTTTGTCCGTATTCATTATCAGAGTCTAGTATTTCTAAGTATCTACTCATTATCAGCGTCTAGTATTTCTAAGTATCTACTCATTATCAGCGTCTAGTATTTCTAAGTATCTACTCATTATCAGCGTCTAGTATTTCTAAGTATCTACTCATTATCAGCGTCTAGTATTTCTAAGTATCTACTCATTATCAGCGTCTAGTATTTCTAAGTATCTACTCATTATCAGCGTCTAGTATTTCTAAGTATCTACTCATTATCAGCGTCTAGTATTTCTAAGTATCTAATCATAACATTAATGATAACATTACTATAATCATTACTCACAAGGCTATGGTACATAATGACTAGGTACTAAAATTATATCGAACCAGACAAGGGTGTGAGAGGGGAGGGGGGAAGGGGAAGAGAGAAGCAGGGATACATTTGTATTGGGGATACATTTGTTAGGCGCCTATTTCCAAGACCATCTGCACATGAAAGTGTGGTGTTGTCAGTATTACGTCTGGCAGCATTTACCTTCCTAGATTTCTTTAGAGGCTGAGTAGACCCGGGGCCTTTGTTTGTTTGTTTGTTTGTTTGTTTGTTTGTTTGTTTTATGCTTACCAGGGGGGATAAACCCACTGCTGGAACAATGGATAAATTTAAAATATAATCACTTGTAGCAGTAATCTAATACATCGATGGAAGGCGGAAAGAAACAGTCAAACGGGATTATCCGAGTTCAGATAACTGTACAAACTAGCAGCAAGATTGTAAAATATTCAGAAATAATTTTCGTTTGGCAGCTAAACTCAGTTCTGCAACTCCGGAGATTTCTAAAGCCTTGGTTAGCAGACCTGTCCTCCCACACAGGTTATAGGCTTTTATAGCCCCTTTCCTGCCCATTACCGCTGCCGTTCCCCCCCCCCCCCCCATTTCCTCTACTTTATTGCCTCTTTGTTCCCTAGCTCCGCGAGGGCTAATTTTACTTTTCTCTTCATCGTCCCATCCCCCTCCCTCACTGTTCAGCTGACCATATTAGCTGTGGGCGTAGTCTTTTCCCGATCTTCACTTAGTGCGTATCTCACATAAGTTTGTGTAGTGAGAGAGAGAGAGAGAGAGAGAGAGAGAAGATGCTGATATGCTAGGGACAGGGTTAGCGAACCATAGCTGACCAAGACCCTGTCCCAACTCTCCGTTGGTACCCCGGGTAACAGGCCTAGCCTGGCTAACGGGGCAGGGATCGCCATAGTTCCCCGTGGTGGTGGACTCTGCTAAAGAGGCATTGCACACCCCCTGCTTGTTTGGCTGTACTCCGGGACTGAAAAAATAGCTGCCATAACCTACTCCCACGCCGATACGATGGTGTGCCTCAACATCTCTACAGCATCGGCTGCAAAGAACACTAGCTCGCAGTTACAGGAAGATAGTACAAGACAAGATCAGTTTCTTTTGTCCCCTCTTATTCTTGATAAAGGCATTTGTGCCGAACTGTTGGGTTGTTGTACATAACACTTTCACTATTCTTATTATCTCCTACTGGTAATTTCCTCTCTTATTTATTTATTGTTTGTAAAACTGCACCATACACCTTCGACTAACTCTACCCTGCTTGTTGAAAGAAGAGTAAATGCCTGTTCTGGTGTAAAGAACATGGACTCTTAAATATTTCCCTCCTTCCAGAGAGAGAGAGAGACAGAGACAGAGAGACAGAGAGAGAGAGCAGTCCCTGAAGATGTATATATCTGGAGACCTGAACATAGAGAATGGAACTGGAATAAAAACTATGACCTGGCTGCATAATGTTGAATAAATCTCCAGGTCTTCAAAACCATCAAAGAGCTCAAGATTTAGAATGACTTACAACTTTGAATGAAAGAAAAAGACTTACAACTTTGAATGAAAAAAAAAGACTTACAACTTTGAAGGAAGAAAGACTTACAATTTTTGATGAAAAAAAAGTAAAGAGAAACATAAAAAAAACAAGTCAGTTAAAACATTTCAGGCGTAATACAATAATGACAACCATGCACGAAGTAAAAAGTTAAAGGGAAAAAAAGAGCAACAGGAAGACAATAATATAGATGGGTGGACAACATAAAGAGGTGCTACTAGATTCGGCTTGATTGATTGCTCTGTGGAGACAAGAAACAGAACAAGATGAGACCCATTGTAGGCAATCTCTTTCAAAGGGGAGACGCCATATAATGATGATGATGAGAACTCTCAACGCTGGAGATAAAGGAGAGAAACGTAGGGACAAAAAAAAAAACGTTTATGAGAGGGAGAAAAACACAACAGAGTCCACTATGTGGAAGAATATTTGATAAAAACAAATTACGCGAAAGATTTTCAACACGAGCGTAAATTGTTCACAAGATTTATGTAACGTAAACTAAATGTCGTATCTCACCATTTACTACCAAAGATAAATAAATAAATAGGAATATTCAGAAAAACGCTTAGACCATAATGTGAATGGGTGGGGCTACATTTTAGGCAGGATTTAAGCTATAATAAATACCATCTTCTTCTTAAAGTTGTATATTTTGGAGTGAAGATCTCTCGGCACCTACAGTGATATAATTATTAATACCGTTTCATTAACGTGAGATATTTCAATGGATTTGTTTTTTTAAGTAGTAGTAGTAGTAGTAGTAGTAGTAGTAGTAGTAGTAGTAGTAGTAGTAGTAGTAGTAGTAACAGCAGCAGGAGCAGCAGCAGAAGCAGCAGTAGTAGTAACAGTAGTAGTAGTAGTAGTAGTAGTAGTAGTAGTAGTAGTAACAGCAGCAGGATCAGCAGCAGAAGCAGCAGTAGTAGTAACAGTAGTAGTAGTAGTAGTAGTAGTAGTAGTAGTAGTAGTAGTAGTAGTAGTAGTAGTAGTAGTAGTAGTAACAGCAGCAGGATCAGCAGCAGAAGCAGCAGTAGTAGTAACAGTAGTAGTAGTAGTAGTAGTAGTAGTAGTAGTAGTAGTAGTAGTAGTAGTAGTAGTAGTAGTAGTAGTAGTAGTAGTAGTAACAGCAGCAGGAGCAGCAGCAGAAGCAGCAGTAGTAGTAACAGTAGTAGTAGTAGTTGCTATAATAATAATAATTGCACATTAATGATTTTGTTATTTTATTTGCGGAGTTCAAAATTTAAATATCTGTTTTATATAAACTGAAAAATAGCCCTCTGGTCATTTCGCGATTAAAAAAAAAAAAAACAAAAAACTTGGCAATTGGGTTTACTGTAAATTTCTTGTCCTGTCTTGATTTTCTTTTTTCCTTTGATAGTGAAAGTGTTAAAATTACACTTATATTTTGATGAATGCATGTGTTTATGTTTATGCTCCGCTTATAAGTGTCTAGTATTTGGGATAATCTGCTCTGCACAAGAAAAGCACAGATACCTACTTCTGACTCCCTTCAGTGAACATAAATACCTTTTATTCAACCACACTATGTGCAAGTCACTAAACCAACCTATATAATGCTTATATTAAAAACAAAATAACCGCGCACAAAATCGTTCCATTCGTCGCAATTGTCGAACACTTTTCAGTAAACTTGTTTATTGCGAAATTTCGTAATAAGGAAGTCCGTACATTTTTACAAATAGTAAATGTTAGTCCGCAAATTTGCCTGCGCTAATTGTAGCAATTCTTTCAAATCCTAGCAGGAAAACTACACAGTGAAAAACTATTACTTGAAGCGATTTTCGCATGTTTTTCGCAATCTAACATTTCTGGAATATCTGCCATGTCACACGGGGGGGCCCTTTTTCCCCTCCTGCGGCACCGATTCTCGCTTCCCTCCCTTTTCCCTGGGTTATCTCGCGTCGGTAGACGAAGCCCCGTTCTTCTGACAGCGTTTCTGTGACCAATCTTCGTTCTGTCGGCTAACGTTATAACAAAATAAAATGTGACAAAACTAGCAGATTACAAAGTCCCTTGGCGGTTCTCTTATCCTAGTCTGACTATTGAATACCCTTGATGTAGTTTATTAAAAAAAAGGGAAGAATTATTTACACCGGCGTGAAAAGTGGATTGTCTGAGATGAAAAGTGCTAAGTCGTTGATATTCTTCGTTAGATGCAAAGACTTGGGGGATTGAGATAGTTTGGTTGGAGACGAAACCGTCGACACGGCTGGCATACCAAAGCTTGTCAACAACTTAATCCTGTCCCCATTCTGTGATTTTAGTAGTATTCTGCGGTGAGTGACAAAACAAGAACTCAAAAGATTATTTGGTATTTCATTGGCATCTGAGACTCACAGATGAACTCTTCCACTCTTGAAAAATTTTGTCAGAATAAATTCTGATGACAAATTTTGGTAAAAAGAAACTAGAAAGAAGTATTCCCAGAATTTAAAATTGAAAGTTTGCTAATTTTTATACAAGGGTTATACCGAAAGTCGTGAACAAATTTTTTGTAAAAATCAGAATTTATAGATTGAGAAAATATAAATGTATCACCTTAACTGCATCTTTTGCACTTCATGTAAAGGTCACATGACGTCACCATCATGTGTCACGTGACTACGCGGAGCAAAAACAAAATGGCGGGTGCTTGAGTTTCGCTTCGTCAACGTGCTGCTATTGATTTCCTCGTTAAAAAGAAGAAATCCCCGCTGCTGAGATTCACCAAAGACTTCAACTTGCTTATGGAGATGTATGTATGGGTGGTAACAGTGTTAGGAGGTGGGTGAAACATTTCAAAGATGGAAACACGAGCATCCAAGATATACTTCACAGCGGTCGCCCTCGTACTGCCACCACTGAATGCAAAGTGGAAAGGGTTGACGACATCATTAAACATGACAGACGTGTCACAGTATCTGAAATCGCTGTAAATCTTGGAATAAGACACAATGCAGTACAAGAAATGATTGAAACCCTAGGTATAGAAAAGTTTATGCTCTCTGAGTTGTTGATTGAAGATCACAAAGCTATGAGGAAAACTCTGCTGGCCGGACAACTGAGGAAATTCAGAAAATATGTTGGGAAATTCTTCCACATCCTGCCTATAGCCCCTACCTGGAACTCAGTGATTACCATCTTTTCGGTTTTGTGAAAGAACAAATGCGAAGGCATCACTACGACACAGGAGAGAGCGTCCAGAAAGAAGTGCGTCTGTGCCTTCGGTCAGCTGGAACGGAATTCTACCGGGAGGGTATTTTCAAACTTGCAGAGCGATGGGAAAAATGTGAGCAGAGAAATGGAGATTATTCTGAAAAGTGAAGAAAAGGATGCAGGTTAATGTGATACATTTATGTTTTCTCTATTATAAATTCTGATTTTTAAAAAATATTTGCTCACGATTTTCGATGTGACCCGCGTATTATTTAGACTTTGCGCCTAAATATCGTTCTGAGCATTTATTCGCATAACTGTGCTGGATCTACCAACAATGTCTTGGAGTGAAAGAGTTAAGTCTCAAGCTGATATTAAGAAACAACTTCATCCCAAGCTTTGATTGTCATACATTTATCTTAACTCTCACTAGAACGGCATTTTCCTTGTTCTGTCTCCTTGGAATTGGCAAGCAGGAAATGTGTGCGAAGAAGTTACAAACTTCAAAGGGTTAAGAATTTCGGCACATAGGCCAGTCTAACATTCTGCCCTTCATCTTACAACTTTCACTCAATCACAAACGTGCAGCATTTGTTACTGAACATAATAAACATGAAGAATAAAAACATAATAAATAAATAATTAAACCATGCGTTGACCATACACCAGATGGTTTGATTATTTATGTATTCATATAAATCACTGGCTTCGATTACGGATTAAAGACGACGCTGGTACTGGCTGGAACGTGTGCTCCGAATGGCTGGCGGACTCACTACCAAAACTAACACTGACATGGACACCACAAGGGAACAGGAGTAAGGGAGACCAAAGGAGACATGGAGAAGAATAACCAGAGAAGATGTTGAGCTACAGAAGGCTCACCTGGGCATGAGGGGGGGGGGGGGGGGGAAGGCGAAAGACAGGCGTTTGTAGAAAACTCTTGTGGAAGCCACTTTTGCAATTGTAAGAAAGAACGACCATGTTTTATTTTCAAAAGGTTAAGAATTGGGCACGCAAGCCGGTCTAACATTCTGCCCTTCATCATACAGCTTTCATTCAGTCACAATCATTGAGCATTTGTTAATGAGCATAATAATCACGAAGACACAATTAATAGATTACATAAATAACTAATAAATTTATCTCTTGTCCATACACTCCGCACTCTGATTTATGCAACAACATAAAATAAACTTGCATTCTTACATTCATTCAAAACGAACAAATTTATAGAAAAACAGTAAAAAAAAAATTTACAACAATCAAGCCATACTTTAAACTACTTTAAACTATGCTTAGGGAGGCATTTAATCCATATCAAGCGGAGTTGACAAAGTTTGAAGTTATAAGAACCAATATTACTTATAAGTTTTACATGAGTTGATAGCTGAGTAAGAGAAGCTTTTTAGAGTTTAGAGAGAGAGAGAGAGAGAGAGAGAGAGAGAGAGAGAGAGTGAGAAAGAGAGAGATATTCATTTATTCATAGACGTCGAAGCGCAAGTATCGTGTTGGATGGGGAGTGGATTGTGGCGGCTATTTTTGCATATCCGGAGTGAAACTTAAAAAAGAAAAAGGAAAAGGTGTAATGCTTATTTAGCAGGCTCCACCACCGTGGGGACTATAACGATCCCTGTCCCGTTAGCCAGGCTGGGACTGTTACTGGGTACCAGCGGAGAGATGGGACAGGATCCCTAATGCCAGCAGTCTGCTGTGCTATTTCCCCCTGCAACCTCACTACCTGTATCTCTCTCTCTCTCTTCCTCTCTCATAGTCACTAGAATGAACTAAGGAACCTGATAATCTTAGACGTGTTAATCCTCTTAAAAAAAGATGTGTTAATCCCCTTCAAATTGTCAAAAAGACTTCTATGATCTTCTCATGGAGGCAATAAAACCTAATTGTCTTCTTCTAATATTATCACTGAAGAGAACATCATATTCACACTTCATGGAATCATCATCATCATTATCATCGTGTGTACAAGGATTTTTCTGCCTTGGATAGATGTTCTTTTAGAGTTCTGATCAGTTTAAGACGAAATATTCTAGGGTTGCCACTTATATCCATTTCCTTCATATGCAGATGAATTCTCGTACAGGAGCGAAGTATAGAATCCAGAGAATGTACTCCAAGAATGCCCAACTTTTACAGAACTGCGCAGCCAGACGTGGCCACAGGGTTTGGACCTAATGCAGAAGCTGTGGGAGCTGCAGGGAGAACATGGAGAAGACTGTGGACTTTATCCTAGCGACCTGGCTTCTGATTTAGCATGACCAAGAACTCGAATGCCGAAGTAGAATGTCCATCTTCAGGAGAATGCTAAACCCTATGGACTGACGAATCCAACAACAGCCAAATTTACAGTCGCAGTGCATTTTAAAAGTTGCCACGTGGCACTAGTTGTGAGTACGGGTAACCCGCAAAGACTATAATCAAGGCGAACAGAAGCGGCCACAGATGGTATTGTGAGCAATAGCCGAAAGGAGCATTGGTGAATCTCCATCTATCCTAACCAGCCGACGCGGATTTCATCTTGTTTACAAGTGTACCAAAGACGAGGTAAAAGTAAAGGTAGTCCCATAGCAAATGCCGTAGGAGATGAAGCGTTAGAGACCTCATTATGCTGGGCCATCAGTGCATGAGGTAGGGCGGCCAGTTCCTTTCCTTCCCGGATTTTCCATTTAATGAGGCTGGGTCGACCTCGGGGCCATGCTGGTCGTGGATTTGAACCCTCGACCATTCGGTTGCTAGGTGAGTGTTCTAACGCTAGTCGGTCCTTACCAAAGGAGAAGATAAACATAAACTAAATTAACTTGGGCTTGACACGACACATAGTAACACGAACTTAAAAAAAAATATGCCGCTGTACTCACAGATTAAATGGTCGTGATTATAACTGCACCAGACACTGCAACAATGCTTTCGTTTGAACGCTTTAGCTTTTCTCAGATTCAGTATCCTTTTTTTTTTTTTTTGCAAGCTGTTTTCCACAACAGCTGACATGTATCTGTTTCATAACCATTTTCTAAAACAGCGGTTCCCAAAATGTGGTCCCTGGACGCCTGAAGATCGGCGAATGGTCGATAGGGGGGCCGCGGACTAGCTATAAATCATGTAGGAGCATTATAAATGTGTAATGACTGTTAACTGATAGTAAGTGAGGGTGAAGTAAGTGTATGTACTGTGGGGATTGGGGGCGGGGGGGGGGGGGGTAAGATGACGACGGATTATCATTGGATTTAGGAATATAAAACCTGAAAAAAGTTTGGAACCACTGTTCTAAGGTGTAAAGCGTCATTATTATTGTAGAGTATTAACGATAGCAAATTAGAGATCTATACACAACAAGCACTGCATCCTTCAAGAATAATAACTCTTGATTCAGGAGTTATCGAACTGTAACCAGAAAATAAAAGACGAACCCTTTATTCCCGCAGAGCTATTCAGTATCAGACTGTAGTGCAACAGCCTTATGAAGAAAGCCTGAGATAGAAGGTACGTTGTTTGGGGGAGGGGGGGGGGGTACTGAGAATTCTGATATTACAGCTCGCTTTTTATTTAGTCCTTGTAGGTTATTTTGTATTGCATGCTCTGTAAGAGCTGAGATGACTATGTCATAGATAGTGTAATTCTCAAACTAGGTAATGTTTTATGCTATCGTGCGCAGAAAGTCATACAGCAAATATTCATGGTCAGCCCATAGCCATCTTTTTTCATCCTTGGCCAGAGGAGCAGAGAGTTTTGGACCCTTTCTGTCAGAAGAACATGCACGGGGAGTGAGACTGGAGAGCAAAGAAAGGGCACTATTCTAGCATCATTGATGTGAACGAAGAAGAAGAAGAAGAAGCATCATTGTGCCTATCATTTATATCATTACTATCATTTATACAACCTTATTTTCTCAACGGACGATAATACTATTGAACCAGTTACAGGAGAGGTGGAACCTGCAATGTTCTGTGTGTGCAGTATTGACGAGCTGATGTCAGCCTCACAATCCTTAAAGTGCTTTGGGATGGCGGGGGGGGGGGGGGGTGGGAACCTTCGATAACCTCCGGCCTCAACCGACGCTTGGGCATAGGAGCTATGGTTTATCGCCGATAATCTTTTGACACTAGGCTCAGACGTTTGTGGGCGAAAGAGTTAATCGCCTTCAATGAGGAAAGCTATTTTTAAAAATAGGAAAAGAAAGGGATAAGCACATCAGAAGCTGGAGAACACATGTATACCCACAGGCTACATCACTTAACTTCCAACTGTAACTACTGATTACCATAATAGATATAGGCAAAATACAGACAAACAGAGGTTAAATACGGACAAAATAGTACAACAAACGAGCAGCAGCGAAGCGAGGCATTCAACTCTGAGTTGCAGTAAAAAGGAAAAACGCGAGTAACAGTTATACTGTATTTCCTCGCTAACAAATTATCTCTTATTAATATTAATTACTAAACCAATGCAAAGAAAACTAAATTGAAGACAACTGATAAAAACAAATAAGGCAGCTGAAATATATATCAATGAGGAAAAACTGGAAGAGGTGGAGAGTTTTGAATATCTTGGATCATTACTAACTAATAATGGAGATACAATGAGGGAAATTAAAAGGACATCAATAGCTCTCCAGAAAGTAAAACAACTAAAGAATCTGTGGAAAGGAACATACAAAACTACAAAAATACGATTTTTAAGGCATGTATCTTTCCCATCACAACACATGGCTGTGAGACCTGGACACTTAACAAAACAACTGAGAAACACAAAAATGGCTTTGAATGTAAATGCAACAGATAAGTCCTTCAAATATCATGGGCACAAAAAGAAACAAATATATATCCATACTACAAGAACTTAATATTGAAGAAGGTTGGCTAGTAAGAAGATTAAACATTAAATATTTTGAACATATTCAAAGTAAAAGATAATCCTGTCATGCCTTAAAGGCACATAAGGACATGGTATTAGTGCCATATCAGCACACTAGAGGGTGATCTGGTCAGTATCACGCCTGGCCGCCTTTCTTCCCCAACTCCAGAAGAAGTCAGATACCTATTTTTACAGTAAACGTCGTGAGAATTTAGAGAAGACAGTATTGGAAGAGTACATAATGGGAAAAAGAAAGAGAGGAAGACCAAGGCGAAGACGGCTGCAAGACATCGTTGATAATCTGCAAATGGATGCATCAGCAGCAGGGCATCTTGCTTACAACCGAGAGGCCTACGGGAGAGCTGTTATGGAGGCAAAGTTCCGCAAGGGACATGCAAATGATTGACTGACTAAACCAATACACTTGGGTATTTAAAAAAAAATTCATACTCCCTTCCCCCTCCCCTTTTCAATACCTTTTGGAGGTCTGAGATACGGTTTTAATTCGTGCCTCCTTCGGCATCCCAGATCTTACGCTCCCCGCCCCGCCCCTTTTTTATTCACTAAATTAGAGAGAAAGAGTAAACATTTCTAAAGTTTTAACTTAAAAAATATTTTACTTACATTCTTTAGTACCATTTACATTTTGTTTCTCAGGAATGAACTTTTTTTTTTATTTTTGAAAAAAAAAGCTGTGTCATCTTTAATCGGTTCACAGAGTTCCATGTTGCTAGAATTATTTATAAATACTGATAATAACGCAAATTTACCAATAATCCGGGAAAAATATGTCCCTAATACATAACAACAATAATTCATTAGATCAACCATGAACACAATTTTTTGAATATTACGACGTATATGTGAATGAGCATAGAACACAAACAGTTCTTTAACTCATCATTGCAGCATACAACACTTTTGAAGAGTCTTTCTCCCACTCTTTCCTTGTCTCCTTCCTTATCTACCTTTCGGTGTTGAGGGTACAAACAGACGTCTTGATAAGACTTAGCGATTTCCTTCATATAATGGGATATTTAATGCTTCTGTAATTTCCTCTCTCCATCTCTTGCGTTGGCGGTCTCTTCCTCTGTTACCTACAAATCTTAGTGTGAATGCGTCTGCTGGTAACCGTGTAACATGGCCAAACTTGCTGTTTCTGGATATACTGTAACACTGGTGTTATTCCAACCTTTGCCCTGGAGGCGTCATTTCTTATTTGGTCTCTTCTTGTCAATTTAATATTCTCCTTAAAACATCTTATTTCTGCCGTGATGATTTTTCTTTTGTTCTTGTCTGTTAGTGTCCATGTTTGACACTGGTAGCATGGAGTTGAGAGGAAAACTGTGCTATACCGTGCCCTTTATGTTGTACCTTGCCCTTTTTGTTTCCGTTGTGATGCATTTGTTTTTCAATAGAGGAGTCATTTGTGCAACGATCTGATTTGCTTTGTTGCATCTGTTCTCAATCTCCGCGTCAATTTTCCCTGAGGATGATATTATGCTACCTAGTTATTTGAAGATCTTGATTTTGCTGATGACATAACTCTTATCAGTAACAATGTTAATTCCATGCAAGAAAAAACAGATAGCCTGTCTTTACTGGCTAGCAAAATAGGAATTGAAATTAAAACAAAACAAAAATAATGAAAATTCCCCTTAATCAAAATGGAAAAAATACACATAGAAAGGACAGATATTGAAGAAGTCAATCAATTTGCATACCTTGGCAGTTACATAGACCAGGATGGTGACACCAGAAAGGAAGTTAGAATCAGAATTCCAAAAGCAGCATCGATTTTCAAGAATCTTGAGAACATATGAAATTCAAAAGTTATAAGCACAAAAACCAAGTTAATATTATTCAATTCAAATGTAATATATAACCTCATTTATGCATGCGAAAGCTGGAAAACAACTAAAGAAATTTAGACTCTTTTGAAAACACGTGCCTAAGGAAAATACTCGGCATCAAGTGAAACGAATTCAAGAACAATGCAGAGATAAGACAGATGACTGAACAACAACCAGTCTCATGGGTGATCAGGAGAAGGAGATGGACATATGTTGGTCACTTGAGAAGAAATGATCAGAGCATACCAAAACAAGCTATCAAGTGGAAAAAGAGGCAGACAGCGTGAAACTCTGAAGAGGACATTGTTAAGAGAAGCCAAATTAACAGGCATAAAATCCTTGATGAGACTGAAAGACTCGCCGAAGACAGGAAAAATTGGCGAACTACTTTGCGAGCCCTATGTGACGTTTAACTGCACGGGAAAGATATAAGATATAAGAAGAAGTTATTTGAAATGTTTCACTTGTTTCAAGGGCTGATTGTCTAGGAAGATATATGTCCTACCCAGGGGGATGGTTTCCCCTGGGTTAAATTCTGCCCTCAAACCGCGACTGGACCAGCAAGCCGACGGCAGATCTCTTTACCGCTCATAGGAAACGGGAAGAATAGACGGGACTGATATAAACGATTCTCCCACTCTTACGCACCCAAAAAACTCTCGGGTACATCGTTCTCTAGTGATCTTCATGGCTGTTCCGTTTGCTTTTTATTTAACTGCGCGATCATTAAAAAAAATTCATACATTTAGTCTGTTTGTCAAAGTACAATGTGGATGTGATCAGTACAAACGGCTCGTAGTAAAATAATGGTAACCTTATTACTCAGTGTATTAAAACGTGTTATTTCCCTGTCACTGTTTTTAATGTTTGTCTCTCTGATTTATCTCCCTTTAAAAATGGACGTCTCCTTAACATTGACACGAGACTGAAAAGTGTGTGAAATTTCTTTTCTTTAAAAACCAAAACTTAGTGCTGAAGATATGCCAAAGAAAAAGACAGGACAGAGGAAGAAGGCAGAGAAGCAGAAGGAAAGACAGAAAGCAATAAACAATGCACAATACGAACGAGGTTTGGATCAAAGGCCATGCAATCATTTAATGGTAAGATTTTGTTTAACGCTCTCTAAACAGCTGTTGTTTAATACATCGGGGCTTTTAAAAGTCCATATTTAACGACGAGAAGACCTGACCATATTAAGCAGAAGATATAAGAATAAGTATTTCAAACTAATTTTTAAAATACACTGTGTACTTGTGTAGTCAGTATATAAAAAGCAGTCATCTTAATTAAGTCTTAGGGGCATCTCCTCGTAAGATGTTACTGCCAATATTTTCTTAGACCAGTAAGCAAGACAGAAAATTCTGTGGTCAGTATCACACCTGGCCATTATTGAGATGGCTTGGATACTTAAAGAAGATGGGCGAAAATAGACAAAAAAAGGCTTATACAGAAGTGATTAACAGAGACAGACCAAGAGGCTGACCGAAACAACAGTGGCGTGACGACCTGAAAGAAGACCTACAGGCCCTCAGAATGGATAACTGACAGGAGAGGACTAAAAACAGAGAGGAATGGAGACAAGTCTTGTCTACAACAATGAACCACAATGGCTGGGAAAGCTGAATGAACAAGTGAATCACATCTAGCCACCTTCACTTCCCTGGTTCCAAGGAAAGCCAAAAATAAGAGAAAGGATGAATGTGGTAAAACTGGTTTTAATGATAAAAGTAGAGAGAGGTGTATGGTTCATTTTTACAAAAAAGAGGAAAGTGGACAGGAACAAGGATGGCAGAAAGTAAGATGAACACATATAAAATGAAGAATTTAAAACAATCCAGTATTTCAGTAAAAGCTGTTTTCAAGGATCACATACAAAAGCAACACAGCAGATTAAAAAAAACAAAAAACAATTGATGACAAATTAAACACTTAGCTAATTTTGTATCCTCCTTGTAAGAATGACAGGTACAAAATGAATCCAGTGAGCATTTTGTACTTGTCTTTCTTACAAGAAGGATGGAAAAAGAGCTAAGTGTTTAATTTTTTTTGTTTGTTTTTATCTGTTGTGTTGTTTTCATATGTGGTCCTTGAAAAAGCCTTTTGCTGAAATATTGGATTGTTGTAAGAACTTCATATATATGTGCTCATTTTACTTTCTGCTATCCTTGTTCCTGCCCACTTTACTCCCTCTTTTTATCTTTTTTTTTTTTATATGGGGGTGAAGACGCTTGATGAGACAATCAGCAACCCATAGCTGATATGTCAGCGTTAGCGACCCATAGCTGACCAAGACCCTGTCCCACTTCTCCATGTTACCCCCAGTAACAGGCCTAGCCTGGCTAACAGGGCAGGGATCGCCATAGTCCCCTTGGTGGTGGAGTTTGTTAAAGAAGCAGTGCACACCCACCTGCTGCTAAAGAAGCATTGCACACCCCTTGCTTTTTTATCTGTACTCCGGGACTGAAAAGGTAGCTGCCATAACCCACTCCCACACCGATACGATGCTGTGCCTCAACATCTCTACATCATTGGCTGCAAAGAACAACAGCTCGCAGTTACAGGGAGTTCGTCCAAGTACAGGTTATCTTTTTTTTATAAAGCTGAACCATACACTTCAGTCTGCCTTTATTACAAGAAATGCCAAGTGCCCATTTCAGCAGCTGGGTCATTGACACCTCTGACCAGAATTGAATTATCAACCTCTCTGTGAGAGATTAGTGTCCTATCAGTTTGCTACTCATGCACCCAGCAGATATCTTAGACAGTTCTGATATCCAAAGAGAACTCGGCAGTAACTAACTCTTGTCAGTTTTATGTTGCATGAACCCTGTTAATCTTATGCTACATGAACCCTGTTAATTTTACACTACATGAACCCTGTTAATCTTCTGCTACATGAACCCTGTCAATCTTCTGCTATGTGAACCATGTCAGTCTTATGCTACATGAACCATGTAAATCTTATGCTACATGAATCCTGTCAGTCTTATGCTACATGAAGTCAATCTTATGCTACATGAACCCTGTCAATCTTATGCTACATGAACCCTGTCAGTCTTCTGCTACATGAACCCTGTTAATCTTATGCCACCTGTGTTAATCTTATGCCACATGAACCATGTTAGTCTTATGCCACATGAACCATGTTAGTCTTATGTCTCTTGTTCTCTAGTTGCCACCAGGAAAGCTATACTGTACAAAAAAAGAAATGCATAACTACTGATGACCCAATTTTAGCCATAACTTGGATATTCTATATCTTTTTAAATTGAATGAATAAAATTTTCAAATTGCACACAATAATATCTAAAGGTTTAAACACTCACTTGACAGTTTCTTGCATCTGTGTGACGAGAATTTGTTAGTCCCAGGGGTTCTCAAGTTAGTATGGTGTGTGGCCTCCACTTGCATTGATCAGCGATTGGCATCTCCTGGGCATAGATGTGATCAGATGTCTGATGTGCACCTGTGGGATAGCTTCCCACTCCTTCTGGAGTGCCTGCCACAGATCACGATGATTGGCTGGAGAAAAGTTTCGGCGACAAACACGTCTTTGCAGCTAATCCCATAGATGCTCAGTTGGATTATGTCTGGAGACTGGGATGGCCAGGGAAGGGTGAGAATGTTGTTGGCAGTCAGGAACTGTGTGGTGAACCATGCAGAATGGGGTCTGGCATTGTCTTTTTGAAACATAGACCTCTTGCGCAGCCAAAAATGGAAGGACATGGGGTCAAAGAATTTCATTGACGTATCGTTGCGCATTCAAGCCTCCTTCAGTCAGCACCAATGGACTCCTTCCGTTGAAATTGATCTTCATCAACACAATTTTGGGCAAAACGTTCATTTGGCCTATGGGAGACCCTTCTCCACATATCATGACGGTGCAACAAAAAGGAAGATTTGTCACTAAACCAGACACGTCTCCATTGATTGTCAGTTGTCCAGGGCCGATGCTGGTTGATCCAAACAAGTCGATTTTGGTGATGGCGTCTTGTTAATACAGGACCTCGATGAGGTCATTGTGCCACCGGTCCAGCTTCATGCAGTCTGTTCTGGACAGTTTGATCAGACACACGACATTCTGCAAGCAATGACTGGGCACTTGAAGAAGCTGTTGTAAACCTGTTTCTGAGGTGATGAACCAGAATAAAATGATCATCAGCTGCTGTTGTCACCCTGTGGTGCCGATCTTCAGCTGAGCCACTGGCTTGGAAATGATGCCAAAGTCGACTGATGGTACTCTGCTGCACATTTAAATGCTTAGCAACCTGACTTTGACTTTCACCTGCTTGCAGGCGACCTATAACAGTGTTTCGTAAATTTTGCATTAGATGCGCCATAATTGTCTGCTTTAAAAGTAACTAAATTTGTTTGTGTAACCCAATCCTTTTATAAGGTTTCATTTGCATGGGAAGTAAGTTGTGCTCACCACAAAAATCATGACTTTTTCTTAAACACAACATGAGTAAAAAAATGCGTGATTAGCAAGGGCAGCTACTGCGTTTTGACTATACATGAGAATAGCAAAATTCACACTAAATTATGGTGACAATTTTTGGTTTGGTTTGAGATACCCGGGAAAAAAATTTTTGTCATAACATAAAAAATGAAGCTTATACAAGCTATGTGTTTCTTTTTTTGGACAGTATACTCATCTCAACAACAACAAAATTTTATAGTGATCAGACTACTTCGATCAGGAAAACACATAAATCTTCTCACTGACTTCTCACACTTTTGTTTTTTTTTTTCTTTTCACAGGAATGTGACCAGTGTAAACGGTGAGTTAGACAAGATTTGTATGTTTATTCCGTCGATGATTCATGCAATGTGACCATAGGAGAAAGCACACAAAAAAAAATCGTATATTTGCCTGCTTTAAGTTAACAATGACTCCTACTACTGCAGTGTTTCCCAGACTTGTTTGGACTGCCACCCCCCTCTCTTCCACACCCACCCACCCCTCCACAGGGTTATGTACTATTTGTAGAATGGCCTATCATACTAGCATAACACAACTAAAAACTTAGCAGGCAAACCAGTTCAACAATACTGAGGAGTACATATATAACTCACCAATGCATTATTTTCTCAGCTTTTAATGTAATGGATGAGCTTAATGTAGTGAAACAAGTTTCTCAATATCAGGTTGAAAAGTGCTAAGAAGAAAGAAATTTCTGCCCTCGTCTACTGCTTCATTTTCCCTCTGTGCCCCCCACCACCTTTTTTTTTAATTTCACCACCACCATGGTCCTTTCCAGTGCCCATAGGGGGCATTATCACCCACTTTGGGAAACACTGAACTGCCCAAATTCTTTTTGGCATCCACAAAGATGGGTTAGTACAAAACATCAGAAGAATCTTCTTGCGTTCTTCCCATGCTGTTAAACGTCACATGGGGCTTGCATGCTAGTTTGCCAAGTTTTCCTCTTTAGAGTTTCACATGGTCGACCTCTTTTCCTTCACCTGTTGTGTTCCACTTGATAGGTTGTTTTGGGATTCTCTGACTGTTTCTTCTCATTACATGACTGACATATGTCCATCTCCTTTTTCTGAACACCCATGAGACAGGTGTTATTAGAAGAATAGGTTAAAATAAATGAAAATAAAACATAAAAGATGATAAATATATATTTTTTCATGATGTTCTAATTTTGTTCTGCTACCTTATCTGAAAAGGAATAGACAAGAAATTAGACTCTTTTGAAAACAAATGCCTACGGAAAATATTTGGTATAAAAAGGAATGAATTTTAGAACAACACAGAGATAAGACAGATGAGCAAACAACCTGTCTCATGGGTGATCAGAAAAAGAAGATGGACTTTTGTAGGCCATGTGATGAGAAGAAACAATCAAAGAATATCAAAACAAGGTATCAAGTGGAGCACAACAGGCCGAAGAAAAAGAGATCGACCACTTGAAACTCTAAAGAGGACATTGTTAAGAAAAGCCAGTTTAGTGGGCATAACATCCCTTGATGAGGATGAAAAACTCGCCAAAAACAGGAAAACTTAGCAAACAACTATGTGAGCCCTATGTGATGTTTAATGCACGGGAAGGATGTAAGATCATATCTGACTCGATGTGATTGTGTTATTGTTCTCTTTGACTGGGTGTGATTGTGTTATTGTTCTGTTTAACCAGATGTGATAATGTTATTGTTCTCTCTGACTGGGTGTGATTGTGTTATTGTTCTGTTTAACCAGATGTGATAATGTTATTGTTCTGTTTGACCAGATGTGATAGTGTTATTGTTGTGTTTGACCAGATGTGATTGTATTCTTGTTCTGCTAGATGTGATTATGTTATTGTTCTGTTTGACCAGATGTGATTTTGTTATTGTTTGGTCTGACTAGATATGATTGTGTAATTGTTTGATCTGACTATATTTGATTGTGTTATTGTTTGGTTTGACTTGATATGATTGTGTTATTGTTTGATCTGACTAGATGTGATTGTGTTATTGTTTGGTCTGACTAGATATGATTGTGTTATTTTTCAGTCTGATTAGATATGATTGTGTTATTGTGTGGCTGTTTTCAGGTCACAGAAAAATCGAGCTTTCTGTTATTTCTGCAACAACCTGCAGCGTTTGCCTGCCTGTGCACAATGTGGTAAGCAGAAACCGGCTTCATCTTGTTCTGCTCCAGTTGTTTGTGTTTTTTTTTTCTTTGCCTCATGTTTTTCACCTTTCTTTGTTGTCAGGTGCGGTATCATTGAAAGTCATCAAGAATAAAAATTTATTGTGATAAATTAGTAATACAGGATTGGTTATAGTATTGTACTTGTGATGATGGTCATTTATAGGGTTGTACTAATGATGATCTGATGTATCTATGGCAATTGTCTCTTTGTAGGGTTATAGTTGTGGTTATTGTCTATATGTAGGGTTGTAGTTGTGATGAGCATCTGAATGGTGAAGTGATTAGTGCACTGGCCTCTCATGGCAAAAGTCAGGGGTTTGAATTTGGCTGTAGCCGCCCCTTTACTTGTAAATGTCTGCATGTAAGATTGTGGTGATGGTCTGTTTATAGGGCTGTACTGTAGAGATGGTCTGTTTGTAGGGTTATACCTGTGGTGATAGTCTCTGTGTAGAAAAGTACTTGTAGTCATGATGTTTTTGGAGGGTTGATTTTGTAATGATGGTAATGCTGTACCCATGGTGATAGTCTGTTTATAGGGCCATATTTGTTGTGGTGATCTTTTTTGGAGGGTTGCTTTTGTAATGATGGTACAGCTGTACCCATGGTGATAGTCTGTTTATAGGGCCATACTTGTTATGGTGATCTTTTTACAAGGTTGTACTTGTAGTCATGATCTTTTTGTAGAGCTATACTTGCAGTGGTGTTCTGAACATCTTGTCGCAGTTTGAAGTTCTGTGGCGGTAGAGCAGGAACAAGATTATATCTTTCTGGTGATTTTTTTAATCCCAACCTGTTGAAGGAGATCTTCTGCAGTTGAAGGCCTACAGTGAAAACTGGTTATGCGACTTTGTAATGATATGGTCAGACCACTTGATCCTTTGTCTCTTGTTGTGTTTGGTCCCCACATTTAGTTTGTTTGATGACATTGTTTCTCTTGAAAATTACTAAAATGAGATTAGCAGCTCTTTTTGGACATCTCATATCCCAGATATTTAATGATATTTAGCATGCTTTTCTAGGTAGCCTGGTTGGCTGAGTGGTTAGACACTGTGTCTACTAATCTGGTGGTACCGGGTTCAAGTCCCAGCAGTGGGGATTATTTTTCTGGTACCACCACACCAAAAAGGCCTCAGGGTCCACCCAGTCTCTAAAAATGGGTACCAGAGAAATCTGGGAAGGTAAATATGGCCAGGCATGATCTTGACCGTCATGCTTTCATGTGCCGAACATCTTGAAAATAAATATGGGCCTAACACTATATTCCCAATATGCCTTAATGGCATGGAAATGGAGATTTTACTGGGTTTTTTTTTTACATGTTTTTCTGAGAGAATTGAAGTCTTACCATTGATAACACAGAGTTGGTATTTTTAATTATCTGTTGCTTTCATATGTTAGCCTCGTGTCCTTTACTGAGTGATGTAAATTTAGCCCTCAAATAACTTCATCATTAACTAGGATGTATCTTTTAGACTGACAGACTTATACATGAGAGAGATAATGAACATCTGAGTTGATGTGTACCCATAACTTGATATTAGATTATGTTAAAAAAAATAAAAGCTAGCAACTCCTCTTTTAACTCTTTCACTCTAAAACAACACTAGCAATGTTGGTAGATCTTGCATGCCTATGCAAATCAGTGCTCAAAGTGATATTTAGGCAGTCTAAACAAAACTTCAAATATCTTGAAGTTCTTCAAATATCACAGACACAAAAAAAGAACAAATATATCTATACTACAAGAACTTAATATTGAATAAGTCTGGCTAGTAAAGAGGATTAAACAGAGAAAACTTAAATATTTTGGACACATTAAACGTCATGATAATTTAGAGAAGATCGTCTTGGAAGGGTACATAATGGGAAAAAGAAAGAGAGGAAGACCAAGGCGAAGATGGCTGCACGACATCGTTGATAATCAGCAAATGGATGCATCATCAGCAGGCCATCTTGCTTACAGCCAAGAAGCCTACATGAGAGCTGTTATGGAGGCAAAGGATATGCAAATGACTGACTGACTGACTGACTAAACAAAATGAAAAGTAGCACATTTCTGATCCAACCCATATTTTTAAATTACAGAGTAACTTCCTTCTAGTTTCTTTCCACCAAATATTTCTCATCAAAAGTTGTACTGGCAAAACACAGAAATTAATTTAGGAGTGAAACAGTTAATCAGAACTTGTTATTAGACTGTTTAAAAAGGCTAGGAATGCCTGTTTTAATCAGAACTTGTTATTAGACTATTTAGAAAGGCTAAGAACGGCTGTTCTAATCATAACTTGCTATTAGACTTTAAAAAAATCTAAGAGCCCATGCTTTTATTGTAACTTGTGCTTATTTGAAATGGTGGCCATGCTTGCATCATAACTGCCAGCATACCTTTCTCTGTAGGGAAAACAAAGTGCATGTCCAAGGGTGGTGATTGTGCTGTGAGACATGCTGGCCAGTATGTCACTGGTCTTGGATTGGTGGTGAGTTTAATGCTTAGCACTGAATTCTGTGGATGTGTTGTCATGTTTATGTTGGTGTCAGTATTTGCTGGGTTGAGACTGTTGACGTCAGATCAGGACATAATCTTCTCATTTCTTCCCCCCCACCGACTTTTCAGTTTTCTTTTTGTTGTCGTTTTGAATATGTATTTATTCATCTCTCACATGGGCACTTGCCCTCGTGGGGACGGAGCACAAATCCCAAAGCATGTGCTTCAAGAGTGTCCAACTTTCACTGACCTACCATAGAGGATGGATCTGAGGCAGAAGCTGTGAGGCTGCCATGAGGACCTGGAGAGAACTGTGGGCTTCATCCTGGCGACCCATCTTCCTATTTAGCATGACCCAGCACTTGAACACAGAAGAAGAAGAAGGAAGTATTTATTATTTAGTAAGTTCCTTTTTTAGGTTTCATGCAGGTAGACAAGTTGATGCTCTGTCTGAAACTATGAGTAGGATGTTCTGTGCAGCCAACCTGGTGAAGATGTCGAAGCACAAACATTGCATCATATGGAGAGTGGATTACGATGACAGGGCTTAGAGGCACATAGAGATAAGGTGTTGGTGCCCATATTTTCCTTGACCTGTCAGCACACTAGAGGGTGATGTGGTCAGCATCATGCCTGGCCGCCTTTCCTTCCCCAGCTCCAGAAGAAGAAGTTGGGTACCTGTTTCTACAGTGACTGGGACACCTCCAGCCACATTTGAACCCCTGACCTTCACTACGAGAGACTAGTGCAGACCTGGGGTGAAACTAAAAAAAGCAGGAAAAGGTACAGTGTTCATCAGCAGACTACACCACCAGTGGGGACCATGGTGATCCCTTCCCTTCTGGCCAGACTGACCTTGTTACTGAGAACATCAAGAGAAGTAGAACAGGGTCTTACCCAGCAATTGTTCACTGGCTCTGGCAGTTTACACTTCAGAAATTTCATTTAGCAGTGTTAAGCTATACTATCCTTTTTTAACTAGGATCCTGATAATAAGTTATGCATTTTGCTACTTTTTTAAATGCTTATGCATCATAAATATCATTTCTTTCATAAATTTTGTATAAAATGTAGTCTTACATGTCATTGTTCGTGTATTTAGGGACAGTATTGCTCACTGTGATGGATCGTATCTTTGAAGTAAAACTTTTATTTCAATTTATATACCTGGAGTTTTTTTCTGTGTGTCAGATTGTTCACCCTTTGAAAATGAAATTCATTTTTTTTTTTTTCATCCCCATACACAATATCTGATGTATTTCTGTTATTAACTGAAGCCATATTTGGAGTGTATAACGATACTGTCAGGTCTGTGTATGGAGAGATGTGTAATTTCTACGTAGTACATTATTAGAGCAAATCACTAATTTCACATGTTTTATACTGTATTTGATGCTTTAGTTTGGGTTTTCACTTGGTGTGTAGGGTGCCATCTGTGATTTTTGTGAGGCCTGGGTGTGTCATAGCAAACGCTGCCTGCAGACTCATGCTTGCACCTGTCCTCTGGCTGATGCAGTTTGCCATGAGTGCAAGCGAGGAGTCTGGGATCATGGTATGTACTGATAATAGATGACACTTTATATTCTTTGGGAATGTGTTTCACTTCTGCTGTTCTGCAGTTTTCTTTGAGTAGTTCATTGCTGCGGTTTGTAGGTAAAGGCAGCCCTTTTATACCATGGGGCACCTGGGGGTTAGACCCCCATATTTTCCTTACCTGTCAGCACACTAGAAGGTGATGCGGTCATCATCATGGCTGGCTGTCTTTCCATCCCATCTGGAAGCTAGGTACCTATTTCTACTTCCCAGAGGAAGCTAGGTACCTATTTCTACAGTTCATTGACTGGGACACCCCAGGCCAGAATCAAACTAACAACTTTCACCATTAGAGATAAGTCCGTTAGCCACTTCACCACTCAGACACCGTCAGGTCAAAAAAATAAGTATCTAATTAATATGTGCTTTCATTTAAAATTAGATATTGCTAAGAAATTTGAGTAAAGTGCATTTGATATGGGTTTAAAAAAAAAAAACCTTCAGTGTAATGCATCAGATATCAGTAAGAAGCCTTCAGTGTAACACATGGGTATTGTTAAGAAGCTTTCATTGTATGTAAAATATTCAAAAGAGTCTAAATTTATGTTAAAGTGGCAATAGAAGATTATAACTTTAACATTGGTTGAATATTATTCATCCCTAGGTGGTAGAATATTCACATGCAGCTATTGTTCCAAGTTTCTTTGTGAAGATGACCAGTTTGAGCATCAAGCCAGCTGTCAGGTGCTGGAGTCTGAAAACTACAAATGTAAGTTGATTGGCTGAATCATCAGTTGATTAACTAAAAGATTGACTGATTCTTGCAGGAGGAGGTGGCCTGGCCAGCTGGATCAAACAAGCATTCATTTTTGGGTTTGGATTTTGTCAGTTTTACTTGAAATTATGTATGTAGCACAGTTATAATTAAAATGATTGAAAGAGAAAACAGAACTCTTTAAAAACAATACTCAAATGCAGAATCTAAAACACAAACAGATGCTTCTTCTTTTTCCCTGGAACTGTGAGCATGATGTTTTTTGCAGCTGATGCTGTGAAGGTGTGGAGGCATAGCATTGTGTCAGATTAGGAGCAAGTTTGACATTTTTCAGTCCTGGGTGGAGCTGAAAAGTTGCAGGTGTGGCCATGCTCCACTGCCATGGAGACTGCTTGGGGGGGGGGGGGGGGGTCCCCTGTGGCCCCCACCCCATCAGCCAGACCAATCTATACCTGTTACTGAGGATACTGACAGAGAGGTGGGAAGGGTCTTGGTCAACTGTGGTTCATCAGTCTCGATACTGGCATGTCAGCCAGCTACAGATCACTCACTACCATGGAGACTGTGGGGGGTGTTTCTTCTCTCCCCCCCCCCCCTCCCCCCATCAGCCAGACCAGTCTATACCTGTTACTGAGAATACTGACAGAGAGATGGGACAGGGTCTTGGTCAACTATGGTTCACTAACCCTGACGCTAGCATATCAGCTATGGGTCGCCAATTGCCTCATCGGACAGCGTCTTCACCAACCTGTCATTAAGTGTAAAAATATCCAGCTATTATTAGGTGATGGAGTATGGTTTATTGGTGTTCTGCCTGGGGCAAAGACACACTCAAGCTAAATGAGATAGTGGTCATTGACCCATGGCTGACTGCTTGTGTCAGGATTGGCAGACCATAACCAGCCAAGACCCTGTTCTAGATCCTAGCAGTGCCCTTGGAAACAGTATTCTGGGCAGGTGAATAGAGATTGCAATGAGAAGATGAATCTGGTCCTAAAAATGTGTTGAGCTGAAGTCAAATGTGTTGGGCCAAAAGGCTCTGCAAATGATGTCCTTTTGAGAGAAAACAAAGAGGGTGTTCTGCCTTTTCTCATGATGTGCAAAGATCAGTGGAAGAAAGGAAGATACAAAGATTCTTGGAGAATTGCAGAAGAGGTAAAGATCTGAGATTGGGGGGGGGGGGGGGCTTAGCATGGAATTAACTGAAATAACTGGCACAGTGCAGTGCTCTTCTCCTCAAGTATTTGAGATTAATGGGAAGAGTACGGTGCAAAATGTAGTGTACATCTCCAACACTCATATTCAGATTCCAGGATGTAATGGGAGGTTTATTGACCTAAGTGGATCATCAGACTAGTTTCCTTGTGTACTTGAGTTGCTTTAGCTAAAAGATCCACCCTATATAAACAGTTTTATACATAACTTTTCTCCCAGTGTTTTAGTCTAGTGTGGGTACCCTTCTTTCTGCTCAGCAGCACATAAGATATATATGTGTGTGTGTATATCTGTGTATATACATGTATATATTTTTTAATTTACTATAAGGGGAATAATATCATTCCTGTTTCTGTTGCCATGTCAATATTTTAAGCATTCTTACCCATGGCTGATTTTGCAGAGGATAACAGTTTCCTACCATTTATATCATCATCATCATCACCTTTCACTCCCTTGAGAGCACAGGCCACGAATAAAGTCATCCCTTTCTTGGAATTATTCTCTGCTTCCTTCCATGTGCATCTCTTGTCTCTGAGCACTGTCATAGTTTCTCTTCTCCAAAAGTCTAGGTCTTCCTCGTTTTCTGTTTCCTTGAGGATTCCATGTCAGTGCCTGTCTTGCTATGCTGGTGTTGGGTTTACTCAGTATGGCCAATCCACCTCCACTTCCTAGACATGATTTGTAGGTTCATAGGTTCTTGTCCTGCCCTTTTCCAAACCTCCTTGCTCCTGATCTTGTCCTGCCATTTAATGTTTAAAATCCTCAACCAGTAGTTCATGAATGTTTGTATCCTCTGTTGTATTGCCCTGGTCATAACCCATGTCTCTGAACCATACAGCAGGACAGTCTTTATGTTTGTATTGAAAAGCCTAAGTTTGGTTCTTGTTTTGGTGTTCTTAGATGACCATATTTTGTCAAGCTGGATAAATGTTATCCTGGCCTTGCTTGTTCTAGCTGTAACATCCTTTTCCGTTCCCCCGTATTTATCCACTATGCTGCCTAAATATGTGAAATACTCTACTTCCTCAATTACCATGAGGCTACTGCTTGCACTATTACTTTTCATTATCCTTGTTTTTTTTTGTCTGTTAATATATAGTCCCAGTTTAGCTGAATTCTTGCCTAAGATCTGAAGTTTCTCTTGCATTTGTATGTGCCAGAAGTGCCACATCATCTGCAAAGTCAAGATCTTCCAATTGGTTCCACAGTCATTTATATCTTTCTTGAACGTTTCTTTTGTGATTTCTGCCATCCCACAAGGAAATCATTGTTTTTTTAATAAAATCAGTTGTTCTCATTTAACTTTTTTTTTTTTTGTTTATAACTTGTTTCTCTGATTGTATTTGAGATTATCCACCCTTGATTTGATATTTTAACAATGTTTATTCTTATTTTTCATTTGTTTGAGTTAGTAGATGTAGTTGGCCCATAGTTCTTATTGTTATTTGTACTATGGCAAACAGGACTGTTCACAAGTTGTCATATTTTATCAGATGTTAAAGAAGAAGTAGAAAATAATTGTTAAAAAAAATCAAGATTGCAAGTTACTAGGACATGAGTTCTTCTCTTGATTTATTGGGAAATGACTTTCTTTTGCTTGATTTTTGTGAGAGTAGCTTTTTCTTGTCCACAGGTCTTTCATGCAACAGGTTAGGACAGTACTCGTGTCTGCGATGCAAGGTAAATAGAGTGACAGTTTTGTTTAATATTGTGGTATTTATTTATTTATATAAAACTTTATATAACATACAAAAGAGGCTAACAGGTACTATTACATCTAAAGAAAGACCAATCCTTAGCAAAACTGGAACACTATTAACATCAAATAAAGACCAAAAGCAAAGATGGGCTGAACACTTCCAAGAAATACTCAATCGACCACACCCAAAAGAATTGTTAAACCTTGAAACTGACTTACCAGCCCCACAACTAAATGTCAATCTAGATGAAATTGAATTGCATGAAATTGAAACAGCAGTGAATTTAATGGCTAACAACAAAGCTGCAGGTGAAGATGAAATAACAGCAGAGATGCTAAAAGCTATCAATAGTGACAACATGAGACAACTACAGAGAATGTTTAACAAGATTTGGAAAGAAGAAAAGGTCCCTTCTAATTGGAAGAAGGGAATCATTGTGAAAATACCAAAAAAGGGCAACCTTAGTGACTGTAACAACTGGAGAGGAGTAACCTTAATATCAGTTGTGTCAAAAGTATTTTGCAAGGTCATTTTGAATAGACTCAAATATAGTGGATACTGCAATGAGAGAAGAACAAGCAGGATTTCGAAAAGGGAGAAGCTGTCTCGACCAGATCTTTACTCTCAGAATAATACTTGAAGAACATATTGAAAAGCAGAAACCATTAATACTGAATTTCATAGATTTTAAGAAGGCATTTGATAGCATACACAGAGATTCATTATGGAGAATTTTATGTCTATATGGAATACCATCTAAAATTGTCAACATCATTAAGGACTTATACAATGGATATGGTTGTGCAGTCAAGACAGAAGAAGGGATGAGTGAATGGTTCCAGATTGAAACAGGCGTGAAACAAGGATGTATACTGTCTCCTTTACTTTTTGGGATTACAATAGACTTCATAATGAAAAAATGCTGCACAGGTAACACAGGTATTGACTGGGTACATGGGACCCAACTAGAAGATCTTGATTTTGCTGATGACATAACTCTTATCAGTAATAATGTGAATTCCATGCAAGAAAAAACAGATAGCCTATCTTCACTGGCTAGCAAAATAGGACTTGAAATTAACAAGGACAAAACAAAAATAATGAAAATTCCCATCAATCAAAATGGAAAAATACACATAGAAGGGACAGATATTGAAGAAGTCAATCAATTTGCATACCTTGGCAGCTACATAGACCAGGATGGTGACACTAGAAAGGAAGTTAGGATCAGAATTGCAAAAGCAGCATCAATCTTCAAGAATCTTGAGAACATATGGAATTCAAAAGTTATAAGCACAAAAACCAAGTTAAGACTATTCAATTCAAATGTAATATCCACCCTCATTTATGCATGCGAAAGCTGGAAAACAACTAAAGAAATAGAAAAGAAATTAGACTCTTTTGAAAACAAATGCCTAAGGAAAATACTCGGCATCAAGTGGAATGAATTCAAGAACAATGCAGAGATAAGACAGATGACTGAACAACAACCAGTCTCACGGGTGATCAGGAAAAGGAGATGGACATATGTTGGCCACTTGATGAGAAGAAATGAGCAGAGAATCCCAAAACAAGCTATCAAGTGGAACACAACAGGCCGAAGAAAAAGGGGCAGACCGCGTGAAACTCTGAAGAGAACATTATTAAGAGAGGCCAAGTTGACAGGCATAGAATCCTTTGATGAGGTTGAAAGACTCGCCGAAGACAGGAAAAATTGGCGAACTACTTTGCGAGCCCTATGTGACGTCTAACGGCACGGGAAGGATATAAGATATAAGATAAGATTTATTTGCATAAATTTTGTGTGGTCTTTTTTGTTAAGTATTGTAGTATTTAGTTGTTATGTTCTTAGATGACCATATTTTGTTAAGTTGAATAAATGCTGTCCTGACCTTGGTTATTCTAGCTTTAACATCCTTTTCCGTTCCCCCGTATTTATCCACTATGCTGCCTAAATATGTGAAATACTCTACTTCCTCAATTGGCACTCCCTCAATTACCACTCCCTCAATTACCACGAGGCTATTGCTTGCATTATTACTTTTTCATTATCTTTGTTTTTTGTCTGTCAGTATATAGTCGCAGTTTAGCTGAATTCTAAGATCTGAAGTTTCTCTTGCATTTGTGTGTGGCTGTGTGCCAGAAGTGCCACATCATTCACATAAATACAGTAACATTTATTTGCTTAGTATTGTAGTATACCTACATTTGGCAGAAATGCAGATGAAGCCACTGACACCAATTATTGAGTAAAGACGCTGGCGATGGTTGAGACATGTGCTCCGATTGACTAACAACTCACTACCAAAAATAGCACTAAGATGGACACCACAGGGGAACAGAAGTAATGGTAGACCAAAAGAGACATGGAGAAGAACAACAGAAAGGGATGTTGAACAACAGAGGGCTCACCTGGGCAAGAGCAGAAAAAAAGGCAAAGGACAGGCATTTGTGGAAAACCCTTGTGGAAGCCCCATGTGCCCTGGGCACTTAAGGTTCAGAGAGAGAGAGAGATTGTAGTATTTATTCACACAAATATAGTGCCATTTTTTGTTAGTATTGTGGTATTTATTCACACAAATATAGTGCCATTTTTTGTCTTTATCCATGGCCTATACTCTCAATGGAGTAAAAGATGATGATGATTATAGTATTTATTCACATAAATATAGTGTTATTTTTTTTGTTAGGATTGTGGTATTTAGTCACACAAAAACTCTTCTTGTATCTATTTAATCATTTTTTTAAAAAATGTGTTGTATTCAAGGCAACATATCATCTCTTTTTTTCCGCCCAGTGTTCCACTGTTTCTTCTGATTTCCCTCTAAATTAATGTATTCTTATATCTTATTGCATATCTCGACAGCTACATAGACCATAATGGTGACGTCGGAAAGGACGTTAGAATTCGAATTGCAAAAGCAGCATTGGCCTTCAAGAGTCTTGAGAACATATGAAAAAGTTATAAACACCAAAACCAAGTTAAGATTATTCAATTCAAATGTAATATCCACCCTCATTTATGCATGTGAAAGCTGGAAAACAACTAAAGAAATTAGACTCTTGAAAACAAATGCCTAAGGAAAATACTTGGTATAAAGTGGAATGAATTCGGGAGCAATGCAGATATAAGACAGATGAGCAAGCAACAACCTGTCTCATGGGTGATTAGAAAAAGAAGATGGGCATATGTCGATCATGTGATGAGAAGAAACAATCGGAGAATCCAGAAATAAACTATCAAATAGAACATAACAGGCCAAAGAAAAAAGAGGTCGACCACATGAGAGGCCAGTTTAGTGAGCATAATATCACCTTGATGAGGTTGAAAGCTCACCGAAAACAGGAAAACTTGGCAAACTACCATGCAAACCCTATGTGATGTTTAACGGCACAGGAAGGATGTCATATATCTTATACATTATAATAACATAGAAATCCTCTTCTGTCTGACTGTTATGGATATTACTTTACATCATCTGAAGTCTGAAAGCCATTTTTCTTTATATATTGATTGATTCTCCGCTGCTTTCTTTCCAGACTAACAGTGCTGTATGCTCTAGCTTCCCCTGCGTGGCCGCCCCCTCCCCCACCACTTTTTGTGAGGTCCCATTTGTTATTTTATTGCCATCAGCCTTAATGATCTTGTAGAAATCAGATCTTAATGCCCTTTTTTTCCAGCAATGTTATTGTGAAGATCATGTACGGCGCAAAGGGTTCAAATACGCTAAGGGTCAAGCCATTCCTTGCCCTAAGTGTGGTAGTGATACTCAAGAGGTGAAAGAACTTAGCATGTCAAGTAAGTGAAGAAAATCTCATTCATATGACAGAGCAAGAGGTGATAATAGATGTGGTGATGGTTAGTCTTTGTTGTGCTCTTCATTGCCTTGATATGGAACTTGGCTTTTCTGTTCTTTTTCGTTGTTTTTAATAATATGCCGTCATCGTTGGTTTTCAGCAAATTTGTAGTCACAGACTCGGTTATTTTTTTGTAAATTTAGATTATATAATCGTTTTTTTTTACTGTAAAGACTTGTAGTAATAAGGTAAAATTGCTGTTTCCATGCTATGAAGGCATACAAGGAATATGGTGTTAGGCCCATATTTCCAAGACCTTTGGTGCATGAAACAGTGATGTGGTCATTATCATACCTGGGCTAATTTAGCTTCCCAGATTTCTCAGGTACCAATTTTTAGAGGCTGGGTCAACCCCAGAGCCATTCTGGAGTAATAAAATGAAGGTGTTTGATTTTTTTTTTTTTTTTTTTGAGGGGGGATGTAAATTGGTCTTAGTTTCAGTTATTTTTAGGCAAATTTTGAGTTACGAAATCAGTTAATCTTGGATCAGTTTAAAGTCACAAAGGTATGCTGTTTTTAGGTGAAGTTATGGACTCTTCTTATTCCAATTCTGCCTTCAACTACAGTTTGAGAACGACGACAGATCAAGAGGTTGTGGGCAAACAGATAAACCAGTTGTAGGAGTCCCATTTGCTTAAGTGTGGTGGCCACATCACTTGTAGGGTGGAGGGTGGGGGGGAATAGTCATGTGACAGCGTAGTCTGCATAATATTATCTTATCAAATAGAGATTTTGGATTAGGACAGCCATAAAGAAATTCTTCTGAAAAAAAAAATTTAGACGCTAATGGAGAGGACGCTATGAAGAAATCAAAGTCCGAGCCTGATGTGAAAGTTGTTGGAAATGAGATAAAGAGAAAAGATCCTGGAGCTGGAGACCTTGTTCATCGTGGAATATAAATGGAATTACATGATCTTGTGATCAAAGCATGTGGTTTGTTTTTCATGTCTGAGCTGAATCAAATATTTCATCCTTCACTGTTCTTGAATATTTCCTTGGTTTAAATTAAATTTAAAGAAGACTATCAGTTGCATCACAGAGACTAGGACAAATGAAGAGCATGTGGCAAGGTACCAACATGAAAACAAAGCTGTGTTAACTAAGAGCTTACATATTCCTAGTGGCAGCATATGGATACTAGGCATGGTCATTTAACAAATCAGTAAAAAAGACAATAACAGCATTTGAAATTAAATGTTATAGAAAGGCACTTAGAATATCATGGATTCATTCATTCATTCATTCCTTTGCATGTCCCTTGCGGAACTTTGCCTCCCAAACAGCACTCCTGTAGGCCTCTCGGTTGTGAGCAAGATGGCCTGCTGCTGCTGCATCCATTTCCAGATCATCAACGATGTCTTGCAGCCATCTTCGTTTCGGTCTTCCTCTTTTTCTTTTTCCCATTATGTATCCTTCCAATACGGTCTTCTCTAAATTATCATGACGTTTAATGTGGCCAAAATATTTAAGTTTTCTCTCTTTAATCCTCTTTACTAGCCAGCCTTCTTCAATATTAAGATCTTGTAGTATAGATATATTTGTTCTTTTTTGTGTCCACGATATTTGGAGAACTCTTCTATAGCATTTACATTCAAAGGCATTTATGTGCTGCTCAGCTGTTTTGTTAAGTGTCCAGGTCTCACAGGCATATGTTGCGATAGGAAAGATGCATGCCCTTAAAAATCTTATTTTTGTGGTTCTGTCTGCTCCTCTCCACAGATGCTTTATTTGTTTTACTTTCTGAAGAGCAATAGATGTCCTCCTTTTAATTTCCCTCATTGTATCTCCATTATTAGTTAGTAGTGATATTCAAAACTCTCCACTTCTTCCAGTTTTTCCTCATTGATACATATTTCAGTTGCCTTGTTTGTTTTGTCAGTAGACAGCACTTTAGTTTTCTTTGCATTAAGATAGAGGTTCTGCTCTTCGCTGTTCTTGCGGACTGACATAATTAGTTTTTCCATTCCTTCTTGTGTTGTGGACAGCAATACTGTGTCATCAGCATATCTAATCTCTGGTATTTCATAACCTCCAACTGTTATGGCATCGTAATATTCTTTGTCTACATCTTCTCTAACATTCCTCATTATATTTTCAGTATACAAGTTAAATAAGTAGGGTGACAATATGCACCCCTGACGGACCCCTTGTTTTATGTCAAACCAACTTGTTGTTTCACCATTTATTCTTACTGCTGCTTGTTGGTCTAAATACAGCAGTGATGTTAATTGTATCAAATGTGTTGGAAATCCCATTTTTTCCATTATTTCCCAAAGTTTCTGGTGTTGTACACAATCAAATGCCTTTGAGTAGTCTATAAAGGATAAATATAGATTCACATTAAACTCCCTGCATTTCTCTATTATTAATCTTAGATTGAATATATGATCTCTTGATCCTCTTCCTTGCCTGAAGCCAGCTTGGACCATATTGACTTCTTCTTCTATTTTCTTTCGAAGTCTACCCATTATGATTTTTAACAGAATTTTACTGGCATGACTAATCAGGGCAACAGTTCTGTAGTTGGTGCATAATTTCAGGTTACCCTTTTTTGGCAGTGGTATGAATACAGTTCTTTTCCATTCTTTTGGCCAAATACCTGAATGCCATATCTTTTTACATAGTGCATGATAGATTGTTGCACACTCCTTTCCTCCTGCTTTAATAAATTCAGCGGTTATCTCATCACATCCTGGTGATTTACCATTTTTCAGACTCTTTATTGCCCATAAAACTTCTTCCATTGTCGGCTCGGGTTCTTTCTCCTCCAATAATAATTCACACTGTTGATTTCTGCTTCCACAGTCGGTTGTTTCATACATTCTTTTGCAATATTCCTGCCATCTTTCCAGAATTTCCTCTGTCTCTGTCAGGGTATTCCCCATCTCATCACAAATTACATTTAGCTTAGGTGTGACATTTCTCGTCAATGACTTCATTTCTTTAAACATTTCACTATCTCTTCCACACCTCTGATGTTCTTCTATTCTTTCACAACAATCTTGTATGTATTGTTTTTTGTCTTTTCTTATGTTTCTTCGTACTTCTTTTGTTAAAGTTTTATATTTATCTTTGTTGTTGTTTGTCACTCTCCATTGCGTCTTCATTTCTCTACATTGTTTTATCAGTTCTAGTGTACCTGCTGTGATCCATCTATTCCTTTGTGTTTTCTTTACTGGAACCATGTCTTTAGCTGTTGTTACTAAGATATCTTTGGCCTGCGTAGCCAATTCATCTGGTGTCATCTCTTCCTGTACAGCCATCAGGATTTCGAAACGGTTCTTCACTTCTATACCGTATTGTTCTGGTATATATGTAAGGTCAAAGCGGAGTGGTCTTGATCCCATAACTATCTTTTTTATCTTTATCTTCATGTCTGCTATTAATAACTCATGGTCCGTGTCACAATAAGCACCTGGTAAAGTTTTTGCTGATGTTATGCTTGACCTCCACCTTCTCTGCACTAAAATGTAATCTATTTGATTCCTGGTTTTCCCATCAGGTGATGTCCATGTGTAAAGTCTTCTTGGATGTTGTTTAAAAAGTGTGTTAGCGATCATTAGCTCATTTTCCATGCAAAACGCCATTAGATTGTCACCTGCCTCATTTCTGTGTCCTATGCTAAATTTCCCTACAACATGTCCTTCGTCTTCTGCTCTTTCTGTACCAATTTTTGCATTAAAATCACCCATTATAAATACAATATCATTTTTCCGTACCTGGTCCATTGTCGTCTGCAGTGTGTTATAAAAATGTTCTACTTCATCTTCTTCTGCTGCTGATGTAGGTGCATATACCTGGATGACTGTTACATTTCTAGGAATGCCCTTAAGTCTGATTGTTAGGATTCTATCACTTACTGGATTGTAGCCTAGTAATGCTTTTGATGTTGATTTGTCCAAATAAAAAGCCACTCCATTCTTTCCTCCTACTTCTCCGCCAGAATATATAAATATATTATCATTCTCGCTCTTAAAGTGTCCTGATCCTTTCCATCGATGTTCGCAGATTCCCAAAATGTGTATCCGCGTTCTTTTCATCTCGTCACTTATTACTTGATATTTTCCCTCATACATACTTCTTACATTCCATGTTCCTACTCTTATTTTTCTTTTTAGTTTGATACAGGGGTTTTCCTTGGTAACACCGTCAGGATTTTGTCCGTCATCACAATTACTAGTACCGACCTCTGCCTCACACTCTTCCCCAGTGTTAAAATTAGATCTATCTGGCCTGGGGGACTCACCACCAGATCTTTTGCCTATTTGACTTTCCATGATTGCTGCTTGGGTTTCTTGGTATGTTTCCAGAAGGTAGTTTACCATTGCTTTCCTTCCGGGCAGTGACTGTACTAGTCAGTGATCGTAGCCATTGTCCCTACATTGAGATCATCTGCCAACCATCATAGAATGGTGACCATAACCAACATTATCTGTCAGCTGCTCTCCCATTCCATCCACCACCTGCTCCCATGGCTTCACGTCACCCTGATCAGGGGGCTATACGGGTACTCCACCTTGCCCAAGGGTGTCCCGTAGACTGACGGAGGTAAGGAGGTGTCTTACTTCTCTATCATGGATAGAGGCACTTAAAATATCATGGATAGAAAAATAAGTAAAGAGACACTAATGAGATTAGGTGTTGCAGAAACTGGCTCATAAACACTGTCAAAGTTAGAAAGCTGGGATACTTCAACCACATCAAGAGACACAGTGGTTTGAAGAGGTTGGTTGTAAAAAGCATAGTGCCCGGCAAAAGAGAAAAGGGACAACCTCACCGTGGGTGGACTCATGACATCACAGAAAGTCTGAGGCGCAGGTCAACTTGCACGAGACTGCATTTGCATTTAGGAAGGCAGTGAGAGGGACTACATTCTGGAAAGCACGCATCATATGAAGAAAGTAAAATAAATAAGTTTTACATCTTTTTTTGTTTCATATTTGTTGCCATCATTTCCTTGCTTGAGATAATTCTTTAATTATATATGTATGTATTTGATAGCACGTGGTTACAAATATGGCCGCCAGCAGCTGGCAGATGATGATGATTCTGTGGTAGATGATGAATACAGTTACCCGGGTGCTTCAGGAGGTTTTACTTTTGGTGGTATCACTTTAGGAGGAAGCGGTGGCTTAAAGCCCTATAGAGGTGAGTAAGCAGGTGACATGGTCTTGTCCGGTTGTCTTCCTCACACTTATAACCGCATTTTATTCTTTCAACTGAAAATGTGATTATTTTTTGGAGCACAGGAGATGTGCATTTGCTTGAGAATGAGCTTCCCAAGAAAAGGGAAAGGATTGAAGATAGTTTCCATTATGCTCAAATAACTGTAGATGGAAAATGGAGTACCTGACATTTGTGTGTGGAATTGAAAAAAAAAACAGTGAGGCTGAGGGCTGAGACTGGAATAATGAAGTGCAGACACTTCATTATACCATGATACTTAACTTATTTAAAATTCAGAATAAAATAACTGCAGTCGTTTTGTTTTGTTCCAAATCTGAGAGTTTGTAATTTTAAACTGCCGTTGCTAAAAATAGGCCTTTTGTCATTTTCTAGTAAAATAAAGTGCCTGTATTGTTTCATTAAAAAAGTGTGTGGTCTGGGATGTTGTTTTGTTTAGTAAGATCTTATGTAGTGTTCTGTAAAACTAGTTACATATTCTGACTCGCTTGTTAGATAAATTGCTTTTAAACCTTTTATAGGTCAGGTTATAACTTTCTAGTCCTAGTGTTTTAAAATACAACGGACTGATAGAAGCTCAACATGTGAAGCAACAAAGAACAAACTAAATCCATGAATGGATTATCTCACAGATGAATTTAGAAATGGGTTTTTATTTCTTCAAATGAAAAAAAAAATTTTTTAAAAATTGCTTCAGTGGTAACCTTAGAAAGCTAAATCATGATACTTTATTATTTGATATTATGTGCCAAGCTGGATAGTCTTGCCGATCATATTTCTCCATCTTGTGCAATCCTTGGTGTTTCCAATCATTTCATATATACTTTTTTTTTCTTCCATGTCACTTGGTCGGTCTGCAGCGATATTTTTGTCTTGACCTTCCTCTCTTTCTTTACCCTGTGAATTTCCAGTCACTGCTAAGTTCTCTAATTTCTGTCTTCTTCTCTTGACATGTCTTATAATTTTAACTAGTTTTCATTGTTTTGGTGGGTGGTGGATGACGGAGTGGCCTCTAGATGTAGAGGTCAGCTTTGAGTATTTGAATAAACAGCAGCAGACCAGAATAGATACTTTGCTGTGTGGGTTAGTCTCTTTAGACAAAGGCTAGGGTAGAAAACCATATACGCTCCAAATTGAAGTCCATATCATCATTTCCTTGTCAAGTCATGCTTCACAAATCTATGAAATCATGTTACTGCTAAAAACTGGTCTCTTAATTAAACCTTGCTTAACACTTTGGAGCCTGAGTCAGAGGTGCACTGTCAAAACTGTTGATTGCAATATACTTACTGGTTTCCCATTCTCTGGGGCTAAGGACCATCTGTCCATCTCTTTCTGGGTCTTACTCTTGATCTATGTCCTGTGGTTCTTTGGTTTAAGGCACTCACAGCTGGCTGTGAGGGTGTCATTCTCATTAAGTAGCCAAACCATTTGATTCTTTGCTTCTCTGTGTGTCGTAGACATGATGTTGCTCCTGCCGTCTGTCTTACGGTGTCATTTCTTAGCTTGTCAAACCTGCATGTTTTTGATAAGAGTAAATTAGTACAAATAGCGTGTGCATTTGACTGCAGCAATAAATTTGATGCAAGTTGCTTGTGCATGTAAATAGGGTGTAATATTTCTGTTATGGGTAATTCAGTTCATTTCTTCTATATTGTGTGACTCTTGCAGTTTGACTGGAAAAAAAAAGAATGTTAAATAGACTACTAATTTTGGATGAGACTACTAATTTTGGATGATCTTTTCCAAGTTCACTTTTCTGTTCTTGTTTGTATATCATCCCTAAAAGAATGTTAATGCAGTAACTGTTAATGTTTTCTGTTGCTTTCTTTGCATATTTTCCAGAAGAAGAAGACGACGAAGATGATGATGATGATGACGATGAAGAAGAAGATGATGATTCAGATGGAGAAGATGAAGAGGAGGAAGAGGATGAGGATGGAGACGATGAAGTAAAAATTGAAAGAGATGATGAAAATGATACTGCTGAAAAGTTAGAGGATCTGAAAGTGTGAAATTCTTCTAGAAATCTGACAGCATCATTTGTTATGTCTGAAGCAACACAAAATTAACAATAAGCTCTATTTAAGCAAAGCCTAATCCTAAGATATTCTTTCTGCTTAAAATTGTAGAAGTTGGTTTTGGATTAACAAGGAAATGAAGCAAAGTATATTAGTTTGTGTCTTATCTATTATATACACACACAAAAATTGTCAACCATTTTTGTTATGTTTTAAAAAAAAATTGTGCTATAAAATATGTTGTTGTCTATTGCTCCTTGAAAATCTTATCTGACCATGTGAAAACATGCCGCAAGTGCTTCACATTTCTCACATTGCATACACAGGGTTGAATTGTGAAATGTGCGCTAATCCAAAGATTTAACAGTACAACCTGATTACCTCCTCCTGTGCCGGCGGGAACAAAAACACGGATGTCACATTGGTGCCAAGCAAAATGTGTGGGTGTTGCGATATTTTTTGGGATATAGTTGAAAAAGTGAATGTGGTGATTATTTCCATGTGAAAAAGTATACTTTTTATACATCCCAGAAAAAAAAAAAATAATAAAAATGAATGAAGATTCCATAAATGCAGAGTTTTCTTAGGAAAAAACTGGTGAGAAAATAAGACATTTTCAGGCCCCCCCCCCCCCCCCCCCCCCAAAAAAAAAAAATTTCTGACACAATATAAATAAAATTGGTTTCCACTTACCACTAGAGCTGTAAATATCCACTTGTAAATCACAAATCAATGATAAATGGAATTCCTCACATGTACTGTCATCACTTTGTGCACAAATTTGCAGAAACAAAAGCACACACACAACAGAAAACATTCAGAATTCCTTTTGCAGATCCACCAAGTGGCTGGAAATTGGGAAAAATATTCACACCAAATCAAACAGAGACTGAAAAAAATGGCTATGAAAATCGTGGCGGGTAATTCTGACAAGTGCAGATAACTTGCGAACCAAAATTGATATATGGTTTTTCACAGAAATGGACCAAACATTATTATAGTGATTTCGGTACAAAATTGAACTAGCTGGAAGACCACACTATAATACCACCGGCAGGGGAAGAGTTAAAATATTTTAATTATGGTGTTTTGCACTTCACACTAATGATCAGACTACAAGCTCATGCAAAAGAGAAAAAAAAAAATCAGTTATATTCAAACTCAGGATCCCTCAGAATGTGGCCAATCCACCTCCACTTCCTAGACATGGTTTGTAAGTTCATAGGTTCTTGTCCTGCCCTTTCCCAAACCTCCTCATTCCTGATCTTGTCTTGCCATTTAATGTTTAAAATCCTCCTCAAGCAGTAGTTCATTGAATGTTGTATTGTCTGTCGCCTCTTACGATATGCATGGAAGGTGGCGGTGATTCTATTCTTTTTCTGTCCAGAACCACATGGAGGATACTTTCCTTTCACTGTAAATATATGTAGGTCTCATCTATGTTCATCTTCTTTGACCTGCTGCTGAATTCAGCAGCTTTTCAAGCCACTGAAGCTCCTCATTGCTGCAGACAAGGCACATCTCCGTTCCCACTCTGTTCTTGATCTTTTCTTCTTCATCTGTGTTAGCTGCAGAAATTATTGAAAGAGGAATTGGATCTATCTGCTTATCATATACAGTGTTCAATGTTTTAACATTGTTCATTTCCTAATATATATCCTACATGTTACGATAAGATCATAGAGGTACATGAAAAGTATCTGTACATGAAAAATTATTTGTTAACATATCACCTCTTGAGACTGCTGTTTAGGTCTGGGGTGTCCAACTTCATTGGCCTCAAGGGCCACACCTGCTGCAGAAATTGAGTTGTGGGCCCCATCTAAATCAACTAGTTTTTGCCAGCCTACATAAAAATGAGAAAAAGTGGCAGTTGCGAAGTAAAGATGAATTGATTGTTTTTAACCAGCTTTTCAGGTCCTGTAAAAATGTTTTTTTCTTAACATGTTTTTATTAATTTTGATCAAATTACATTTTCACAATAACTTGTAGGCTGCAAAAAAAAAAAATGGCCTTGCAAGCCATCATTTGGACACTCCTGGTCTAGATCATGTCTAAAACTGGCTTAAACAAATGAGAAAGAATGCAGATATGAAAAATTACACAAAGTGAAGCAGAGCAATTCTTTGATGAAAACACTGCAGTGATTAAGCATAGAGTGAAATGTTATAATGTAGATGCATATAATATTTCAAATGACTGACAACAAAATACCAGACACTTGTTAATGTGAACAGAATATATGTATTCCTAATGAAAATTCTAGTTTCTCTTAAATGAAGATGACCCATATATTTTTTAAAAATTGTAACAATGTACAAACAAACAGACAAAAATTGCTTTGAGTGTTTTATTCTCTTTGCACGGTGGAAAAGTCCATAAGTGGTCCGATTTCCTGCTGTGAAGCAGGATCTCAGCATAGTGCACACACTCTGTAGCTATATTTCACAGTACATTAGCAGTTGAAATCTATTGGTTTTATTTTTTTTTTTTTTCATTCACAATCTTTCTAGAAACTCTAGGATTCTGCAGAACCCAAGCTGAGAAACTCTGATCCAAATTAGCAGCACCCTTCATTTACTTGTTCCTTGTATAAATTGACTAATGGTGTGCTCTATGATTATTAAAAATGTGAAAACTGTTTAACTCATTCCGTGCATTTGGTCGATATAGTGACACTTCCGGTATCCCGAAGCTACCGTATGGTCATTATAGTGACAGTTGTTTGTTTCATTAAAACAAGCGGCGTAACATTTACATTGTACATATTTCGTCTGCGATTCCGGTGACACTTTTCAAAATGGCAAAAGAGTGCCTAGTTACGAGCGATGCCGAGCGAGAAAAAGGAAGAGAAGCATGGACATTTTTCAATTTTTGACGATGTAGATAGGGGTATGCATAGCCTATGGCCATCCCGCTGCTCTTGAATGTTTTCTAAGTAGATCTAGACATATATAGGCGACTGGAGAAGTAGTTAGGAGGTTAGTTCAGACATTCATTCAGTGAGAATGCAACCCAGAATCACAGTACGAGATCGACAAGTAGATCTACATATCTCAGATGGTAAATAGTGCAGATCTAGACCTCGCCGATGGTGAGCTGGCCATAATCAGTGTCTAAAAACATCATATTACTTCTTTTTTCCTAAAAAACTCTGCATTTATGAAATTTTCATTCATTTAGCTATACTTTGACACATATTAAGTATACGGAAGTACATGGAAATACTGTTTTCCATTCCATTTTACAACTAGACCCCCTTACAGACCAAGACCCGCGTTTTTACTCCCGCACTCCAGAACACGCCCGGAAGTGTCACTATAATGACTAAACGCACGGAAAGAGTTAAGAGTGTCACTTGGCTGAATTATAATCAAGAAGATTTGGCATTCCTAAGTGAAAATGGAGTTGCTTAAATGTTAATTTATAAATGGTAAGAGGTTTTAGATGAAATGGGGTAACCTTGCCGCAGGTGTACTCAGGACATCACAGAAAGTCTGACTATGTCACTGCGAGACACTGATCAGCTTGCACAAGACCACATTGCATTCGGGGAGGCAGTTGAGAAGGACAACATTCTGGAAGGACACATCACACGAGTGAATGAACAGATATTGGACACTATTTTCAGCCTGTCCATTGAGACAGTGATAATAATAAACAAGTTGGTTGTCAGTGAATTCTTGTCAGATCTTCGTGGATTGGTATCATGTGTTTGTACTGGAAGACATTTTTTTGCAAATTATAGATGGGTTTATAAGGAACAGACCGCAGCTGTTAGGAAAAACATGTTCAGATTTGTGTCTCATTTTAAAAAATATATGCTAGTGGTTGTTATTCCATTTCCACGTTCATTTGTACAGTTAGTGTGACAGCCAAATTAATTATTGTTTTCATTTCTCATATTTGCCTGAGAACAAAGATCCCACTTCTAGTATTAAGTGAGCGAACATAAAAGCTTGGCAGATCTCGTTTCTACCTCCTGCAGTGCTCTTTAATGTCTTCTCAACTAAGGTTTTGTGTGTTGCTCCTGGGTGAAGCATGTGTCTTGGATCTGGTCCAAGAAGTATAGACAGTACAAGACCTTCTGTCTGGCTTGGCACTTGCATTTTAAGATTCACTGTAGTGTGTTTGAAGGGGAGATCACTGTGCAGGTAACTATATTTGATAATTTTGAAAATTTAAAGGATATTATATCCATAATGCATGGCCTAAGTGCATTTCTGGGGAATATAAGTGTCAATGTAGACTGACATTGTGATTATGACGCACTCCGGACACATCCATAGGTGCTCCGACCTCCTCTTCAACATCTGCTACAGCGTACAGTATCTGATTACAACCATTCTTTTCATTCCTAATGCATTCTAGAAACAAGATGAGGAAGCTCTGAGAGACAAGAGAAAGCAGAATGATTACGTACTTAGTGAACAGTTACTGATTCACATAAAAATATATGCAGGATTTCACATTAACTCCTATCCTATGCTCACATCTTACATCCTTCTTGTGCCGTTAAACGTCACATAGGGCTGCTCACATAGTTGTTTGCCAAGTTTTCCTGTTCTCTGCAAGTCTTTCAGCCTCGTCAAGGGATTTTATGCCCACTAAACTGGCTTCTCTTAACAATGTCCTCTTTAGAGTTTCACGCAGTCAACCTCTTTTTCATATGCTCATATGGTGGAGGTTAAATAAAATAACTATAAAGAAACACTAACAGCGGTCAAAAGAACTCCCTGTCTGTGTGCAGAACTCAAATACAAATATGAAGAAAGTAAAAGTTGTCAGCTGATATTGGAGAGAAAACTTAAAGAGAATAGAAACAGTATAGACACCAACAAAAAATGCTAGACAGATTAACTACATCAGGACTTACAACCATTAATAGAAAAGAAAATGTGTCAACACCAGAACTGTGTTACAAGGTAAAGGAAACCCTGTCTTGCCTTAAAGGCACATAGGGGATATAGTGTTAGCGCCCATATTTTCCTTGACCTCTCAGGACACTAGAGGAATAACCTCTTTACCCTGGCTGTCTTTTCCTTGCCCAGCTCCAGAAGTGGGAGGTACACATGCCTGGGGTGCCTCTGGCCAGATTAGAACCTTTGACATGAGAGACTAGTGCACTAAACACATTGGCACTCAAAAACCATGTTGCATTAAGATCAGACCTGTAAAGTGTTACAAGAATGTTACATTAAGATCAGACCTGTAAAGTGTTACAAGAATGTTACATTAAGATCAAACTTGTAAAGTGTTACAAGAATGTTACATTAAGATCAGACCTGTAAGGTGTTACAAGAATGTTACATTAAGATCAGACCTGTAAAGTGTTACAAGAATGTTACATTAAGATCAGACCTGTAAAGTGTTACAAGAATGTTACATTAAGATCAGACCTGTAAAGTGTTACAAGAATGTTACATTAAGATCAAACCTGTAAAGTGTTTACCAGAATGCAGCCTACATGCATGCAGAAAGCTCTGCTGTAGAGAGGGAACAACAACACAACTCTCAGATCATCAGAGGAAGTAACACCCACCCCCTCCCCCTGACAAGTGGTTTGGCCCTATTAAACTCCTGACACTGTAAGTGAGGTTTGCCTTGTGAGTTGTTGCTTTTTTTCTCCTACACGTTATAGTCAGATCAAAAAGTGTTGCCCCAGCTAATTCCTCTTCATGAAAATTTATCTTGGTAACCTAACAGCTGACAGATGTTAGGGAGGCAAAGTTCCACAAGGGACATGCAAATGACTGATTGACAACCTAACAGTATCTGAGCTCGCAGTGGAGTATATGAGATTGGATTTAATTATCTGAGAAAGAACGCAAAAAAAGAGAAAGAGAACTAAGTTGGATGTTCCTTGTGTCAGAAGATATCTTTCAATAAAGATCTTGAGCAAAGTCAGTCATTTGCATACCCCTTGCGGAACTTTGCCTCCCTAACAGCTCTCCTGTAGGCCTCTTGGTTGTGAACAAGGTTCCCTGCTGCTGATTCGTCCATTTGCAGATCATCAACGATGTCTTGCAGCCATCTTCGCCTTGGTCTTCCTCTCTTTCTTTTTCCCATTGTGTACCCTTCCAAGACTGTCTTCTCTAAATTATCATGACATTTAATATGTCCAAAATATTTAAGTTTTCTCTGTTTAATCTTCATTACTAGCCATCCTTCTTCAATATTAAGTTCTTGTAGTATGGATATATTTGGTCTTTTTTTGTGTCCGTGATATGTGAAGAACTCTTCTGTAGCATTTACATTCAAAGGCATTTATGTGTTTCTCAGCTGTTTTGTTAAGTGTCCAGGTCTCACAGGCGTATTGCAATGGGAAGGATGCATGCTCTTAAAAATCTGTTCCTCTCCACATTTCCTTTTTACTTTTTGAAGAACGATAAATTAAGCAAAATAAATGACAAACTGATAAAAAAAAAGGTCTAGTTTTGAGCAAAATGCTGTGGGGAAAATGGACGGAAATCATATACAGTATTACCAGTATTAATGATGTCTGCGAGATTTTTAGAAATTGAAACCGTCCCCTGTAAGCCAGCATTAAAATTTAGATAATGAAACATAGAAAAGATGATAGCAGGTCCAGTAAGGGGGATGGCGCATGTACGTGTATATGTGGTGGTTCCAGGTGCTGCATTTTCCCTGATGAATTGAGGGGTTTCTCTGGTTTGAAGCGGGGGAGGGGGGGTGGATGTAATGTAATGGATGAGTGCAATGGCTAATCAATAAGGTAAGCTAGGAGACAAGGGGGAAATAATTCCAGCAGTGGCTTACAAAGTGAGGATGTGGATGGCACGTCTGGTTTCATTAGTTTGGGCAAGAAATGAAGTATTTATCTGACGGAGCACACAGACCGTAGCCATGACAGCATGAGAAGATGTAAAGGGAAGCGACCAGCGTAACTCTTTCGCTCTTGATTCCTCCTTTCCCCCCCCCCCCCCCCCCTCCCCTCCCGTGCGTGAAATAAAATTGTGTTGAGAAACTTTAGAAATAAGCGGAAAGGAAGTCGGTATGTCATTGAAAAATAAGGGTTGGGTTAACACTGTACCATTTTTCATTTTATTTATACTTTGCCTGAATATCGTTGATTCACTTGTGTGTGCGTGCGTGCGTGCGCGCGCGCGCAAGGTCAGCCAGTCTTGCTAGTGTTGCTTTGGAGTAAAAGAGTTCAAGATGGGATTTTTAGGTAACTGAAATCGGTCAACGGTGTGACGCGTTTTTTTTTCTGCCAAGATTTACTTATTGCCATATATTACATTTTCCGTAACGGTTTATGATCTTCTATACCCCTTGCCCAAACAGTCAAATGAATGTGGATAAGAACTGAAATTTCAGAAAGAAAAGCCTTAACCTTTCCTGTGTTGTATATTTCAGTTTGTTGTCAGCTTAACATTAAACGTCATGATAGTTTAGAGAAAACCGTATTGGAAGGATACATAATGGGAAAAAGAAAGAGAGAAGACCAAAACGAAGATGGCTGCAAGACATCGTTGACGATCTGCAAATGGATGCAGCAGCGGCAGGCCATATTGCTCACAACTGAGAGGCCTACAGGAGTGCTGTTTGGGAGGCAAAGTTCCGCAAGGAACATGCAAATGAATGTCAGCTTATTTATTTACTCTCGGTTTCACTATGATGCGGGTTATGCCACCTTACTTGTGTTCTGACGCCACAGTCTTGCACGCGACGCTGTGTTGATACTAAAACACGAGCATCACCTTGAAATTAGGCTTATGGGTTATACAGGGAAGCAGACCGTAGATCTGGGCATTGCTCGGTTTTTCAGCGTGCATGCATTTTCTTTCGCCATTTTTAAACAGTTATTTTTTATGTGAAAAAAATGCTTGAATATAGCCAGTCATTCACATATCACTTGCGGAACGTTGCCTCTCTAAAGCTCTCCTGTAGGCCTCTCGGTTGTAAGCAAGAAGCCCTGCTGCTGATTCGTCCATTCGCAGATCATCAACGATGTCTTGCAGCCATCTTCGCCTTGGTCTTCCTCTCTTTCTTTTCCCCATTATGACCCTTCGAATATACAGCGCTGTATAATATAAACTTATTCAGTTATAATAAAGTATGTTTAATGTTTACTCATTTTTAGACAGCGTAGTTCATGAGTACTTTGCCGCGACCTTAGCGATAGTAGTGCAGTAGTGTTTGTTCAGTTATCTGGAGGCAGAGGTGAAGGGAATATTCAGCTTCAGATTCATCTGAAATGTGTACAGATGGAGACACTTGTGTTGTCTCCTTTGAACGAATGTGAAATAACGGATGCACTGGTGTCGTCTGTTTGCTTGTAGGCGGTTGTGATGTGCAAGCAGTGGGGAGAGGAGGAGGGGCTGAAATAGGAATGGGAGTCCATGAAGTTTGCTTTAAAAATGCGTCCACCTTCATCCACTTGGCGCACTGAGGTTGTTTCCTTATTGTAACTGCCATGAACTACCGAACGTGTTCAGAATTTTAATTTTAGAGACACTTTCTGGGTCAGAAGATGTTCTTGCGTAGCTGACGGTAATGCCGGTGAGATTCTGTATACACCCTGGCCGCGACCACCTGAACCGGCTCTATCGATACTGGTGGCAAGATGTGGAATGGGAAAAAGTGTGGCGTGAACTGAAATAGTCTTACTCGTGAATCGACCAATATTACCTTTAGAAAAAAGATTCGGATTGAAATGATTAGTTACAGACTGTATAGCAGATATGTCATATTGAAAAAAAAAATTAACGCTGTTTACAAAATTTTTTTAATGCAGTTTCAGGTGATATCAGTATTCATGAGCACTTTCTTGGTTTCATTCCTGTAGAAGCTACCACAGGCTCAAAGTAAACTGAATGCATTCTTAGACAATTGTCAGCCATTAATATTCCAATCTAGAGCATGCGTGGTCATGGTCTGACGATAGATCAAATATGAAAGGAAAACATTCAGGAATTCGACATTTGCTTGTACTTGTACTAACTCCCTGTAACTGCGAGCTAGTGTTCTTTGCAGCCGATGCTGTAGAGATGTTGAGGCACAGCATCGTATCGGCGTGGGAGCGGGTTATGACATATTGTTCAGTCTCAGAATACAGCTAAAAAGCAGGGGAGTGTGCAATTCTTCTTTAGCGTACTCCACCACCATGGGGGCTATGGCGATCCCTGTCCCGTTATCCTGGCTATGAGGGTACCACGGAGAGGTGGGATAGGGTCTTGGTCAGCTATGGTTCGCTAACCCTGACGCTGGCATCGGACAAGCGTCTTCACCTCCTCAAGAATTTGACAGTGCATTAGAGACTTGTACACCCCGAGCACCCCCCCCCCCTTTTTTTTCCTAAATCCTTTGTTCTCAGTTTCTCAGCTTAATTGTCAATGGTGTCGCAGTACAGCGAGAAATTTGAAAGATAGCGTTCTGAAACAAGCACAAGAAACTAGGAAAAATATAAGGTCAGAAAACGACAATCTAAATTCGTGGGGGCATGTTTTGGACGAGAAGCGGGCCAGGGTATGGCAACAGGGAAGATCGACGGTAGAAGAGACAGAGGTAGACAGAGAGAAAAGATGTTTGATGGCTTGGCATCCTGGCACAGGAAATGCTCAGTGACAAGCCTGTTGAGATGTAAGGGATGGAGGGTTATGGAAGGACAAGATATCTTACGCCTGTCGCCAGGGACCTTGAGAGAGAATGAATGAATGAATAATCTTTATTTTTCAAGGGTAAAGAATTGGGCACGCAGGCCTTCATCACTCCATCTTTCATTCTTCCCACACACTTGATTTAGTACAAAAATACAAATTAAATTAGGAAAAACATATCAAAAGAGTGAAAGATTTAACTATTACATTCAAGGTAAAAGAGAAGAAGTAATTAACCTAATAAAATAGCACTCACGCACACATACACCCGCAGACATATACATAAATAAAAATACATTGTAAATACAGATCTTCTAACATATGTTTTTTTAAACAAACATTAAAATAATTTCTAACAATATCTAACAAGTTGCTTTTCTAACTATGTCACTGAAGTACTTGATGGTTTACGAGCCATGTGTTGAGAGAGTGCTGGCTATTTTATGGAGGCATATAATTACAAGCAAGTAAATAATGAAACAGGTTTGAGTTAAAGGATGAAGAGAGATATGCCGCTATCTTATCTAGATAAGAAGTCTTATTTATTTATTTTTAAATAGTTTAGAAATTGTATGAGTTTTTCTCAGCGTCAGTATTGCGTTGGGGAACCCTTATAAAAAACACATTACATGTCTTACGCTCAAGCCACTAAGTATTATCTGCAGGGAATCTAGAATCGAAGCCATTTATTCTTTAAGATATTCTGTTGAAGAATTTAAAGATGGTTTGACAGAAATCTTTGATGACGAGTCAGTGGAAATATAGCAAGGCATGAAACATTTTGCCCTTGTAGTCGGAGATTTACATTTTTTATAATGTCTTGTTATGTGGCACTTTGCTTTAAATGAAATTAATGTTTCTAGTAAATTTATTTTGGACACATTAAACGTCATGAGAATTTAGAGAAGACCGTCTTGGAAGAATACATAATAGGAAAAAGAAAGAGAGAAAGACCAAGGCGAAGATGGCTGTATGACATCGTTGATAATCTGCAAATGGGTGATAGAGGTGTATGGTGCAGTTTTACAAGGCGGCAGAAGGAGTGAGTAAGTGAGAAAAAACGAATAGAAAATAGTCTTCTTCTTCTTCTTCGTTCACTTCTACCACCAAAAACCGCACTGTGAACCTATTGAATTCACGCCTGTGGTCCTCGTTAGGTCCCGTGGTCCCCTGTGTGGTCCAGAATAGACCACACGAGATCCACGAGAGGACAAGGGGTTCAGAGTATCACAGTGCTTTAGCCTGTATTCTTGGTGGGTCTGGGAAGCGGGATTGCGTGACACCGTGGTTTTCATTGCACCAGTTTAGTCTAGGGTTGGACTTTCTCACCGGAAGACCTCGACGTGTTTAGGATATCAGTGCATCCCCGCTGGGTGAGAGGCGGTAGCCCACCCAGGCCAGAGTTGGACTTTCTCACCGGAAAACCTCGACGTGTTTTGAGATACCCGTGTATCACCGCCGGGTGAGAGGTGGTTGCCCATCAAGTCCAGCGTTGGACTTTCTCACTGGAAAACCTCAGCGTGATTAGGATACGCAAACATCCCCGCCGGGTGAGAGGTGGTTGCCTATCTAGACTTCCCTGGTCCAGTGTCTCCGACTTCAGCATTTTGCGGTCGTGGCCGCTATCCTTCCTAGTTGTGACCAGGATGGAGCTTTTGTCCAGGAGGACGAATCCTCGCCACTAGTTACTTCTACCCCTGGGTTGAGCCGGTTTAGGCATTATCCCAGTATGGGCGTGTTTGGGACGAGACCGACCTCTAGAGCAGAGGTACTGTGACATGCATAGCCTTCAAGATTCACCCCTGGTATGAGCCGGTTTAGGCAAAATTCACCAGTATGGGTGTTTATCAGGCGTTACCGACCTCTAGAGCGGAGGTGGCATGACATGTCTAGCCATCAAGTTCCACCCCTGGTGTGTGCCGGTTTAGGCATATTTCACCAGTGTAGGTGTTTTTCGGACGTGGGCGGCCTCTAGAGCAGAGGTGCCGTGGTATAGCTCTCGTAGCGATACTACTGGACATACCGGTTAAACTTCACTTTCCACCACCTTTTCCCATCGGCGCCGCACAGCAACCTTTATTTCTTTTCCGCATTTACTTCCTTAACCGGGAGGAGCTTCACTCCATGCGCGGCATTTGAAGAGTCTCGCCAGCAGTGTCTTAACCTCTGGGACAAGCCGGTTCATGCATTTCACCCGATATGACTGCACTCAGGACGTGGCCGACCTCCAGACCAGAGGTGCCGTGATTTGACTGTCTGCTTCGCTTTATCCTTTCTACCACCTTTTCCGCAGTGATGCTGCGCGGCAACTCATTTGCAAATTTCTTCATTGGCCGGGAGGAGCACCGCTCCACACACGGCAGCTGAAGATCTCGCCAACAGCGGCAGATGAGCTACCAAACGTGCCACTCATCTACCCTAAGTAACTGGTTTTCAGGCGCCAGATATTCGCCCTCGCCCCTTCTCCTGTCAGTTTAAACAGTTCTGCCACGGGAAGGCCAGGAGCTGGACTTGACTGCCAGAGGCTGTTTGTGGCGCGTTTGCAGTCCTTAGAACCAGAAAATAGAGTAAGATGAGGATGTATAAATGAAAAACATATAACACCAAATACTTCGGCATGAGCATTTTTCGAGGATTACATACATAAAACAAGACAAAACATATAACTAAACGAAAAACATCTGTGTGGCATCCTCCAGAGAGTAGGAACACAAGAATGCATGTCCCTCAGACCAGACAAGGCATAGAAACCACAGAGGAAAGCAGATGAAGCCAATCGGAAATAAGAGGCAGAGAAGAACAGGTTGGGGGGGGGGGAGAGAGAGAAAAAGGAGAAAGTCAATAGACACCTGTAACCCATTAGAGAAACAGGTGTCAAGGGGGGAGGGGGTTGTGGGGAGAGACAGGAGAGATAATATGAAACTGGTGAATAGGACAAGGCCCGGAGGGGCAAAAACACCTATAGGCCTCCAGAAAAGAAGAGAAGGTGGCGGTAAGGAGGGAAGGGAAGCTAAGAGAAAGAAACCAGAGTATAAATAGCAGAAAAAAAAGTGGAAAACTAAAGAAGTTAAAGGAAGCTGAAGACATTGTTAATTCCAGCTGGGTGGAGACAGCCAGCCTGTAAAATAAGGCGCTGTTCTAGGACCTTCCGAGATCGTACATCAGCAGAACAAGAGCAGATCGCACTAACGGAAATGTCCTATTTTCCCCTGTAGTTACTAAGGCAAAAATCTTTAGCCACATGTGTCCAAGCCCTCTTACAAATGTCGATAAGATGTTGGCGAAAATGATCTCCTAAGCGTAAACCGGTCTCCTCTATATACTTCATATCACAGCGTTTTCATATAATAGCATAAACAACATTGCGTGAAGTGCAGATGAAGCCAACTGATAACGTTGACAGGGAGGAAGATCTGGCTAGCCTCGACAACAAGCGGGCAAATGTTGCATCTACGGCGTCCGCAACGTCTGGTATCATAAAAAGTGTCTTCTGTCTCAAGGCAGCTTCGGACTAAAAGGTCCCTGAGGTTCTTGTCCCTTCTGTAGGCCACCAGTAGGGGTTCCCCAAAAAGTTCACGTGTATCAGGCTCAGTCTGGATGAGATGGAGATGGCGAAACTGCCAAACTATGAGGGTGGTGCGTGAGTACCAATTTAACTTTGTCCGAGCTACAAGTACGGTTTAGGAATGAGGGCTTGTTGCCGCGATATATGGCTGATGCAGTTCCAAGACGACGAGAGAACATTGTGTATGTAATCCTCGAAAAAGGCTCACGCCGAAGTATTGGATGTTGTATGTTTTTTATTTACACATTCTCATCTTACTCTCATATTTTCCATTCGTTTTTTCTCACTTACTCACTCCTTCTGCCGCCTTGTAAAACTGCACCATACACCTTTATCCGCCTTTATTATTTGAACCAGTTTTACTGCAGTCACCATCCCTTTTATCAGCAAATGGATGCACCAGCAGCAGGACATCTTGCTTACAACTGAAAGGTCTGCATGAGAGATGTTAGGGAGGCAAAGTACCACAAGGGACATGCGAATGACTGAGTAAACTTGTTTACGCTCAATAATGGTCGAAACTCGATTGGAAGGACTTTCCTTGATTTCATTGAAGCATGAAATAGTCAAAAGTTAGAATATAGTGACTTCTTTCTGATTTTGCGAATATGAAAGCAAGGAAAATTTCTTTTTTTTTAACGCTAAATATTTACCTGATACAGCAGACGTGCACATAAAGCGAAGATATGTGCGTTAAAAACTGAAAAACATACACATCATTGCATGTGGTTTAGAAACTCTTTGGTTGTGATTGATGATGTAGATAATACGAGTATATCTGTATTCATTTCTTTTGTTTGTTTCTTATTTTTTATAAACTTTATGGTTTATCGAATTATTATCTTTAAAAAAAAATATTTATAAACTATTATTAACGCTAATTAAAATTACTGGTGGACATGTGTGAGGAATTATAAGATTTTAAATTGGGTAATAATTTTCTCTAGTTTATAAGATGTTATATTGTTTTTTATGGTTTGGTTGGAAGTTGATTATACAACTGCATATCAACATATTACACAAATGAAAAGAAAACACAATTAAACAACTCTTCTTTAACTAATCATGGAACTTATATTGTTGCTAATTATCAGTTTAACACAGTTACCAAAATCAACAAATGAATCATCAATTTATATGTTAGTCATCAGCTTATATTGCTATCAACATAATCATTAGAACATTATCTTTCAATATCTGGAGTCCTACAAAAATATCTCAACGGCAAAATTAACAGAGATCAGTAAAACAACCTTACACGTGTATGTTAGTTTGATTTGACAATAATCGTCTCATATAAAATCTCTAACCTTCATCATTTAAATAATTGAGTATCTGATATATTAAAAAGAACTAACTGGCAATAGTTGTTACAACATACTTATTCATCTTCTTCTTCGTTCATTTCTACCACCAAGACCTCCTGTGATCCCACTGAATTTACGCCTGTGGTCCTCGATAGGTCCCGTGGTCCCCCGTGTGAGGTTCAGAGTATCACAGGGCTTGAGTCTATGTTCTTGGTGGGTCTCAGAAGCAGGATTGCGTGACACCGTGGTTTTCGCTGCACCAGTTTAGTCTAGAGTTGGACTTCTCACCGGAAGACCTCGACGTGTTTTGGATATCAGTATATCCCCGCTGGGTGAGAGGTGGTAGCCCATCCAGGCCAGAGTTGAACTTTCTCACCGGAAAACCTCGACGTGTTTTGAGATACCCGTGTATCACAGCCGGGTGAGAGTGGTTGCCCATCAAGTCCAGCGTTGGACTTTCTCACTGGAAAACCTCAGCGTGATTAGGATACGCATACATCCCCGCCGGGTGAGAGGTGGTTGCCTATCTAGACTTCCCTGGTCAAGTGTCTCCGACTTCGGCATTTTGTGGTCGTGGCCGCTACCCTTCCTAGTTGTGACCAGGACTGAGCTTTTGTCCGGGAGAACGAGTCCTCGCCACTAGTGACTTCCACCCTTGGGTTGAGCCGGTTTAGGCATATTATCCCAGTATGGGCGTGTTTGGGACGTGACCGACCTCTAGAGCGGAGGTACCGTGACATGGGTTGCCATCAAGTTTCACCCCTGGTGTAAGCCGGTTTAGGCATATTTCATCAATATAGGTGTATTTCGGACGTGCCATGGCATGAGTAGCTCTCGCCGTTATCATACTGGACATACCGATTAAGCTTCACTTTATCCTTTCCATCACCTTTTCACATCGACGCCACACAGCAACCCTAATTTCTTTTCCGCATTTTCTTCCTTGGCTGGGAGAAGCTTCATTCCACGCGCGGCTCCGAAGAATCTCGCCAGCAGTGTCTTAACCTCTAGGTTAAGCCGGTTCAGGAAATTCGCCCGGTATGAGTGTTCGTGGGACGTGACCGAAATCCAGAGCAGAGATGCCGTGACTTGAGCAGTCCTGACCTCGAGACTACTGATTTCTTCACGTGCTCCTTTCTTTTACCTTTTCCACAGTGCAACCGCAGCCTCATTCGCACCTTTCTTCTCTGACCGGGAGGATCCCCACTCCACGCTCGGCAGCTGAAGAATCTCGCCAGCAGCGGTAGATGAGCTACCAAACATGACTCTCATCTACCCGAAACGTTTGATTTTGAGGCGCCAGATATTTGCCTTCGCCCCTTCTCCTGTCGGTTCGAACAGTTCTGCCACGAGAAGGCCAGGAGCTGGACTTGACTGTCAGAGGCTATTTGAGACGCACGCCTGGGAGACATTTCATTGGAGTACAAAGCGTATCCTCCACCCCACCTAGGCTTAGAACCATACTTATTCATAAAATTCAACAATATGTATTTATGTGCCACATGAGCCATCAATGCGCCTTATCACAACCTCTAATTCTTACATAGACAAATATGTTACACTAGAATTATAACTATTCATATACTCTTCAGTTATCATAATCATACCTATGTAAGTCGGGATGGATCGGATGAGTCGACAACACAGTCTTGCACGCGTCCACATGACTGAAATATAATCCCCACTTAATACCTAACACTTACATGTTTATCGTTAGACGAAATACTCTCATACGCTCTCGAACGACAACATGACCTCCCCCGATCCGCTCAGCGTACAAATCCCGACCGATTAAAACTCTATGTGGCGAAGTGGTTAGTGCACTGGTCTTTCATGGCAAAGGTCGGGGGTTCGAATCCGGCCGGAGGCGCCAGTCACCCAGCTGTAGAACTGTGTACCCGACTTCTTCTGGAGTTGGGGAAAGAAAGACAGCCAGGCGTGATACTGATCATATCACTATCTAGTATGCTAATAGGTCAAGGAAAATATGGGCACTAACACCATATCCCTATGTGCCTCTAAGGGATGACAGGATTACCTTTAACTTTATGTATACTTTATATACCGGGCCAGTAAGCCGATTTTTTCTCAGAGTTACGCACCTCTGAAAATTGACCGGTAACTTAACATTATTCCTACTCTTAGGGTTGCCAATCAGCCCAGGTAACTATGAGCCTATCTATTCCATATACATGAAGAAGCTTACTTAAAAAAATAGGTGTAAAGATAATTAGTTTTCTTCGTAGTTTTAAAATTTGGGATAAAGAAGTGATAAAAGTGATAGACGTTACAAGCAGTATCTACAAATGCTTGAAAGTTTCCAACTAGATCAAAATATATTAGCCTTTGTAAAAGTCTTATCAGTTACTTGTGTAATATCTGATGACATGATTTCACATGTTAGCTTCAGCGTGAAAATATTTCACATTCTTGAGGGCCGAATATATAGAGTAAATGACAAAGTTCACAAAGAAGTGATCATGATGATTATAGTGATATCTAAAATTACTAAAATGCCGCGAACATTCGCAAAATATGAAGCTTTCTCTAATGTCCTTTTCCCGCTGCAGATGCGCTCATTATGACGCACAGATTTTTCTCATTATTTCATTAAGCTTTCAATGCCAACAGCAAAACTGAGTACTTCATCACTCCTACGCTCTTTTCTCGGTCTTTTAACATCAAAATATTGCAGTTACCAACAATTACGAACAAAGTAGTCACTTTACGAAATACGAGAACTAAATCACGCTGTGGTTCTTTTAACACAAAAACTGAAAACCACTGGTTTCAGTACTTTTATGTCCAGATTATGCCAGTACATACGATCTGTCCACAGAATCGTTATGAAAAGAAAATCAGCGATATTAAAATATAGTATATATAGCCAGTAACCACTGCAACTTCCACCTTAATAAAAAGGGAAAAGTTCTATGATGAAAATGGTAAATGTTTTTATAATCCCTTGAGTATTATCCATCACAGCGCTTATGTTAATGCCAAAGGTTTACTTCTTATCACTTGTAACTCCCCCCCCCCTCTCTCTCTCTCTCTCTCTCTCTCTCTCTCTCTCTCTCTCTTTCTAGCTCTATTTATATTCAAGTGTATGTTGATTAACACCGACAAAACAAAATCCATGCTTATCACTACAAGACAGAAACTGCAGAGTGGAACAAAAGCTACTCTGCAGCTTTGTGCTGGAACTACGAAAATAGAAGACGTTCATGAACATCATTGATGAACATTTAAATTGGCATTCTCTCGTACATAACCTGATAAACTTGGTAACACAGAAAGATTTGCATATCCCTTGAGGAACTTTGCCTCCCTAACAGCTCTACTGTAGACCTCTCGGTTGTAAGCAAGATGCCTTGCTGCTGATGCATCCATGTGCAGATTACCAGCGATGTTTTGCAACCATCTTCACCTTGGTCTTCCTCTCTTTCTTTTTCCCATTATGTATCCATTCAAGACAGTCTTCTGTAAATTATCATGACGTTTAATGTGTCAAAAATATTTAGGTTTTCTCTGTTTAATCCTTTTTACTAACCATTCTTCTTCAGTATTAAGTTCTTGTAATATGGATATATTTGTTATTTTCTGCGTCCATGACACTTGAAGAACTCTTCTGTTGCATTTACTTTCAAAGGCATTTATGTGTTTCTTAGCTGTTTTGTTAAATGTCCATGTCTCACAGGCATATGTTGCGATAGGAAAGATCTTATTTTTGTAGTTCTGTTTACCAAGTAGCCAAAATTAAATACTTTATAGACAAAAAAACAGAAGAAAGACTTACCACATATTACATGTACAAACACACTTAGATTACTTGTCCACAATCTGGGATAGATGCTCAGTCTTAAACATAAAAAGCCTCCACTCATTTCACAAGCGAGTATTAAATCTGATTTGTTGGCAAACACCCAGTACAGACTGTAGATCAGCACAAAGAACTCAAAATTGTACCCCTCAAATACCGAATTATTTTTAAGAAACTCAGATTTGTTCATAGAATTTTGTCGCACAATGCTCCGCCTTACTTGTGGTCACAGTCTACGTATAACACTAGACATAGCCAGCGTTTATAAAACTGTCTTCTTCCTAAACTCAGGCTTGATCTGTACAAGAAAAGCTTTGCATATTCTGTAGTGCAGCTCTAGAATTCACACCCCCTCCCCCTCCCCCCGCCCCCGCCATCTAAAATCCATTAGTAATACTTCATCCTCTAACTAAAGCCTTTTTCATTATTTACTGGCTTGTAGCTATATGCATCCATAGAATATCTAATAGCCTCTCGTCACATGATTCGACAATGACTCTAAAAGTACATAGTTTTAAACGTAACTTGTTAGATCTTGTTAGAAATTGTCTTAATGAATGTGTAAGAGTGTGATGTTAGAAGAACTTCATTGAAAATGTATTTGTGTGTGGGTATGTATGTGCATGTGTGCGCGTGCACTATCTTGTTAGATTAGTTACTTACCATGTAGTTCATTATTTTATGTTTGTGAGTATAACAGTTTCATTTTGCACTATTATATTTTTTTTCATGTAATTTGTATACTTATATTAAATCAAGTGTGTGGGAAGAATGAAAGATGAAGGTATGAAGGGCAGAATGTAAGACGGGTCCGCGTGCTCAATTCTTCACCCTTTAAAAATAAAGATCATTCATTCACTCTCTCTCTCTCTTCCCCCCCCCTCTCTCTCTCTCTCTGTTGTAATTTTTTAAAATACTGCTTTTTAATAAATTTGTTAGTTTTGAATGATTGTAAGAATGCAAGTTTATTTCATGTTGTTGCATAAATCAGAGTGTGGAGTGCATGGACAAGAGATAATTTACAAGAGATAATTTTATTATTTATTTATGTAATCATTTAACTGTGTCGTCATGATTATTATGCTCATTAACAAATGCTGAATGACTGTGACTGAGTGAAACTGTATGATGAAGAGCAGAATGTTAGACGAGCCGGCGTGCCCAATTCTTAACCCTTTGAAAATAAAGTATGTTCGTTCATTCTCTCTCTCTCTCTCTCTCTCTCTCTCACACACACACACACCGACCCTACCCCCTCCAGCCTCCCAGCGTAAAACAGCTAGAATAAAAAAAAAAAAATAACAAGCATCATTTTGCTGCATTTTAAAGCCGAAATGTCTGGAGGACAATGATAAAAACTGCAAAAGAGAATTTCACTTGTAGGAGCTGCAGAAATCTTTGAAATATTTTTTCCTCAGTGTCTGCAACATCCATTTAGCAATTTTATGCAGCATCTTTATCATAATGATAATGATGATAAAGATAATTAGTTTATCTTATGATTTTTTTATCACTTTTTAAATTGCTGCTAATACTAATTAAAATTAATGACCGGACAGTTAAAGCATACTTAATATAATCGCTTAAAAAATATTAAATGTTAATTTGAGAGCTGGGTGGGGCGACAAGGTATGGTACTGCGGGGGCAGGCAACAGTCCTAGAATCGGCCCTACGCAAGAAAGCCTGAAGAAGATGGAGACCCGAAACAATGCATGTCTTTCCCCGCTATCCGAAACAAGTTCAATATGATGTGCACGGTGTAGCGTTTTAGATTTATTCTTCTTCTTCTTCTTCTTATTATTTTAATTCTAATTGTCTCGCACTTTAATCCAAAATCAATTACTTCGGGGTCCTATAAATCGAGGATTTACTGTATACCCATGATTCGCTAACTACACTCGTTCTGGCGCTATTGTTTTGATGCCACGATCTTCAAACAAGAACCACCGCCATCAGACGTTAGTCCGCCTACGCTGCCGCCTATCAACGGTTCTACTCAGAACTGGTTTAGTTTCTGTTTTAATGTGGTTCCGAGAATCGGTTTGTGGGAACCTGGTTCCTGCTCAACTCTACAACGAACTGGAACGAACGATACGGGAAAGCTGGCGGGTAACAATCGATGAAGTGACTGGAGAATTCAATATCAATCATGGCTTGGCGCACCACATCATTCACAAAATACTGCTGTACCGAAAATTCTTCGCCAGGTGGGCACCAAAACTCACCCTTTATCTGAAAGAACGCCGTATGTTTGTGAAACTTATTTTAGGATGTTTTGAAGCTGAAGGAGTCTTTCTACGAGTATAGTCACTGTAGACGAATGCTGGGTGCATAACTTCCAGCCAGAGACAAAACGAGCCGGCAATAGTCTTTCTCATCGAAACCAAAGAAGCTCCATACTAATTCAACTGGCTAGAAAGGTGATGCTTACGCTCTTCTTAGGCTGTAAAGGCCCAATCCTGGAACATTACATGCCCAGAGGACTCACTTTCAACAGCGAAGCACATTGTGATTTGGTTGACAACCAACCACCACGTTTCCTCCGTTATGGTGTGTTGTAACAAGATATAATCAACAACCCACCACAGCTCGTGCAACTCTTTAAGAAATTACAAATATGCGTTTTGAATGTCTTCCACATCTTGCATATCCACCCGACCTCGCACATTGTGATTATCAAGAGCGAAGGAGTTCAGCACGGGTGATGAAATAAAAAAGCAGTGCATAGGAGGAATCCAGGCACCAGTGACGCGGTGGCAGACTGCACTGAACGTGGTGGGGACTATTTTGAAACGTGATAAACAGTTTTCATATTTCTACATTTTATGTTGATAAAAAATATTGCGGTTACTTTCTGACTCTCGTACATCATCCCTTTGTTTGTTGTGTAGCCCAGTTCCAAGTCATGGTTGCAAAACCACGAGGAGAAAACCCCCGTTGACATAACGGAAATAACGCACATACAATATTTACAGCACTCATAATTTTTGTTGTTTTGTTTTCACTGTTCACGAGAACTAGGAATAAATGGCATAACACCAGCGGCACATTAACCAATAGGCTGAGCAGACTTAAGCCGGGGGGGGGGGGGGCGGCCGAAAGGACAGTGGGCTCGGTGCCAAGGAAAAACAAATTAGCAAATACATGTTGCTTCACGTGACAATCATTTATTGCTGCACTAGCTCGTTATGTTAACCAAAAGACAGTGACGTATCTGTTGTGTTTGGACTGTAAAACAAAATCATACAGTACTAGCAGAGATCATAAATAGAGGAGAACCAGATCATATATCAGAGGATGGACGGTATAGGTCGGAGGGGGCCGGGAACTTTAGCCTAGTGACGCCAGCGGTGACCAGTCCGTCACTGCATTTCTTGTTATTGTGTCCATATACGCCAAAAAAATTTGTAGGACGGCCAAAGCGTAGGAAAGTAATGCTCTGCAACTTCACAAACATTTAAGAAGACCTCTGGGAGTCATGACTTAGAGGGGCCCACCCCCCCTCCCCTTAGAGTGTCAGGAGTTTAATAGGATCGAAACACTTGTCTGAAAAAAAGGGGGGTACTTCCTCTGATGATCTGAAGGTGTTGTGCTGTTGTTCCGCTCTCTACAGTAGAGAGTTTCCTGCATATATAAGATGTACCGAAACGTTTAACTATAAATCGGGGCCCTGTCATATTTTTGGGGGGGGGGGGGGGCGTTGTACTTACTCTACCTACTTCGTCCTAGTTCCTGCAGCTGCTTGCTACAAAAATGTAGAAACGATATGAGCGATATCGATATCTAAAATTGGCCATTGACCTTAGGGTGTGGTCAAACGATGGGTAAGAAGCATTCATGGTCCTATTACTTAGTTTTTCTATCATCTGTACCTCGTCTTACACATCGTGAAAGTTATCTTCATAACAAGTTTAATGATTCAAAACGTGTGAAGACTCGTCGAAGATATTTCTATTTGATTGTTCAGCTTAGCGAGAGCTAGAAACTGCTATGGAATCGCTACTAAAATGAAAACCTCACACATGAAATATTTAAACATTGCTTAAATAATAATGATTGATAAATACATATAAAAGCATTTCCATTTTGCACACTGACTTTATAGTTTCCTAATTTTTCCAGTAGCAGTTGTATTATTAATAAACACATTTACTGCTAATAGCGGTTTTCCCATTTGGATTGGTAACCCTATCAAAATTTTGCTATACAAAAGCTTATTTCCGTTTGCGCATGCGCCAGTCCGGCATTAAAGCCACTGTTGTCACAAGGTAGAGGGAGACGGGATCTCTATCGTTTCTCACTTGCCATGCATTTATTCTCATAAAAACAAAAATACAGCAAATTTAAAAAGCGGTTCTGTGATAATACATCCAGGATGGGACTTCAGCCACTTGAGTTCGCCGACTGCCTTACTGACAGTCCCTACTTTCGCACGAAGTTGGCAGAACATGAGCGGGAGCTGGATTATACGAGCAAGTTTATCAAGCAGATAATCCATCACGGGAGAGATGTGTACAGTGCGGCGAAACGTAAGTAACGTTCAGTAATTCTGTCGTGTCGTACTTAACTGCAGAATTTAGCACTCGTACCCAGTTGTTGGGTTTCTAAGTTATTTTTCTTAACCAACCAGCGATCAATTTGTTAAGTGAGGAAATTCAGTTGTATACAAATACTGTGTGAGAGTGAAGACGGTGTCCGATTTGGCAAACGACGACCCGTAGCTGATATCCCGTCGTCAGGGTTGGCAAGCCATAGCTGACCAAGACCCTGTCCTACCTCTCCTTTGGTACCCTCAGTAACAGGCCTAACCTGGCTAACGGAACAGGGATCGCTATTGCTTCAAAGTAAGATAACAAATATTGTAGGATTAAACCTCGAAAAAATCGTAGACAAAGCACTTTAGTGAGACGTGAGAGAAAGAAAAATCACAAGAGAATTACCTGGGATTCGAACACGGACTCCGGTAGGACGAGCAGCCGTCTAGCCACGAGAGAACAGCGTACTATCGACTTAGCCAACTAGCACCCCAAAAAAGGTGTTTTGTTGACAAAGTCTTTAGTAACTGCTCAACAGACATGAGAGATCGTGACACACAGAAATTCCGTAGCTTAGATTCATTCTCTCTAGCAGGTACCAACTAGACAGACATACACACGGTCTCCTGCCATGTCTGGTGCAAACTTGAACAACAATAACAAACGAACGAATACTTAGCTATTGCTTCAATGGCGGCGGAGTCTGCTAAAAAAAAAAACATTGCACTCCCTGCTTTCTTTACCTTCACTTAGAAAAAAAAAGCCGCTATAACCCGCTCCCAGTCCGATACGATGCTGTGCTTCAACATCCGTGTCACATCAGCTTGCAGTTCCAGGAAGAAGAAGAATGAACTTTATTGACATCTTGTCAGTTACAGCTCTTCATTACTTGATTTAAAAGGTTACAGCATTTCCCAGCTGTAACTTGCAAAAATTGCTGGAGAAGAAATGATTTTTGTTCAAATTTTTCAACTCACCGAGAACAGCATTAACAGTCGGGAAATTTTCTTGTTAAAGAAAGAAAGAAATAAACAAAACAAAAAGAAACCACAATCCAAGTGATAGTGCTGGCAAAAATTGTATGACATGATCATGATATCTTCTCACAGCCAGCACATCTCTAAGCTTAAACTTGCACATAAAATGGAAAATTAAGCATTCTCACACTCAGACACACTGCTTTCACTACCTCACAATGAAGACTGGTGTTCAAGAAAGAAACTTAAAATTATGATGTTAAGATTCTTGTATATATCTCAATATATGTACAACTGTTTTCTAAGAGAAATGTAGAAATATTTTGTTATAAATAGCTAACAAATAACAGAAATCTTAAGCATATTCAAGAGATGAAAGTTTAGGAAATCAGTTTATAGAAGATACTTTAAATTGTTGGAGTGGTGGTGCACCCTTAGTCTGAAGTTTTGATATGTAGTTGTGCTTTCATTCCTTTTGTCTTGTTCACTTGCTTTGACTCAAGCTTCGTCCTCATATCAGTGGATCTTTGTTGAATGTGGTAACCTGTTTTCTCTTAATACACTGACAGCTTTGCACTCAGTTTAATCCAGTATGGCTTTCTGTGGAGGTGGATATTCTACATATTTTGGAGGCAATTTTCTTCAACACATGCATTCCAAATACTCATCTTTTACAGCTGGGTTGACTAGAAAGCTGATGGAAATATTGAGAAATGAGATCTGTGGTTAAGCATACTCATCGTTTACAGTTGGGTTGACTAGAAAGCTGATGGAAATATCAGGAAATGAGATCTGTGGTTAAGCATGATCACCAATGCCTAATGACATGCACTTGATGATGATGATGATGACCATGACCAGAAAGTGATGACAGCAGGAACAGAACTCAGTGACTTCAGCCAGAAAAATGACATTTCTGTCAGTTTGGTAATTTTCACTATTGTTCCTTGCCTTGTCTTGTCTCCTTCCTCACATACCCCTCAGTTTTGAGGGGACACTAGACGTCTTGATAGACCTTGGTGGTATGCTTCATATAATTGGATATTTAAGGTTTCTGTTCCATGTAAATGAAGTAAGTGACTGACTCAAGTAAGAACAAATGTGCCTGATAAGAAGCATTACTTAGTAGATGGTCTCCTTATTTAATTACTATATTTGCTGGCCTATGTGATGCATTGGCATATAAAATAGTTTTTTTTCTGTGGATCATTCAAGTAAAAATAATTTTAGTACATTTTACAACACATTTATTTTTTAAAATTTGAAGTAATTATTGGAAATCTGTATGTTTCCTTATGGTTGGTGACCCAGATTACCAGTCGGTCATCATATTACTATGTCTCTTTGTTTGCTCAGTTAAGCTAGAAAGAATGTAATACAGCAGTGAGTAGTTTTGGCGTTGCTTTTTTGGGCAGTAGGTTAATCACAGAAATAATTTAAAATATTCTTCAGCATTGACTCATACATCGACACAAATCTCTCTCACACATGCAGCTGTTCATCTCATGATCTCAGCATATCTGTAAAGCTGCCAGGTCATTGCCTATTTAAAATACTGGGATATTAATAACTAACACACATCGTTAAGGAGTTTTGTTAACGCTGCTATTTCTGCTGAAATATAACTGGAACAGTCTCTGCTTTGCTATAGCCAAGTAAGGTGGTGTGTGTGTGTGAACACTTCTTAACCAGAATGTTCTCTTACAAAGTGATAGCTAACCAAGTCAGAAACTGTTAAACTTGCAATGAATAAAGTTCATGGAAATGGAATCATTTGCAGTTTACTGAATGACAAATTGGCAAGAATTGTACACAGTACTTAAAAAGACCTGGATTAACAGAATTTCCCAGATTAGAATTTCCACCAAAAATTTCTCATTCCTGCATCATTTTACATAGCATGATTTTTTGAGGCAACTTTTTTATGGAAAAATTCCATCTTACAAGCCAGCACATATGGTAGTACTTTTGTCTGTTCACCTTGATGATCTTTTATTATTTTTGTTTTTCAGAATTTTCTAAAGCACAGAAACTCCTAGCCAAGGACTTAATGGAATTTAAGTTTGAGTGTATAGGCAATCAGTTGACAGATGATGAAATATTTATCTGTAAGTACTTTTTTTTTTTTAAAATAAGAATTGCTTCCAGCTCTGGCTTCTCTGTTTTTCTGTCATCAGATTCTGTACAGTTTTACTGACCCCCACCTAAAATTGCACCAGACTGTTTCCACAGCCCAGAGAGTAACAGAGAATCAGACCTTAGCTTCCAGAAAGATGGGACATGATTTTCTTTCACCCACCTCAATTTTTTACCAGAATGTTGTAGAAGTTTCCTTGCCTTATGTGCTTTCACACTTAAATAACAGCTTAAACTTGAGTATCCCTACATTTTGGATAACATTCATAAAAATATTGTAGTAATCGGCCTTCTTCTCTTCTTGTTATGTGGCATGCCCATTGTAGAATGTTTTGCTTATGGTATTTATCAGAAAATTTCTCATTTAGCCAAGATGCCTGCTTCATTGAGAGTGGTGTTTATAGTGTCATTGATATCTTGGGCTCATCATATCCTCTGGTGCATCTTTTCTTGTTTCCCTGGAAGAATCCCCCCCCCCCCCCCCCCCCCCCCCCCCCAATCATTTTTCTTTCTAGGTCATGGATACAGTACTATAACACATGCAGGGAAATTTTTTTGAGGTATGTGAAGGCCAGAAATTTCAGTGATCAAAATACACAGTTAAAAGCAGTGACAAGCAAGAGTTTGAAAAAAAAAAATATGTCAACCAGTTCTTCTGGAATAATTTTCTTGGTCATCTTATGACTTACTGGGTGAACACAGTATAAATCATCTGAACATGTTCCCCTAGGAAAAACTGTGTTAAGAACACACTTATCTTAACATAGTCTTTGTGAGACAGGGAACATAGATCTGTTTTCTTAAAAACTCTGACCTACTTCTGTAGCCCAGAAACCTGTAGCAATCAACACTAACTGTAATTGTTATTTTTGTAAAATGTAATGTCAGGTTGGTGGACAGATGAGGACATGGAGATTGCTGGCGAGGATGAGGAAAATCTGGTGTGAAACCAATGACTCCAGGATGTGACAAGCCTATGGGTCTTTACAACAATGGCTATCAGGATAAACAAAACACAGCCAGCAGACTATAGGTGGCAGGGAATGGATATCATTGAGGCACTCATCGGATTCTTCATCCCAAAGTCAGAGTGTCTCTGTGGAACTTTCTCAAAGCCATCTGGCCAGCCAGCATTGCACACTGGATCTGACGTGGAGAAGGGGCTTAAGTACAGCCACCTGAGGCTGGAAAACAAAGTTATGGCCAGGCCAGCCTACACCACTGTCTTCATGGCAGTCTGAGCAAGACAACAGTCTGCCCTAGCAAGGAAAGGTGCTGAAGTCAGAGGTACATAGTCAAAAGGCGCATCGCAAAAATCAGGGTACCACACAACATCGCCAGTGGGCATACAAAGAAGAAGATCTGAACATGTAATAACTGTCAGATAAATATTTTAAAAGTGAATAAACATGCTGAACATTTTATGAGCCAGTCTGATAGTTATAGAAATTTTAATGTTCGACCTATAAGAGTCAGAAACAACAAGAGAACTAAGAAGAAACAAAATGAAATGAAAGATCTTAGTGTAAAAACTAGAATCATTTTTCCAGCATTTAGGGCTAAATCTGAAACATAGCCATGTACGGAAACGAGGAACAATGTTAAATAGCAGCATGAGCATTGTAGCAGTGTGTCCTGTCCTGAGAGGTAGACATCTCATAGAACTCTTAAGAACCAACATCTCATAGAACTCTTAAGAGCAGACATCTCATAGAACTCTTAAGAGCAGACATCTCATAGAACTCTTAAGAGCAGATATCTCATAGAACTCTTAAGAGCCAACATCTCATAGAACTCTTAAGAGCAGACATCTCATAGAACTCTTAAGAACCAACATCTCATAGAACTCTTAAGAACCAACATCTCATAGAACTCTTAAGAACCAACATCTCATAGAACTCTTAAGAGGCAGTACCAGGAGGCTCCCACTTCATTGAGACAGTCACAGGTTTTAAAGGGTCAAAACATTTGGCCCTAGTCAAAGGCATATTTCTCTGATGGCCCGAGGAGTTGTATAGTTGTTTTGCTTTCTAAAACAGAAAATATCTTTCATCTTACGTCCTTCCCATGCCATTAAATGTTACATAGGGCTTGCATGATAGTTTGCCAAATTTTCCAGTTTTTGGCGAGCTTTTCAAGGATTCTATGCCACTAAACTGGATCTCTTAATTAAAATTTAACTGGCTTCTCTCACTGTTAAGATGCGAATATCTACCTACATATAAATGATCAGTTGTCTCAATGCGGGAGTTGCTTTACATCTGACATAAACATAAACAGCTTTAAACCTACAAATGATTCTTTTTAATAATACAGCATGTCACTTTTAATGGATGTGCTGAGTGTTCTGTGATCCATTTACCGGGCATGAATGAACAGCTTGATGAGAATTTTGTAAATTTCCACACACACAGTTCAATGCCTCATTGATCTATTGACAAAATAGAGGAGGATTTTGTAAGAATTTGTATTGGCCACACTTGTTATTATTATATCTTGACATTAGGTTTAATTTTGATGAACTGGGTGGAAATTGAAGACTGTTGTTGAAGGGACTAGCAGAGCTAGATAAACAATGCATTTTTATAACAGAAATGATTCTGAAATGGACCAGTGCTGTATTTTATTCTTTTATGTTGAGGGCACAGAATCATGTTGATTTGGGAAAGGGTAATGGTGGCTTTTTTTTTTTTTTTGAGTACTGGAGTGGAACTAAAAGCAGAGGGTATGCAACTCCATCACCATGGGGACTATCCATGCCCCATTAGCCAAGCTGGGCCTGCTACTGGGGGTATCAGTGGAGATGTGGGAACAGAGTCTTGAACAGCTGTGGTTCATCAACCCTGATGCTAGCATGTCCACTGTGGTTCATCAGCCCTGATGCTAGCATGTCAGCTATGGTTCGTCAACACTGATGCTAGCATGTCGGCTGTGGTTCATCAACCCTGATGCTAGCATGTCAGCTATGGTTCATCAACCCTGATGCTAGCATGTCAGCTATGGTTCATTAACCCTGATGCTAGCATGTCAGCTATGGTTCATCAACCCTGATGCTAGCATGTCGGCTGTGGTTCATTAACCCTGATGCTAGCATGTCAGCTATGGTTCATTAACCCTGATGCTAGCATGTCGGCTGTGGTTCATCAACCCTGATGCTAGTATGTCAGCTATGGTTCATCAACCCTGATGCTAGCATGTTGGCTGTGGTTTGTCAACCCTGATGCTAGCATGTTGGCTATGGTTTGTCAGCCCTGATGCTAGCATGTTGGCTATGGTTTGTCAACCCTGATGCTAGCATGTTGGCTATGGTTTGTCAACCCTGATGCTAGCATGTTGGCTATGGTTTGTCAACCCTGATGCTAGCATGTCAGCTATGGTTTGTCAACTGATGCTGGCATGTTGGCTATGGTTTATCAACTCTGATGCTAGCATGTTGGCTATGGTTTGTCAACTTTGATACTAGCATGTTGGCTATGGTTTGTCAACCCTGATGCTAGCATGTCAGCTATGGTTTGTCATCTCTGATGCTAGCATGTCAGCTATTGGTCAGTGACTGCTAGATAGGAAAGTTATTCTTCCTATTTTATTATATGAACAGTCTGAATGAAATAATTTTAATGACCAGTGCATGTACACAGTAAAGTGATCCAGTAGACTTTTCTCAGAAAATCATATACCGGATTCTGAACTGAAAGCACACTTGAGAGCACCCTTAAAAAAAGTTAGAATTTCAGCCCATACACAGCACAATGGACTGCACTGCATGCATGGTCGTCAGTGAAAGAATGTAAAAATAGAATATCATGTTTTATGGATATAGGACTTTGCTGATGAACAGGGGACAAAAAAAAAAAAGAACAGAAAAAAAAAAGGTTTGCAAGATTAACTTGTCTAGCTTCTGAAATGGAATACTGTAAGCATTTTGTTGAAATGTTTGCTGTGGCAGAAAGTTTTCAGAGAAATGATGACTGCTGTAAAACTGGCTCAAGTAATGAGGGTAGATGGAGGTGTGTAGTTCAGTTTTATCCCCCCCCCCCCAAAATATAGAGCATTTTCATGGGGGTTGGTATAAGTTGTCAAATGACAGGCGTGGTTTAAAACATTAAAACAGAGTGATCTTATAATCTTGTACACAAAATTTAAAACAAGTAGTTTTACATTAAATGTGTATACTAAAAAAAAAATGTATAAATTTATAAGTCCTGATATTTCAATGGGTTCATGCTTGTAAAAATGAATCATTGTAAAACAGATTGTCAGAAAGTGGGTATTATCTGTTTATAACTGTGGGATACCATCATCTTTTTTGTTGTTGTTGAACAATTCTTGTTGCTGACAAAGATAGAGCAGCCTGTTTTGAGGTGTGCGTTGTAAAAGGTTTACTTTACTGCCTTTTTTTTACCTGTCACTTGTTTGTATTACCTGTCACTTTTTGTACAGTTTTCATTGCTACAATTACACAGTAATGCAAAATATAGCCAGGTGAATCAGTCAGTCGTTTGCATGTCCCTTGCAGAACTTTGTCTCCCTAACAGCACTCCTGTAGGCCTCTAGGTTGTAAGCAAGATGCCTTGCTGCTGATGCATCCATTTGCAGATTATCAACGATGTCTTCCAGCCATCTTCACCTTGGTCTTCCTCTCTTTGTTTTTCGCATTATGTACCCTTCCAAGACGGTCTTCTCAAAATTCTTATGACATTTAATGTGTCCAAAATTTCTCTGTTTAATCCTCTTTACCAGCCATCCTTCTTCAATATTAAGTTCTTGTACTATGGATATATTTGTTCTTTTTTGTGTCCATGATATTTGAAGAACTCCTATGTAGCATTTACATTCAAAGGCATTTATGTGTTTCTCAGCAGTTTTGTTAAGTGTCCAGGTCTCACAGGCATATGTTTCGATGGGAAAGATACATGCCCTTAAAAATCTTATTTTTGTAGTTCTTTCTATTCCTCTCCACAGATTCTTTAGTTGTTTTACTTTTTAAAGAGTGATAGATTTACTCCTTTTAATTTTTCCTCAAATAGCCAGGACAATCAGAAAAACAAATGAAGAGGTTCTCAGAGAAGTTGTAGAGCAACAAAAACATGTTAAAACCACAGGGAGAATACAAAATTGTTTGGACATGTCATGAGTAGATTGCAGTCAGAGGATGATAATCACTGGAAAAATCAAAGGAAAAAGAGATAAGGGCAGAGTGGAAAATTTCCTTAATGTACTGATCAAGTGGCACAGAAGAAAAAAGGCAACTGAGTTGACTGAAAATGTGATGGTGAATGAAAAAGTAACACAAGTAAAGACATGTAACAATTGAAAAATGTATGAAAAGATTGAGTCATAAAGTTTTCATTTGTTACATTCCTTGATTTGCATTTACTTTTTGACTTGCCCTGGTACACAGACCTTACAAAAAAAGGGAGATGTCTACAGTAAGCATGACACAGTGAATGAATGTATTTTTCATTAGTCACTAACTCCTGACACTTTAAGGGGGGTGGGCCCCTCCGGGTCATGACTCCCAGAGGTCTTGTGAGTTGTTGCTTTTTTTTTTCCGGTCCCGGGATTGAACCCATGATCTTCCAGTTGCCACTGCACTTTTTTTTTTAGCGATTTAGCTACGGAGGACTGGTATTGGTTATGGCAAATGAAATGTATATATATATATATATATATATATATATATATATATTTTGATACAAGTTAGAAATTTGGTGTCCATTATGACTACAGTAGTGTTGCGTTTCATTATATATATATATATATATATATATATATATATATATATATATTAATGAACTGATGTTCGTTAAGTTTGGTGTGCACTTTTATTCTTTGCTACTGAGGCCTCTCTTTCAGTAAAGTGTATGGCCTCCTCTGGCCTGTTATCAGAGAACGACATCTCCTTAACATGGATCCCATTAGCCGTTGGATCTGTTGTTGTGGGATGGCTGCCCACTCTTCCCGCAGTGCAAGAGACAACTGTCGGAGATTGGTTGGCGCCACGACTTGCTGGCGAGCTTGTCTGTTGAGTTCATCTCATAAGTGTTCTATTGTGTTCATGTCTGATGACATGGATGGCCACGGAATGGTCTGGACGTTGTTGTCAGTGAGAAACTGGATGGTGAGTTGTGCCCCATGAGGTTGAGCGTCATCCTGCTGAAAAATCGACCCTGGTGCAGCCAGAAGTGGAAGGACGTGAGGACGAAGAATTTCAGCGACGTATTGTTGGGCATTCAGGCGTTCTTCAATTTGCATCAGGTCGCTTCTTCCCATGAAGTTGATCGTCCCCCCACACCAGTGCACTTCCACCACCATGTGGAGGAGCCTTACCTACGCAGTTATGGGTGTAGCGCTCATGGACTCTGCGGTAAACTCTTCTCCATCTAACCTGTTGCTGGAGCAGAAAGAATGATTCATCACTAAACCAAACCCGTCTCCAATCATCCGCAACGGTCCATTGATGATGCTGATTCTCCCACTGCGGTCGGTTATGGCGATGCCGGTCCATAAGAACAGGACCTCTGTAGGGTCTTCTAGCCCAAAGCCCAGTGTTGTGCAGCCGGTTCCTGACCGTTTGATCTGAAATTCGACGAGCTGCTGTCATTGACTGGACTGTTGAGAACGCAGATGTAAATCGATTCCTGCGGTGACGCAACCGTATTAAGCGGTTTTTGGCAGGAGTTGTGACTGTAGGTCTTCCACTGCGCGGCCGGTCTGCAACTGAGCCAGTTTCTTGAAATCATCTCTAAAGGCGACTAATGGTGCCTCTAACCAAATTAAACACTCTGGCCACTACACTTTGTGATTGTTCAGTCTGTAAACGTCTAATGATTGATTAGTCGTTGTTCTGTAGTGAGATGAGCCATAATTGCGCATTGAATTTTCAAATGAATTGATTCGTCGAAGTGTCAGTCTTTTATAGGTAGTCAGTAACATGGGTAGTGAGTTTCGTAAGTGTCATGGGATTCTCGTGAACCTGTCATGAGTTATTGTCAAAAATGCTGTTTTGAGAATCATCTGCTGATTACAATTCAGGTCATCACGTGAAGTTGATGTCCAAGTGTCGCCTACGGACAGGCCACTGCAGACTACTGAGCCACCTGCATCGACTCAGAATGTCTCACACAGAGAATGTCCATGTGGTAGTGGAGTCCAGACTCCAGAACATATCCTGCAAGAGTGCCCAAACCATGCAGACCTAAGGCGTGAGACATGGCCAGAGGACACAAGCTTGGGGCAAAGGCTTTGGGGTTCCTGTCAGGATCTGGAGAGGACTGCGGGCTTTGCCAGGGATCAAGATCTGAAGTGACCAACAACTTCAAGAAGATGTCCAAGTGAACGTTTCAGGCAATTTGCCCTTGTCTGATCAGCAAACTTCAGTTTAAATCGCAACATCGTATTTGTTGTGTTTCTTTTTTTGAACATATATGTATAAAATTTGATTTATATAATCATTATGAATGAGCACCCAATTGTTCTTTATACCCCCTGTATAACAAGAAAGAACATCAATGGATACACAGTACACACTTCTCATTGCGCTGTGTATATCTCAGCAAATACTGCAGATAAACAGTGGCATTGTTAATATCACAGGCGACACAACTGGTACTACTAGTGATATCGGTGCTGTTGGTTTTCTCTAACCTTTCGGTGTGGATGCTGTTGCAGCCAACAGAAATTACTGACATGTACTACATACCGCCCCTGCGTTGCTGCTAGCTTGGTTTACCCTATTCTACGGTTTCCTGTTCTGCATTGTTGCGTTCATTGCATTGTTGAGTGATAGCAAGAAGTTCTGGACACGTGTACACACGCACCACTGTGCAATGCTTTCTTCCTCCGTTATCTTGGACCTTGTGGAGCGTGATGCACAGGCAAGCTTGTCTCTGCTCGCGCTTGTTCCAGTGATCACTCTGTTGGAAACCGGTACACATGTACCCGTCTTCTCACCTTGCACGAACTGCTTCTCTCATTACGAATACAAATTTTATGTAAAATGAAACAACTTTTTACAAGTATCAGCAGGAAACAAATGGTTGTGTGAGTATTTCTCTTCTGTCCTGACCTTATTTGCGGCGAGGTTTAGTTTAATTTTTTTTGTTTTTACAGAATGCTCGAAGCTGCCCGATTCTCCTACATACAAATTGAGCATCATCATCCTACTGGCCCGATTCTCCTCCATACAAATTGAGCATCATCATCATACTGGCCCGATTCTCCTCCATACAAATTGAGCATTATCATCCTACTGGCCCGATTCTCCACCATACAAATTGAGCATTATCATCCTACTGGCCCGATTCTCCTCCATACAAATTGAGCATTATCATCATACTGGCCCGATTCTCCTCCATACAAATTGAGCATTATCATCATACTGGCCCGATTCTCCTCCATACAAATTGAGCATCATCATCCTACTGGCCCGATTCTCCTCCATACAAATTGAGCATCATCATCCTACTGGCCCGATTCTCCTCCATACAAATTGAGCATTATCATCATACTGGCCCGATTCTCCTCCATACAAATTGAGCATTATCATCATACTGGCCCGATTCTCCTCCATACAAATTGAGCATCATCATCCTACTGGCCCGATTCTCCTCCATACAAATTGAGCATCATCATCCTACTGGCCCGATTCTCCTCCATACAAATTGAGCATTATCATCATACTGGCCAGATTTATCCTCCAGCCTGATTCGCTGGTTGCTGTTTATTAGTTTTTTTTTGTGTTTTGTTTTGATAACATAAACTTGTTACAGTAACCGACGACCTCCAGAAGTTTCGGTTTTTATTTATTTATTTATTTTTAATCTGTAATTAACCAGTAATTGCCGGCTAACGCGATCGCTGCGTCTCAATTTACCGCAGGTTTGTGCAGAAATTTACCCTTTTTTTCCCTCTAAGGTAAATAAACGTTCGCATACATTTTTCGTTCTGCCATCGAATCTATGTGAGAGTAGAAGTAAAGGAGAGAGGTTCGAGCAGCAAAGTCCCATTTTTGATTTCTGATTCTCATGCTTTTTTTTCCCCCCCAACCACTAGCTCTTTCTTATTTCAGTATATATATATATATATAGTGTTCTTCTGTGCGTTATTTCCAGATTTTAAACTGTTCCCACCGTATGTACAGTATGTTTTTTCAGGTATTTCATTTAAAAAATATATTCATATAACTTGCTTTTTTTTTACATACGAATGTAAAACTCAGTATTATAAGTTTTTTTATGCAGGGGGGGGAGGGGATGGGGGAACACGCTGTCTTATTTGGCGGTCATCGACCCAAAGCTGACATGCTAACATCAAGAATGTCGACCCAAAGCTGACATGCTAACATCAAGAATGTCGACCCAAAGCTGACATGCTAACATCAAGAATGTCGACCCAAAGCTGACATGCTAACATCAAGAATGTCGACCCAAAGCTGACATGCTAACATCAAGAATGTCGACCCAAAGCTGACATGCTAACATCAAGAATGTCGAACCATAGATGACACAAAGACCCTGTCTTACCTCTCCGTTGGTATCCCCATTAACAGGCCTAGCTTGGCTAACGAGGCAGGGATTGCCAAAGCCCCCATGGTGGTGGAGTCTGGCAAAGAAGTACTGCACACCTCTTTCTGTTTATCTCCGCGCAGGGACTGAAAAAATAGACACTGTGGCCCGCTCCCAATCCGACATGATGCTATTCTTCAACATCCTCACCGCAACCGGCTGCAAAGAACACCAGCTGAAAGTTCCAGGGAGATTGAAGAAGAAGAGGGGGGGGGGGAAGAAAAGTTAAGAATGGCTCTTGGCGAGCTGAGGCGAAATATTGATTTCCTACGTGCATGAATGCTTTCCATAAAGTCTGCCAATTAAAATCTGGCACTTCATCCATGTTGCATCGGTTCCTGAAAGCGGAATGCTGAATTGTTATTGTGATGTCTGTACACCCACTGCGGAGTTCCTTATTCTCATATCGTCGTCATGAAGTCCGTCGCACTGAAAGGAATGCGCACGAAGTATCAGTAGTTCTGTACCAGTAGTGGACGAGTTCAGGTTTTCACATTAGACATTTTGACGCTAGTTGAAGAGGGTTTTTTCCACAAGATAGTCGTGGCGTCAAGAAGGGTCCGCGAAACATTTCCGTCTTTGTAGAGGTGACATTGATCTCCAAGATAACAATCTTTTAATTTTGTGTGCAGTCTTTGCTTCAAGTTACCAGGGTGTTGGGATTATTATTATTATTATCGTTATTTGTGCTTTGTTTTTCATTACTATTCACTGATGAGTTTGTGCATCTGGCTCTCTCTCTCTCTATCACTTTCCTGTTTCTTTCTCTCTCTCTCTCTCTTTCTCTGTCACTTTCCTGTGTCTTTCTGTCTCTCTTTTCGCCACGCTTTTTCTCTGCTTGTCTCTCTCTTTTCTCTCTTTTCTCTCTCTTCTCTCTCTCACCCTCTTCTCTCCCCCTCCCTTCTCTCTCCGTTCTCTCTCCCTCTCGTTTCTCTCTCCCTCTCCCTCTCTTTTCTCTCTCTCTCCCCTCTCTTCTCTCTCTCTTCATCTCTTCTCTCTCCCTCTCTGTCTTTCTCTCTCTCTCTTTTCGTCCCACGTTCTCCTTCATACACTCTAGCGCACAGACTTCTTTTCTTGCGTGATTTTGAGCTCCTTTGTTTCAGACTTTCTTTTTTTTTTTTTTGCGCTTGCCACTTTTTTTGTAGGTTGCTTCCCTTCCTTTGCTCTAGATAAAACAATTAACAGCATCTTGGCTAAACCACAGAGTGCCCCAGACGCTGCTCATGTTTTCCACTGAAGCTTTTTTTTTTTTCTTTCAGTAAACTTGTGCCATCGCATTTATGTTGGGTTTGACGTTTGAAGGAAATACAAAAGGCAGATAAATGAGAGGATTAACAAGAGGGAAAAAGGGGAGGGAGGGGGAGTGGGGGGAAGAGAGCTTTTCGAGACTGGATATCTTTCACGGGCATCATAAAATTGAAGAGCATCTCCAGATGCTAAGTGGTTTGCATTAAGAAAGAAAAAGCTGGAAACAGATTGAGAACTTTTGCGAAAGTATTTTAAAAGCGTGTTTAAAAAAACAAAACCCACGTACATGGAGTGATTGGGTATCAATAAATATTGTCGGTGATGCTTATGAGATCAGGAGGGGGGAGGAAAATGAATGAAATGTAAGTTATTATAAGGAAAGACATAAAGAGGTAGGAATTGAGATGAGACAGAAGGTGGAAAGTTAGATGAGAAAGTCAGATGAGTTAGAAGACAGGATCGCGTATGAAACAGAAGATAAGATGTCTTGAGACTGAAGGCAGAATGTTAAATGAAACAGAAGACAGAATGTCAGGGCGAGACAGAGCGTTAGATGAGACAAAAGACAGAAAGTTAGATGAGATGGAACGTTAGATGAGACAAAAGCCAAAAAGTTAGATGAAACAGAAAACAGAATGTCAGGTGAGATAGAAAGTTAGATGAGACAGAAAGTTAGATAAGATGGAACGTTAGATGAAACAAAAGACAAAAAGTTTGATGAGACAGAAGACAAGATGTCAGGTAAGACAGAGCATTAGATGAAACGAAAGGCAAAAAAAAAACTTAGATGAGACAAAAGACGGAGAGTCAGGTGAGACAGAAAGTTCGATGAAGCCAGAAGATAGAGAGTCAGATGAGACAGAACGTTAGATGAGATAGGAAGTTAGACAAGACAGAAAGTTAGTTTAGACGCAGTGTCAGATAAGGGGGAAGTTCAGATGAGACAGAACGTTAGACAAGACAAGACAGAAAGTTAGATAGGACAGAAGACAGACAGTCAGTCAGATGAGACAACGTTAGATGAGACAGAAAACAAAAAGTTAGATGATACACAATGTTACATGAGACAGAAAGTTAGATGAGACAGAAATTTACATAAGACAAGATAAAAGACAAATAAGACCAAAAAAAAAAACAAAGGGATGAAACAAAAAGTTGAATGAGATATAAGACAGAAACTTACATGAGACATAAGAAAGGTGATTACATGAGAAACAGTACATACTCGTAAAATCAATTGACAGAAGACCACCCCCCCCCAAAAAAAAAGAATAAAATGTCGTACTTTATAACTTTTGCATTATCATTTATGAGCATCATCATTATTTATTTATTTATTTTTAGCATAAAAGATTCAGGTTTAAAAAAATTATTCAAATACTGATTTTTTCCATCCCGTATATCCTTCCCGTGCCGTTAAACGTCACATAGGGCTCGCAAAGTAGTTCGCCAGTTTTTCCTGTCTTCGGCGAGTCTTTCAACCTCATCAAAGGATTTTATGCCTGTTAACTTGGCCTCTCTTAATAATGTCCTCTTCAGAGTTTCACGCGGTCTGCCTCTTTTTCTTCGGCCTGCTGTGTTCCACTTGATAGCTTGTTTTGGGATTCTCTGATCATTTCTTCTCATCAAGTGACCAACATATGTCCATCTCCTTTTCCTGATCACCCATGAGACTGGTTGTTGTTCAGTCATCTGTCTTATCTCTGCATTGTTCTTGAATTCATTCTACTTGATACCGAGTATTTTCCTTAGGCATTTGTTTTCAAAAGAGTCTAATTTCTTTTCTATTTGTTTAGTTGTTTTCCAGCTTTTGCATGCATAAATGAGGGTGGATATTACATTTGAATTGAATAATCTTAACTTGGTTTTTGTGCTTATAACTTTTGAATTCCATATGTTCTCAAGATTCTTGAAGATTGATGCTATATATATATATATATATATATATATATATATATATATATATATAGAGTAATCAGCTTTGTTTTTGGCTTACAGTGTGGAAGATTGAGTGTTTTGTAATGTCAGGCAAGAAGTGTCGGGAGGTTTTGTCTGTAACGTTAGGAAATTGCCGGAGTTGATTTATTTTTCCCCTTTCTTTTCTGGAGTTTCTAGTAATATTTGAGATGGAATATTATTATTGTTTTTTTTAAGGGGGTGTGTGTGGTGGTGGTTTGGGGGGGGGGGGGGAGGAGAGAAGGTTCAGGTTTGAGTTAGAGAAGAAGAACGAATGAACGGACATACTTTATTTTCAAAGGGTTAAGAATTGGGCACGCTATACTTTATTTTCAAAGGGTTAAGAATTGGGCACGGTATACTTTATTTTTAAAGGGTTAAGAATTGGGCACCTTGGCCCGTCTAACATTCTGCCCATCATCATACAGCTTTCACTCAGTCACAGTCATTCAGCATTTATTAATGAGCATTAATAATCTTGAAGACACAATTCAATGATTACATAAATAAATAATAAAATTATCTCTTGTCCATACACTCCACACTCTGATTTATGCAACAGCATGAAATAAACTTGCATTCTTACATTCATTCAAAACTAAAATTTATAGAAAAGCTGTTATAAAATAGAACAATCAAGCGTTACTTTAAACTACTTTAGACTATGCTTAGAGAGGCATATAGTCCATATCAAACAGATGTTGACAAAGTTTGAAGTTATAAGAACGAATATTACTTGTAAGTTTTACAGAAGTTGGTAGGACATTCCGAAAGTGGGCAGCTGAGTAAGAGAAGTTTTTCTTTTTTAAAAATGTCAGGCCTTGGTCAAGCCTTGGAGAGAAGAAAGCAGGGGTCCGCAGTGTATACGTGAGGAATAATGAGGAAAATGTTATTGGATTTTGGATTACGAAAATCAAAATATCTTCTCTCTGGAGCTGCGAGCTGGTGTTTTGTGCGGCCGATGCTGTGAAGATGTTGAAGCAGAATTGGGCTGGGAGCGGGTTATGGCTGGTATTTTTTTTTTTTGTGTTCAACCCCAGAATGGAGGTAACAAGGGAGAGATGAGATATGGTCGTGGTCAGCTTTGGTTCGCCAGCTCTGACGCTAGCATTTTGAATTGTGGGTTTTAATCCGATTGCAAAATCGGACAGCGTCTTTCGAAAATCATCGAAATTAGGTATGTTTTTTAATGGGGGGGGGGGGGGGGGTGAGAGAGAGAGAGAGAAACGCGATGTGCAAGCAGGTAAAAATTAATAACGAAAAATCACAGCGCTTCGAGTTCTGGAGATTTCAGAAATGTTCGTTGAAAAAGGTCCATTTTTGTGGTTAATAAAAACAGTATGAGAATTCACGGCTATTCGAGCCAAGGACCTCAGCCTGGACGAGGAACTGCCTGGCCACGCGTGGACAGCTCACTCAGCTTGGACCACCTTTGCATCGAAGTGGTTTTCTCGCGGCTGTAACGGTCAGCATGTCTTACTGTTCTGTTTTTCTTGCTGTCACGTCTAAAGTGCTTTGTCTATTGTTGTTTCATGGCTGACTGTACATGCAGTACTGTTTTCTGTTTATTTGCTGTGAGAGTGTGTCCGATTTGGCACTCGGCGATCTATAGCTGATACGTTATCGTCAGAGTTAGCAACCCATAGTTGATCAAGAGTCAATCTCACCTCTCCGTTGGTATCCCCAGTAACCAGGGGGAGGGGGCTGTAGCCTAGCCAGTGAGGCAGGGTTCGTCATAGTCCCCCATGTCGGTGGAGTCTGCTAAAGAAGCACTCCACTCAAGGGCTGAAATAAAGGGCCGCCGTAACCCGCTCCAATTCCGACACGATTTGCATCGGCTGCAAATAATACCAGTTCGCAGGTCCAGGGGATAGAACAAGGCAAGACATTTCTCTTTACTGGACGCAAGGATCGATGTTTCAGATATTGTTTATTAAGAAAAGAAACAAAAAATGAATGGCGGAGGGAGACTTATGTACAGAAAGATTCGCCTGTATTTTTTTTAAACGTAAATCGCAGCTGGACCATAAAGATCGCTTGAAGAAACACAAACGGCAATAGTAAACGGTATTGGTCGACTTTTGTAAAGGTTATTGAATGTGAGGGTATCAGATGGTAACAGAGTTTAACCTTAAAGAGAAAAAAACAAAATCCCAGGCTCTTCAAGATGCACGACTCCAAACTCACTGTTGTAATTGACGTTTATTTATAGAATACCAGCATTTGCAGACTCCGCACTTGTTTCGCAATGGCTCGGTAGTGTGCGCAAAATACTGACATTTTGTTGTGGGAATAGTAATCATATATCAGATACGCGTCCGAGGATTCTCGTGTGTCTTGTCTTCAAATAGCATTTTCTTTTCTTTTTTTTTTATTCGCTGCCACGCCTTCCGAGTACGTCCCGTTTCCTGCTGTTACCAGCAGTGAACTGGAATTTCCTATGGCAGTTAGTCAGTTGTAAGCCTGTTATTTTAAGGGAATTACTTGTCAGCCGTAAACCTGTTATTTTAAGGGAATTACTGGTGAGCAGAGTTAAAGATGTCTGCAGTTACGACGCGGTTATTAGGGACAGCAAGCCAGGACCGGTGTTCTGCTGTATATCCGTGTTCTTGGCGTCTCTACCTAGTATGTGCCTTCAGCCTGGCGGAAGGAGGTATGCTGTCCATGGTACACATAGTGGTAAGAGTGGGTTAAGGAGCTTTTTTTCTGTGTTGGGGGATGAGGAGGTCCTGTCCGGGTTTTCGAGCAAGCCAACATAATCCACTCCCCATCCGTCACTTTTCTATGCGTAAGCATTTTCATGGCGTCGAGTGCATGGAGCAAGATTTCCAGCAGCTCTAAGGAGATCAAAACAGGAGGACGAACGGGAACACGCATCAACTTTGGACAGACTTCTTGGACCTAACATTTTTGGTCACTTTAGACCTGGAAATTAATCTGCACAACTTGTTAATGATCTGTAAGTTGTGTGGAGTACGGTTATGACTGTCAGTTATTTGTTATTTATTGTTATTTTTTTAAAGGAAAATCCTCGGCGCTTGCTAGAATCCTATTGTTTTTACCCCGGAGCGTGTTTTCTTTGTTGGAAAATCTTCTGTTGTTCGCTTCTCATCACAGATGGCATACTCAGCCATATGCGTGTGGGTGGATGGATTTTTTAAAAGGGATATTGCCGTATTTTGTAATACAAATTTGGTGTCGGCTAAGTGACTTAATCTTGTGAGATTCGGAGAAAGGCTATTATCGTCACCAGCTAACAGAGTGCACACAGAACGGTGTTTAATCTGCTTATAAAATATCAGAAATAATGTTCGTGCTTATAAAATATCAGAAATAATGTTCGTGTAATATGTTTAGGCTAGTGTGAAACCACAGTTCCTAAAATGGGGAGCATCTTCCTACAGGTTGCGCTGGGAGGATTCGGGGGCAGGGGAGAGTTGAGGGAAAGAGAGCGACAGGAGATATCAGAACCAATTGAACGGGAAAAAAGTTTCGTTTGGAGGAAGGGGTGGTGGGGAAAAGAGAGAGCTTTGGGGGGGGGGGGGGCGGTGGGAAGCGCTAGAAGAAATGTGACCCGGGAGGCAAGATGGCAGAAGCCCGAAACAGTTTGAGGACCACCGGTTTAAAAATTACACTGGCCAACGTACATTTTGGTGCCTCAAATGTTAGACTTGTTTCTGGGTATTTCTGACTTCCTGATTCCAAAAGTATCACCAGTTTTCCTCTATCAGCTCTAGTTTTTGAGATACAGAACATATGCCGTATACCACTCTTCAGTCTGGTCGCCCATAACAAATCAGGATATTTTAATGTAGTGTTTAAAATAATATCTTTTAAGGATGAAGAAAACATATTAAACATTAAAAGAAGTGTACTACATGAAAATCAACTTATTTCATACCAAAAGCACAAGTTTATGATACAAAGTTCCCACTCAATCGACACACAAGAAGCTCCTTTTGTAAGATTTCTGAGAGTTAGATCTGCCAGGACAATCCCGCATAAGACTCAAACAATAGTCTGCCATCATGTTTGCATCCCATCTTCATTGGTTTCTGGCTTCCGTTGTTTTTATGTTTTGATGAAATCTTTCATCTTGCTTAAGTCACGAAGGTTCTTTGGAAAGCGAACTAAGTGAATGTGCAGATAATGATGGATTTTAACACTCATGTTACAGCCAAGCCTGTTTAAATGAAATACCATATCCTGTACTAATTGTGCGTAGTTGTCTGCCGTCTTGTTGCCAAGAAAGGTTTTCGCGACAAGAACAAATGATTCGATTTCATTCATTGATGCCATGAAATGCGGGCCATTCATAAGTTATCTGATCTGTGGACCATCGAAAATTCCTGCTTTCAGTTTTTCCATGGTAAGTCCATATAACTTATTATCTATGTATTCAGTACATGTACCGTCTTTATTCATAGCCTTTACAAATTGTTTCATAAGACATAGCTTTATATGTAGTGGTGGCAGTATGATTCTACCCAGTGCTACCAAAGGTTCATTGACTACATTTTATCCTCCAACCACCATATATTCCATCGGAGGCCAATCTTTTCTTTCCCAATGTTCATGTTTGGCTCTTACTATCCCAAAAACACGAAAAACAAGGATACTTTGTGTAGCCACTTTGATGACCAAAGAAGAAAATAATTAACAATCTTCATGTCCACACAAACCACCCATTGATGTTCTTGGTAATTTATCTTTTCCAAGACTAAAGAGATGGCCTTGTACTCTTCTTTCATCCTGGCGGAATGACCGATTGGAATAGAACCATATTTGTTTTGAACTGTCGATGAAAAGACGCCACTCACTTGGGTTATATTCTGAAGGGCCAGTTTTCTTCACAATGTTTCCGATGTCATTGCAGAATGCTAAGTTGTTGTATTCGTCAAATAATGGCGCCAAATCCTTGTCTCTCCTTCGATAATGTGCCATTTTCGTTCCAGGCTCAAGTAATTCTTTTCCTTTAATCTGGAGGCAAACAATTCAGAAGACTCCTTGGAAAGATTTAAGTCCCTGATCAGATCACACAGTTCACCATGTGATCAAAATGATCACTATGTGAAGTTGTTTAGAATTCACTGTCACTGCCCCTACTTTCTTTATCTTGTGCGGTATCAGACACGCAAGACTCATCCTCTGAGATCTGTGGTAGTTCATGGAAAGGTGGAACGGGTGGAAGATCCGAGTGCGGAACAGGTGTCGTGTCTGAAGGTAGATCAGGGTAAGACAACTTGTCGCGATTATTTTGATTGATGCCTGTGATATTAACAGTTAAAAAATAACAGCCATCGAAGTGATTTTTTTGGTTCCCTCCACATCATTGGTACTCCAAATTTCAGGCATCTTCTCTTTCCATTTGTCAACTGTGGCAAATGCTCCGTACAAGTTTTGCATACAATATGAGAAGCCCTTGGCTTATCTTGATCTCCAAGCTTGACACCAGAATAACCTACATTTACTCTTTTTACAAACTCAGAAATAGGTTTCCTACTTGCTTTCAGTGTGTACTCCCTACATATATATCAAAATACGTTGGGATGATTCAAGCAGCTCCGTCTTGAATTAGCCATAACCTCTAAGATGTTCGGTTTTAAAAATTAAATGATATGAGTGGGAATATATACACACCTCCTCTACGATCATACCTAATATACAGCGCAACTGTTTTAAACAGATCAGGTTAAGAAACCTTTGAAATACAAATTTATGTAGTCTACCAAAACCATGATTTACCGTATGAATTTTATGCACATAAATGTGTAATAAAACAGAACAGAAGCGATTTTGTCATTTGAGCTATACATTTTTTTTTTATGCCAGTGTGCATTATACGAAAGGAAGTAGACGAACAGATGTGAAACAAAGGTCATTGTACACAAAAAAATGTGGATAAATTAAATACATAAATTTCCCATTCAAATAAGACAGCTTGTTATGACATCTCAATTCTTCAGAAGAGTTTCGTTAAAGAGCGGACTAAAATTTTATAAATTCAACCATATCTAAGAAACTAGAGCTAATGCTAATCATATCTAAGAAACTAGAGCTAATGCTAATCATATCTAAGAAACTAGGGCTAATGCTAATCATATCTAAGAAACTAGGGCTAATGCTAATCATATCTAAGAAACTAGAGCTAATGCTAATCATATCTAAGAAACTAGAGCTAATGCTAATCATATCTAAGAAACTAGAGCTGATGCTAATCATATCTAAGAAACTAGGGCTGATGCTAATCATATCTAAGAAACTAGGGCTGATGCTAATCATATCTAAGAAACTAGGGCTAATGCTAATCATATCTAAGAAACTAGGGCTGATGCTAATCATATCTAAGAAACTAGAGCTAATGCTAATCATATCTAAGAAACTAGAGCTAATGCTAATCATATCTAAGAAACTAGAGCTAATGCTAATCATATCTAAGAAACTAGGGCTAATGCTAATCATATCTAAGAAACTAGGGCTAATGCTAATCATATCTAAGAAACTAGAGCTAATGCTAATCATATCTAAGAAACTAGAGCTAATGCTAATCATATCTAAGAAACTAGAGCTAATGCTAATCATATCTAAGAAACTAGAGCTAATGCTAATCATATCTAAGAAACTAGAGCTAATGCTAATCATATCTAAGAAACTAGGGCTGATGCTAATCATATCTAAGAAACTAGGGCTAATGCTAATCATATCTAAGAAACTAGAGCTAATGCTAATCATATCTAAGAAACTAGAGCTAATGCTAATCATATCTAAGAAACTAGAGCTAATGCTAATCATATCTAAGAAACTAGAGCTGATGCTAATCATATCTAAGAAACTAGAGCTGATGCTAATCATATCTAAGAAACTAGGGCTGATGCGGTCTATCCAGTGCAATTTTATAAATCAGCGCCCCAAAATAACCCCAGGAACAGGCCTAAAAACCAACGCGCCAAGAAAAAAAATATTTTTGTTTTCTTGACGTACATAGTTCTATTTATATATAGGACTTGTACTTACATGAGAGATCTTTATTTCTTTATATGCACCTTCTAATATACAGACAAGTGTATTCGAATCTACTCCCCCCTCCACCAGTCTCTCTCTCTCTCTCTCTCTCTCTCTCTCTCGCTATTTGGAAGGGATTTCTGTTTTCAGAAGAACTGATGGATTTGTAGCCTGCAGTTGAGACCGTGTTTGTGACCGTTCAGAACGCACCTCGTCAAAGAGATCTCGTTAACCAAGAGATTCAGAAAGAAAACGGCGCCAGTACACGAGATCCTTATCTCCGAGATACGATCGTCTTACTCCTTGTCCTCTCACCGTCCCAGTTATTACTTACAAAAAGAGAGAGAGAGAGGAGAGAGAGAAAATGAAACCCTTTTGTCAGCTAAACAAATTACAAGGAACCAAGCCCGTTGTTCCATTTTATTTCACACCCCCCACCCCCGCCCCCCGCCCCAAGTTGGCGAAGATGTACAGGAGAAGAGCGTTTTGAAGGAAAATCTCTTTCCTTCGGCGCCATGCGCGTATAGATTTGATTTTCTGGGCGATCGAAGCAGCTACTGGAACATTTTAATACAGGATAGTTTGACCAAGTTAAAAGCAGGCGGATTTTTGAAAAGCTACAATAAGACAGGAGTATAGCCATTGATTTATGTGTACGTTTGTCTTTCCTCGGGTGTTCTTTTTTTTTCTTTCCTGTTTATAAGTGTGCAGAGTTTATATATGTTTCTTGGAAAGCTGTTTGTATGTTATTCTGTTGTTTTTGTGTTGTTTTAAGACGAGCTTATCCAGGGGCATGGCCAGTGTCCGTAGGTGTAACACACACATTCCTTTTTTTTGTGATCGTGTTACAGGACCTTGTAAGTTCTAACTCTTCTTGATGTCTCACCTTCTTTTGTGTGTGTGTGTGTGTGTGTGTTTGTTTTTCTGGACATATTGGGGAGCAAAGATGACTGTGGTAGCAGCGTGGTTATCAAGGCTAGACGAATCAGAGCTGATCAAGTTCCCCCCTAACCCACCTCATCGTTGGTGCTCCCAGTAACGGGCTCCTTCCTGCCAACGTCCGCACGTCATGTCCCCTATGGTTTGATCTTTACTTCCGATACGACACTGCAGTTAGAGTGTTCCGAGAATCTACGTGCTTCTAGGTCCATTCAGTCAGTTCAGCAACCGGGTTTTTATGCTGGGATATTTTCACAGCGTCGACTGTGCTGGGATATTTTCACAACGTAGACTATGCTGGAATATTTTCACAGCGTCGACTGTGCTGGGATATTTTCACAGCGTCGACTGTGTTGTAATATTTTCACAGTGTTGATTGTGTTGTAATATTTACACAGCGTCGACTGTGTTGTAATATTTTTACATTGTCTGCAGTGTTGTAATATTTTCACAGCGGTTACAGTGTTGTAATATTTTCACATCGTCTGCAATGTAGTAATATTTTCACATCGTCTGCGGTGTTTTAATATTTTCACAGCGTCGACTATGTTGTAATATTTACACAGCGTTTGCATTATTGTAGTATTTTCACATTATCTGCAGTGTTGTAATATTATAACATCGTCTGCAGTGTTGTAATATTTGCAGACCATCTGCAGTGTTGTAATGGTTTCATACCGTCTGCAGTGTTGTAATATTTTCACATAGTTTACAGTGTTGTAATATTTTCACATCGTCTGCAGTGTTGTAATATTTTCACAGCATCGTTTGTCTGGGGCATACTCTTGGTAGTTTGAAGCAGGTAACAGCTCTTTCTCTTTCACTATTTCTCTCTGTCCAGCTCACTGTCTTGCTCTCTCCCTCTCTCACTCTCTCTGTCTGTCTCGCACTGTCTCTCTCTGTCTTGCTCTTTGTCTGTCTGTCTGTCTCACACTGTTGCTCTTTCTGTTTGTCTCTGACTTTGTCTTGTTCTCTCTCACTATGCCTGTCGCGTTCTCTCTCTCTCTTTCTCTGTCTGTGTGTGTGTGCGCGCGTGTGTGTATGGTTTTTTCTCCACTGTTTCTCTTTCAGACTCACACACGCGCGCGAACGCACAAACATCACGGTTAAATATGCTATATAACGACGTATCTTGTATCTGCAACATTGGGAGAACATTCTTCCAGTTTTCCCTCAGTAGCCCACGCATCCATACAGTCCCTCCATTATTCCGCAGTCTGTCTTTACGGGTTTGCCTACAGCGACCTCTTCCTGGACAAAAATAAATGTATGTGAACTCGTGAATGCATCATTTAAAACGCACATGACAAGCACGTGATGTAGTGAGAATAAAATAACGTAAGAAGATACAAGATCTTCTCGTATTGCAGAGAATTTACCACAGTATATAGTTTGTTTTTTTTTATGGGTGGTATGAGAGTATCAGTTCAGGTACATTGTTTCATAATCCAATTAAACTTGAATATCCAGTTTTCTTTCAATACACCGACAGTTCAGAGTCTGCCAATGCGGCTCGCCTTGCAGATCTGTTTTTAGAAGAAGCTTCCAAAAACAAGCATGGGTGTATCAGTTTAATAGCTGACGTTGATGGAAGGGCCGACGCAGCCGGATCGTAGCTATAACTGTGTGTTGGTTGAGTAATAAAGCTGTTTTTTTTTTTTGCCTCTCTCTGAACCTTAAGTGCCCAGGGCACATGGGGCTTCCGCAAGGGTTTTCCACAAATGCCTGTCCTTTGCCTTTTTTTCTTCTCTTGCCCAGGTGAGTCCTCTGTTGCTCAACATCCTTTCTGTTGTTCTTCTCCATGTCTCTTTTGGTCTGCCCTTACTTCTGTTTCCCTGTGGTGTCCGTCTTAGTGCTATTTTTGGTAGTGAGTTGTCTGTCATTCGGAGCACATGTCCCAACCATCGCCAGCGTCTTTCCTCAATAATTGCTGTCAGTGGCTTCATCTGCATTTCTGCCAACAAGCTGTTATTTCTTATGGTGTTTAGCCAAAATATTTTTTCTAATTCTTCGTAAACTTTTAGTCTGGAAAGAATTCAACTTGTTTTCTATTGTTTTGGTCATTTTCCAGCATTCACTTCCATAGAACATTCACTTAGAACATTACTCTTACATATCCTGATTTTCGTATTCATGGTTAATTTTTTAGATTTCCATATAGTCTGCAGCATTGCAAAAGCCTGGTTTGCTCTAGTAAGTCAACTGTTGATGTCCTCTGTGCTGTCTCTATTTTCTACTACTCTACTGCCAAGATATACAAATTCGTTGACCTCCTCCACTAACTTGCTATCTACTCTGAGTACATTCCTTTTGTTCACATTTTGCTTCATTAACTTTGTCTTTCCTACGTTGATCTTTAGTCCTATGTTGTTTGCATTCTGAGTTAGCTTGTTTATTTTATCTTGCATATCTTTGTGGTTGCTTGATAGTAGACAAATGTCGTCCGCAAAGTCAAGGTCCTCCAGCACTGTGTCAAGGGTCCATTGTAGTCCTCTGCATTTGTCTGATGTTGCCTCCTTCATTAACCAGTCTACTGCCAAGATAAATAATGTTGGTGATAGTACACATATCTGTTTCAATCCTGTTTGTACCCTAAAGCTGCTGGAGGTATGTTCTCCACAGATCACTTTGCACTAAAAACCCTCGTATGCTTTGGTTACGTTAACTATCTTATGGGGGAAGCCATGCCATCTTAGGATTTTCCACAGTGGATCTCTGTTGACATTGTCAAAGGCTTTCTCAAAATCTATAAACAATGCATATATTGTGTTATGCCACTCATTTGCCTGTTCTAACATTTGTCTAAGTACAAATATGTGGTCTATGCATGATCTTCCTTTCCTAAATCCCGCCTGCTCTTTCCGAAGTTTTCCCTCAAGTGCAGGTACAATTTTGTTGATAATTATTCTGCAAAATACTTTACTGGTGAGTGGCAGTAGGGTAATGCCTCTCCAGTTCCCGCAGTCTCTGAGGTCACCCTTCTTTGGTAGTTTTACCATAAAGCCAGTTTTCCTCTCCTGGAGCCTTTTCTTGCTCTCAAATTTGTTGTAATATCCGGCAAAGTTGTTTTGGTGTTTCTGTTTCTTCTGCTTTCAACATCTCAGCAGTCACGTCATCTTCACCTGGTGCCCTGTCTAATTTTAGCTTCTTTATCGCCTCCTTTACTTCACTTATTGTTATTGGTCCTGTATTGATGTTTAGTTCCGTTTTTGCTTCAGGTATGTCTGTTGTTTGTGCTGCTCGTGTTCTGTTTAGTAGGGTGTTAAAGTGTTCCCTCCATCTTTCAATTTTCTCTTTCTCCACTGACCAGTTGTCCCTTATGTGTCCTTATTGCACTCTCACATCTTATGCTGAAGTTACCTGTCATCTGCTTTGTGATTTTGTATATGGTTTTCATGTCATTTGCATATGCTGCTTTCTCAGCTGCTTCTGCTACGTTGTCATAATATTGACGTTTATCTTGACGGCATGATTCCTTCATTTCTTTGTCTTTTTGTGCATAATTACTTAAAACTCGTTCTTTAAGCCGTTGTGATTTGGTGTTCAGTAATTTTTTCTTCATTTCCTTTCTTTGCTCTATCTTTTCCCATGCAGTCTTGGTTATCCATTCCTCTTATCTCCGTTTCCGATATCCCGGCACTTCTTTTGCTATTTCCTGTAGCGTTTTATTGAACTCTAGTATGAACATTTCTGCTTCGTCTTTTAGGATACTGAAGCGGTTCTTAAGTACTATTGAGAATTCATTTCTTGTTTGGTGGTCTTTCAGTTTTGTTGTATCAAAACGTGTCTTTCTGTGTTCTCCGATTTTGTCTCTCCTTAATTTTAGATTTATTTTTGCTACCAGAAGGTCCGTAAAAATAGTGAAGAGCAAAACCTCTATCTTAATGCGAAGAAAACTAAATTGATGACAACTGACAAAACAAACAAGACAACATATATATATATATATATATATATATATATATATATATATATATATATCAATGAGGAAAAACTGGAAGAAGTTTAGAGTTTTGAATATCTTCGATCACAGCTGACTAATAATGGAGATACAATGAGGAAAATTAAAAGGAGGACATCTATCGCTCTTCAGAAAGTAAAACAACTAAAGAATCTGTGGAGAGGAACAGACAGAACTACGAAAATAAGATTTTTCAGAGCATGCATCTTTCGCATGGCAACATATGCCTGTGAGACCTGGACACTTAGCAAAACAGCTGAGAAACGCATAAATGTCTTTGAATGTAAATGCTACAGAAGAATTCTTCACATATCATGGACACAAAAAAAGAACAAATATATCTATACTACAAGAACTTAATATTGAATAAGGCTGGCTAGTAAAGAGTATTGAACAGAGAAAACTTATATATTTTGGACACATTAAAAGTCATGATAATCTAGAGAAAACCGTCTTGAATGGGTACATAATGGGAAAAAGAAAGAGAGGAAGACCAAGGTAAAGATGGCTGCAAGACATCGTTGATGATCTGCAAATGGATACATCAGCAGCCGGCGATCCTGCTCACAACAGAGAGACTTACAGGGGTGCTGTTAGGGAGGCAAAGTTCCGCAAGGGACATGCAAATGAATGAATGAATGAATGAATGAAGGTTGTGATCACTTCCTACATCTGCTCCTTTCCTTGCTCTCACACCTTGTAGTGACCGTTTCCACTTGTTGTTCATTAGTATGTGATCGATTTGGTTTTCTGTGGTTTATCTGGGGACCTCCAAGTTACTTTATGGATGTTTTTGTGTTGGAAAATTGTCCCTCCGATGGTCATCATGTTGTCTTCACAGAAACTGCACAATCTTTCTCTATTTTCATTTATTCCTCCGATTCCTTCTCTTCCCATGATTCTTCTTCTATCTTCATTTCCCTCACCTACTTTTGCATTGAAGTCGCCCAAGATGAGTAGCATATCATGCTTGGGTATTGTTTCTACTGTTGCTTGGAGGCTGTTGTAAAAGTCTTCCTTTAATTCCTCTTCAGCTTGTTCTGTTGGTGCATAACAGACTATAACAGACAGCTTCGTGAATCTTGAGTTGAAGCGTGCATATAATAATCTCTCATTTATTGGGGTCCATTTCAGCAATGCTCCAGATGCTTCTTTTGTTATAATCAATGCTACTCCTCCTTCATGATAATCTTCTTTACCTGACCATATTATTGTATCTTCTGTGTGCTGTGTTGTTAATTTCCTTCTGGCATGTCCTGTCCTTCTAGCTTATTGTATTCCTAGTATGTCTAGTTTGTATCTTTGCATTTCCTTGATGGTTTGTGCTAGTTTTCCTGTCTGGTTAAGTGTTCTTACATTCCAGCTGCCTATTTGCATCTTGTGTTTAGGTTCCAGGAAGTCTGCAGTCGGGCTGTGGACTTCCAGTGGCTGCCTTTCATCCACAACCTTCATGGGCTCAGTTTCCTGATACGCATTTCTCCTTCCACCTGCATTTGTTTTTTTTCCCTTGCTTCTGTTTCTGTAGCAGTCTGATAGTTTTTTTACCAGATAGGGTTGCTGGCCCTATGCCGAACCCTCCTTAGTCGCCTTTTACTATCATGCTTGGTAGGGTACAGTGGTCCTATTCTTTGCAGATCCCGGGTACCACGCGGGGGGCTTTTTTTTGTGTGCCTAGTTTATACATTTTGTAGCTTATTCCATTCGGCTTGATAAAGCAGTTTGCCAAACCTTTGAGCTACACTAGCGATTGTCTGTATTGGGTGTTTTTATATTGGTTATTTACGACAGACGGCACAACGTAAATTGATGCTTGTGAAAAGCAGATGAACTCACAAGTGTTTGGTATTGATTTTAAAGCTCTAGGCAATGTGAAGTGTGTACTGTTCATGTAAGTAGTTCTAAGATCTTGTATAGATCTTATGGTAGATCATGATACCATAGAGTATGCTTTGTGTAGCCATGTATAAAACCTTATAGTAGATAGCGCAGCTTGCGTCTTGTGATATGTGCTCTGTTTCCTCCATATTTGTCTTCGGCTTGCGTTCGAACTTTGTGGAAGAATTGGTCAAATCTATAAACATAGCCAGGATAAGATTCATTTTACGAAAATCACTTTTTTTTTCGTGAAAATGCGGTAGTTGATAATCGATGCTACAGCTTTTGCTGTATAGTTTTTATTTCCGTTCCTACTGGTAAAAGCAGTGCCGCCCTAGTCCGTGTATTAAAAATTAATATATTTCTTTTTAACGAAAGGGAGTTACTTCTCTTTTGAAAGCCAGTGAGAAAGAACACCTATTAGATCGCTATGCCATATTTGTATGGTATGCTATATTTTCATTGGCCTGATCTTTGCTCTGTATGACAAGAAAGAAAATAGTGAAAATCGACTTTTGGTTGTTTTCCCGTTCGGGATGTGCAAGTGCTAGGTCGGCACAAGTCTGCTGTGCATTTCCCTGTCCTCTGTAGCAATGGTTCTCAACCATTTTTCATGCAAGGACCACTTTTCCAACTGTATATAAGTAGCGGAGCACTACTTTTTATGTAAGATGGCAGACCCGTGAACCCTTTATTGTTTTTATTCAATAGATGACACTTAATACCACATCGATAGCACGTAATGATGCTCCTGGGACCACAGGTTGGAGGCCACTGTTGTAGAATATCATGATTCGCCAGAAGTCACTTGAACAGCGGGAGTTAATTCATCGTTATAACCACGAGGTGAAGGCCAGGACGTGCCCAGGCATCAGAACTTTCTTTTGTAGCCTGTCTGGAAGTGGTTTGTTTGTGTAACGTGGGGCGGAGCAGCAGATAAGATTTCAGGGCGTGGAGCGTTGTTCCAGTGATCGACAGGTTCTCTAGCCGTCAAAATAATTTTGATTTGTCTTTTTTTCATTTGTTTTTGATTACCTTTCAGTGCTTCACAACGTCTGTGAGACTTTTTTTTTTGTTGAGGTTATTCGCGCAGGATTTTTAATACACCAATAGCCTCAGCCTAGGGTTTTGTCTATTGACACATTGACCTACATTGTGATTTCCCATGCATCGTGGTCCTTGACCCACATATATACAGTTAGGGTAACTTAACAAAGGGACCCCTCCCCCCACCCGCTAAAAAACTTCATATATTACAAAATATAAGTGATGTAGTGGTTAATAAACTCGCCTGCCGATCAGAAGGTCCCAGGTTCGATTTCGTACATGAGCGGAATTTTTTTTCGGACCGACAGGAGCCGAGGTCAACCCAGCCTTAAAGAATGGGTACCTGGGGCTCTACCCGAGGAAAACAGTCGGCGAGGCAAAATGCTGGCATCGATACCCCAAATGCTGTAGTGGCCCAGAAATGTGAAGGCACTAACACTTCACACCCCTTCGGTATACAAATGCTACGGGACTTAGATTGCACGTATATGTACCCTAATACAGACCCAAACCGTTCAAAGAAAGCACTCTAATTGAAGAAGTTTAGCGTCTAGCCATTGTGCGCGCATACATCAGTTCAAGTGGACACTGTGCGAAAAGACTAAACCGGTAGGAGCTTGGGGGGGGGGGGGGCTATCTTTAAACTAATTTAGACTTTGGCAATACATGTATACCCATACTTCTTATATGCGTATAGGCTGATGCATACAGGTATATATGTTAAAACACATAAATACACGTACATACACACATGTACACAAACACATCTATACACACATATATAAACGCATATATTTGCATGTGTATATATATACATAAATGCATACATGAAATAGGTTTGAGCAGCTTAATCTTCTAGCTGGACTAGAAGAGGAAGATAATCTCACGAGTATAACCCAGGTTCCTGCACTTTACTAAGAAATTGACACGAAAAAAAAAAACCCGTTTACCAATACTCAGACTGCACCTTGCCAGTTGGTGTTGAAAAGTTATCAGCCCCACCCACTTTCCAAAATCTGAAGGTAGTTTTGTCACTGTAGCTGGAGAGAGTGTTAGTGTTATATTGTAAAGAGCAAGTTTGCAGGATTTAAGCGGTAAGTTTTGAAGTTTGTTCAGATCATTGACAGGCCCATGTCAGCAAAAGGTGTGGAATTTTCAAGCTTGGAACACCGGGGTGTCATGAGGTTCCTTCTCCTGCGGAAGAAAACTCCAGAGGAAAATCCACCAGTGTATGCTGCAGACAGTGATTGACAAGTGTCCATCATACTCATCTGTGGAAAAGTAGTGTGATAACTTTCAGTGTGAAGATTTCGAGGCCGAAGATGCAGTAAGATCTGAAAGGCCTTCAACAGTGTCAGCTGTAACCACCATTGCTCTATGACCCGAATTTGGCTAAAGCAATTGCTGATATACGAGAGATATCCAGGGAACACGCTGGGTTTATAATTCATAACCATTTTGGTGTGCAGAAGTTGCCGACCAAGTGGGTGTCAAAATGTTCGAATGTCACCGAGAAACGAAGTCGAGTAGACACGATCAGTTTGATTCTGCAGCATTTTGAAAGATTTAGTGATAACTGTTTGGAACGACTCAGTCACTGCTGATAAAACATGGTTAGACCACTGTGATCACGAGACCAAACAGTCTTTGCAGTGGCGGCATAGGGGTCCTCCACGGCCGAAGAAATTCATGACCCGAAAGCCACTGCTTGGGATAAGAAAGGTATTTTGATGATTGACCATCTTCCAAGAGGCAAAACAGTTAATGCAGAATACGACGGTAATTTGCCGTGCCGATTAAAGGATGAACTAAAAGAACATCGGCGAGCTAAACCCGCGGGAACCTGTTCTCTTCTTGCAGGACATTGGGTCTTCTCACAAGACTTTATGTTTGAAGACTTTGAGGTTTGACGGCATCCACCCCACTCACCAAATCTTGCTCTATCCGACTATTTTCTGTTTTCCAACCTTAAAAAAAAAAGGCAGAGACCCGTTATGAAGGCTTTCTTTCGCCGTATCACAAAATCGAAACTGTCAATTTTAATTGATTTTTTTCCCCCACACACCCACATTGTGTTTTCAGGTCGGAATGCATTTCATGAATTCAAGTTCTTGAAGTTTGCCACCATACACCCCCCCCCCCCCCCCGTGCTTAAAGATCTTCACTGCATCCGCTGCTAAAAGCAGTTACAGAGAGATATAACACGACCCCAAGAAAGGGAGGGGTTTATGGAGAAAGAGACAGAGAGAGAGAGAGAGAGAGCACATTCCTGGTCTATAGTTCAAACTTACGCGCGATGGATACCTGATGCTATTGTATAGACAGCTGGGCAGTTGCCACTAGTGCATGATGTCACGATATTGTTCCCCCTGTAGCAGTGGTTCTTAAACTGGGCTCAATGAAGCCCGTGGGGGTTGGAAGGATTTTTGCGCATTCACAGACAAGCAAATGGATTCTGTTAAATAAATCATAGCATCATCTTGGTTTCTGTTTATTGCTTTATTTTTAACGAGGGTTCCATGACTATTCTCAGGATAGAAAGGGGGTACATAGTCATTTAAAAGTTGAGAACCACTGCCTCATGGGCATTACCAAGCTGCCCGGAGATCGTGTCTTTTATGTATTAAAAAAGTGCACTCAGTTTTTTTTTTGTTTGTTGTTTTTTGTTTGTTAAATGGGAGAGGTTCAGAGAGAGAGAGAGAGAGAGAGAGAGATAGAGCAGAAATAACATTGATAATAAAGGAACAGTCCCTTGAGATGAACCATAGAGTAGTTGCCATGCAAAAAAAAAAAAATGGATTTTACAAAGTGAAAAATGGAGTAAAATGTTAGGGGCTAGTTAGTGTTGCCTAAAACACACTTAGGGTAGATTCTGAGCAGTCTCTGGTGAAGGGAGTATGGGGGAGATTCTGAGCAGTCTCTGGTGAAGGGAGTATGGGGGAGATTCTGAGCAGTCTCTGGTGAAGAGAGCATGAGGAGATTCTGAGCAGTCTCTGGTGAAGAGAGCATGAGGAGATTCTGAGCAGTCTCTGGTGAAGGGAGTATGAGGAGATTCTGAGCAGTCTCTGATGAAGGGAGTATGGGGAGATTCTGAGCAGTCTCTGGTGAAGGGAGTATGGGGAGATTCTTAGCAGTCTCTGGTGAAGGGAGTATGGGGAGATTCTGAGCAGTCTCTGGTGAAGGGAGTGTGAGAAGATTCTGAGCAGTGTCTGGTGCATGAGGAGATTCTGAGCAGTCTCTGGTGAAGGGAGTATGGGGAGATTCTGAGCAGTCTCTGGTGAAGGGAGTATGGGGAGATTCTGAGCAGTCTCTGGTGAACGGAGTATGGGGAGATTCTGGACAACCTCTGGTGAAGGGAGTATGGGGAGATTCTGGACAATCTCTGGTGAAGAGAGCATGAGGAGAAACTGGGCAGTCTCTGGTGAATGGAGTAAGGGGAGATACTGGGCAGTCTCTGGTGAATGGAGTAATGGGAGATATTGGGCAGTCTGTGGTGAAGGGAGTATGGGGAGATTCTGAGCAGTCTGGTGAAGGGAGTATGGGGAGATTCTGAGCAGTCTGGTGAAGGGAGTATAGGGAGATTCTGGACAGTCTCTGAAGAAGGGAGTATGGGGAGATACTAGAAATCCATTGAGGATCTATAATCACCAAAGGATTATGAACACTTTCTCTGAGGAGTAGCTTCTCCGACCTCATGATCCTTGGTTTTATATGTGTGTATGTGTGTGCATGTGTGCCTGCTTGCCTGCATGTGTATCTAGACAATGTTGAAAACTATAAATGTTCAAAGATAAAAAAAAAAAATTAAATTGTGAGATAAAAGCCATGGGGAATTGTCATCTTACCCTTTCTCTACGTGCAGACCAGTGTTCTGAGGCATAGTGAATATGACATGATCAGTAGGTGTGTGCAGATATACTATATGTGTTCCTGTATACTGTATTGCTGTCACATAGTTTTTTTGTTTGTTTTTTTTTAAGTGGTTTCTGTGGGGTATTTTGACTCAGTTCTGTATTTGGGTGTACAGACTACATAAGAATACATTGAATTTGTAAAATAGTAAAGAGATTTGAATATTCTTGTTCAAAAGAAAATTTGAATACCAACATTTTGAAGGCTTAGAAGACATACTTTCCACAGACTGTATAACTCTGGCACCAGATTAGACCTAATCAGAAATTGAAACATTATTTTCTTCCTCTTTTGCATTCGAGCTGGTTGCCATTCTGTACCTGAAGCCTCATTGCTCTGACAAAGTCTGCCATCTTCTTTATGCTCGAGTAGGACCCACATAGCTTTTCTCTCAGTTCCTCTCCCTTGGGTCAGATCTGTGCTTGGAGGTTTGAGTGGGTTATTGAAACATTAAGCTAATAATTTGTAACTGCTTCTACCATTTCTGCATACTTACACAGCTGCATAAAACTATAAGAATGAAATGATTTTGTCAAATTTCTAGTAACATTTATAGCAATCATATTTATATTCTAACTTTTAGCTAGTGGTCATGCTTCTGTGAATCTGCTGTTCATCATGTGTGAATACATATTTGAACCAGAAAATCACCAACTGTATTGAGATGAATGCTTGAATTAGCATTCCCTCTCTCTCTGTCTCTTCTCCCCCTCTCTCCTTACTCACATACATAACACAGAGAAGCACATACAAGTGCTCTTTAATTTTTTTTTTTTTTTTGGGGAGGGGGTTAATAATGTCCAGCACTGAAAGATTTATGACAGTATTACCTGCCTGAACATCCACAAATCTGAAATACATTGTATACAAACTCAATGCAGAAGACCAATCTGAAACCTTTTACTGAGTCTCTCTTCTATGTTAACTGTGCAAACATATCCTTCATACATATCACCTATGATGTTGATGATTTTTATTGGTATTCCATACTGTGTCATCATGTTCCATAGTGAGTCTCTGTATTTACTATCAAATATCTTTTTAAAATTGATGAAGTTTAAGACAAATGGGTTTTGCTTTTCAATATATTCCTAGCATATAATTCTTAGAGTGAAGATTTAATCAATGCAGCATCACTCTTTTCTCAACCCTGCTTGCTCTTCTTGCATTACAGTATCTTCCACTTCTTTTATTCTGATAATAATGATTTTGCAGATTACTTTTGAGACAACTGATAGAAGGATCATTCCACTCAACTTATTGCAGTCACTGAGGTTGCCGTTTTTTTTTGTTTTTTTTTCAAAATTTTAACAATACCTTTTTTTTCCCACTTTGAAGGGACTTTCTCTTCTTTCTAGATTTTATTAAGCATTCTCTGCAGGTGGTCTAAGTTGTGGTTGTCAGTTGCTTTTTAGCACCTCGGCTGTTATTTCATCTTCTCATGCAGCTCTGTTGTTAGCCATAACATTCACATTTCAGATATGTTTACTGTTAATTTGTTTAATAAAGTATTCCAGATATATTTGTTGTTTACATATATATATTAAAACATTCAAGATATCTTTATTGCTTACTTGCCATTGGATATTCTCCTATTGTCTTCATGGTTCTTTGAATTTGATGCCTTTCTGCCAAATACAGAGATAAATCCACACGGAAGCAGCTCTTCATAAATGTGTTAATGAAATGACATGCCGCATGCTGTGGCTGTGAAGTTAACTCTGTTTTCATTTTGTGTATTTACATGCATTTGTGGTGAGAAAGAGAGGAATGTGCGTAGGTCAGCGTCATGCACATTAAAGCTGTGATGTTTGGCCAAGAGATCGATTGCACTTGTATCTATATCAATGGTGCAGCACAAGTTATGTGAAGGGAATTAGAGAACCATGGAGGGCAGGAATATAGGAGAATATGCAGAGTGCTGTCTCTCTTGGGGTATTCATTTGAATAAAAAGCTTGGGTATTGCATAATTTTTGGGGAGTCTAGAGGATGGACATGGGTGGAGAAGGGGGGGGGGGTACAGGAATAGTGGAAAACACACACCCATGCTTACACATTTGTATATAAACATGCGTAGTGAGAGAGGGGGAGGAGTTTGGAGTGAATGACATGGAATGTTTACCCAGCTAATGTGTATGAACCTGCAATACAATGTTATCGTACACATAAGATCCCTCCCCGATTAAGAAGATCAGAGAAAGTATGCTAGATAGAAACATAAATGTTCTGGCATTAAGTAGGTCAGTTTGAGTTGTTTTTTTTTTCATCAGAATCAAAATGACAGCTGTAAAGGATAAAACATAACAAACAGATTAACCAGTTATAGTTTAATGAAGGTTCAGAAATGAGTAGGGATAAAATCCTTTTTTTTTTTTTTTAAGGGAGATATACTAAGGGCAAAGTGTTCAGCTAAACAGTTCCTAATAATGGAAATTTGAAGACAGGTGATGGTGACTAAAGAGATGTTGGAGAACACATTGCAAGAAGAGTATTCTTAGATGTTCTACAGGCAACAACCAGAGTACATATTGAACTGCTTGAATCAAGTTAAAAAAAAAAAAACCCAACTTAAGGTTAACTTAAGAGTTAAGGTAAAAATTTGGCCCTGTACCTAGCATAGCTAGCATAACCTGGCATAACTAGCATAACCTAGCATAACTTTTTTTGTGCAATAAAAGTTTGAAATCCCTGTTTAAAATGGCTTCTTGAATCTATGAGAATAAAACTGCAATGCACTTCTTACTAAAAAAAAAAAAACCCACAAAAGCGTAATCTGAGTGGTTGGGATAGAAAGCCGTGTCTGATATTATTATTCTAGACTTCCCTGCATTCCTGTCAGGCTTGTGACCCACATGTGTGTACTCTGTAACACACCTACATATGCACACACAGTTTCTTGCTCTCACTTTTTCTTTGTCAGATCCAATAACCTTCTCACATTTTTTTCCCTTTAATTCATGAATAAACATCCACATATACAGGTACCACCACTATAGGAAAATACATAATAAAAGAGAGTTTTTGTTTCAGTTAAGTACATTCAATGAGAAGGGATGCTAGAGTTTAATATATGTATTATATGTATATTGTCTTCTTCAGCTTTCCTAGTCATTAAGGTTCATTGCTGTAGATAAAGTTTGCCTCAGTTCCTCTCTATTCCTAATCTCTCTCTAGTTGGTGACGACAATTTCTTTTATATCCTCTTCTATGTTGTCTTTCCATCTCTGTCTTGGTCTACCCCTTGGTCTTTTTTCCCTCACCTCTAGTATGTACATCATTTTCATTTGTCTGTTCTCTTCCATTCTTTCTACATGGCCCAGTCAGTGTAGTCTGTTCAATTTCAAGACATTTATAATTCGCTGGGATTTAAATAAGCTGTTCAGTTCAGTGTATATGTATATACCATAAAAAATAACACACTGCTGCAGAAATGATGATGAAGGCCATTTACTTCAGTTATTGAGGAAAGATGCTGGCGGTGGCTGAGACACGTGCTCCAGATGAGTGGTGACTCATTACCAAAGACAGCACTGAGATGGACACCTAATTGGGTACAGGAGTAAGGGTAGATCAAAAGAGACATGAAGAATAACAACAGAGAGGATGTTGAACAATAAAGGGGTCACCTGGGCAAGAGTGGGGGAAAAAAAGCCAAAAGACAGGCATTTGTGAAAAACCCTTGTGGAAGCCCTTGGCACTTAAAGTTTCACTCAGAGAGATTGATTGATTGATTGATTGATCTTTATTTCAAAAGGGTTAAGAATTGAACACGCAGGCCTGTCTAACATTCTGCCCTTTATAGAGATTATATGCATATGGAGAAAGTTAGAAATACTTACTTACCAATTTGCTTATCAGTCTGAGCTAACAGCAAGAGGACTATGAGAAATGTGCCAAACATATTATCATCCTGTGGAAGAGTAAGTTATGAAAAATTATTGTTATTATTTATATGAAAGTCAAAATTGCCTTTTCACAAGAAAGCTTAAAAAAAAAGTATGCACTGTTAAAGAGCTGGGTGCCCATATTTACAGTATATTAATCCAAAGTAGGAGTTCTTAACCTGATTTGGTGGGGGGTGGGGTGGGGTGGAGTGGTATCCATAAGTATGGATAGCCCCCATACTTGGGGACTTGGGAATCAGATAATGAAGGTATTGAGACTTGATCTTTGAATAATCATTCTAGGTAGGCTTTTCTTTCAGCTGTTCTATTCCTAGCTATCTGTGTGTAAAGTAAAACCCATTCTGTTGGTTATGCTGGCGATGATGATGATTTCAACAGTCAGTCAAAGGAGCTTATGGGAACATGTTGGGCAGTCCACTGGGGAATCAGGATGCAAGGGCACCAAGTGCCCCACAATGTGTGTTGAACAATATTCTCATTAATTTGTCAGAAGTAGCTCAATTAATATTTGTCTGCTCATCCCACCAACATAATTTTCTAGTTGATTTTTTTTTCCTTATGATTTTTTCCTCCTTTTTTTTTGAAAGATTAATGCATATGTCTGTCTGTTATAGTGAAAATCTGGATTATTGGAGTAAAATATTTTGCATGTTACAGTTCTTTTTCATTTGGCAAGGTATGCAGTTTGTTGTGTAATAGTTTCTCTCCTAACTCAGTTTGTTATGTAATAGTCAGTTTCTTTCCTAGGTTGCAGTTTGTTCTATAGTAGTCAGTTTCTTTCCTAGCTCACTGTTTGTAATGTATTAACTAGTGTCTATCCAAACTCACAGTTTGCTATATAATAGGTAGTTTCTTTCCTAATTTGCGGTTTGTTACATAGTGACCAGGTTTTTTTCCCCCTAACTCGCAGTTTGTTTTACCTCATTACTTTTTTAATTTGTGGCTTGTTTTAGTTTTTGGTTTGTTTTTTTTTTTAACATGTCATTTATTCTTTGTATATGGAAGTGCCTATAGACGAGCGCAAATTCCACAAAAGAGTGTAAAAAAAAAAATCTATATTCTGGTTCTCCCCCCCCCCCCCCATACTTTGATAATTATTTCTCTTGGTTTTTGTATAGTCTGGCTACATCTCCATACTCTTTTACTGTTTGGGCTTTTCATATCAATTCATCTACATGTTTCTCATTCCCTTGTGCCCTTATTCATATACTGATATTTTTGTTTCATAGTCTATGGTTTTTTTTGTGTTTTTTTCTGACTTCTGAACAGTAGTAGTAAGGTAAAGGTAGTCCCATAACAAATGCCGTAGGGGATGAAATGTTAGAGACCTCATTATGCTGGGCCATCAGCATATGAGGTAGGGTGGCCAGTTCCTTTCCTCGCTGCCTTTCTTCCCAGATTTTCTCTGGTACTCATTTTACGAGGCTGGGTCGACCTTGGGGCCATATTGGTCAGGAAAAAATCCCGCTCAGCTGGGAATTCGGACCCTCAATCATTCAGTTGTTAGATGAGTTCTGTAACCGCTATGCCAGCCGGTCCTCGGTAGTAATAGTAGTGGTTTGATTTTCCACAATTTTTCTGTTAAGATTCAGTGAATATTCTCAAATCATTGCCTTGATAAATTCTTGTGTGATGTTATAGAACAATTTTTTTTTTTTTTTTAGATTTCATTCAGTTTATCAGTGTCATCCTTTAAAATTGTGTCTTTGGCATGGAGTATGTTTAAGATTTCTCCCAGACCGTCAAGTCTTTGAGTTATTAGAATCTTTGCACATGCCATCATTGAAAGTATGTGTGGTATCTAAACATTGGCCTGATTGATGTCGGTCACTGGTAGTTTTCACACTGAGACTCTGTTTTGTTGGTGATGATCTGTTTTTGTTTCTGATGTCTGCCAGTCATTTAATGTCCATTTGAGCTTGTGGGTATCTATAAGCAGAAACCCATGTATTATAATTTGGGGAATTTTTTTTTCCCCTCTGTTATTTCATGTGATCTCATTAACTGGTAAATACCGGTAAATTACCAATTAAAAAAAAGAGAAAAATTGAAATTTTGGAAGGTCACTGGTTATCATAGCCGGTTTATATTATCAAAAGCCTAGTAAAAAGCAACCAGTGAAATCAGGTGAAGGATAATCAGGGCAAAAGACCGATGATGCTCATTTTGTCTGGAGGAAGTTTGCTAGTTCTGACTTTGGTTCAGCATGTGAGCATTTTAATAAAGATTAAATCTCACCGCTAATGAGATAAGAAAAAAAAATTTCACACCTCATATAATTCCTTCAGATGTTTATAAAGCATGCTTAATTTTAGATTAAAAAAAAAAAATCGTAAAGTACTGAATGTTGTAATGAGAAAACTGGTATTTCGGAAAGTACTTCTTGTGAGGTGAAAGGCAGGTAGAACTGTACCAGTTTCAAAAACTCCTAGCATGATCGCTGGTAAATTACTGGTATATATCCTTCTCCTATACACAATATCCTTTGCAGCTATTGTATCTTTTGCCATTTATTCGTACTTTCATATTTATAACCTTCTTATTAATTAATGTACCTCATATTATTCAGGGGCTCATGGATCTCCAGTAAAGTTGGTTCTAATGTCTTTGTCCATCATTATTAATATTACTTGTGAATGTTGACTGCCTGAGTAATACAATGCACCATCATTGGAATCCAGATTTTCCTGAATCAGTGAGTCTTCTTACATTTATGCCCCATATGGAGTTTAGTCTTTATTTCTGTTCCAAATCAGTTTTCTTTCTCGGATATTGTTGCCACTTTCTATATCACATTTATGTGAATTTTGAGCATTTTCTAATGGAATGTGTTTCATTCTTGCATCATAGCTGCATTTATGCTGTGCATCATTGCTGCTTAGTTTTATGAAGTGTATCATTGATCCATTGCTTGGTTTTTTTTTTTCCTATGGCTTTCTCTTCTGATGTTTGCTCTCATGTGATCAAGTTTGGGTCATAAAGATGGAACAAGCTGTAATCTTCTACATTCTCTCAGACTTCTGAAGCTCAAATCTTCAAGTCTCTTAAGAATTTTTCTTTCTGGTTTTTTTTTTTTTTTTTCTAATTGCCTTTTTTTTCATTTTTATTTTTCACACCTTTAACTCGTCACCACCTTAGATGTGCCCCATTATGATCTGTCAGTGTTTGACTTTTCTGTTTCAGCCAAGTCCTTGCATGAATTTGGCAAGTTCATCGAGAAGATTGAAGAACACAGAGATATCTTGGTAAAGGATGAGAGAGAGAGCTAAGTGTGTGCCAGAGTTTTGGCAGAGTGTTCTGTTTTGTTTTGTTTTAGAGCTGGTTTTATACACAGCCTGCCAGATTTCCCCAGAGAGATATTTCCAGAGTTGAAAGCCGTGGCTGAAAACATTTCCGCCAAAAAAAAAAAAAATTAGAGGATTTATCAAGCTCGGTAGCATTCTGAAATGCCATATCTCTATCCATATTGTAACTTGCTCTTGGCTGGAGCATGTTGAACTGGCTTATAAACTCTTTGACTTAAAAATATTAAAAGCTGAAAATGTAACTGGGTTTAGAGCGATTGGATTTTACATTTGGAAACTCTGGTTGTCCATGTTTCTAGGTATATCTATTATTAGAATAGTGGCCAAGACTAGATCACCTGGAGTAGTGACCAAGACTAGATCACCTGGAGTGGTCACATGTCTCATGCTGTGTTGAAATGATGATATTCTTACAATGTAACATTTGTCATAGGACAAATACCTCATGCTTCAGGACAGAAGATCACTGTTGTTGATCCATATAGCCTTATTTTCCCTCTATGCTACTTTGAAAACATGTCTTCCTATATAGTGCTAGAAAATAAACTGTTATGCCTTTATGTCAGTTGTTTTTGTCTTTAGGCTGTTGCTTGTACATGTATAGTAGTTACTCTGATCTGCTGTAGTTAAAATTTATTGTAAAGGGTAAGAGGAACTTAATTCAGTAATAAAGCATAAAGTAAGGCTTTATAACTGTCATTTATCCATACTAAAACATGCAGGATACAAAAATAAAGAGGAAGGAAAAAGATAAGCCAGACTGTGTCTTAGTGCAATAGAGTAAGAGTTCTCAGTTGGTGGGGGGAGGTGAAGAGAAGAAACTGGGACCATGGTTTGACAGATTCCAACTGTCGGAATGTATGTACCCTATTTGGAATGCACCTTTTGAGTTGGACAGTCTTGAAAGGGTGAGGAAGGGGCGATGGCATTTTGACATGGTGAAAAGGGTGCGTGGACCTCAAAAGGTTTAAGAGAACCCATTGTGTTGGAGAAAGACAAGATAACATAATAAAAAAAGAGAGAGAGAGAGGAAGAATAATGATGACAGCTCAGAGAATGTGGATTTTTGTGGCAAAGAGGTCATAAATCAACCTTTTGAAAATAAATTTTAAGAATAAACCTGCTCTTATGTTATAAAATAAATTTTAACTGTATGCCAGTTACTTCTTATGTTCATATGCTTAGTTATATATACGTTTAAACAGTCGCTGTTTTCCTGTGAATGTTACTGCTGGAGTTGTCCAGAATAACAAGAATAGTACATATCTTTAATACAGTTTTTAATTCGTGGTACTTTGAGAGATTTTTGTAATTTTCTTTTATGTTTTTAGATTAAAGCTGCAGAAGATCAATTCATGAAACCATTGGAAATCTTTCGCAAGGAGAACATTGGAGCTGCAAAGGTAAGACAGCCATCTTAATCATCAGAGTTGTAGTTCGTATTGTTCTCTTATTGACTGTTATGATTATGAGACATGAAATAGTCATGAAAAAAAAAGCGATAATTGTGAATTCTAAATGAGTTCAACATTAAACATCATGATAATTTAGAGAAGACCATCTTGGAAGGTTACATAATGGGAAAAAGAAAGAGAGGAAGACCAAGGCGAAGATGGCTGCAAGACATTGTTGATAATCTGCAAGTGGATGCGTCATCATCAAGGCATCTTGCTTACAACCAAGAGGCCTATAGGAGAGCTGTTAGGGAGGCAAAGTTCCTCAAGAGACATGCAAATGACTGACTGACTAAATGTGTTCAGTAGTCTGGGAAAGCTTATGTGAAACATATTTTAAAAAAAATTATTGTCAGTTTTCATGAGTTTTCTGGGTAATTTTTGTCATCTCACAGAGTGCCTTATGAAAAGTTAGTGGGGGAGGGGGAGGGGGCACCAGAGATGCTGTCCAACTTGACAGTCCCCAACCTATAACTGACCAAGTAGCTGTCCCACCTGTGGCTAACAGGGCAGGGATCGCCATGGTCTCCTTGACTGTTAAAAAAAAGCGTTGCACACCCCCTACGTTTTTTAGCTTCATTCTCAGGAGCTGAAAAAATTGCTGCCATAACCTGCACCAAAGTAGACATGATGCCGTACCTCAACATCCTCACTGCATCAGATGCAAAGAACACCAGCTCATAGTACCAGGTAGAGTGAAGAAGAAAAGTTGGTAGGCAGTTATAAAACATGTGTGTACTACACCCGCGCTGGGTCCATGTATTCAGCTGGAAGTTTCATTGGTCTATAATTACAATTTTTATAGTGAACTGCTTACACGTTGTTATAGGGATACAGGTGTTTTATTATTTTGAGACAGAATTCACTAAGTAGATTGATCACCTACTACAGCATTGGGTTGATTGTTTCATTACAATCTGTGGCTGGACTAATTAAATGTTAATTAAAACCTATGGGTTTTTTTTCCTTTGATTCTCGTTGAACCTTGACTTATCTGTGTATCTGGACTTGTAAATGAACTTCATAAGTAAAACTTTTTTTTAAAATGTGAATAATAATCTAGATATAAAATGTAGGGTTATTATTATTATTTTCTTAAGAGTACAGTGTAAACTTTGATAAGAAAACATAATTTTTGTTAATTAGGACAGATGCATTTTTTTTTAAGCATAAAAGAGAATGTGGAAGGAACAGAATTGATAGTGAATTTTTGTCCTGCAGAGGGAGTGGACAGCAGACGTGCTGTCCATTGTGTTTCTGTTGATCCATCTGTAAACATGGGCACCCATCACTGCTAATTGGCATCCATCATCGCCATGGGCAATCACCACTGCATTTATCACTTTTTTTACCATTCATTCATTATGTGCCGTTACGATATATGTTGGTGGTCAAGCTTAATCCATATTCAGCTGTCTTTGGTAGGGTTAGTTGCTGTTGTTTCCCTGTGCCACATGGTCATCTCTCTGAAATTGGAGAATATCTGACTGTAAGGCAAGCTGCACTTTGTATACATGACTGTCAGTGAGTGATGGATGTAAACAGGTGTTGTTCACCAGCCACGTGGGACTCATTTGGAACTGAAAGCGGGTGAATACAAAATTAAGAAGACAACAACAAAGCAACAGAAGTAATGTTTAAAAAAAAAAAAGAAGGTACTGATTAAATTTTGAGTTATTTTCTTGTTGTTGAACAGGAGGAAAAGAAGAACTTTGACAAACAAACAGCAAAGTTCTGTCAGTCTCAGGAGAGATACCTCAACATGAAGACTTCCAAGATCAATGACTCGACAATGCAGGAGGTTTGTTCCATTTCTTTTACCTTCCTGTGTGTTAAGAAGCTCAAAGAAGCAGCTGGAAACAGTTTTATTGCATAGTTTTTATAGGACTATTCAGGAGAGAAGTCTGTGCTGTTTTCAAGAGTTATTTGTTGTAAAGAATGTTAGGTGTAAAAGACCTTTACATCATAAATCCAGATCTCACACAAACAAGTTTATAATAAACAGTTTTTAGTTTTTTCCCCTGAGAAATGACAAGGTGCATGAATAAAGGCTAAGTGGTCCAGGTAGGAGAAGGGTTGAGAATGTGACATAGAGAGGCATTTGAAGTCCTATTCTCATGCAAAAGACTGAGCTATGGGCCATCACACTTGTCTGCCTAGCAGATCTGTAAGACCCTAACACTGCGTTGTGTATTAAAGAGATAGGCTGCTCAGTGATGGAAGCTGAAGCTTTGAAAAGGTAATGGCTGTAATATCACAAATAGTCATGACCTAGAGGGGCCCACTCTTCTTAATGTCATTTGTGTTGAAATGCTTGCCTGAGGGGGAGTATTTCTCTACCTGGAAGATTATTTGGATGTAACATGTTCCCTATAGGGTCAAAACCAGGTTAACCCTTTGGGATCAGAACCAGGTTAGCCCACGTAATTTATGAGGCAAATAATTTTAGCATGGAATACCTGGCCCCTATAAAAAAAAAAAACGGGTTAACACCAAGATGGTTAACTCTGGATTCTTAGTGGATATATATATCATGAACAGTGATTGCCAGATGTTCTTTTCACTGATGTGTATATCTTCAGTTTCAGTTCTCCTGGGGTTCAGTTTTCATGGGGTTCACTTCTGTAAGATCTTTGTTGGGTAATAACATCAAACCTTTTAATAATTCTTGTTTGGTCCATCCAGGCAGATACCCAGGTGGAGTTTGAAAAGAAGACATTCTTCACAGCTTCCATGAAGTATGTCCTGAAACTGCAAGAAGTACAAGAGAAGAAGAAGTTTGAGTTTGTGGAGATTGTAAGTAAAAGGAAGTAGCTGTTGTTGTACATGTGGCAATCTACATGCAGACAGTAATATTAGCGCAGGCACAGTTTAAAGATACTGATAACTAAACTGTTAAAAAAAAGAAACGTTACAAATACTATGTTGCAATTTAAATTAAAGTTTGCTGCTCAGACAAGGACATGTTACCTGAAATGTTCACTTGGACATCAACTTCACGTGCTGACTTAAACTGTACTCGGCAGATGTTTCATGAGCACAGAAAAGCGACACTAATCAAAACAGCATTTTTGACAATAACTCATGACAGGTTCACAAGAATCCCGTGAAACTTACTGAACACAAAACTCACTGAACATGTTATTGAATGTCTATAAAAGATTGACGCTCCTTGAATCAGTTCATTTGAAAATTCATTTCGCAAGTATGGCTCATCTCACTACAGAACGACTCATCATTATTGGACAGAATGAGCAGTCACAAAGTGTAGTGGCCAGACAATTTAACGTGGTTAGAAGCACCATTAGTTGCCTTTGGAGATGATTTAAAGAAACTGGGTCAGTTGCAGACCAGCCACGCAGTGGAAGACCCATAGTCACAACTCCTATCGAAGACCGCTTCATAGGGCTGCGTCATCTTAGGAATCGATTCACATCTGCATCCTAAACAGTCCAGTCAATGACAGCAGCTCGTCGAATTTCAGATCAAACGGTCAGGAACCGGCTGCACGACGCTGGTCTTTGGGCTAGAAGACCCTACAGAGGTCCTGTTCTTACAGACCGGCATCACTAGAACTGACTGCAGTGGGTGAACCAGCATCATCAGTGGACCATTGCGAATGATTGGAGAAGGGTTTGGTTTAGTGATGAATCATTCTTTCTGCTCCAGCGACACGAAAGATGGAGAAACGTTTACCGCAGTCCATGAGTGCTGCGCCCAGAACTGCGTGAATAAGGCTCCTCCACATGGTAGTGGAGGTGTACTGGTGTGGGGGATGATCAACTTCATGGGAAGAAGTGACCTGGTGCAAATTGAAGAATGTCTGAATGCCCAATATGTCGCTGAAATTCTTTGACCTCTCCTTCTACTTCTGGCTGCACCAGGGTCGATTTTTCAGCAGGATAACGCTCATCCTCATGGGGCACAACTCACCACCCAGTTCCTCACTGACAACAATGTCCAGACCATTCCATGGCTATCCATGTCATCAGATATGAATCCAATAAAATACTTATGGGATGAACTCAACAGACAAGACCACCAGCGACATGTTGTGACAACCAATCTCTGACAGTTGTCTCTTGCACTGTGGGAAGAGTGGGCAGCCATCCCACAACAACAGATCCAACAACTAATTGTATCTGTGTCAAGGAGATGTCGTTTTCTGATACAGGCCAGAGGAGGTCATACGCTATACTGAAACGGAGGCCTCAGTCTGAAAGAATAAAAATCCAAGCCAAATTTAATGAACATCATTTCATTGTTTCACTTTTAGTTCCTTGCAGGAACTTACTGACCACAAAACTCACTGACCGTGTTGTTGAATGTCTATAAAAGATTTGATGCTCCTCAAATCAATTAATTATTAATTCCATAAAATAAAATTTTGATACAAGTTTGAAATTTGGTGTCTGTTATGACTACAGTAGTGTTGCGTTTCTTTTTTTGAACAGCATATATATATATATATATATGTATAATAAGAAACGTATTTATTGCTGTAGCCTTTCCCATGTCATATGGAATATTAAATATTTAACCATTGCTTGGCTTCCTTTTCTGCGTGGTCTGTTCTGTTTAGTAATAAATAATAGTGAGCACGTTAGTGCTGTGATGAATACGTTAAACAGTTTGTTCATGATTTTGTAGTACAACCAAATGGCTAGGAATAGAAAATTGATCAGTGATGTGATAGTTATCTTCAATAATTGGCAACAAGTCATTGCCATACTATGTGTATGTGATAAAAAAAAAAAAACAACTTATGTAGTACTCTGCATATATATGTCAGGGATTTTTTCATATATTTCTGAGCAGTGCAACAAATAAAATGGGGGAAGCTTTGTTCATTTCACTTGTTAGAAGGAAATATTTCATGTATGGTAGGCTGCAGATTAGCTGAATAAATACCAAGACATTTATTTAGTCACCTAATGTTTTTTTTCAAGTCGGTAAAATCATTCAGCAAACTACAAATGGCCCCACATGTTCCAGATTTTGGTTAAGAAGAATACAGAAACATTAAAAAGGGTTTTCATATGTTGCAGACATAAACCTCCACAGGCTTAAGTGAGATTTCAGTGAGAAACATTAATTGTTAGGTAGTATAGAGTTTTCGATCACTGATACTGTATGTACATACAGCTGTGTATGTTTGTCCAGCTGCTGAGCTACATGTTGGGCTGGCAGACCTTCTACCACCAGGGTTATGTGGACCTTGAAGATTTCCGTAGTTATGACACAACATTGCGACAGCTGCTGCAGAAGGTCTGTCAATTTTCTCTATTTAAACCCAGTATTTTTTAGTCTTCTGTACTTCATTCTTATTTGCATATCCCGGCAGCTACATGGATCAGGACGGTGACAACAAAAAAAAAAAGAAGTTAGAATTGCAAAAGCAGCATTAACTTTCAATAATAATAATCTTGAGAACATGTGACACTCAAAAGTTATAAGCACAAAAACCAAGCTAAGGTTATTAAATTCATATGTAATACCCACCCTCATTTATGCATGTGAAAGCTGAAAAACAGTTAAAGAAATAGACAACAAAGTAGACTCTTTTGAAAACAAATTCCTAAGGAAAATACTCAGTATAAAGTGCAACAAATTCAGGAACAATGCAGAGATAAAGCAGATGAGCAAACAACAAAGAAATAGACAACAAATTAGACTCTTTTTTTGAAAACAAATTCCTAAGGAAAATGCTCTGTATAAAGCGGAATGAATTCAGGAACAACACAGAGATAAAGCAGATGAGCAAACAACAACCTGTCTCATGAGTGATCAGAAAAAGGAGATGGATGTATATTGGTCACGCGGTGAGAAGAAACAATCAGATAATCCCAAAACAAGTTCTCAAGTGGAACACAACAGGCTGAGGAAAAAGGTTGATCACATGAAACTCTAGAGGACATTGTTAAGAGAGGCCAAATTAGTAGACATAACATCCCTTGATGAGGTTGAGAAGCTTGCTGAAAACAGAGAAACACGGCAAACTACCATGCGAGCCCTATGTGATGTTAATGGCATGGGAAGGATGTAAGAAAGAAAGTACTTCATTCTCAGTTTGAAGTGAGTTTTTTTTTAACATACATGTGCAGTTTCTTTTTATCATCATTTTCATCATCATCACATTTAATCAACCATCTCCTCTTTATCTTATTTTTTTCTTTTAATCTGTAATGCAGAAACAAAACTTTGACATGATCTTGAGTGATGCACTGTATCACCCGTCTAGTTAATTATTTTCAAGGTTTTTTTTTTTTGGTTTTTTTAAAAATAGAAATACAAAAACCCCCAAAAATAATGTAAGTGTCAAAATCATCACAAAACTTGTAGAACTGGATGTGTACAAAAAATGACCTGAACTCTGTCAAGAAAAGAAAAAATTCCATTTTGGTCATTGTAAGTAATGAGGTGGGCTATAAAGACTAGTAAGGAAGGTACAGTTCCTGGGAAATGAGAAATGGTATGGCCAAGGAGATGAAGGAATAAGGATATCACTGTGTTTTGAGCACAACACTCACAGAAACAGGCAATATGACTAGGCAGTGAGATGTTTTGAGACTGGCTGTCAAGAGGACAGTGTTCTAGAGTGGGCACAGTATGTCACATGAAGAGAGACTAAGAGTGATGTCATTTGACAATTATACATAGAATATATAGAAATATATAGAAACCATTGAACGATACAGTAAAGCCATTTAAGTTATTGGTGCAGTGATGATGTAACTGTTATTGCGATCTTTCATATTTTGCTCTGCAAATAGACTAGAGAAAGCTTTGAATGCACAAGAGATGAAGCCCAGATGCTGATGAGCAAAATGCTGAATGAAAACAAAGGACTGGTGAGTGTTCATGTTACAGCCAACATCAAAGCAGGCCGTTCTTTTGAAGTGTTAATGAGTTTGATTTCAGTCACTTTAAGAAATGAGTCAGTCTGAACTTGGTTTGAAGCTGTGGGGAGATATTTTGTCCAGTGTGTGGGAGCACATGGTCACTTCCAGTGGGGGGGGGGGGGGGGGGGGGGGAGAGAAAGAGAAACTGTCAAACTTCTCATTCAAAGGAATATATTAATATGAATGAAATTTAAGATGTACAGTAGATGCTGAGGTTGGGTTGTACTATAATTTGTAAAAACTCTAGAGATGGTGTCATTGTGACTGCACACAAATGAAACAGTAGTTTGTAGTGAATGATGTATGTGGGATTTTACAGCATCCCCCCCCCCCCCCCAAACATGGGAGAAGGTAAAGAAATCTGTTGCTGCAACAATGATGGACTGTTAAAAAAACAAAGCAAAAAAAAAAAAAATTGCACAAGAATACACACAAGCATCCTTACAAAGTGATATGCTCAAGATAATTTAGACTGATGTTACAAGACTACAGAGGATTGGATCATATGAATGCTTTGGATCTGTTGTTTATTCTTTATTTTTGCGACTAGTCTTGGTGGGGTTTGTTTTTTTTTTTTTTTTCTAAGTCTAGTCAACTTTATTTGCTACCATATGACAATAAGCAATACTTCCAGTTCCTTACAAATCCAGTGCATTATGGATGTCTCAGGAGAATCAGAGGGTACAGGAGTAAACCCAGAAAGAGGTATCTGGAAGGAGGTATCCTAGGGCAGTTCGTAGGAAGGTTCTTTAGTCTGCCTACCTTCAGCATCACTATCGGCTGTCTGCCTACCTTCAGCATTACTATCGGCTCTGCTTGATTTTCAGAGATATGAACATTGTCCTTCCTCTGGAGCTGAACTGGCAGAGTTGTGGGGGTGGGGGGGGGGGGGGTGAATCATGAACAAGGCCCTTTCTCTGCACCAGTTGCTCATGCAAAGCAGGATAAGAATTCAGTAGCACAATAATTGGTGTATAAGTATACAACTATACACTAAACACCGCAGCAAAGCTGTGATACCAGAATGTATAAAATTGGAAAAAAGTAGGAGCAGCTTTATTACTTAACGATTACAAAGTTGTGACGTTTCGGCGTGAGCCTTAATCATACAAAAACATACAGGATTCTTTAACTGTATGTTTTTGTATGATTAAGGCTCACGCCGAAACGTCACAACTTTGTAATCGTTAAGTAATAAAGCTGCTCCTACTTTTTTCCAATTTTATACATTCAAGAATTCAGTAGAGATGTCAGCTCCATCCATTGCTTGATGTTACTGTGGTTGATTGTGGGAATCCAACATCAGTAGAGTTAGTTGTCATGAGGGGAGCTGTTTAGCAGGATGATGCCCAGAAAAACCCAAAACAGCTATCTTCTTGCTTCAAAACAGCTATCTTCTTGCTTCAAAACAGCTATCTTCTTGCTTCAAGACAGCTGTCCTCTTGCTTCAAGACAGCTACCCTCTTGCTTCAAGACAGCTGTCTTCTTGCTTCAAGACAGCTATCTTCTTGCTTCAAGACAGCTGTCTTCTTGTTTCAAGACAGCTATCTTCTTGCTTCAAGACAGCTATCTTCTTGCTTCAAGAGAGCTATCCTCTTGCTTCAAGACAGCTATCTTCTTGCTTCAAGACAGCTATCTTCTTGCTTCAAGACAGCTATCTTCATGCTTCAAGACAGCTATCTTCTTGCTTCAGGATCCTCTTGCTTCAAGACAGCTATCCTCTTGCTTCAAAACAGCTATCTTCTCCCTTCAAAACAGTCTCCTTGCTTCAAAACAGCTATCTTCTTGCTTCAAAACAGCTATCGTCTTCCTTCAAAACAGCCTCCTTGCTTCAAAACAGCTATCTTTTTGCTTCAAAACAGCTATCATCTTCTTGCTTCAAAACAGCTATCATCTTCTTGCTTCAAAACAGCCTACTTGGATTCAAAATTCCAATATATGCAAGTGTTTAAAAACAAAGTTGAAAAAAATAGAAGAATGGGTGGAAGATAGGCAGGACAGGGATCAAATAAATTTATATAATATCATAGAGGAATACCCTGAACAGAAGACCTGACTGAAAACTGGAAAACAGCATCTTTGTGAGAAATGAAGGAGATAGTGGTAAAAACTTGAAGATGTGAGTCGTAAATGGATTGTAAAGGGTACCAGAACGATCTTTAATGTTATCAGTCAGTGCTGTACGTTGATGGGCATGCTGAGAAGGGGACTGAAGCATCTGATGGTCCTTTCAGACTTTCAAGATGCAGATCTGCAGGATAAAAGCATTATGAATGACTTTGCCATACCTTCAAGCCAGCCACATGGTTGTGTACAGTCATATCAGGATTTGTTGAAGTTAGAACAATCATTCTTGCATGCAGACATTAAAGTATGTGGTAGTGACTGTAGGTTTATTGTGGTGAAGGTTTTGGATAATGAAGTAATGAACTGTATGTCCTGTGGCGAAGTTGTGAGTGCATTAGGCCTCCCATGGTGAAGGTTGAGGGCTTGAATCCAGCCAGAGGTGCCCAAGTTACCCAGTTGCAAAAGTGGATACACAGTTTCTACTGGGGCTGGGGAAGGAGAGGCGGCCATTCAGGATGCTGACAGGTCAAGGGAATTATGGGCACTAAAACTATATTCCTGTGTGTCTCTAAAGCATAAACAGGGTTACCTTTACCTTACCTCATGTCTTGAGCAACATCTTATAATGTCTAAGAAGTTGATTTTTCTAAATATGAAAGGTTCAGAACTCATGTGAAAAGAAGAGAAAGTATTTGCCTATCATTTTATTGTAAGCAGGCAAATTTGCATTAGAAAGTGTATGAACCTATTGAAGTTGTTCCTTGTACACATATGTGTCTCTTTGTGCATATGCACACCCTCAGCTTCATATTGCTCAGCTGGTAAGATCTCAATCCTTCTTATTGCTAGTAACTGCTTATATTGGTTATGCACAGCAACTTCTATAGTTCTGGGTATTTTTTCCTTATAATGTGCTATGTTGTTTTTTTTGCAGTGTGCATATCTGCAGTTTTTCTTTTTTTAAAATTTATTTATCAGTGGTTCTATGTTATTTATAGAAGGCTTTGTATTTTAAATGTCTTGTTTTAGTCTTGAAAACTTTTATATGATTTTACATCATTGTTTTATATGTTTTGTCTCTTTTTTCTCATATATATAATAAATATGTACATTTTTTTTTTTAATTGCCTTCTTCATCTCATAAAAAGCTGCCTTTGCTTTACCTATTCATGATTTTATTTCATTTATGAATTTGCTGTTGGCTGTTATTGTTGTTCCAAGGTATTTGAGTTTATTTACTTGTGTTAGTGTCTTTCCGTTTGAAATGATATTGTACTTTGGTATGTTTATTCCTTTTTTTTTGATAATGCTGTTGTTTCTGTCTTGTTGCTGTTTAACTCTAAGCCTCTTTTATTGCCCCCTTCAGTAATCTTGTACACAAGGTTTTGCCAGTTTTATTTATTTTTTGCTGTTAGAATGGTATCATCTGCATATCTTGGGTTATTGATATTATGGCCTCCTATTTTAATCCTTTTCACATTTTTAATGTCTCTCATATTTTCACTGTATAAGGAGAATGGATCATGAGACAATGTGCACCCATGTCTTGTGCCTCTTTTTATATCCGGATACTCACCTGTGTGATATTCACTCTTATCGCTGCTCTTTGATTCCAATACATATTCTTAATAATTCTCATATCTTTACTATATTTATTAAGTTTTTTTCTAGGATTTGGTATCATATCTTTATGTCCCTAAAAGTGAAGAAAAGAGTATTATGGTGCTTTATAGAACCAGTATTGCTAGTATTGTGAAACCTGGGCAGTCAAGACAAAAGATGGCAAAAAAGTTGTAAGTAACAGAGATGTGGTTTTGGCAAAAGAAGTAGCAAATACCCTAGAAAGACAGAAAAAACATAAGAAGAGGTCCCCATAGAAATTTCAGAGAAACAAAAGCTAGATAAAATGATAATAAAAATTGGACATGTCTTGAGAAGACAGAAGTTGGAGAACCTAGTAATGGCTGGAAAATTCAAGGGAACAGAAGGCCAAGAGAAAAAAAAATCTCAGTGGACTGACCAGGTGACATGGAAAAAGAGAAGCATCTCAGTTATTCAGAAACACCAAGGACTGCACAAGATGGATAAGACTGGTCAGCAGTACTATCAGGCATGGCACACTAAATGTATATAAAAAAAATTAGCCAGTGGAAAGCATACAAATAAAGAATTATTTGTTAAGATTGAAATGAAGGATTTTTATATGTTGAAATGATATTCTTCCTGGCTAATCTCATTAGATGAGGTGATATAATTAACATATGAAAGTTTTATTAGTGCTGAAGTGAATGATTATTTACATTATTTTCTCAGATGAAAATTTCAGTGAATCAGAATTTCTCTGAATAGTTTGAGAACTGTAGTGTAGAAAATCTTCTATAGTTTGTAGTTTTAAAAAGTGCAGTTATGGCTTACAAGTTATTGTAGAGTTATTTACTGTTTAGAAAAAAAAAAGGCACATTAAATGGAAAAAAAATATGCTAAGCTTGATAGTGCTAAAATGGCACATTCATGACCAGTGTGAACCATTTTATGGCATGGACAAGGTAACTAATCAATTTAAATTCTGCCTTTTAAAGGCAAGTACTGTCTTGTACGCATGTATGAGTATATTTATTATGTATTTATCCTTCTGTGCTGTTCTTCTTGATTTGCCAGAACTTCTTCAGGTTGAATGGTGCCAGTGTTTCATCATAAATTTCTGCTTTCAGTATATTTCATACTTTACTTTCAGCATTATTGCATTGTTTCTTCAGAACAAACACATCCTTCTTCTGTCAGTTTCTGGTCATAAATCATTATATTCACTAGTTGCTTGTTTCTTTTTTTTTTTTAATTCTTCTTTTTTTCTTTCTTTTGATGTGTACAGTTTTGGAGTTTTTGAAAAATTTTTTTTCCTATGTTAAGATCTTCATGGCTAATCTTTTATGCTGCTTTTAGTGTGCTTTGTTGCTAGTTTTGCAGTTTCTTTTGAATTTAGTCATAATTAATTACGTATCAAAGAATTAATGGTTTTATTTTCTTCCCAAAACAAAGAAACCACAGCTTTGTATGTGAAGTTCACATATTAAAATTTAAAACTTAGCGTGTTAAAATTTAACAGTGACAGAACTGTGTCAGAATTGGTTATAGTTTGTGGCAAAAGTCAGTAGAGTTTCATAGTTTTCTAAAATAAGTGTACAGATGTAAGAGTTTTCTTTTCAGAAACCAGATCAGTCAGGAGCCATGAAGGGCTTCACAAGGCAAGGTTATCTGTACGTGCTGGAGAAAAGTAAGGCCTCAGAACAATTTAACTTTTGTATTCTGTTGTTGTATTCTGTTGGCAGTGTTGAATTACTGCCTCTCGCCTCTGTATTCAGTGTAAACTGTGCACTGGTTTCTTTACAAGTTTCCTTTTTAAAATAGCTGGAGAAAAGTAAGATCTCAGAATAATTTAACTTTATTCTGTTGTTGTATTCTGTTGGCAGTGTTGAATTACTGCTTCTCGCCTCTGCTTTTAACTAATTCTGCTGTGTTCAGTATAAACTGTGCATTGGTTTCTTTACAATGAGTTTTCTTTTCCTTTAAGCGAAAGTTTATTCATTCAGTATATGTTGTACTGGATAGGACTGGTGGTAATGTCTCCCCATATTGTATTATTTTTTATGTTTTCCACTTAGTTCAGATGGCCCCCCCCCCACGTGGTTAGACCACTGAGCTATTTTCTTTTGGCCTCACTCTCCATCTTTTTCCAGTCATTACCGAGTTCTTGACTTCATTCTGCCTGTGACATGTCTGACATGTCTAAGACATTTCTACCATTTTTTTTTTTTTTTTTGTTTCTTATTATTATTTTCTGACTTGTTTTTATTGTTTTGAAAGTTCTCTGAGGATCTCTTCATTTGTTTTTATGTTTGTCTAGGGTATCTGTTACATCTTTAAAAAAAAACATCACAGCTGCTTCCAATTTCTTTATTTTTTGTGCAAAAAAATTTTTTTTTGGTTTCACTTTGACTTTTCCGATCCCCGGGTTTACGAGTTTTCACTCTTTTTCCCTTGTGCCAGATAATGAAGCGTACAGGTCCTCTTCAGCTGTTCTACATCTCCATACAGAATGTCGGTGATTGAGGAGTTTGGTGGTATCAGGTTCTTCTGAAGGTCCTTCAGTGCACTGCAGTCCAGCAGATGGTGTTTAACAGTTTCTTATTCTTGTCTGTTGCACTGCATGCAATATGGTGTGGGGGTCAAGCGGTCACTCTGTGTAAGTGCTTACTGAGGGTGATGTGTTCTGTTCTCAACCCGAAATTGTGCATTGGTCTCTGCGACATAAGCTGTTGATCTCCGGGGTTAGGCTTTGGCAGGTGTGTATATAGGGATCTTCCAGTTGGATTACTGGCCCAGCTGTCCATCCACTGCTGCTTGCAGTTGATGTGTATAATGTATTTAGCTATTCTCATGTTGGTGGAGATGTGATATCTATGTGCCCTGGTATCCACTGTAGGGTGGTTTTGATATCATAGGAGGCGAGTTAGTTTATTGCACTGAGTATGTCAGTTGTAATGTGATCAGCTGATGGTATCCAGTTTTCAAGGACCTGGAGAGCAGACTGGAAGAGTGAGAAAATAACAAGGTTTTTTAGGTGAGAGGCACTGTTTTTGTATTTTTTGGTGGTGGTGGTGGCTGCCAGGGCTGCTAATATTGCCTGCATATCAGCATCATAATTGGAGCAGCAAGATTCACAAAGAGCAGAAATGTGGCTTGTTGTCTTATCTGGAAACATTATGATTACCCCATATCCTGCATTGTCTGTTTCCTTGAACGCTGATCCATCAATGTATGCATGGATCAAGTCTTTGGGGTAGGGTTCTGTTGTCTCCAGTGCACACAGCTTTAGGGTGTTGGGATCTGATGATTTGTTCACTGATTTGTTCTTGAGTCTGGTGTTGGTTTGAGGAAGTGTGTAGTTTGTGTTTGGTGGGATGTCTGGTACTTTTGCAAGTTCTTCTCTGTCTTCAGGGAGTTCGTGTCTTGTGTTTAACTGTTCTGCTATGTGCATTGGAGATTTCAGTTTCAATCTATTATTATGATTCCACTTATCAAACACTATTCTGTTGGATGGTCTGGGGGCATGCGTTTATATCTTTCTACTGTTCGCATCTTATATCTAATGGCTCTATGTTTGTATCAATTTCACATGCAGCTGTGGGTGTTGTTCTCATTGCCTCACAAATGAAATGAACGACTTGGTTCTTGATTCTGTCTACCTGTGTATGAGAGCTTTTTGATGCTGTGACCTGTAAGGGGAGGTTGTAATCTATTACAGATCTAACATATCCTGTGTACAGTTGTCTGAGTGGTGCTTTATTAGCACCCCAGGATGTACTTGCAAGTCGCTTGAGTGTTTAGTCTTTTGGATGCTTTTTCTGCTAGTCCATCCATGGTCTCTTTAAAGTTCAATTTTCTGTCTAATTCACACCAAGGTATGTTGGATTTTTTCTTTCATGATTTGAGCACCATCAAGAGCTATATTCGGTTCAATCTTTGGTAGTTTGTTGCTAAGAGTGAATACTGTATATGTAGGTTTACTAATATTGATCTTCAGCTTCCAGAAACTGCAATAGGCTGATATGATGAGGAGGGCTCTATTAAGTCTCTCAGCAGCCAGCTGCAGGTCTGTTCCGCTAGTCCATATGAGAAGGTCATCGGCAAACATGGCTTTGTGGGTGTTCATCAGGATGGGGAGGTCATTTATAAAGATTAAGAACAAGTTGCAGCTAAGAGCAGAACCTTGTGGCAGACCTTCCTCCAGGGTGCATTTGTTTGACAGTCTGTTATTGACCTGAGTTTGTATGGTCCTGTTACTCAGGTAGTTTTTAACCCATTGATACATTTTTCCATGTATGCCAATGTTTTGCATCTTTAACAGTAGGCCTTTTCGCTAGACCCTGTCATATGCCTGCTGAAAGTCTGCAAAGACAGCTACTGAGTTTCTCTTGTGTAAAAAACTGTCTTTTACACTTTGAGTTTTTTGTTGTTGATTATATGTGCCACACATTACTAGTAAAAAATATAAAAGTATTGTTTCATGCAGTTCTGTGTATTATCAACAGAGGCTCTGGGCACTACATCCTGGACAAAGTACTACTGTCAGTACAAGAAGGAAACAAAGGAGCTGTATATCATACTTTACAACCAGATGGGTGGTAAAATGGTAAGTTGAATGAGCACATATTCCCTGTTAGGTCATACTCCTAGTTAGATCAAAATCTTTCTAGAATTTAATGCATTCAGATGTATTAGAAGAGTGGTAAATTGTGCGTTAGCTGTTATATTTTTAGAACATCAAATGAGTTTGGAATGTCTCAGAGGTGTTTGACTAGACTTTTGTAAATGTTTAAGTTTTTAAATTTTAACATAGGAGATTAAAAAGCACTGAAAACTGCAGTAGTTTGAGAAGGTTAATGAATAAAAGTAGATAAAGGTATTATTTTGTGCCATATATAATAAAAGTAAATAAAGTTTTTTTCTTTGCTGTATAGGATTAAAAAAGTAATGTTTTATCTTCTGCTATATACACATTATGATAAACGTAAAATTCTGCCGCATATTCTCGCGAAGATGTAAAGTGAGCATATATTTTGAATCATAATCATCATTACAACTTTGAGATTAGCAGACTGGGACCTTACAGAGAGTAGGAGTGATACGTTTCTGTATTATTAAAAAAAGAAAGAAGGCATTATTTTCTAATTTATGTTTACTTTCTCGCAGAATGAGCCAGAGAAATACATCTTGGAGAAGTGCGTCAGGTGAGCTTACCATGTCCTCAGAAGAATCTCTTGTTAGGAATTCTTTTCATGTTTAAAAGTCTGTGTGTTTCTGTTTGTGAACAAACACCAACTTATTTTCCATCCATCTCAAGAAACCTTTCTTGTTGTCATCATCATCATAGAGCAAAGCTTACAGCAGCACCTGTTTCATTTTGATTGTGCTTATCTTTACAGGCGAGCCTCGGATACGATAGAAAGGAGGTTTTGTTTTGATGTCACAGTGAAAGAAAAGTAAGTTGCACAACTCTGCTTTAAAATATCAGCATTCTTTTATATCCTTGTAGTAGCATTTGTGAGTAGCACCCTTTGGAATTTTTTTTTTAGAACTTTTGGTTTTTGACACTAGAAAATAATGCACCTTTTTAGTTTTTTTAGATTTTTGTGTTCTTACTAATGGTTCACATATGCTTTTAGTAACAAATCATTATTCATTTGCTTATTTCCTTTGCATGTTTTGAAATTATTTTTTTGTTCCAGTTCTCAGTTCCGTTCTTAAATAGATCCTTTCCCCAGTCAGGAAACACTTCATCCTCTGAAACATGTATATTTTTGAGGAACGTGCCCTTTAAGTGTATTGCATCCTGTATTTTGTTTGTAAGGCTTTCATGGCTTTTTGAAAAAGTACCTTGTATTGGCCTAAACTAAAGCATCAGTAGAAGATATATTTGATACCTGTGGATTATTTTAAACCTTGGTGAGGCAGTGCTTGTGCAGTACATGTTTCAGCCCCTTAGAACAAATGGATAATGCTATGATGAAAATAAAGTGGCATCATTATCTATACAAAAAAAAAAAAGGTTATAGTAATTGGAATCTCAAGGTTAGTGAGATTAGACACCATCTTCTGGAAAAAAAATTTACCTGTAAGTGAGGTGCACTAGACTGTCAGCGCTTAAAGAAAGAAACAAGATGTTCACATAAGTATTGATTCCATGTAAATAGAACTCTGTGGCCAAGTGATCAGAGTCAAATGTTTAAAAAAACATACATTGTTTAGTAATTAGCAAGTTTAACATTTGACTGTAACTAGTTTTTATTGTTCTGAAACACCTCTTAGGACTTGTTTATTTTAAACAGAGTGTCTTCAGCTGATGCCAGTCTTTATGAACTTCCATTTGTTAAAAAAAAGTATAATTTTATCATTTGTAAAAGCCACATGTAGTAATTTTTGACTGTGATATACCCATCACATTGATTCTTGATGAGTTTCTGCTTCGAAGTTTGGCCAGAGTGAGAATGGGCTGTTGGCCATGCAGTTTGTTGTACACAGTAATAGAATTCTACGAGTTCTTCTTCATGTGAAGGACTTTTCCAGAACATTGTCCCTCCCTCTCACTGCCTCTCTGAATGCAATGCAGTCTTGACACAAGTTGACCTACGTCTCATGACACATTCAGACTTTCTGTGATGTCCTGAATCCACCTACGGTGAGGCTGTCCCATTTCTCTTTTGCCGGGCACAGTGCCTTCTACTGTCGTCCTCTCCAAAGTGTTTTTTGATGCGGCCGAAGTATCTCAGTTTTCTGATTATGGTGGTGGTTATGAGGCATTTTTCTGCAACATCTAATAAGTACACCCATAAGTATCTCTTTATTTGATTTTCTTTATATCTATGATGTTCTAAGTGCCTTTCTATAACATTTCATTTCAAATGGTTTGTTAGTGATTTGTTAAGATGTAGACAAAGAATATTATGATGCCATAAAAATTGGAAGTTATGAAATACCAGAGATTAGATATGCTGATGACACAGTGTTACTGTCCACAACACAAAAAGGAATGGAAAAACTAATTATGTCAGTCCACAAGAATAGTGAAGAGCAAAGCCTCTATCTTAATGCGAAGAAAACTAAATTGATGACAACTGACAAAACAAATAAGGCAGCTGAAATATATGTATTACAATGAGGAAACATTGGAAGAAGTGGAGAGTTTTGAATATCTTGAATCAGTACTAACTAATAATGGAGATACAGTGTAGGAAATTAAAAGGAGGACATCTATCACACTTTAAAAAAAAAAGGTAAAACAACTAAAGAAGCTGTGGAGAGGAGCAGACAGAACTACGAAAATAAGATTTTTAAGGGCATGCATCTTTCCCATGTCAACATATGTCTGTGAGATCTGAACACTTAGCAAAACAGCTGAGAAACACATAAATGCCTTTGATTGTAAATGCTACAGAAGAGTTCTTCAGATATCATGGACACAGAAAAGAACAAATGTATCCATACTGCAAGAACTTAATATTGAAGAAGACTGGCTAGTAAAGAGGATTAAGCAGAGAAAACTTAAATATTTTGGACACATTAAACATCATGATAATCTAGAGAAGACTGTCTTGGAAGGATACATAATGGGAAAAAGAGAGGAAGACCAAGGCAGAGATGACTGCAAGACATCGTTGATAATCTGCAAATGGATGCATCAGCAGCAGGGCATCTTGGTTACAACCGAGAGGCCTACGGGAGTGCTGTTATGGAGGCAAAGTTCCGCAAGGGACATGCAAATGACTGACTGAGTTATTTGTTAAGTGCCCATGTTTCACATCCGTATATTGCCACTGGGAATATATAAGCTCTTAGTAAACATAGCTTTGTTTTCTTGTTAGTATCTTGCCACATGCTCTTCATTTGCACTAGTTTCTGTTGATGCAACTGCTAGTCTTCTTTTGATTTCCACTATGCATTTGGCATCGGTGATGATGATTGAACCCAGATATTCATATTTGATATTCTGTAAGTTCACTTGAATCATAATTTTGAAAGATATGTTGCAGTCTGATTTTATTCATAAGTTTATGTGTCTTGTTTTGCTGGAGATAATTTTTTTCCCTCCCTTTTTGAATATGAGTATAAAGCCTGGTGCATGTGCCAAAACAGCCCCTAGACAACACGTGCTACAGACCTGCACCATATACAGAAACCTCAGAGCCCAGGTGTGGCTCTGAGAGAAAAGCATGGAGAAGAAACTCTGAGGCCCCTATGAAGACCTCTTGCTGACAGCAGGAGTCATGGAGGCAACCTGTCTCCCTGTTTAAAAAAGCTGAGCATATGAAACTCAATGCAGGAGAAGAATAAGAAGAAATATGAATGACAGATCTGATGTTTCAGAACTGAGGACAAAACATCCATATCTGTGTGTCTGTTGTGGGGCATTATCATGTTTTAGTGTTTTTTATTATTATTTATGAATGCATGATTGATTTTAGGTTTGGCCACAGAAACAGTGTGTTCAGAGACGGTTCCCGTTATTTCGTAGAAAAAGTCTCAAAATCTTCATCGAAACACAGCCGCCATCATCATCATCATCATCATCAAAAATCTTTCAGAGAAAGGTTCTGCATAAGTTTTGCTTGCCCATGTAAACTTTTCATATATACCGAGTTTTCAGACGTTTTAAAAAAAAAATGCTTTTTTTTTTTGTTTTTTCTCCTGTTTGGATTTGTTTAGGAACCTCTTTTTCTTTTGTTTATAGCTCTTTCATTTTATATCCATACTGGTTTTTGGGTACCTTTTTATTTTTGTGTGTGTCTTGTTACTATTAGCTATTAAAGAGGTTTTCTTCCACCACGAGTGACCCATGTTTTGCTTTCTTTAAGATATCATTGGATCCATAACTTTGTGAATTTGCTTTACAAACCTGTTGTTCTCAGTCCTGTTTTAACATCAGTGTTTTAGCATTAGTGTTTTAACATTAGTGGATTCTTAAATAAACTAAGTCGTCAGTAGCGCAGAATAACTTGTGCACACTTTGAATTCTGTAATTTAGTCTGTTTGATGAGACCAGTGTTTATTTAACTCTTATATATTTGTTCTGAATTTGAGATTGGGAAGATATGTGAAAGCTGCAGAAGCTGAAATTAATTATAATTAATGTGAAATACATTAATGGGGAATAAATTTATGATTATTTGATTTTGTCAAGAAAATATGTAATTGATTTGCCATTAAGTGATGTTTAAGTACATTGCATATCAGTGTATTTTTTTTATGTCATAAACTTTCAGAAGTGTAATTAAGTGTTTTATTTTTCATAAACAGTCATAAGCGTAATTCAGTGTTATCTTTATCTCATGAGCAACCAAAAGTGTAATTCAGTGTTTTCTTTATTTCATAAACATCAGAACTATAACTTAGTGTTTCCTTCATCTTGTAAACAATCAGAAGTGTAATTCAGTGGTTTCTTTATCTCATAAACAGCAAAAAGTGTAATTCAGTGTTTTATTTGTCTCATAAACAGTCAGATGTGCTTTGAGACTATTATTTATCATAAACTTCCATACTTTGTTCATTGTATAAAGCACTTCCAAAAGTATGTTTTAGTTTCATGAAGTTTCTCAGAAGTTTCATGCAATTTTTATAAACAGTAATTCCACTTTGGAAATTATATTTGTAAATTTTCAGTTGGTATAGTTTTATAATGATACCGAAGTAGTTCTTTTCTGTGAACTTTGCGTTACAAATGTATTCCCAGTGTGCATTTGGGGCAGGCTCACTCTCTTTCTTTCTGTCACTCTCTCTCTCTCTTTTCCTCCTCCCCCTCTTTCCCTCTCTCTCCTCTTCCCTCCAGAGACCCAGAATAACCAGAATCAAACACGTAATCTTACACAGGATTAAGAAAAAAAGGCATCGCTTTTGATATCCCAGGACAGAAAAATTCACGTAAAACATATTAAATCTTAAGCCAGAATTTTGGCCCTGCTGAAACATGGTGACATGTCTTTTTGGTCGATGGTTGTCTCGCTTGGTCTGTTCTCTTTCTACTTGCGTTGTCTTTTTTTTTTTTTTCTTTTAAACATATCTGTCCTTCTGCTTTGCCATCTCAGGCTTTTAAAATTGCAAAAATATATCCCCTTTTAAAATCTGGTTCGGAGAAAAATACCTCAAGCTATAGACCAGTTTCCATTCTATCGACTTTGTCAAAACCCCTAGAAAAACACATAAAAAAAAAACAATCTTACAACACATGCAAGAAAATAATTTGATTGTTGACTGTCAGTCAGGTTTTAGGCCGAAACATTCCTGCCAGACAGCTCTCACAGAAATGATAGAATGTTGGTTATCTAATATAAACGATGATAAATTATGTGGTGCTGTCTTTGTTGACTTTAAAAAAAAGCATTTGACATGATTGATCATGAAATCCTAGTTAGAAAGCTTGAGACTTAAAGATTACACCCTGATTTGACAAAATTTATTACATCTTTTCTTTCCAACAGACAACAGGTAGTTTGCCTAAAAAACTCTTAAGTCAAGTTCATCTGTGGTTGATAATGGTGTTCCACAGGGATCTATTCTTGGTCCTCTCATGTTTACCATCTACATCGATGATCTCCCACTTCATCTAAAAAAATCATCTTGTGACCTCTTTGCTGATGACTACACAGTTTACACTAGTGACAATGACTGTATTAACCTTGAGTCAACTCTTCTAATTGAAATAAACAGTCTAATTAGCTGGAGCAATAACAACAGAATGCTCATAAACACCAGCAAAACAAAATCCATGCTCATTACAAGACAGAAATTAACAAATTCATCAACAACAACACTACAGCTCTACGCTGGAACTTCACTGATAGAGAATGTTAGTAAACATAAAACTCTAGGTCTCATGATTGACCACCACCTCAGCTGGAATTATCATGTAGACAATCTAACCAAACTCAATGCGCAAAAAGTTTACCAATTTACTAAAATTAAACATTTTCTTGACATAGACACCAGAAAAATATACTACATATCACAGATACAAACACACTTGGACTACTGCTCCACAGTCTGGGATGGTTGTTCCATGTCAAACATGAAAAGACTTTACTCACTTAAAAAATGAGCAGTAAAGCTTATAGATGACAAATATGCAGCACGTATACAAATAAGGACAAACAACTTGATATTCTACCCCTCAAGAAGAGATTTCTTTTCAGCAAGGCCAAGTTAATTCATAAAGTTCTATCGCACAATGTTACACCCTATCTGTGGTCGTTGTTCAAATCCAACCCAAAACACAGTCAAGCAAGTGTATTCTCCCAAAACCAAGCCTTGATATGTTTAAAAAAAGCTTCTCTTACTCATCTGCCCACTTTTGGAATGCCCTACCAATTCATGTAAAACCTATAAGTAATATTCATTCTTATAACTGTAAACTTTGTCAACATCTGCCTCCCTAAGCATAGTCTAATGTAGTTTAAAGTATGGCTTGAGTGTTGTAATTTTTAAAAAATACTGCTTTTCTATAAATTTGTTAGTTCTGAATGAATGTAAGAATGCAAGTTTATTTCATATTGTTGCATAAATCAAAGTGTAGAGTGTATAGACAAGAGATAAATTTATTATTTATTTATGTAATCATTTAATGTGTCTTCATGATTATTATGCTCATTAACAAATGCTGAATGACTGTGACTGAGTAAAAGCTGTATGATGAAGGGCAGAATGTCAGACGGGCCTGAGTGCCCAGTTCTTAACCCTTGGAAAATAAAGTATGTTCATTCGTTTGTTCGTTCTCATTTTTCATGATTTCTTTTTTTCATATTCCAGTTTTTAAAAAAAAATTATATGTTTGCAACTTCTCCAATTTCATTTCAAACAAAAATTTAACATAGCAATGGCATAAAATATTTATTGGTTTTTATGAAAAAAAAATGCATAAAGATGTATTGTTTTGATGTTTTATATACAATTTTGTAAAATTGTACAAGGTACATGTTTCCAATTTTTAATCTGAGAAAATGAGTTTGTCTCATATAGGACTGTGTAATTTCTCTTGTACCATGGCCTTATGGGATTTAGAAAAAAAAAAGTGATAGGCGTTTGAAATACGCAGTCATTGAATGCTGGACCAAGGCAGTTTTAGCTTAATGAGTCCTTTTAATGTTTTTCTTCATTCAGGTCTCTGACAATGACCTTCCAGGCTCTTTCAGATGATGACAGAAGGCAGTGGTTAGATGTCATGGATGGCAAAGAACCGGTTGGTATTTTTAATAGGTTGAAATGTATTTAAATAATATGGGCGGGCTGCATTTATCAATATCTGGAGGTCCAAAAAGATAAGTCAGAAAACCAAATGAAGAATATTCAAGAGTTTTAAATGTTTTATTATATGGCAATTATTGATGGAAAATGAAGCAGATGGTTGTATGCAAACTTGGTGTATTCCAAATCAAATGTCTATATAAGTTCATTGGTGTTTTCTGATAAAATACCTTAAGAACTGACATCTTATTAAGAGAGACAGACATGACACCACCGTTAGTAGTGATTGAAAAGAGTTGATGGATTGGCTTACATTATGAGAACAACAGACAAATCTGTACCATGAGCAGCTTTGAATTGGGCTCCACAGGGTAAAAGAAGCATGGGACGACCTAAAGAGACATGGAGATGTACAGCAGAGAAAATACTGATAAACAAAGGACTGACATATGAGACACAAAGAGGATAGCCTAAGACTGACTTCTTTTTCTTCAGTCTCCCTGTAACTGTGAGCTGGTGTTCTTTGAGGCCAGTAGTGTGAAAGTGTTGAGGCACAGCATTGTGTCGGAGTGGGAGCGGGTCATGGCGGCTGTTTTTTCAGTCTCAGAGTGGAGCCGAAAAGCAGGGAGTCTACGATGCTTCTTTAGCAGACTCCCCCACCATGGGGTCTATGGCAATCCCTGCCCTGTTATCCAGGCTAGGCCTGTAGCTTGGGGTACCACCGGAGAGGTGGGAACAGGGTCTTGGTCAGCTATGGTTTGCTAACCCTGACACTATTATATCAGCTATGGGTTAGTGATTACAAAACTGGACATCGTCTTCTCCAGCCAAGACTGACAAAAATGAAAATCTCTTGCCATGTGCAGCCTCTTGTGTATTAAAGGTAAAAGTAATCCTGTCATGCCTTAGAGGCACATAGGGATATAGTGTTAGTGCCCATATTTTCCTCGACCTATCAGCACACTAGTCTTGTGTATGGGGAACAGAAAAGGACAGAGAGAAAAGAAATGAGGTGATAAACACATTTTGATACCAAAAGAAGATAAAGTTATATACATAAATTATTATAGTTCCTCTGCTAAAGAGCATTAGATGGTTAAATCTTCATTCTATAAATTATTGTTCCAAATGTATGTAGAACTACATTGATTTATTTCTTTTGCCAAATGATGATGACAACAGCAGACTGCAGTAACTTTTCTTGATCTCCTGTGTCATATATAAAATACTGTAGTGTCAAATTTCTCTGTTAGCTGCACTATGACTGAAGAAATTTTCAACACTGTCTGATAAACATAGAGTTGATACATTCCATTGTTTTCACCTTCAGTTGATGAGTGATTGTATGTGGTCCAAGAGAAATTGTACCAGTTACCATTTGAAACTTGACCTAACAGTTTGTAATGTGACAAAAGAAATATAAAGACCAAAATTACATTTTATTTGTCAGTTTGAAGGCTGACAGAGTGAAGGTTTGAAAATTGTGGATTATTGTTAATATCTCAAAGATGAAGTAGAAAGTTTAAAAGATAAATTATTGGCTATATCATTTTATCATAGCTTTTGTATTTTTATTACAGCCCATTGGCCATATTGTTTTTTCAGACATTTTTATATTCTTAGAAATTGGCATGCATTACATTGACAATTTGTCCAGAGATTATTTTCAAGCATCATCTATATTTGAATCTAATGTTAATATGTCTCTCTTACAGACATATACCACACATAATATTAAAACGGAAGAATGTAAGTATCTTAATAGTAATACTTAGCATATGTTTTTATTTTCTATGTTTTAAAGTAGCTGTGAGCTGCAGTCTGAATGGTGTGATTGGAAGAGCTAATTTGTAGAAAGTAACATGAAGATAAAATGCAGTTCCTTCAACCTTACCGAGATACACGGAATTTAATAAAGTTTTCTAACTTTCTGATAAACCTGATGTATTAGCATTAAATTCAGCCATACACAGTATATGTACTTTTTTTTTTGTTTGTTTGTTAGCAATGTTGGATGACATAGGCTTCAATTTCATGCGGAAGTCCATAGCAGCCATTGAAAGCAGAGGTGAGTAGTTTTGAGATCTTCATATGAAATTTTATGTTAAATAGAATTATTGCCTTGCAAGAATGCTCTTTTCTTTGTATCACTGACAAAAGAAATCATATTTTTATGCATATAATAATGCACGTATGTGTAAAATGTGCACATGCAGAAAATCCACTTTCCTATAAAACAATTATTATGCGTACTTATACATAATCTGCAGGTATGTATGTATGTATATACATGTGTGTGATGTACGTGCATGTATGTGTAATGTGAGAGAGAGAGAGAGAATAGAATCATGGCTGTTGGGAAATTTGGCATATGGTCTTGACCACTCTGAAAAACTGAACAAAATTCATTAAAAAAACAAAAAAATTAACTGAAGCTTTCAAATTAGCTATCGATAAACAAGTAATCACATGAGGCATATAAATGGTGCTGCTACACTTTTTTTTTTCTTTGTGGAAATTCAGCCACACACTGTTAACAGCCACTTTCACCTGGACAGAAAAAAGATTAATTTGCATTTACCCACTACTTCAGTTTTCATTCTTCATTGATCTGCGTTTGTTTTTTTCTATGTTAGGTAAGCCATGTGTTTAGAACTTCTTTTCCTACTTTAGTTTCATTTTGTGAGTAAATTCTTTTCTCTGTTGTTTTTCACTGAGAGGCCATTAACCAAAATACTGTTTGTATCTTACTAACAAACCTCTGCCATCTGAAAGAGAAAAAAAAAGGTCCCGTACAAGACACATATGAGATAATATGCAGGGGTCCATGGCGTGCAATAAACCTGAGTATAAAGCACGTATTGTATGCGTAAGAATATGATAGGTCAAATTTGAAAGAGAATGAAAAGAAAAAAAAATTTCTTCAGAATTTCCTCTCATGTGGCATATGATATCTGATATGCAGGATTTTAATTTTTAAGATTAAGCTTTCGCACATGAACTTGCTTATTCATATTGAGATGAAGGGATTTAATCAGATTAAAATCAGAAACATTCTGTGTAGCCATGTCAGTAAATAAGTTTTTTTTTTGTCATGGTTTCTTCAGGCTGCGTTATATCAAGTCAGCTGTTTTTTTTTTTTTTGTCAGTGTAGATCTATCATAGAGTAATAGCTGAAAGCGTCAGATATACATTCACATAGAACACTTCTTCTTTTCTGTTTTATATTCCAGATAGAGTTTCATGAGGCATGAAAAAATGTTTTTAGATACAAACAAGTAAAACTGAAATAATAGTAAAGACATGGATTTTTATATATTTGAATTTGACACCAATGATGTTGTATTAACAGGTGGTTGCCAACTGAGAATGAAGCTGGTGAATCTTATTGGCTTTTACCTTTGGTTGGAACGGGAATTAAACAATTTAAAAAAAAAATATTAAATATTTGCTCAACTGTGTGATCTTAAATTCCAACAAGTATATAATTGACAAATTATTCTATTTTTGACACATAATAAAGGTAGATAGAGGTGTATGGTGTAGTTTTACAAAGTGGCAGAGGGAGTGAGTAAGGTGAGAAAAAACGAATAGAAAGTATGAGAATGTATAAATGAAAAACATACAACACCCAATATTTCGGCGTGAGCCTTTTTCAAGGATTACATGCACAAAGGAGACAAAAACAAGCTTCTGGAGGAGGCCATATTAAGATAAGGTTTTCATTTAGTTATTTTGTATTTGTTTTTGTCTCGTTTGTGCATGTAATCCTCGAAAAAGGCTCATTCTGAAATATCGGATGTTGTATGTTTTTCATTTATACATTCTCATACTTTCTATTCATTTTTTTCTCACTTTACTCACTCACTCTACCACTTTGTAAAACTACACCATACACCTCTATCTACCTTTATTATTTAAACCAGTTTTACTGCAGTCGCCATCCCTTTTTTCTGACACATAATCCTGTTGAATTGACAAAATAAGCTGCTTGTGCTGTGCAGCTGTATCAGAAGTTATCAGTAAATTTCTATGCGTGACTTCAGGAACAAAGTCTCTGATCGGAAACTTGAAGTCATATTATTTGATCTCAAAATGCCACCATCCATTTTCAGTTGCTTGGGTTTGAAATAGTATAGCAAATTCATACTGTTAATGTACAACACCAGAGATTCTTGCAGTTTTGATGTGAACATATTTTGTTGGTTAAATTTTGTTGCATTGCCAGTTTTGAATGTTCTAAGATATGAATTCATGTTTCTGTTGTCTAGGTCTTCAAGAACAGGGCCTGTACAGAGTTGTGGGAGTCAGTTCTAAAGTAAACAACCTTCTCAAAGTTGCTTTAGGTAGGTTGTCATGAGAGTTAGTTCTAAAGTAAACAACCTTCTCAAAGTTGCTTTAGGTAGGTTGTCATGGGAGTTAGTTCTAAAGTAAACATCCTTCTCAAAGTTGCTTTAGGTAGGTTGTCATAGGAGTTAGTTCTAAAGTAAACAACTTTCTCAGAGTTGCTTTAGGTAGGTTGTCATAGGAGTCAGTTGTAAACAGTACTCTCAAAATTATTTTAGGTAGGTTGTCAGAGTTATGCTTTAGTGCCCACATTTTTCAGCTGTCTTCATTTTGGTAGAGAATTTTTAGAAAGAAAGTTCTTATCATCATTATCTTAATCATTGTCTGATCATTATCATCATTTCATCATTACCTGTCACCTAATATGTACGTGCAGAGATATTTCTCGGATTTCTTTGTCTGTATAATCTGTCAGGTTTGTTAAATTTGTTTTTTTCCTTGAATTCTAATGACATAATATCTCTGTGAGTGTGAATCTGGCTAATAAGTTTATGTGCACACACCAGTTTCCCCATATATTCTCATTCTTTAACATGGAAATTACCATCTGACAAACAACAAACTAAGATTACAGTTAGATTAAAAATACTAATACATACATAAATGAGGGGAACAGGACTGAGGCATAGACCAAGATGGAGGTAGAGAGACAACATAGAAGAGGATATACAGGAAATTGATATCACCAATTGGATAGAGAAGATTAAGAATCGAGAAGAATGGAGGTAAACTTTATGTGCAGCAGTGGGCCTTAATGGCTCAGAAAGCTGAGAAAGAAGAAGAAGAAGAATATATAAAGTCATGTAAGTGTAATAGGGCAGTATTTATTTATGTTGAGAAGATGATGATGATATGATGTGTCTGCTGGTGTTTGACCTTGGGTTGCTACATGGTACAAGTGAAAAACACACTCCTCCACTCACCATCACAAGAATAATAGACTAACAGAGTTTGGTTCATTGTCCGAGGATGTCGGGTTCATTGCACTGTGTTATCAGCAGGGGCTCTGTTGTGGTTGTCAGCAACACTGACTGCACAGGTGATAGAGGACAATCTTATAAAGAAACATCTGAGCAAGGCCCATGTAGTGTCTGCTGTTCTGTATGGGTTTCCAGTGAGAGAAGCAGGGTGGGTAGCTTGTGCAGGTGACAGTCTCAGAGGTATCGCATCTCACCCAGGTCCCACAACTCTACACTTTAAAAGAGATTGATCTTGACCTCTGACCATGTTTGTGTAGGTTGAAAGGTGTAGGAGTCGACCATAGCTTGAGTTCTGCTATATTTTGTGTGCCACACACATCCTTGGTGATGCCACCACATGAGGATGGATTATTTATTACGGTTGAGAAGTTTTAACTGTGTTATTTTGTTTACAGACCCTAAGAAATCAGAAAAGGTCAACTTTGACGATCCTTCTGTGTGGGAAACTAAAACAATCACCAGTGCTGTGAAAACTTACCTCAGGTAGAGATTTCTGTTGTGCTTTAATCTTTTTAAGGGGAGAAAGAAATCTTCTTATCTTGGCTCTTTACACTCTTCTTTGTGTCATGTTATGTCTTGAATGAAGAAGAATGTGCCACTTTTGTTTTTCCATTTTTTTTTCCTGTCCTTCAAGTGTCCATTGGTCATTCAGGCAATATTATATTTCTTTTTTATATGGTCAGATACAACCGGTATGGGGGTGGGTATGGGTGAGTGTGTGGATGGTTTGGGGGGGGGGGGGCAGCACATGCATTGTCATGAATATGCCATCTGATTTGGCAGTCAGCAACCCATAGCTGACATGCTAGCATCAGGGTTGGCAAACAATAGCTGACATGCTAGCATCAGGGTTGGCAAACAATAGCTGACATACTAGTGTTGGTTGCTAAACAATAGCTGACATGCTGGCATCAGGGTTGGCAAACAATAGCTGACATGCTAGCATCAGGGTTGGCAAACAATAGCTGACATATTAGTGTCAGTTGGCAAACAATAGCTGACATGCTAGCATCAGGGTTGGCAAACAATAGCTGACATGCTAGCATCAGGGTTAGCAAACAATAGCTGACTTGCTAGTGTTGTTTGGCAAACAGTAGCTGACATGCTAGTGTCAGGGTTGGCAAACAATAGCTGACATGCTAGCATCAGGGTTGGCAAACAATAGCTGACATACTAGTGTTGGTTGCTAAACAATAGCTGACATGCTGGCATCAGGGTTGGCAAACAATAGCTGACATGCTAGCATCAGGGTTGGCAAACAATAGCTGACATATTAGTGTCAGTTGGCAAACAATAGCTGACATGCTAGCATCAGGGTTGGCAAACAATAGCTGACATGCTAGCATCAGGGTTAGCAAACAATAGCTGACTTGCTAGTGTTGTTTGGCAAACAGTAGCTGACATGCTAGTGTCAGGGTTGGCAAACAATAGCTGATATGCTAGCATCAGGGTTGTCAAACAATAGCTAACATACTAGTGTCAGTTGGCAAACAATAGATGACATGCTAGTGTCAGGGTTGGCAAACAATAGCTGACATGCTAGTGTCAGGGTTGGCAAACAATAGATGACATGCTAGTGTCAGGGTTGGCAAACAATAGCTGACATGCTAGTGTCAGGGTTGGCAAACAATAGATGACATGCTAGTGTCAGGGTTGGCAAACAATAGCTGACATGCTGGCATCAGGGTTGGCAAACAATAGCTGACATGCTAGCATCAGGGTTGGCAAACAGTAGCTGACATGCTAGTGTCAGGGTTGGCAAACAATAGCTGACCAAGACCTTGTTCTGCTTTTCCATTGGTACTCCTAGTAACAGGCATTGGATGCAGTAAGGAGAGGGCTAAGATTGGCTTTCTTTAATTCTTAGGGCAGATCCAGGAAACAGACTCTGGTTTTTCTCTCTCTCTCTCTTTTTTAATTGGTAATTTACCAGTAATTGCCGGTTAAATTGATCACTGGGTGGGACAGTTTCTTGTCTCTGATCTGCATCATGATAAGTCCTTTTTATTCAATCAGTACAATCATTTCACCTTCCATAAGATGAATTTGCATATCTTTATAAAAACCATACTCTCTTGTTATAAGCTATACCCTCTCCATAACTTTTTATGAGGTGATGAATGAGAACAAGTAAATGCACTGTCTTGTACAAAACATGCGGTCTTGCCTATTTCAGATCACTGCCAGAACCTCTGATGACCTTTCACCTGCATGAGAGCTTTATCAGGGCAGCTAGTAAGTTCAGTCATCACATTTAGAACTTATAATGTGCTGTGGGGTTTTTGTTTGACATACCTGCAAGCATGAGGCAGCATTTCCAGTTCAGCAGCATTTTACTTCATTTTGTAAATGCTGTTATGTTATTGTCACTAAACAAGGCAGAAACTGAGGAAGATAATAAATTTGTATATTCTTTATAGGGTTGTCTGAGTGGCGAAGTGGTTAGTGTACTAGTTTCTCATGGCGATGGTCAGGGGTTCGAATCCGGTCAGAGGAACCCAACTGTAGAAATGGTACCCGATTTCTTCTGGAGTTAGGGAAGGAAAGGCAGCCAGGTGTGATACTGACCATAGCATCCTCTAGTGTGCTGACAGGTCAAGGAAAATATGGGCACTAACACCATATCCCTATGTGCCTCTAAGGCATGACAGGATTACCTTTACCTTTTTTACCTTATAGGAAAAAAATATATAAGTGAGTATAAAGCAGAGAATGTTAACTCTTTTCAGACGGCATTTGTTCTAAAATGTAATTCTGTCACATCATCATCATCAGGTGCTGTGCCAACTGGCATTGGTTTTTATGCTTCTCTAGAGTACACAATCCTTCATGCAGGCCATCAGCTCAGTTGGTGATCTCCTCACACACCATCCCGTCAGGCTGTCCAGTATCATTTCTCTTGGTCTTCCTCTTGATCTTCTTCCCTCTAATTTTCCTGTTATAATATTTTCAATGCCCCCTCTTCTCATTGCATGTTATAATATTTTCAATGCCCCCTCTTCTCATTGCATGTTCTATGAAAGTACATTGTCTCTCTCTTATTTTTTTGACAAGATTTTTTTTGTCTCTTCAGCTCTTCTCATACATTCTTCATTAGTTATTTTGCTGTCCAGAGGATTCGCAACATTCTTCTAATAAACCACATTTCTGCTGCTTCCAATGTTTTTTGTGCAGACCTTGCTATTGTCCATGATTCACTTCCATATAACAAGATAGGTTCAATATAGCGTTTTAGGACTGATTTTCTAACATTCATTAATAAGGATGTGTTGCATAATATATGTTTCTCATTCTCTGAAATGTAGTCTTTACTTGGCCTGTTCTGTTCCTAATTTCTGTTCTGCATTTTCCATCTAAAGTTATTACTGCTCCAAGGTATTTGAATTTCTGCACCTGCTTTAGAATAGTTCCATTTAATTTTATACTGCATGTTGGTGGATTCTGTTTCTTATACATAACCATAGTCTCTGTTTTTTTGATGTTTTGATGTGTCACAAGGGGGTTAAAACTATTAGGTCATGTGTCTCTTAATTCTCACTTGCTTACCTGGAGAATTACTTGAATGCTTATGCTAACAGTACTGTTTAACTCATGTAATTATCTTATTTTGATTATCTTATTTGTCAGTTGTCTTGCTTAAATGTCATGTTAAAACGTCATGTTTAAACAAATAAAATAATCATGTAATTGTCATCTTTGTTAAACATCACATAAGTCTTGCATGGTAGTTAGACAAGTTTTCCTGTTTTCTGCAAGCTTTTTAACCCCATCAAGTGATTTTATGCCTGCTAAGTTGGCCTTTCTTAACAATGTCCTCTTCAGAGTTTCATGTGGTCGACCTCTTTTTATTTGGCCTATTGTGTTCCACTTGATAACTTATTTTGGGATTCTCTGTTTCTTCTCATCATGTGAATGACGTATGTTCATCTCCTGTTTCTGATCACCCATGGTACAGGTTGTTCGCTCATCTGCCTTATCTCTGCGTTGTTCTTGAATTCATTCCACCTTATACCGATTATTTTCCTTAGGAATTTGTTTTCAAAAGATTCTAATTTCTTGTCTGTTTCTTTAGTTGTTTTCCAGCTTTCACATGCATAAATGAGGGTGGATATTATACTTGAATTGAATAATCTTAACTTGGTTTTTGTGCTTATAAGTTTTGAATGCCATGTGTTCTCAAGGTTCTTGAAGGTCAATGCTGCTTTTGCAATTCTAATTCTAACTTCCTTTCTGGTGTCACCATCCTGGTCTGTATAGCTGCTAAGGTATGCAAATTGGTGTACTTCTACAACAGCTGTTCCTTCTACGTATATTTTTCCTTCTTTGATCAATAGGAATTTTCATTATTTTTGTTTTTTTCCTTGTTAATTTCAAGTCCTATTTTGCTAGCCAGTGAAGATAAGGTATCTGTTCTTGCATGGAATTCACATTGTCACTGATAAGAGTTATGTCATCTGCAAAATCAAGATCTTCTTACTCAGTCAGTGCCTGTTTTACCTGTGCAACATTTTTTCATTATGAAGTCTATTGTAATTCCAAAAAGTGAAGGAGACAGTATACATCCTTATTTCACGCTTGTTTCAATCTGGAACCACTTGATCATTCCTTTTTCTGCATTGACTACACAAACATATCCATTGTAGAGATCCTTAATGATGTTGACAATTTTAGATGATATTGCATATAGTCTTAAAATTCTCCCAATGAGTCTCTGTATATTCTATCAAATGCCTTTTTTAAAATCTATAAAGTTCAGGATTAATGGTTTTTGCTTTTCAGTAAATTGTTCAAGTATTATTCTTAGAGTAAAGATCTGGTCAAGACAGCTTCTTCCTTTTAGAAATCCTGCTTGATTTTCTCTCATTGCAGTATCCACTATATCTTTAAGTCTATTCAGAATGACTCTGCAGAATACTATTGACACAACTAATAGTAAGGTTACTCCTCTCCAATTATTGCAGTCACTAAGGTTGCCTTTTTGGGGGGGGGGGATTTTAACAATGATTCCTTTTTTCCATTTAGAAAGGACATTTTCTTCTTTCCAAACTTTATTAAACGTTCTCTGTAGTTGGATCATGTTGTCACTGTTAATAGTTTTTGACATTTTGGCTGTTATTTCATATTCACCTGAAGCTTTGTTGTTAGCCATTAAATTCAGTGCTGTTTCAGTTTCTTTCAATGTAATTTAATCTAGATTGACATTTAGTTGTGTGATTGGTAAGTCAGTTTCAAGGTTTATCAGTTCTTTTGGGTGTGGTCGATTGAGTATTTCTTGGTTTATTGTCTAGTTCTTTGTATGTTGCTTTTTCTAAATCTTTTCCAAGAACTGTCTTTACATTCATATAATCCATATAAAGCTATTAAGATACAAAATGACCACACACTCACAAACTGAAAATAATTCATAAAAAAAAGAAAATCACAGAATTGACTGAAGCTTTCAAATGAGCTATTGATAAATAGGCAGACCCATGAGGCATCTAAGGGACGCTACTAGGATTAATGTTCTCGATGGGAGTTGAGCAGTGCAATGTTAAAAAAATAATCCAGATGAAAGATCAGTGCCTGTTGTTTTGGTTTTTCATTGATGTGCCAATCATAATCCACCTAAACCAGATAAGGGTTAAATGTAACCTGACTATAAAAAGTAAGTTTTACAACAGTTTCAGTGAATGATGTTTCTTCATGCAGAGCAAGAAAGTAAGACATTGAGGATACTGGATGTTTATAAATACGTACATCAATTGCCTGAATCAAACTTTAAAATGCTGGATTTGTTAATAGGACATCTGAAGAGGTTTGTAGACAGTTGTATAACATCATTTTAATGTTGTAATGTGAACTTTGATACTAGTTAGTTTAGCACATGTGTTATGTTGGAGCATGATTGTATCCAACCAGGAAATAAATCTCTCTCTTACTCTCACTCTCTCTTACTCTCACTCTCACTCTCTCTTACTCTCACTCTCTCTCTCACTCTCACTCTCTCTCTCACTCTCTCTTACTCTCACTCTCTCTCTCTCTCTCACTCTCTCTCACTCACTCTCTCTCTCATACACATACACATAAAAAGAATACAAACATCCACTTAATCACTCATTTTATTTTTACAAGTAGTTCACCATAAGAAGCTTCTTTTCCCTTCAAGTCTTTTCAATAGTATTGCTTTATGCACACATTTATATAAATATGTTCAGTACACATACACTTTATAGTAGCACTCTCCTCATTATCCTGTAAACCAGAAACAGTTTGACCCAGCAGTCCATCTGGCCCTCTCATCAGATTTGTTCTCACTGTACAGTGAAAATATAATGGAAGAAATAACATAATAAACCAAGAACTGGTTGGAGGTCTCAACATAAACAACCCATAATATGCATATAATACGGTACTAATGCCCAGAAGTGATATTGGTAATGAGTTGTGTTGAAAGAAAATGAGAAGAAGGGACTTACCCTAAACAGCAAGAAAGCAGAAACAGTGGTTATATCACAAAAGAAGAGCCCACCTGAATGCAGTGGCAGGGTGCAAGGAACTTCTTCTTCTTCGTTCGCATTGTCTGTCTATACCTGCAGTCCTGTCTCTTGGATAAATTTCACTGTTTTTTTTTGTAATTCATGTATGGAACCGTAGAGCTTATCTTCTTTAGTGGTTTCACTGGGCCAGTAATTATTTCTCAGTGTTTCATAGTTGGTGCAGTTCTGGAGGATATGTTCCACAGTTTGGGGCACCTGGGCACATGTACATAGATCAGTAGTACCAACCTTAAACTTCGTATACATATGACTTCGGAGTCAGGTGTGTCCTATTCGGAGACAGAAGATGGTGACTTGTTCCTTTCTGTTTAGCATGTGATAGTCATCATGTGGTGGTGTTTGTGGCTTCCTGTAGGTTTTTATCATGCTTTTCTTCTGATTATAGGTGATTGGTATGTCTGGTTGCTCCATTTCAGTGCCCTCTTTGGCCAGATGGTCAGCTTTCTCATTGCCTGGTATCCCACAGTGGGAGGGAGTCCATTGCAAAGTGACTGCATGTTGTAAGCCAATTTTTGACAAGGCATCCTTAAGGTCTGGTAGTTTGTTGCACTGAAGAGCTTCCAGTACTGATCTTGCATCTGTGAGAATTACTACAGGACATGTATCAATTCTGGAGTCGGATAGTTTTTCAACTGTGGTGCAAGGAACAACTTTGAGACAGGCGCATGCATTTAAATATTTAGGCATGTGGGTAACATCAGGTGGGAAACTCCTGTCTGAAATTAAGAAGAAATAATGTCTGTCCAAAACAGTTTTCAAACAAACAAAAAACATCTTGTGAAATGCATCAGAAAGAGAGTTATAGAATGCTATGTTGAGACTTTAAAAGGCCTGAAGACAGCATAATGACAAGAAAGATAAATGGGAAGAGACACAAGGGAAGACTAAGAAAAACGTAGGCGGTTCAAGGCAATTTCACAATAAAAAGTCACTGAGCTGATAGAAAATATCAAGGAATAAGGTTTGCAAAAAAAAGCATGAGCTCCAGTGCCTACTGGCATGGCACCAGATGATGATGATCTGTACTTTTAGCTCAGGCAGATGGTTTGGAACAAAGGTGACTACTGTAGTGGAATGGTACAGTTATTTGGTGGGGGGGGGGGGGTAAGAACTGGCCTCATTTGTTCATGACAGCCTCTAGAACACCTGGAAATTCAATATGTTAATGGTGGTTTGCCTGAATTTCCAGAAAGGATTAAAAAAGTTGAGCTTCTTGGCAGATAATAGACTGTGGAGACATTGGTAAACCCCACCGTGCTAGCCAGGCTGAGCCCGTAACTAGGAGCGTCAACAAAGAGATGGGTTGAAATCTTGGTACGCTCTGATTTTGCTGGTCCTGATAGCTGTGGTGGTCTTTCTGGAGCAGTCTTCTTTGCTCTTTGTAATATAAGATCTCTTCTTTACTGTGCTTATCTGTGTTCCAAGATTTTCACTGTGGATATCCGTGTTCCAAGATTTTCACTGTGGATATCTGTGTTCCAAGAATTTCACTGTGGATATCTGTGTTCCAAGATCTTCACTGTGAATGTCTGTTTCAGTATCTTCACTGTGAATATCTGTGTTCCAAGATCTTCACTGTGGATGTCTGTATGTCAGTATCTTCCCATGACACCAGCTTGAAAGAGCAACTCACATTCACAGATACAGTGGTACCTCGGGTCATGAAATTAATTCGTTCTTTGACTTCGTTCGTGAACCGAAATGTCCTTGAACCGAAACAATTTTTCCCATTGAAATTAATCCAAATCGAATTAATCCATTTGCCCGCCCCAGAAACATATTGTTTTTACTTTTTTATGGATTTATATGTGGCAGAAATATAAAATATAAAATATACAGTATAACTTTACCTTTGTGGTTGATAGTTGCTGGCACAGGTAGATTGTAGAGGAAGAGGAAGACTACTCCTTCGAAGGAGAGTCTCATTCCATAATAACGTCGGGCAACTGTGTAGGTATTTCTGGTGGTTTTTTCTCTTGTTTGTATCCTGGGAAGTGGTTTGATTGCTGGCTCAGTGGCTGGTGTTTTCACAAGCTGTCGATCCAGAGACATTTGTCTTTTTCTTTGTTGGATAATTTTCCGAAAATTGGGACATCACATTGTCATTTAAAATGTCCACTGCTCTGCTGGTCACAGTTTTGTTAGGGTAATGCTTCTCAATGAAAACCTGCACTTCACTCCACTTGCTACAAATTTCTTTGATCTCAGCACTTGAAACACAATTGATGCTGTTCACAAGCCAAAAACATGGCGCCAAAGCCATGTTTGTGTATTCGTGAAACGAGACGTTGTTTGCAGATCATGTAAAAATTTGTTTGGAAATTGTGTTCGTGGGCCGATTTGTTCGTGACTAGAGGCGTTCATGACCCGAGGTACCACTGTATAAGGTAGTCATCAACCAACTGCCAACCAATCATGTTGCTTCTGCTGTAAAGACAATGGGGTACTTTCATATTAAAGGTTCTTACAGTTACAGCTGCAGCAAAGCATAAAGTATAATGAGCCTCATGACCCAGATGTGTTTTATTTTTGTCTTAATAGAATCGCTGAGCACAGTGAGGAGAACAAAATGAATGTGGCCAACTTAGGCGTGTGCTTTGGGCCATCCATAATGAGGCCAGAAGAAGAGACTATGGCTGCTGTGTTAGATATCAAGTTCTGTAATATTGTGGTTGAGATTCTCATCTGGAAATATGATGAGGTACTTTTTATTTGTTGTTGTTGTTGTTTTTTTTTGTCAGTCAAGATTTTCATTATGTTATTATTCTTGCTTTAGTCCTGGTTACAAATTTTTAGTGATATTCTAGCAGAGTAGAGAGAGAGTGTGTGTGTGTGCATGCGTGTGTGTGTGCATGCGTGTGTGTGTGCATGCGTGCGTGTGTGCATGTGCAGGGGTGGCTGGGGAGGTTTGGTGTATGTGTGAGGTCATCATAAGTCATTTTACAGATCTGAACATCATTAAGTTAACAAGTACAAATGATAAAGTAACATGAATATTTTTTACCAAGGCTTACATTTTCAGTCAGTGTGTGGCTTTAATTCTCAGACATTAATTGCCATCATTTATGATAAATAACTGTAGCAAATTCTCAGACATTAATGTAATTGCCATCATTTATGATAAATAACTGTAGCAAATTCTCAGACATTAATGTAATTGCCATCATTTATGATAAATAACTGTAGCAAATTCTCAGACATTAATGTAATTGCCATCATTTATGATAAATAACTGTAGCAAATTCTCAGACATTAATGTAATTGCCATCATTTATGATAAATAACTGTAGCAAATTCTCAGACATTAATGTAATTGCTATCATTTATGATAAATAACTGTAGCAAATTCTCAGACATTAATGTAATTGCCATCATTTATGATAAATAACTGTAGCAAATTCTCAGACATTAATGTAATTGCCATCATTTATGATAAATAACTGTAGCAAATTTTCAGATATTAATGTAGTTGCCATCATTTATGATAATTAGCTATAGCAAATTCTCAGACATTAATGTAATTGCCATTATTTATGGTAAATAACTGTAACAAATCTCAGACATTAATGTAATTGTCATCATTTATGATAAATAACTGTAGCAAATTTTCAGATATTAATGTAGTTGCCATCATTTATGATAATTAGCTATAGCAAATTCTCAGACATTAATGTAATTGCCATTATTTATGGTAAATAACTGTAACAAATCTCAGACATTAATGTAATTGTCATCATTTATGATAAATAACTGTAGCAAATTTTCAGATATTAATGTAATTGCCATCATTTATGATAATTAGCTGTAGCAAATTCTCAGACATTAATGTAATTGCCATTATTTATGGTAAATAACTGTAGCACATTCTCAGACATTAGTGTAATTGCCATCATTTATGATAATTAGCTGTAGCAAATTCTCAGACATTAATGTAATTGCCATTATTTATGGTAAATAACTGTAGCACATTCTCAGACATTAGTGTAATTGCCATCATTTATGATAATTAACTGTGGCAAATTCTCAGACATTAATGTAATTGCCATTATTTATGGTAAATAACTGTAGCAAATTCTCAGACATTAATGTAATTGCCATCATTTATGATAAATAACTGTAGCAAATTCTCAGACATTAATGTAATTGCCATCATTTATAATAAATAACTGTAGCAAATTTTCATATATTAATGTAATTGCCATCATTTATGATAATTAGCTATAGCAAATTCTCAGACATTAATGTAATTGCCATTATTTATAATAAATAACTGTAGCAAATTTTCATATATTAATGTAATTGCCATCATTTATGATAATTAGCTATAGCAAATTCTCAGACATTAATGTAATTGCCATTATTTATGGTAAATAACTGTAGCAAATTCTCAGACATTAATGTAATTGCCATCGTTTATGGTAAATAACTGTAGCAAATTCTCAGACATTAATGTAATTGCCATCATTTATGGTAAATAACTATAACAAATTCTCAGACATTAATGTAATTGCCATCATTTATGATAAATAACTGTAGCAAAATCTCAGACATTAATGAAATTGCCATCATTTATGATAAATAATTGTAGCAGATAGATAACTGTAGCAAATTCTCAGACATTAATGTAATTGCCATCATTTATGATAAATAAATTTGAAAACAAATGCCTAAGGAAAATACTTAGCATCAAGTGGAATGAATTCAAGAACAATGCAGAGATAAGACAGATGACTGAACAACAACCGGTCTCATGGGTGATCAGGAAAAGGAGATGGACATATGTTGGTCACTTGATGAGAAGAAATGATCAGAGAATCCCAAAACAAGCTATCAAGTGGAACACAACAGGCCGAAGAAAAAGAGGCAGACCGCGTGAAACTCTGAAGAGGACATTATTAAGAGAGGCCGTGAAACTCTGAAGAGGACATTATTAAGAGAGGCCAAATTAACAGGCATAAAATCCTTTGATGAGGTTGAAAGACTTGCCGAAGAAATTGGCGAACTACTTTGCGAGCCCTATGTGACGTTTAACGGCACGGGAAGGATATAAGATATAAGAAGATGATGAATAATTGTAGCAGATTCTCAGACTCACTTTATTCAGTGATTTGAGGTCTCCATAGTTTTGTCATTTACTGACTTTTTTGGTAGTCCTGTTAAGACATTTAGGGGACATGGAATGTATCTACTTTTCTTGACCTGTTGGCACATTAGAGGTTGATGTGGCCAGCTTCACACCTGGCAGCATTTCCTTCCTTAGCTTCAGAAGAAGCCATGTGAGATTGGTGCACCAACCACTTTGTTAGTCAGGTGCATTTACTTATTTGTTTCTCGAAACTTTCTAATCCAAATGTTTTATAGTTTGTTTGTTTTTTATGAAGTGCATGTTTTCTATAAGAAAATAGCAAGTTATCCTGTTGTATCAATTACTGATATAACTGTCAGTGTTAATGAGTTATGTCACAGCAAATTTAGTTTTTGTATTTGATTTAAGCTTAGAATGTACTTAAATAAGAGAGGGGGGAAAAAAGTATTGCAGTGTTATACAGAGTCAGTGTCATTCTGTGTGTATGAGGCTTGAACATAAAGTATATGGTACAGAAACTGGAAGTACCAGAAAGATATGTCCATGCAGTAAAATAAATATATGAAGATGTCTGAAGAGAAGTTGCGATACAGTGAAAACCATTAAAGAAAAGTCAGTCAGAATTCTGTGGCCATGTCACAAGAAGACATAAGTTAAGAGAACTGTAGAATCACTGGAAAACTCAAGATAAAAATAAAGAGGGAGAGACACACACAGAAAGGTACCTCGAGAGGGAGCTGATGTGATTAGAAATAACAAGAAGCATACAGATCAGAGAAGTGTGTCGGATTCTTGGCTCTGCTACAACGAGTGAATAAATTCGATGTTTGATGTTTTTTCACATTGTGCATATTGAATCAATTCTAATGACTTTACTGTGTCACGTGCTAAGTGTGGTGTACTGCTGACTGATAATTCTTTTACTATTGTTTTATTTAACTAGATTGTGTCCTTTTGAAGAATATAATCTTTTTTTTTTTAGATTCTTTATTGTATTTTTTTTGGGTTCAATTTGTTGTCAGTTATGCCTTTTCAGTTACATCATGAGCTTGTGAATATTTTGGTAAGCTGTTGGTACTGTCTCATATTGTTCACCTGGTTGTCCTTGCAAGTTAAATCTTGTTTCCTTTGCTAGATTTTCAAGAGTCCCAAGGATGGAGCAGATCTTACAGATTCCAGAGTTCTTCCAAATGCAAACCAGCCAAGTAACAAAGCATTGACACCTCAGGGACTTTCTACCAGCCTAACTGAGTGTGGTATCTGGTCTGGCACTGGTCGGAATTCAAATCATGCAACCAACAATCAACCCTCTCGGATCTATGCAAACCAAGCCCCAGTGCATCCAAATGCAGCGGCTGCCAGGGCGAAGCAAAGGCCAACGCAGATATTTAATTCAAACACTGGTGGTAAGATGTGCATGTACATAGAAAAGAATGGTACATGAAATCCAAGACTAAATTTATGTAGTCCCAACATTTGACATTTTCATTCAGTGGTTCCTAAGTTGTTTTTTTACGGTGGACCAATTTCCTGCCAGAGAAGAGCTGTGGACCCCTTTCCTGGCAGAGAAGAGCTTTGGACCCCTTTCCTGCCAGAGAAAAGCTTTGGACCCCTTTCCTGCCAGAGAAAAGCTGTGGACCCCTTATTAAAAATGAAGCAATAAGATTTTTTAAAATTGTGGCAATCTGTTTGCTTGTCCATGGAGCCTAAGTTGAGGATCACTGATACAGAGTTTAGTTCTCTTCAGTAGTTTAAACCTTTTCCTATCCTGTCTAAGTTTTCTTGGAGAAAGCAGTTTTAGAATTGAGATCTGTGTCTAAAAGTTTTCTTAGACAAGCAGCACAATGAAAAAAAAAATCTTTTAATTTAAAAATAACTTGATGAAAAATCATTTATTTAGATTAATTCCAATTTTTTAATGGATCATCTTCCATTGTGTTATAGTTTCTTTTAAAAAAAAAGAACAAAACTAATGACTTCATTTCGCATAAAATTTTGAACGCAGCTGTACAGTCAACAGCAAAAGTTACTTCTCTTGTGAATGCATTGGGTTGGAGATACACTAGTTTTACATTCCAGTCAAATAGAAAAAAAGGTACCTGATGCAGTTATGTTTGGAAACTCACCTGACAAGGCAGTGAATATATTTTAACTGTACGGTGAGGCATAGCTCCCCAGAGTGCACTCTATAGATGACTGTCAGTTCATTAGTGGGAAAAAATCCCATGACTGTTGATCAGTGATTGAGTCCACATTGAGTAAACCTTTTTTATTATTTAACAAAAAAAAAGACTGAAGCTAAAGTAGGCAAAACAAAATAAATGAAAAAAAAAAGAAGATATTTCAGGAGAGAAGCTAGGTAACTCAGTAGCTAAGGGCATACCTTACAGAGCAAATGCTTCTAGGTTAAAAAACCACTTCTAGGTAGCACTAGGATTTTTAACAAGTCTGTGGTTCCCTTAGCATTGTCAGGCCAACATGTGATCTCCTTGTTAACGAGATTAGATGGCTATTTCAGAAAATAGTCGGTGAGCCTTATTAAAAGTAAGCTGTACAATATGTCTTTAAGTACTGTTAAGAGAAAATAGATACTGACATAGTCCCATAATGTCCGGAAAAATTATGTGGAGGAATTTAATGTTCTGTTGTTATTTGTGACATGAATTTAGTCTTGGAATATTTTCTTCATACTTTATTGTTGGATATGAAATACATATATGCTTGTAATAGTAATGTTCATTTCAGTGTATGTAGTCTTTATAATGTTTATATGTATATGATCAGTATGCACTTTTTTTGGTTCAGTTTGATCTTTGTGAGTTTAATTGCTGGTGTGTTATGTATAATCAGTTTTATTACTTAATTAATTGCTGGTGTGTTATGTATAATCAGTTTTATTACTTAATTAATTGCTGGTGTGTTATGTATAATCAGTTTTATTACTTAATTAATTGCTGTTGTGTTATGTATAATCAGTTCTATTACTTAATTAATTGCTGCTGTTGTTTATATTCAGTTTATTACTTAAGTAGACGCTCTGTTATGTGTGCTCAGTTTATTACTTAAGTAATTGCTACTCAGTTTAATCATTTCTTTGAGTATTTTGTTATATTTTTATGTTACATTGTGCACATGTTTGTGTTTCACTGCATCTGCCAGGTTTTGAAACTCTTGGTAGTACAAGCAATAGCACAGAGTTACTCACTCCTGCAAAAAGCAACCTTTCACCTCGCTCCGCAGCAGGGGGGATGACTCCCCCCTTCTTGGGGGCAGCGGGCTGGCAAGGATCACTCACAAAAGACCCTCTGTCGTCCTGTTCAAATGTAAATACATTAGGTGAGTTCAAAGTGAAAAGATAAGTACTTTAGAAATGATGGTAAAACAGTTGTGTACCTTTACATTGCAGAGATGGAGGGATGGCAGTCTTAACCACGTAGCCAGGGCATATTACTGTAGTTTTCATATAGCACGAGCCACACTTACAGCAAGCAGTGAGTATGACGGACAGGAATGGGTTGGTTGTTAGAACCAGCGAAACAGAGTTGGCTGAGGTTGCTGGACGACATCTCAGGACATCTTCTGGGAAATGCTGCATTGTGACTGATAGACTGAAGCAGGGGCAGACAACTTTCCTTTGAAAAGCTTGAAAATCTACATGGGATATAACCTTTTTTTAAAAAAAATAGGAGTGACTTGGTCAGCAACTTTTTTTAACGGAGAGACCAAATGCTGGCAAGTCACATTCAGGCCTATAGCTAATAAATGAGCGTGATAATAATAATGATAATAATAAAATAAAATTGTGAATAATAGTTGTTTCACTTATGAAATACTATGTAATAATGACACCATAATTAGTGTGATGCGGGCTACAGGTTTCCGACCCCTTGGCTACAGGATAGATGTGTTGGCGGAGCTTGACAAGAAGCTCTTTCTTTAGGTCCAACAGAGAAATTCAAACAAAATAGAAGATGAAAGATTTATACAAAGTACACAGCGACATATCGATAAAGATAACATTGACTGACGCCGTGATTACTTTTACCCACTCCCCCTTTCCACAGGAAGAATGAAATGTTCTCAAAACATTTACCTGCTGCAGGTGTGCTGTTTAAGTTACCTCACAAATATTAGCTATCTATGCCTTTAGGTAACCAGAAAATTACTTCAGCCCTTTTTTGTTGTCAGAAATGTTGAAATCAGGTGTAAATTTATTACCTTTATCATATAAATCACTTTCATCTCACGGGCAGTCATCGCGAATTCATATCATTTCAGTTGACTTTGAAATTGTTACTTGTTGAATGTAAGTAAGCTTTATTAAAAAAAAAAAAGAAAAAAATCAGGCAAAGTATCATAAACTAGTCACTGTTTAATTCAGTGTAAGAGTATCAGACTGCCAGCTGCAAGTAGCTTCATTTTGCAGTTTAGCAAATCCCACGATGGTGTCAGGCATAAATTGCTACATTTTCAGACTCTACTGAGAAATATATTACTACATTTGCAGATTCTACTGAGGCATAAATTACCACATTTTTCAGACTCAACTGAGAAATAAATTACTACATTTGCAGATTCTACTGAGGCATAAATTACCACATTTTCAGACTCAACTGAGAAATAAATTACTACATTTGCAGATTCTACTGAGGCAATAAAATTACTGCAGCAGCTTACTCAGCTAACAAATTTTTTACAGTGTAACTTTTTTTTTTTAAACAATGGAATAACTACTGGATAAAACAAGCTTACAAAGTAGTATTGGTTTTAAAATGTGTAAAGATCTTTGAGGTATTTTGTGGCTGGAATGAATAACATGGAGCTTCCTGGACTATAATTTTGTTTTGGTAAAAATTAATGAAAATCAGTTTAATATGGATGATAATATTGGATGTTATAAGAAAAATACTTGACTTTATTTGTTTTTGAGATTGTTAGTTCCCATAAGTCTTAGCACTATTGTTTTGTGCATAATGAGATAGGAATGTAACTTTTTGATAATGTGTGACTAGCCATGATGGATCCAACATACCACAACTTTAGATTCCCAGTCTGTAAAATGAATTGCCCACAGTAATTGCAGACAGCAAGGGGCGGACTGCTGGGCCATTGGTGGGCCTGGAAGAACCCTGTATTCATACTTGCATGTACATGCACTTGGTGAAAACCTGGCTTTGGAGAGTTGCTTCAATAACCTGAGACACAGAGAACCTGGCTTTGGAGAGTTGCTTCAATAACCTGAGGTACAGAGAACCTGGCTTTGGAGAGTTGCTTCAATAACCTGAGGCGCAGAGACCCTGGCTTTGGAGAGTTGCTTCAATAACCTGAGGTGCAGAGACCAGTACAACTCTCAAACAGTGTTACCAGAAACATCACACACAAAATACACACCATGGCCACAGACCACACAGTAACAAGGCCTGCTGCAATCAAGACTGGGCAACTAACCCTGCCTGCTGGACTCTTGCATTGGAAGATCTCTGGAAACACCTGCCGGTGCAAGAATCCTTCATTACCAATATACTGCATGGAGGCGATACAGAATAAGTGAAAGGACTTCAAACGCCACTTTCTGAAACAAAATGGAAAACTGAAAAACTTGTTAACCCAGAGAGTCGGAGCAGTTGAAGTTGAGGACATGATTGGCACACAAGTTGTAAGCATTTTATAAAAGGCATGAGCTTTACCAGAGCTTCATTGTATCAGAGAATTTGTACTTAGCCAGTTTTCACCTAATAATGCCTACATCAGATACCACTCATCATTTAAAACAGTGTAAAATAACGTTCTTGTAGAAATTTTTTTTTTTTAATCATGAAAAGTGCTTAGAACTTTTTCAGCTTATTTTTTGTCTCATTTTTTAATAAAATTTTGCAGTTGTCTTTTCAGTTCATTTATTCTTTTTTTTTGAAGATTGTTAATTAATTTTGTCATTTGTGATTGGTTATTTAACGGGCACTTTTTTCTTGTTATACTTCGTCATCTGCAGTTAACAAAACTGATTTTAATTATGTTTTGTAATATGCTTTACCATTGTGAGTAGGTTTTATTCTTTTGTGTATTTTTACAGATTTCTGTGTTTTTAACTTTTGCTTAGAAGGCCGTGTTTGTAATGAGCTTACATTTTTTTTGTATGTTTTCTTTTACATTTTTGTGTGTGTTTTATTTTCCGCATGAAAGATGTAAGTGTTCACCGTAACCACAGTGGTAGATGCAGTAAATAATTGTTCTTGTTTTTTTTAACAGTTCATAGCATCATAGTCTTAAAAATTACTAGGATTACAATGTCATATTCTAATTAATAGTATCACTTCTTCCAAACCCTGATTACTAGTATGATTAATGGAATTGTTTCTGTCATAAAATCATTGCTAAAGGTAGATAGAGGTGTATGGTGTAGTTTTACAAAGTGGCAGAGGGAGTGAGTAAAGTGAGAAAAAAACGAATAGAAAGTATGAGAATGTATAAATGAAAAACATACAACATCCGATATTTTGGTGTGAGCCTTTTTTTTTTGAGGATTACATGCGCAAAAATGAGACAAAAAACAAATAACTAAATGAAGAACTTATCTTAATATGGCCTCCTCCAGAAGTAGGAAACAGAGAAATGCGTGTCCACTAGAAGATGCATAAAGACCATGTGGGCCCACACAAAGGATAAGCCAATAGAGCCAATTGTAAAGAAGAGGTGGAGATAGAGAAGGAAAACAGGTGGTTGAAGGGGGTTGGAGGGCAATTGAAACATGATAGCCACTAGAGGAGAAGGTGGGGGGAGGGGAAAAGGGGGAAGCGGAGAGATAATGAACGAAGAACATAAACACCTGCAGGGAGAAAATGTGAAACTGGTGAATAGGACAAGATCAGTATGTTGCATTTTATGGCCTTGATCCTGAAAATGCGAATCCTCAGTACACAAACATCACAACCTAAGAAGCTGGGAAAAAGGAATAGAGTTCTTACGTGATCTGGGATGGGAGGAAGAGTACAAGAGATAGCTATGAGTGTCTGTAGGTTTATAGTGGACAGAAGTAGTAAGCCCAGTAGGGCTGATTGTAATGACAGTGTCGAGAAAGTTAGCAGAAGTAGCAGAGACATAGGAGGTGAAAGAAATGACAGGATTGTACTCCTTAATAAAACTGATAAAGTTGTAAAGATCTTCCTCTGGCCATCATCTATGTAGCATTTACAGAAGGCAGGAAAGGGGCCTCTAAAGAGAGCCTCTGAGAGCCTTTAGAGACCCCTTTCATGCCTTGGGGAAAATTTTGACAACTTTATCAGTTCTTCATTCATTATCTCTCCACTTCCCCTTCCCCCCCCCCCCACCTTCTCCTCTAGTGGCTATCATGTTTCAATTGCCCTCCCCCCCCCCCAACCACTTATTTTCCTCCTCGCTCTCTACCTCTTCTTTATGATTGGCTCTATCGGCTTATCCTTTGTGTGGGCCCACGTGGTCTCTGTGCATCTTCTAGTGGACACGCATTTCTCTGTTTCCTACTTCTAGAGGAAGCCATATTAAGATGAGCTCTTCATTTAGTTATTTGTTTTTTGTCTCGTTTGTGCATGTAATCCTCGAAATATGCTCACACTGAAATATCGGATGTTGTATGTTTTTCGTTTATACATTCTCATACTTTCTGTTCATTTTTTATCACTTTACTCACTCCCTCTGCCACTTTGTAAAACTACACCATACACCTCTATCTACCTTTAGTTTTACTGCAGTCGCCATCCCTTTTATCTGTTACAAACATTGCTAGAATTGCTAACTTCATATTTTGATTAATGTCTTAACTTCTTTCATACTTTGATTTCTAAATTATTGATTTCATATTCAGGTTAATGGTATTTTTCTTTTCATTTCCTGATTGTTAGAGTTATTAAACTTTCAGCCTGTGATTAATGGTATTACTTCTTTCATTATCTGGTTGCTGGAATTACTGTCTTCATTTGTCACTATTGCTGTTGCTAAGTTCACACCTTTGATTGGTGGAGTTGCTAGCTTCGTATTGTCATTATTGCTATTAGTTCCTTACACCCTCGATTGCTGGAGTTGCTAGCTTCATATTGTCATTATTGCTATTAGTTCCTTACACCCTCGATTGCTGGAGTTACTAGCTTAATATTATCATTATTGCTATTAGTTCCTTACATCCTTGATTGCTGGAATTACTAGCTTCGTATTGTCATTATTGCTATTAGTTCCTTACATCCTTGATTGCTGGAGTTACTGGCTTCAGATTGTCATTATTGCTGTTACTTCCTTTCATCCTTGATTGCTGGAGTTACTAGCTTTCATACTGTGATTGTTATTATGTCCTTTGCCCATTCTTGTAGCGGCCTCTTTAAACACTGCATCTATTATCTGTTCAGTTCTTCCCCCAATATGCCCTGTCAACCCGACTATCACCATGTCATGCATCACTAACACCACACTGTCTTATCTCCTGTCCAGCACCTGTTACTTTCTTTCTCTTCTGTTTCTTATTCTCATCTTCTCTCTAATGCTCCTTATTTGGTTTGGTTTCTCTCGCAAGACTATTCATGAATTGGAAGGACAGTATCCCTTGGAACATGAAAGAAGTTACTGCTTTAGTGTATATTAAGTTAGAGCTTGTAGCATGAAGAAAGTATGAGCATAGAACATGAAGGAAGCTGGAGTGTAGAACATAAAATCTGAAGAAGAACTTGAAGGAAGCTGGAGTATAGAACATAAAGTACATGAAGGAAATTAGAGCATAGAACATAAAGTAAGAGCTTAGAACATGAAAGAAGTTACTGCTTTAGTGTATATTAAGTTAGAGCTTGTAGCATGAAGAAAGTATGAGCATAGAACATGAAGGAAGCTGGAGTGTAGAACATAAAATCTGAAGAAGAACTTGAAGGAAGCTGGAGTATAGAACATAAAGTACATGAAGGAAATTAAAGCATAGAACATAAAGTAAGAGCTTAGACCATGAAAGAAGTTATAGGTTAGAATATGAAGGAAATTAGAGCTTAGAACATGAAGCAAATTAGAGATTAGAACATAAAAGGAAGTTAGAGCTTAGAACATAAAAGAAGTTTGAGCTTAGAACATAAAGAAAGTTAAAGCTTAGAACATAAAGGAAGTTAGAGCGTAGAACATGAAAGAAGTTACAGCCTAGAACATGAAGTAATTTAGAGCATAGAACATGAAGGAAGTTAGAGGTTAGAACATAAAGTTAGAACATAAAGGAAGTTAGAGGTTAGAACATGAAGGAAGTTAGAGCACAGAACATAGAGTTAGAGCTTAGAACATGAAAGAAGTTTCAGCTTAGAACATGAAGCAAGTTAGAGCATAGAACATAAAGTTAGAGATTAGAACATGAAGGAAATTAGATCTTAGGACATGAAAGAAGTTAGGTCTTAGAACATGAAGGAAGTTAGAGCTTAGTATATGAAGGATGTTAGAACTTAGAATATGAAAGAAGTTCAGGCTAAAAATATTAGAGAAATTGAAGCATAAAACATGAAAAAAGTTAAAATATGAGATGAGAGCTTAGAACATAAGGGAAGTTGTAGCTTAGAACATTAAGGAAGTTGGAGCCCGCTATTCATTTCTCTTATTTGTTTATTTTGTTGTTTTTTTTTTTTTCCCAGCAGCAAGATTCAGCTTGAACCTCTCAGGTGGTGATTCACCGCCAGCATTGTAAGTTGAACACATCTTGATGTTTGTTGTGCCACAACATGTTGATGTTAGGCTCAGCTCATATATTTTAGTCCACATTTTCATGTGGATACACTGGTGGAACAAGAAAACATGCTCATGTATTTGCTTCTTTTCCCTGCGGTTTCATTCTGGACCATCAAGCTTTTTTTGTCAGGGCTCTGAAAAAAAGGTGGTGGGATATATATAGCAAAGCTTATTAAGTAGCTAATTGATAGTTCCTCGGATAATTGAAAGAAGCTTATTAACAAAGACCATTTTATTCTGTTCAGAGAACAGAGAAAGAGCTTTTGCATCATTAAGAAATGACATTCATATATGAGGGAGAATCAGAAAGTAAAGGCAACATACCCCTTAATACTAGTATCTGTGGCAAATAAACATGATTATATCACTTCTCCACATGGTCAGTTTGCAGGTTGATGTGCTTCTTGGTATTGTTCTATTAGTTTCTTCATTCATTGGAATAAGATGATTTTCAACTGCTCTTGAATCCAGGTCCACACCCACTTCTTAATCTTGTCATCGGAGGTGAACCAGTGGCAGTGTAGTTCCTCTAAATGTAGATCCATAGCTGATGTTCACATGTACAGCAACAGTGGACAGTGTAATCCGTAGAGATCAAGACTTGCACCTTGTCAGCATGAGCTTGTGTGTTCTGTGTTGATGGCTGATCAGATTGAGCTTCTTCTGTAACGCTTGTTCTTCCCACTTTAATACTCTCTACCCATTCATAAACTTTTTTTTTTTCACTGAATCATGCTGTTTGTATTTTCATGGTGGGCCAACATCCTGTGGGGGATTTCTACAAGCTTCACTCGCTCTGCCCAAATAAACGTTCAACATCGGTGCAATCTTGCAGCAGAGCGTTGGGGGTTTTTTTTTCCTTAAAATGTTTTTCTTTTTGTTTTTTTAAACCTTGGCTTCAGCTAGACTGAGGGCAGAGCACTGAACTGTGCATATTTGAGCTAACCGTCGGTCATTGTGAATGGGGTTTATTGCATCAGCTTCTGACTGCATTCACCACTTAATTTCAGATTGCCTTTACTTTTTTTGGATTCTCCCTCATATATTGATTTAACTTGCTTGTCATGGCTCTGTTTTTAACCGCCAGCTTTTGAGTGTTAGAAAACTTTATTAACCATTTTTGTAAGTGCTTATTTTATGGGTGGTGATGTGGATAATCTTTATAAATTTGGTTTGTGGTCTCTTTTTCCTGTCTCCTCCCATGGGGTATGTGAGAGAAAGAGAGGGACGGAGAGAGAGAGAGAGAGTGAGTGGGGGGGGGCTAACTAATTTGTCAACATAGAAACCGATTGAGGGATGGAGAGTGTTTTAATATGGACCAAGCAGTCTAGAAAGTGTTTTAACATGGACCAAGCAGTCTAGAAAGGAGCATGTAAGACTCGAGTAGTGTGTGTTGTGATGTAGCTGAAGTAATGTTTGTTGTTGTTTTACAGTCATGTACTGACTTATGGCTTCATTTTGGACTGAGGGGTCCTGGCTGTAGGGAGAGGTCAGACACGAGTGCCCTGGACTACTTTAAAATGTTATAAAAATGAATAGACATGTTTACCATCACTTCATATTACAAAAAATGCAAATTAGCACAGTACCTGCATGGAAATTAATCATAAAATATGAATCACAATACATCAAATAAAGAATCTTACTGTAGTAAACTTTAGTGATACAGAAAAATGTACATACACACAAACACACCCACGTACACACATCTGTACTCACCAAGTGAGTGTGCTCAAAGGACAGTGGTGCTATAGATTTTATTGAAACATGAAATATAACTTGACAGCTTAGTTCTGCTGATAGTGGGGAAAATGAAAGCAGACATTCAGTGGTTCAGCGCCCGTGGGGCCTCGGATGTAAGTACAGATGGCTGTAACTCCTCGGTCAGCTGCTAAGTTGGTGCACGACTGTTTAATACTGTTGTGTTTGCTCACACGCGAATTAATACTTGGTGGGGGTCGCGGCCTTGTGTTGCAGAACTTAAAAATATTTATGCTTCTGGAACTGAGTAGAAAACTTCAGCAAATTGAGAATATATGGTAGTTTGAATAAATTATTACACATATGAGATACATAAGAAAGTTTATAGCATTGAAGACCCAGTTTATGGCTTGTCATTGGTAAGGTTTTTTTTTTTTAAAGTTTTTATTAATTTGCATCTTAAAGAAAATTTCAGTCTCTCAGGTTGGTTGTTTTCTTCAAGTGGCGGGTATTTTTGTTTCAAAATTCTTGTGACCAGAAATTTATGTAAGTGTAAAAATGATACATTACAGTGAGCAGATAAATAAGTAATGTATTGTAGGCACAGATATGTGAGAAATACTTACCTCATGTTATAAGAAGTAAATCATAAGTGTTATATGTATCACATTGTCAGACCAACAGTGCACAGTAGTGTATTGTAGTATGCATGCGATTGGAAGTCGTGATTTGTAGAATATAATGTTGGGAAGTCCAGCCAGCAATTTCTGTTTTCCATAATTCTAATTCAGCAGTTTCCATTCTTATGTAAGAGAAATACCGGCAGTGATGACTGACATGTTATACTGACATAACACAAGCTAAATCCTCAGTTCCTATGATTTGCTTTTTAACATATTCAGTGCAGATTTGTAAATGCTATGAGCTGTGCTTTTAATGCCTTTCATACTTCTGCTGTCTTGGGCACACAGTGTGCTTTCCCCAATTCTTCCACTTTCATCTGTAAATATGCACAAGCCAGAGACAAATGCAAGACTAATAAGTTCTTCCGGATCCTGTTATATTTTCTCTGTCTGTGTCATTATTGTATAGTGGAAGCATCAAGAAAAGAAACAGCAATGGCAATGATTACTCAACTGGATTTGGAATCATGTGAGCATTTTGTTACATTTTTTATGTCGTTAACATTGAAAGAGAGGGGAGGGGGGAGAGCTTTCCATGTTTTGTTTTAACTGGAGGAGGAATCAGTTTGGGGGTATAGGAAGGAAGGGGGGTGTCGCAGCATTATGTTGCAGAATTTTAAAATATGCAACTGGAACTGAATAAAGACAGAAAACTTCAGCAAATTGAGAATATATGGTAGTTTGAATAAAATATTACGCATGTGAGATACATAAGAAAGTTTATAGCATTGAAGACCCAGTTTATGACTTGTCATGAAATTTTTTTGCTTCATTTATATTAATCATGTGACTTGACATGAAAATTTAATAATCAGGCATCTTAATATGAGACTAAATATGAAACTTCAGTACTGAAGATATCTTAATATGAGACTAGACATGAAATTTTAAAATGCTAGTCATAAACTTGTGGGTTGATGTTAAATTTATTGCTTTTCAGCCGATGGGATAGAGATAAACGGATAATGTGACTAGTGGATGGGGGGAGGGGGTGGGGTGGAGAGTGATGAAAGCAGAAGCAGTTGGTGCCATAGAAATATTAGCTTAAAATTGCAACAAACAGTGCTGTTAAATGAGCCACATTTGGTTTTCGAAGTATCTTGTAGTTTTTATAAAAGCTAAATTGTATAAACTATTTTTTATGGCAAAAATTTTTTATATTTTTCTTTAACTGTTGTTGATAGTCATTGTTATGTTTCTTTGTTTTGTTCTGTTTTGACATTTTTAGCCTGTTCTGTTGCATTTTTCCGCTGGCTTCACTTGGTCAGTTCATTCAGTTATTTTTGTCTTTCCCATTTTTTTCATTTTCCTTGAAGTTTTCCATGGATTGTCAGGTTTTGCTAACTTTTGTCTGTTCATGAGATGTAAAAAAGAATTTCTGTATGGTTTTATTTTGATTTTATTGTTCTCCAGCTGCTCTGAGACGTTAATTTGTTTCTTACATCTGTCATGGCCATATGGTTCTGTTTTATTGCAGAATTTGCCAACATACAGTTGCCATTAATATGAATCTGGTTTTAATTTATCAGAATTCACAACCGTTAGACACTGTGATAAATAATACATTTAAAAAATGTATATATTCAGTGCCAAAATTTGATAAATTTAAAGATTCATTGTTGAAAGTTTTTCAGTTGTCTGGCTATTGTAACACTTGGTTATTCTCACACCAAACGAATACTGTCTGCTTCAGTGTGATTGGTAATTGTCTCTTATGGCAATATAACACATTATGAATTGTCTCTAATATAACACATTATGCGGGTGCATTGCTTTGGTTATAATCACCATTTACAGGATTTTGAGTGGAAATTCAGAGACCTCCAGTATAATTTTATGAACTCCCAGTTCAGAGGTTATTTGCAGTTGCCGTTGCATTTATTTTTGTTCTCTTCTCTGCTAGCTCTTCATTCTTCGTTGAATTGTTCATGTACCCATTGTTTCAGTGCATGAGATGACAGGAGGAAACAACCATATGAAATTTGTCAGAGATCTTGTAGAATAACAGCTTATTTTCATCCATGTTGTAATAAACAGTGTGATTTGTTTTTATTATAACTGTTCTATGCTTTGCATATTCCCGCTACCATCCTGGCTGTCTGCATACTCCTGCTACCCTCCTGGCTGTTTGCATATTGCTGTTACCATCCTGGCTGTTTGCATATTGCTGTTACCATCCTGGCTGTCTGCATATTGCTGTTACCATCCTGGCCGTCTGCATATTGCTGTTACCCTCCTAGCTGTTTCATTTTAGAGTGTTTGCTGTTGGTAGAGACTTTCAGTAATAAAATAAATGTTTATTCAACAGCGCTATCGTAATTTTTAACACAAAAAAAATGAGCAGTTCAAATTAGTTTTTCTTCATGCTTGTTTTTTTTTTTTTTAAACCTTTTTTTTTTAACCTATGGCCTTGTACTTACTGGGCGTCTGAGTGGTGAAGTGGTTAGTGCACTGGTCTCTCATGGCGAAGGTCAGGGGTTCGAATCCAGCCAGAGATTCCTGGTGTATGCCGGTTTCGCCATATTTCACCAGTGTAGGTGTATTTCGGACGTGGCCGGCCTCTAGAGCAGAGGCGCCGTGGTATGTGTAGCTCTCGCAGTGATACTACTGGACATACCGATTAAACTTCACTTTATCCTTTCCTTCGCCTTTTCACATCGGTGCAGCACAGCAACCCTTACTTCTTTTCCGCAGTTTCTTCCTTGACCGGGAAGAGCTTCACTCCACGTGCAGCATCCGAAGAGTCTCGTCAGCAGTGTCTTAACCTCTGGGTTAAGCCGGTTCATGCATTTCACCTGATATGAGTGCACTTAGGACGCCGACCTCAAGACCAGAGATGCCGTGATTTGATTGTTTGCTTCGCTTTATCCTTTCTACCACCTTTTCCGCAGTGGTACTGCGCGGCAACCCCATTTGCACCTTTCTTCATTTGCCAGGAGGAGCACCGCTCCACGCACGGCAGCTGAAGAATCTCGCCAGCAGTGATAGATGAGCTACCAAATGTGCCTCTCATCTACCCTAAGTGTCTAGTTTTCAGGTGCCAGATAATCGCCTTCGCCCCTTCTCCTGTCAGTTTAAACAGTTCTGCCACGAGAATGCCAGGAGCTGGACTTGACTGCCAGAGGCTATTTGAGACCCACGCTGTTGGAGCGGAGAGCGAATTCTCCACCCCACCTCTGGCAATAACAGCCCTTAGAACTGGAGAAGACACTGACTTGATTGGTGTGTAAAATGTGGAGAAGACACTGACTTGATTGCTGTGTAAAATGTGGAGAAGACACTGACTTGATTGGTGTGTAAAATGTGGAGAAGACACTGACTTGATTGGTGTGTAAAATGTGGAGAAGACACTGACTTGATTGCTGTGTAAAATGTGGAGAAGACACTGACTTGATTGGTGTGTAAAATTTGGAGAAGATACTGACTTGATTGCTGTGTAAAATGTGGAGAAGACACTGACTTGATTGGTGTGTAAAATGTGGAGAAGATACTGACTTGATTGCTGTGTAAAATGTGGAGAAGACACTGACTTGATTGGTGTGTAAAACATGGATAACAGACTGATTTGATGATTGTTTGTATAGTATGGCAAGGCATTCCTCTGAGGCTTCTAGTCAAGACCCCGTGTCCCTGATAATAAGCTGAGTCACAACAGCCTGATGAATGTAGCATGGACTGATGTCCTCCCTGTCATCATGGCCAGGCCTGCCAGAAAACTGACTTTATAGTTTGATAAGAGAACATTATCTTTTGAAGACCTGGACCATCTTGTCTGTTCAGACACAGCAACAAAGTCATTTGATTTAGTTTATTAACACTATCAGGTCACCTAAAGTCTTATTTAACCATTATTTTATCCCATAATGTTGCAGTGAATGTAGGTCACATGAAAGTTATCTTTCCTAAGTGCAGTAGAAGTGTGCAAAGTATTAGTGTTGATTTCAGCTCAACTCCCAGTGTTTTACTTGAAATGTGCATGTGATTTGAAATAGGCTTTATGCTTGTAGGCACAGGAGGGTTAACTTGCCACAAACTTAGATCATATCAGATAAAGCTGAGAGATCTATTCCGGAGCAAGCTGAGCAGTTTTTACGTGTTCTGCTTTATATAGATCTGAGTAACATTAACAGGTGGCTGAGCTTCAAGGCATGTATAAGTGGCATTCTGGCTGTATTTGTTTGACAGTTTTGCAGTGCTGTACCCCCACAGTCTTGTAGCTTTTAAAGTATTGTTTCAGATTTGTTTTCACAAATTAACTTGTAGTAGAGTTTTTGTGTTGTGATAAATGTTCTGGTTTTAAATAGGGAGAAGGAGCATCTTGATTTGGTAATAGAACACGTCTTGATTTGATTTGGCAATAGAACACATCTTGATTTAGCAATGAACACGTCTTCATTTGGTAATAGAAGACGTCTTGATGTGATAATAGAAAACATCTTGATTTGGTAATAGAAAACAGTGTATACCAATGCTTGGTAAAGCATTTTTTTTCCAGACACTATTTCGTGTCATATAAGACAGACCCCATATAAAATCCACCTATAACTTGGCAAGAAACATTTCATTTTCCATGAACTTCATAGCCCTCCCCTTAATAGCATTTTGGTCTAACTATAGTATACTTGAGCTGAGCATTTGAACTATTTTAGCGATGATTAATAAAGTATATTAAATACTGAAAATTCATATATCCAGTACATATGAAGTTGATGGTGATGTATGTAAGATGTTAGCACCAAAGTAACAAGGGCCATTTTGCATTTAAAGCATCTGCAATAATCTTATGATTTTACATAAGGTTTTGGCCTTAATATTCAACAGATGAATCGCCTGTACCTAAAAGAAAGGAAGAGAATACTATAGTAGATAAATATGTTACTAAGTGTAAAGAAGCAAAGTAAGGCTATTGAGTGATGTTCAGCTGGCTGTTGGTTTTATATTTTTAATATTATTTTGGTTTGTAATCATCATTTATTTATAAACATATATATTGCATTCTGAGATTGTCAGGAAACAGATTTTTGTTCGTTTGTGTTTAGGTGTTATTCTGGTACCAGTAACCTTGGTCAAAAAAACTTCCTAAATCTAACCATTGGAGTGTAGGACACTGTGATTTTTTTTTTGAAGTTTTTTTTTTTTTAAAGTGTGTTTTATATGACAGGAAATACAAAGAAATCTTTCAGTGTTAGTTGGGGCTGTCTTCTTCTCATGCTATGAGAGAGATTAGCAAGATCACCATTTAAATAAATCACATCATTTTGAATGTATTTCCCATTCACCATTTAAATCACAGCATTTTGAATATATTTCCCATTTTACTATTTAAATCACAGCATTTTGAATATATTTCCCATTTTACTATTTAAATCACAGCATTTTGAATATATTTCCCATTTTACTATTTAAATCACAGCATTTTTGAATATATTTCCCATTTTACTATTTAAATCACAGCATTTTGAATATATTTCCCATTTTACTATTTAAATCACAGCATTTTGAATATATTTCCCATTTTACTATTTAAATCACAGCATTTTTGAAGATATTTCCCATTTTACTATTTAAATCACAGCATTTTTGAAGATATTTCCCATTTTACTATTTAAATCACAGCATTTTGAAGATATTTCCCATTTTACTATTTAAATCACAGCATTTTGAATATATTTCCCATTTTACTATTTAAATCACAGCATTTTGAAGATATTTCCCATTTTACTATTTAAATCACAGCATTTTTGAAGATATTTCCCATTTTACTATTTAAATCACAGCATTTTGAATATATTTCCCATTTTACTATTTAAATCACAGCATTTTGAATATATTTCCCATTTTACTATTTAAATCACAGCATTTTTGAAGATATTTCCCTTTCAGCATTGAAGCCACACTGTTTGGATAATAGTTACCACTCATTTTTCCTTTCTTCAGTGTAATCTGGACAGAACATATAAGCGCACATACTTACTAAGTGCACCACATCTCACTAGTTGTAACTTACTTTCATTTAAGAAGGCAAAGATCTGTGACCATTTGACTGTAGATGGGAAATGTAATCTACAGATTATGAGATTCAAGGAAAATGATCCTTTGAATTTAGAAGTAACTTCAGTTTTACCATATTAGCAGTAAAAAAATGTTTAAAAGGGGGTGGCTGACCCAAGGGAGGGGGGGGGTGGGAATCCCTTGGTGGTGGTGGTGGTGGTGGTGAGTGAAGATATGAGAACCTCTGAAGTTTCTGGTAAATGAAGAGAAATAAATGGTCGGTTTCATATTATTCTCAGGTCCTCGTCAATGCAGAGCAGCCTTACCAACAGTGCATCAAGTTTATCATCTAAACAAGCTTTCAGGTACCTAATCATAGTTTATACACACGCCTCAAAAAAGTTGACGAAAAACATACAAATATCTTGAGAAACAGCAGATAAAAAAAAAGAAAGACACTTATGAGTGATCACTGTCAGCATTTAGTAGATTTCAGCAGTGCAAAGTAGAATGTGTATTAAAATATGCATTGATTTGTAGGCTGTGGAGGAGGGGGAGATGTAGATGCTACAAAGATTAAAATTTGTGGCATTTAGGATAGAGGTACTTTGATGTTCTGCTTGTAAAAGGGTAAGTTGCCAAATAAAAAGCAGTTTCCTGTACTTCCAGTGAGAGTGGTGAGGTTACAGAAAGTAGCAATCACTGCCATGTACACCATGGCTGGAGCAAAGAGAAGTATGTTGGTTTTAGAACATTAGAAGTCCACAGGAACAAATAAACTTATTTTAAAAGGGTGAAAAGTAGGTAAGATTACCTTGAAAATGTACACTGGAACTAGGACCCTGGACTCTAGTAGAACAAGCAGCCACCTAGCCACAAGATGATAGTAACTTTAACCCACTGAGCCGGGGTGAGGACACTGTCCGATTAGGCAATTGGCGACTCATAGCTCATATGTCAGGGTTAGTGAACCACACCTGACCAAGACCCTGTCCCACCTCTCTGTTGGTAGCCCAAGTAACAGGCATAGCCTGGCTAACAGGGCAGGGATCGCCATGGTGGTGGAGTCTGCTGAAGAAGCATTGCACACCCCCTGCTTTTTAGCTGTAATCTGGGACTGAAAAAGTACCCGCCATAACCCTCTCCCAGCCTGATACGATGTTGTATCTGAGCACCTCTACAGCATTGGCTGCAAAGAACACCAGCTTGCAGTTACAGGGAGATAGCACAAGACGGGACAGCCGGCTGAGTCACAAGAGAGTAGTAGCTTTAACCACTTAGACATAAAATGATAGTAACGTTAACCATTTAGTCACAGAGCATGTCAAGAAAGATGTGAGTTGTCAGTGCTTGTGGCTCATGTCTTAATCTGCTAAGACAAATATAGTTCACAGAAGACCATGGCAACATACACTTATTGCTTTATAAAGAAAATACACAAATGTATACTCATGGAAAAAAGTAAGTGTGCAATGCTTTAAAAAGCACCATGAACATGCTCAGTTGATGACTGAAATAAAATTTGGCACACAGTATGTTTGATTATCCAATAACAGATAAAAATGATAACTTTCAGGCCAGTCACATGTCACAAAAAAGTGAAAAAAAAAACTCGCCTAATCTGGCTCACCACCCCAAGAAAATAAAATCAGGGTTTCAATATCGTATGTGTCCTCCTCGGGCGGTTATCACTGCTTGACACCGCCTTCTTATTGAACCAATGACATGTTGCATCAGTTGTTGAGGCATGTTATTCCATTCTTCTTGCAACGCTTGGGCTAATTCTTGGCGGTTTCCATGACGGTTGTGTCATCTTCGCAACCTGCGGTCCAGTTCATCCCAAATGTGCTCAGTAGGTGACAGGTCTGGTGAAACTGCTGGCCATGGCAAGACAGTAATCTAATGCTGTTGAAAGTGGTCCCTGATCACACACATGACATGTGGACAAGCGTTATCTTGCTGTAGTATCATGCCTTGTCCATTAGCATCCAGAAAAGGCATTACGTGGCATGTAATGATTTTGTCCCTATATCATAAACCTGTAAGGTTGCCACTGAGGAAGACTAGGTTTGTTCGGCCAGCATAGGAAATTCCTCCCCAAACCATTATAATGCCTCCTCTTCTTTTATCCACCTCTAGCACACAGTTATTCGCAAAGCGTTCTCCTCTTCGCCTGTACACTAAAGCATGGCCATCATGGCCTTGCAGACAGAATCTGAACTCATCAGTGAATAGGATCCGTCTCCACTGATGATAGGGCCAGGCACCACGTGGGGATCTTCTTCTTCTTCTTCGTTCACTTCTACCACTAAGACCGCCCTGTGATCTTATTGAATTTACTCCTGTGGTCCTCGATAGGTCCCATGGTCCCTCTGTGGTTCCTGAAAGGACCACATGAGATCCACGAGAGGACCACAAGAGATTCAGAGTATCGCAGGGCTTGAGCCTTTATTCTTGGTGGGTCTCAGAAGTGGGAATGCGTGACACCGTGGTTTTTGTTGCACCAGTTTAATCTAGAGTTGGACTTTCTCACCAGAAAACCTCGACGTGTTTTGGATATCAGTATATCCCCACTGGGTGAGAGGTGGTTGCCCATTCAGCCTAGAGTAGGACTTTCTCACCAGAAAACCTTGACATGTTTTGGGATACCTGTGTATCCCCGCCGGGTGAGAGGTTATTGCCCATCCAGTCCAACATTGGACCACCTCACTGGAAAACCTCCGCGTGATTAGGATACGTATACATCCCCGCCGGGTGAGAGGTGGTTGCCTATCTAGACTGTATTGGTCCAGTGTCTCCGACTTCAGGATTTTGTAGTTGTGGCCGCTCCCCTTAGTTGTGACTAGAATGGAGCTTTTGTCCAGGAGGACGAATCCTCATCACCGTTAAGTTTCACCCCTGGGTTGAGCCGGTTTAGGCATATTATCACAGCCTGTGCGTATTTAGGATGTGACTGACCTCTAGAGCAGATGTACCATGACATGAATAGCCATCAAGTTTCACCCCTGGTTTAAGCCGGTTTAGGCATATGTCACCAGTATGGGTGGATATCGGATGTGGCCGGCCTCTAAAGCAGAGGTGCCATGGTATGAGTAGCTCTTGCCGCAAGACCACTGGACACACCGACTGAGTTTCACTTTATCCTTTCCATCACCTTTTCACATCAGCGCCGCATGGCAACCCTAATTTCTTTTTTGCATTTTCTTCATTGGCCGGGAGGAGTTTCACTCCAGGCGCAGCATCCGAAGAATCTCGCCAGCAGTGTCTTAACCTCTGGGTTAAGCTGGTTCAGGCAATTCGCCCGATATGAATGCACATAGGATGTGGCCGACCTCCAGACTAGAGGTGCTGTGATTTGAGCAGTCCTGACCTTGAGACTACTGATTACTTCACTTAATCCTTTCTTTCACCTTTTTCACAGTGGCGCTGCGCAGCAACCCCATTTGCACCTTTCTTCACTGGCCGGGAGGAGCCCCACTCCACGCACGGCAGCTGAAGAATCTCGCCAGAAGCGGTAGATGGGCTACCAAATATGACTCTCATCTACCTGAACCGTCTGGTTTTCAGGTGCCAGATATTCGCCTTCGCCCCTTCTCCTGTTAGTTTAAACAGTTCTGCCACAAGAAGGCTGGAAGCTGGACTTGGACTGTCAGAGGCTATTTGAGATACACACCTTGGAGACATTTCATTGGAATGGAGAGCGTATCCCCTACCCCACCTCCGGCTATAACAGTCCTTAGAACGTTTAGGGGATCTAACTTAGGAGAAAAAAAATTACTTTTAAAAATTTATTTATGTATACATTTCCAGTCTGTGTATCTCATTTCATGAAATTATCAGTCATTGTGACTCTTTTAATCAGCCTTACTGTAAATGTTATCATTTCTGGCTCTTTAATTAGCCTTAATGTAATTGTTGTCATTACTGACTCTTTATCTTACTGTATTTGTTATCATTACTGACTCTTTATATTACTGTATTTGTTATCATTACTGACTCTTTATATTACTGTAATTATCATTACTGACTCTTTATCTTACTGTAATTATCATTACTGACTCTTTAATTTGTCATACTGTTATTTTTATCATTATATCTTGCATCCTTCCTGTGCCATTGAATGTCACATAGTGCTCGCATAGTTGTTTGTCAAGTTTTCCTGCTTCGGCGAGTTCTTCAGCTTCATCAAGGGATGTTATGCCCACTAAACCGGCTTCTCTTAACAGTGTCCTCTTTAGAGTTTCACATGGATGGCCTCTTTTTCTTCGGACTGTTGTGCTCCATTTGATAGCTTGTTTTGGTATTCTCTGATTTATAACTTCCTTCCTGGTGTCACCATCCTGGTCTGTGTAGCTGCCAAGGTATGCAAATTGGTTTACTTCATCAAGAGTTATGTCATCTGCATAATCAAGACCTTCTATTTGGTCTCATGTAACCAGTCAATGCCTGTTTTACCTGTGCAGCATTTTTTCATTATGAAGTCAATGGCAATTCCAAAAAGGGAGATAATATACGTCTTTGTTTCACGCCTGGTTCAATCTGAAACCATTCGCTCATTCTTTCTTCTGTCTTGACTTCACAAACATATCCATTGTATAGATCTCTAATGATGTTATCATTGCTGACTCTTTAATCAGTCTTACTGTAATTGTTATTATTGCTGGCTATTTATCTTACTGTAATTTTTATCATTCTTCTTATATCCTTCTCATGCTGTTAAACGTCACTTAGGGCTCACAAGATTGTTTGCCAATTTATCCTGTTTTCTGCGAGCTTTTCAACCTCATCAAGGGATTTTATGCCTATTAATTTGGCCTCTCTTAACAATGTCCTCTTCAGAGTTTCAAGTGGTCTGCTGTGTTCCACTTGATAGCTTGTTTTGGGATTCTCTGATCATTTCTTCTGATCACGTGATCAACATATGTCTATCTCCTTTTCCTGATCACCCATGAGACTGGTTGTTGTTCAGTCATCTGTCTTATCTCTGCATTATCATTGCTGACTCTTTAATCAGTCTCACTGTAAATGTTATTATTGTTGACTATTTATCTTACTGTAATCTTTATCATTGCTGACTCTTTAAATAAGTCTCACTGTAATGTTATTATTGCTGACTATTTATCTTACTGTAATTGTTATCATTGCTGACTCTTTAATCAGTCTCACTGTAAATATTATTGCTGACTATTTATCTTACTGTAATTGTTATTATTGCTGACTATTTATCTTACTGTAAATGTTATTATTGCTGACTATTTATCTTACTGTAAATGTTATTATTGCTGACTATTTATCTTACTGTAATTGTTATCATTGCTGACTCTTTAATCAGTCTCACTGTAAATGTTATTATTGCTGACTATTTATCTTACTGTAATTGTTATTATTGCTGACTATTTATCTTACTGTAAATGTTATTATTGCTGACTATTTATCTTACTGTAAATGTTATTATTGCTGACTATTTATCTTACTGTAATTGTTATTATTGCTGACTATTTATCTTACTGTAATTGTTATCGTTGCTTCCTAGAACTGTGATAACTCGATACAGATGTGTAGCCGACAGTGAAACAGAATTATCATTTGAACCCAACCAGTTAATCACAAATGGTAAGGATAGAAAATAATATGTTATTTATTATCCTTTGTCCATTACTTAGTGCTTCTTATATGCCTTTAGTTATTTTTTTTTTGGTAGCATTTTATTAGCAGTGTCCAAGGTTTATATTTAGATAGTGTATGTAAACAGTTTGAATCATCATCATCGTTGCATTCTGAACAAATCCATAGGTTCTCAAATTTCTTTTTTAGTATACAGAGGCTAATTACATCAGTTTTGTGTGACTTACAATATTTATAAATACTTAAACTATAAAATATACTACTTTAGTGCAGTTATTTATATACATCAGCATAGACCTATGTAAGCAACTCGGCATAAAGGGACAAGTAAGAGCAAGGGCATTGAAAAGCTTTTTAGAAACAGCAGAAAGGGCCTCATGCTGGCTGAGGAGCATGCGAAACAAGCATTGAGAACTTAAATAATTTCGTTTGTCATAACCAATACCAGTCCTCCGTCGCTAAGATGCACTTCGAAGTGCAGTGCCAACTGAAAGATCAGAGGTTCAGGAGGGAAAAAAAAAGCACAACTCACAAGACCTCTGGGAGTCATGACCTAGTGGGGGCTGCCCTCCTTAGAGTGTCAGGAGTTTAATAGGGCCGAAATACTTGTCTGATGATCTGAAAGAGTTGTGTTGTTGTTCTGCTCTCTACAGTAGAGAGTTTCCAGCATGTGATTGTATAACAGTTCTTGTGAAAGTATCTGACATTTCTGCGTACATTGTAAGATGGAGTATGTGTTTAGAGTTTATTGTATGTGATTAGATCATCATCATCCTCTTCCACATCACAAGAGCAGGTTCAGAGAACATCCAGCTTGCTCTTGAGTTTTTGCTTTCACTGTGCACTTGGTTGAGCAGTTTCCTGTTTGAATTGTTGTCCACCATCTGTATTACTGTCATCCTCTTGTATTTAAATTCAGCTTTGTCTCACAGAGTTTTTTACAATTTTATGTTTTATTTTATCCTGCCAGAAGGTTTTTATTGTTGCTTTTGTTTTGGATTTTGATTATTTCTTTTCTGAATTTCAGCTTAGTGCTTCCTTGATTGTCATCTTCTTTGCACCCTGGATCCATAGCTTTCTTCTCTGTGTGGGTGGGAGATATAAAAAAAAAAAGTAATCTTACTTATTACCGTGCAAAGGTTTGTGTTATAATATTGCAGTATAAAAATATTTGAACTTTTATTTCATTTCTTTCCCCCCCAGTGCGACCATCCCGAGAGCCTGGTTGGTTGGAAGGAGTTCTGGAGGGCAGGACTGGGGTGATACCAGAGAATTACGTTGAGTATATAGACTGACCTTGATGGCTTAATAGAGTCACATAAACATGAAATTGCAGTCTGGATGTGGGAAGAAGGAAGGCCCCTTGGATAAAACACAGCAAAGTGGAAGTGGATGTTGGTGCAGCAGAAGCTGCTCTTTTCACTGGCCAGAATAGGGCTGAGAGATGTCAGCAAAACCAAGCACGCTTTGAATCATGTCACGGTGATGATAGTGTCACGGCACAAGCAGTGGGTTGTGTTTAGACGGTGGCAGAAATTGTGACGGTAAGTTGTGCAGGGCTGCCTGTGAACCAGGCAGGTGTTCAAAGACCAGCAAGAGGAAGTCTTAAACGTGGTAGTGATTTATATCTGTTAGTGTTCTCTTATCTACTTACAGTGTTTGTTTTATCTTGCCACTTTCCTGGTTGGGGGTGCCTGCCTGGAGTTTATTATTTGGGAGGGGGACTTCCGTGATAGCTGTTCTTGTTATGTTCCAAATGAAGGCTTGCCTGCAAGATCTGTTTATCACAGATATGTCCGTTTATTTACTGAACCACCTATCATCATCAACGTATAAATCATCCACGGAGAAATGCAACATTGGCCTAACATAAACATGTGTTTCAAGCAAGAACATTGAAATGCTGCAAGTTTATGAAAAAAAAGGTTTGAAGTGGGTGCTATTATAACTTTTGTTCTGTGGAGATGGCCAAACTGTGATGTGATGGTAAAATAACTCTCCAAGTCAAGGCAGCTTATATTTTTTTTTGCTCTTTGCATTCACCGGTTGTAAGCTCTGGCATAGCTCCTATACATATATATGACTTATTATGTGAGTATCAGTTTATCTTTAATGCACAGAAAACCCAGGTGTGTCTCATCTTTAAGTCATTTTTCATTTTAAAAGACCCCCCCCCCCTCAAAAATTTTGTCAGGTAGTAATTTTGTGTTGGGTTTAATGGAGTAACCAACTGCTATCATGTGATAGGATGGTACACTACGAACTTGTATCACTCCTGTGCTTCGAGGCATTTGTTGGATATGAAAAATGCCTGTAAATACTTTGTAGATAAATGTTTGCTCAAAGGGGTGACTGCGTGAATGTTTTATCAGGTCAGGCAGCGAAGATACATTGTGTAAGCAGACATAGAGTTTTGCTAAACTGTGGAGACTACGGTTAAGGACGGCACAGTTTTCAGCGGGAAGGGTGCTTTAGTTGGGGACAGGGATAAAGTAGAACGCTATTTCATACCTTAGTAAGTAGACCTGTGGTGGACAGATATTCTCTTCAAGTGTCTGGGATGTGAACTCAGTTGAGGACTGTTAGGTTGTTTGCCGCTGATTCTTGAAGTGATCAGAGTTGTTTTTTTTTTTAAAAGTTTGGCAGGCCCTGGGATACGGTGGCTGCTCTCTCTTCCCCGGACTAGCCACAGAAGTAAGGTCTCTTTATAGTTTCCTGAACACAAAGAAACATCTTGATCTCTCGCCTGTTGGTCGAGCTCAAGTAGTTTGTCCAGCATTTCAAGACACGCTCTAGAGAAGCGGTAAAGGGTCTTAGTCAGCTGTGGTTCACCGACCCTGAAAGTAGCACCATCCTCTCCCAGAGCAGTCACCCTTGTCTCCTTTTGTTTGATGTGGCGCTTGACGTGTTTGCCCCGAGGAGAACATGTAAGTATTTAGTTTAGTTTTGCCTTTGCATTTTTGCACACAAATTTCCTGTTTTATTGCCACTGAGGATGACATTTGGTTGAAATATTTTTGTGTTTATAATTTTTGATTTTGTTAATACACCTTTGTCCTAAATTCATTTCATGTGTATTCTGCAGTTTATTAAAACACAGCACAAATAAGGTATGTTTTTTGCACAGCTTTTCTTCTCTGGTATGAACACTGTTGAACCATTTATGTATCATTTCCTGGATCGTTTTTATTTTCAAGATGATTGAATTGTGTTGATGGTGAAATGAGATAAAAGAGAAGCAGTTTGAGTGGAGATTTTAAAGTCATCTTGCAGAAGTTTGATGTTTTTTGAAGTAAGAATTATATGGGAACAATGCTACGGCTGCTTTTTTTCACATTTCTTGTATTGATGTTTGTTTGGGACTAGACAAGATTGAGGATTGCGATCAGGTTCAGTATGGTTTCAGCATTGCTACAAACGAGAATATCCCATAATTGCTCCACCGCTGTGATCAAAGGATAAATATTTATTACAGATGTTTGCGTGCTCTCTCTCTCTCACACACACACATATATATGAGAGAGGGGGGGGGGGGAACAAGACAGATTATGGTAAAGGCTATCAGCAATGCTTGTTTGTTAGGAAATGAAAAGTTTTTGTTTTTATTTTGAACTTCTTAGAGGTTAATGATGCACATTTTAAGGTTGGCATAGAAGATAGAGATGAGATTTTTACTCTGTTTTCTGTGGCAAGGTTTTCATATTACAGTACATGCAAGTAAACTTCTCTTCTATAATTAGCTTTCAGAGTAATATATGTAAGCAAATTTACTCTATCATTTTTGTGGCTGTCTTTTAGTGTAACAAGTAAATTTTTAGCATTGTTTCTGTATCTAGCCTTTGGAGTAAAATGTATAAGCATATTTTCTCTGGAACTTTTCTGTGATGAACTCATTAACATATTTGCTCTTATTGTTGTAGATATCTTCTGGAGTAATCAGAGGAAAATTTTCTCTTGTCTGTGGCTAGCTTTCGATGTAATAAGTAAACTGAGAAAATGTACTAGATATTGCCACCAGAAACTTTTGAGTCTTGGCATAAAGGCTCTGCCATTAGCACCTTCATGGTCTAGTTATAACTCAGATGGTTTTTTGTTTTTTTTTGGGTCATGGCCACTACTTAATAAGAGTACAGACTTTGAAATGTTTACAAGAAAATGTCATGAAATCCAACAGTTTTTCTTTTGAAATGATTGACTTGTTACAAATGCCACTCATTCATACATTTAAACTTACAGTGATGCATAAAATCATGTTGTATTCAATCGCTCTTTGATACACTGCAGTATTTTTTGAAAGATTGTAAGAATGTTTCCTTGAAAGTTTACTAAAGTCATTACCTTCACCAGCATTACATGTCATCACCATTTTGACACAGGTTTGTGACATAATTTTTCATTTTAACAGAAAGTGGAATCAGTTCAGAAGCTTAGGAAGGGTCAGCTTTTGACCGGAAGCTGCCATCCATTGTATGTAAGCTGTTTTTTTTTTTTAATAAGCCGGTCATATAAAAGAGAGTTGACCATAAATGGATTCAGCACTGCATGCATGTATGTTGTAATGTTACAGCATAGTGTACACTGTTGTAACATAAAAGCACAGTATGTGAATGTTGTTAACTTTTTCAGTTATCCGGTGTGTGACTGACAAGTTAAAACGTTTACTCACACAGTGATCAACTTCTCTAAGTTTTTATAGCTTTCAGCGATAATCTCTTCATTGTTTACTAAATCTTAGTATGTTAAAAGAGGATGTGTATTGTTATATCACACTTTCATGCACTGAAGGTTGTGGAAATACGGGCCTGACACCATATTCACAATATGCCTTAATGGCATGGAAACTAGGATTTTACATTTTTAAAAAAATATATATGTTACACTTACTACCATTAACCTTTTCAGTGTCATATCAGACTTTTGCTCACACTTTCTCCTGTCTCTGTCCCTGGATACTGACTGATGAAGCAGCTGATGCCCAGTGCATCTTGTAGGGTGGTTGTAAATTTTTTCCACTTTTCATGGTCTTCAGCCAGCCTGTGTATAGTGCTTCTTCCTGTCTTGATTTCAGCTGTTCTTGGCCATGTTGTCCTTGGTCAGGCTCTCATGCTCTTTCTTTCTGTAGTGTTGCAGTCTTTTCAGAGGACGTGGTCGATCCATATTGCAGTACTTATGTGCACTTCATGCATGCATTAGGTCAGAAGGTCTTGATATCAAGAACATCATGTGAAAAAGTTTTTGATGCTTAAAAGTTAATAATTGTGGTCTGTTAGTGATTTTTGCAGAAAATAGTTCAGAAATTTTTCTGCAGAACCTGTATTTTTTTTAAAAAGTAATTTTTGCTTTAACTGATTTTAAGCTGTGTATGTATGCAGGTAAAATCTTTGCCTGTTTCTTGTAAACTAATTTCTGTAATTAATTAAAGCAGCTCATGACAGACATAACTAAAGAATGTTAATCTCGCAGCACACAGCTCTGATCCTGCGCTTGAAAAAAGATTAATTAAAAAGTTTAATTCACAGATGACTTACAACCTTCTCAGCAGGCCTGGTGATATTGACTGGCCTGAGCTATGATAATAGTTTTAACAGATCTTGAAAGCTCTTGACAGAAGTTCCCGAGTGGCTCAGGATTTCAGCTGTCTGGATGGGCAATGAGAAAACCAAAAAAAGGAAACCCCCGTGTTCCGTTGATCTTTGCAGAGTTGAATCATGAAGGATGGCACTAAGAATGATGGCTTGGTCCTGTGACTTTGTAACGAATGAAAGATCTCACCAAGTGCCCCTGGAACATCTGCATAATAATGGCACATTTGAGCGAGTTACCTAAGAGTGTCATTTGATAAGTAAGGTAAATTTAAATGAAGTGGAGTCACAATTCAGTTAGTGATGTCACTGCTTGCAAGTATCACTAATCAGACGTCATACAGAATTTCAGCCAACAGCGATGTGTTGTTAATGTTCAGCGGCTGTTTGAATTGAGCAGGGTATCATTCGCTTCAAAAAATACAGATAAGTTCTGTATAGTGATAAACATTTTTATTTAAAGATATATACAGCGTCACAGATCAAAGCTGAGTGATATGAAGTTCATGGGAACTCTGGTTCATCATTGAAGACAGTTTATTTCTGGATAAATAAGTTTAAACATGGCTGAACAAGCACTGAAGATGAAGCGCACTTTGGAGGTCACCAAACCGGAAATAGTGAAAAAAATCAGAAATATCGAGTGAAAGTGTATGAGATAGCAGAGACTGTAGACATTCAGCTGAACGAGTTCTTAACATCCTACATGAAAAAGCTTTGTGTGTGCGATGGGTGCCGTGTTTATTGACTGTTGACCAAAAACCCATGTGAATGGACATTTCAATGTAGTGTTTGTCAATGTTTGCGGGACTTTTTGCATCGATTTGTGACTGTGAATGAAACATGGATCCACCGCTACACACCTGAATGTAAACAGCAGTCTAAGCAGTGAACAGTGAATGATGAAAGTGCACAGAAGGCAGCAAACCATTCCACCGGCTGGTAAGGTGATGACCACTGTTTTTTCTGGGATTCTCAAGGAGTCATTCTGATTGACTATTTGGAGAAAGGTAAAACAACAGGAAACTATTACACAACATTGTCGGACCATTTGAAAGAAGAGCTCAAATAGTACCAGCTAAGATTGGCACACAGAAGAATGCTTTAACCAAGACAACACATTTTCCCACAAATCAACCATTGCTGTGGCAAAATTGCACAGATTAGGCTTCCAAATGATTCCTCATCCATCTTATTCTCCAGACTTGATCCTGTGCGACTTCTTCCTGTTCCCAGACTTGAAAATTTGCTCAGTTGAAAACAGTTCTCGTCAAACGAGAATGTCATCACTGCTGTAAACTCATATTTTGTAGCCTTCAAGAAAACTACTTTGCCAACAGATGAAAAAGTTGGAAACCTGCTGGACCAAGTGTATAGCTCTCAAAAGAGACTGTTGAGAAGCAACATTGATTTTTCCCAGAAAACGGTGTTTAGCACCTTACTTATCAAATGACCCTCATAGCCAGGTTAGATATGGAGATTCCATTTTCTTGAAACTCCAAATCAAGAAAGTAACCCGCAGAAAAGTGTTTATGCTTATGTTGATGTGGTCTTGTCTGTGGCTGAACATGCTTGTTTATGATGTCAGTTGTTAGAGAAACACTGGGATCTGTTAGCTAATGCCTGGGTTATTTGTTGGAATTTTAGTATCATCTCTGAGTTGTGGCTTCATTTTCAGGGAATTTTTTTAAAACTAGATTTCCAAATACATCTTCTTGAATTTATTCTTTGGTTTTGTTTTTTTTTTTAAAGAAACATCATGATCCTTAAATATGTATGATCTCATAAACGAAGTGATTCTGTATAATGTACCTTCATAATCACATTTGATCTCAGTAGATGTGTGAGCAATTTATCCTGTTGTATACCTACTGCCATCTGCTTGAGTTTGTTTTCTTATTCAGTCCAAAATACCGTTTGTTCATGTTATTTTTTTGTTTGTTTGTTTACCCGGACATTTTTGGTGCCATTTTCCTCACTAGATGTGGATCCTTGATTTTCCTGTAATGCAGCAAATTTTAACAATATTATCTTTTTGCAGTTGTTATCTGGAAGACAGCATTTTGTAAATCTTATAGTTTTTGTATTGTGATGCAGAATATCATTTTTTTTTTTTTGGGCCCTTATTTTATCCCCCACTTGAGTGTGATTTATTTTGACATTTATTTATTTATTGCAACTTTTAACAGAGAAATTCCTCCTCCTATTTTTTTTCTCTTTCTTGACATATTCAAGATTTTCTCTCCGTTCTTGTTTCATTTTTGTGTAACAGCATCCACTATTTTTATACACAGAATTTACATTTAAGATTTAAAAAAACACCAAAATCTGGGTATCACTTTTTAGTGTCTTACTTTTGTCCTCTGTTTTTAGTGATATATGGTTGAAGACACCATGTGCCGGTACCCTGATAAATTTATGTTTATCTTGGAAAGTAACCTGCGTGTTTCAGATAAACAAATTCTCAGTGATCTTGTGAAGAATGGTCTGTGTTTATTTATTTGATGTCTTGTTATAATTTCTCAAGGCGGTGTATTAATTTTTTTTTTTATGTATTTATTATCTCAGTCTTTAGGTAGTTTATATTTGAAATCCTTCAACCGAAACACATGACCTGATGATGCAGGTTTTATTTTTTTCTATTTACCTGGGGTGTATAACTGCCCGGTGAAATATTTTTTAAAAGTACAAACATATTGAGATTTTAAAGTAAATTTAAAAAAGATCAAACAAATGCATGTTATATAACATAAAACCTAAGGAAAGCTGAATAACAGGAAAATTATTCAGTAGCTTATGAAGGACGTACGTTCTCCGAGATATGCTGTACTTTTGACAGTTCAAACATCCAGAGTTCCCAATATAGAATTCTAAACCTGTTTCTCAGATCTGACTCGATAAAACTTTTGATGGTCTCACATGATAATATTGTGTTGAAGAAAAACTGTAGGGGCAGTTGTTGCACCGAGTCCTTACAAAAGTTTCACTTGTAGTTTATGCTGCAGGTTAAGAAAACTACTATTAATTAATTCCTCTGTATTGTTTTATTGTTGGTTCATTGTTTTACTGGGTTTTTTTTAAACAGAATTTATATCAGATTATTATTATGAAACTATTTATTTAGAAATGTATACAGAAGCTGTCAGCAGTGAAATTATGAAACTTTCCCCGCAGTTTGGAATTAAATTTATTCATTTAAATTAGTAGTAAAAACTGAGCACAGAACAGGCAGGTTGCTCGTAATCATCATATGACATGCTTCTCTTTACATTTGCATTTTGAGATATAAAATAAGAGGAATTGTAGAGAGGACTAATTGTATAAGATAGTGGTCAGAGATCTTTGGCCAGTTGTTGTGAGGTGAGGAAAACATGATTGTGTATTCACAAAATTTGTGGAGGATTCATCAGCTTCTCAGTTTCAATACTGTCACGTATAAATGTCTTACTTTAAAATATGGTAGAACTGAAACTTTATATAAGCATTTAGAGCAGAATTTTTGAAATGGGGACTGCAGTATTTACAATTTGCTGCATCCTCAATGATGTGTTCAAGGACTGAATCTTGTTCCAAGCTTTGAATAATTCACATCTGATGTATGATTACACAATGCAAGACACTACAAGGTCTGAGTGGAAGTTTGTGAATGATAAAATTAAAAAATCTGTTTTAAAGCTTTCAAATCATTTTTTCAGCAAATTCTTCTTCATGCTTGTTTCATCTGTTGTACTAGAAACTCATTTTGAATCAGTTTTGTAAAGAGTGTGCCTCATTTGCAATGCATTGTCTTATAACCATGGTTAACACAGATGCAGGAAGATTTTTTGTGTCCTCCTTGTTATGGTTATTCATAGATACAAATCCCCAGCGTTAAAATGGTGATTGTAGATAATGTCCCTGGCATTATAATGGTGATTGTAGAAAATATTAGCAGCATTATAATGGTGACTGCAGATGGAGGTCACCATTGTTATTATAGTGATGGCAGATATAGGTCCCCAGTGTTACACTGGTGAGTATAGAAGTTGCCATTGTTATTATAGTGGTTGTAGATTGTGAAATAAAAAGGGCAACTAGGAACAAAAGAATGAACTTGTCTGAGATCTCATTAAAAAAATATTTAATAGTGAAGATGTAACATTACTCACAGCACACTAGGCAAGACATCCAAAATAAGACAGCACTACTCACAGCACACTAGGCAAGACATCCAAAATAAGACAGCACTACTCACAGCACACTATGCAAGACATCCAGAATAAGACAGCACTACTCACAGCACACTAGGCAAGACATCCAAAATAAGACAGCACACTAGGCAAGACATCCAAAATAAGACAGCACTACTCACAGCACACTAGGCAAGACGTCCATAATAAGACAGCACTATTCACAGCACACTAGGCAAGACGTCCAAAATAAGACAGCACTACTCCCAGCACACTAGGCAAGACATCCAAAATAAGACAGCACTACTCACAGCACACTAGGCAAGACGTCCATAATAAGACAGCACTACTCACAGCACACTAGGCAAGACATCCATAATAAGACAACACTACTCACAGCACACTAGGCAAGACATCCATAATAAAACTACAACACACTAGGCAAGACATCCAAAATAAAACTACAACACACTAGGCAAAAAGAAGACAAGTAATGAAATAATCAAAACAGTGGACCCAGGATATTAGCTGCTTCTTCTTCGTTCGCTTCTACCACCAAGACTGCCCTGTGATCCTACTGAATTTACTCCTGTGGTCCTCGTTAAGTCCCATGGTCCCCAAGAGGACCACAAGAGATTCAGAGTATCTCAGGGCTTGAGCCTGTATTCTTGGTGGGTCTCAGAAGTGGGATCGCGTGACACCGTGGTTTTCGTTGCACCAGTTTAGTCTAGAGTTGGACTTTCTCAACGGAAAACCTCGACGTGTTTTGAGATACCTGTGTATCACCACGGGTGAGAGGTGGTTGCCCATCCAGCCCAGTGTTGGACTTTCTCACCGGAAAACCTCAGCGTGGTTAGGGTACGCATACATCCCCGCCGGGTGAGAGGTGGTTGCCTATCTAGACTGCCCTGGTCCAGTGTCTCTGACTTCTACATTTTGTGGTCGTGGCCGCTACCCTTTTTTTGTGTGACCAGGACGGAGCTTTCATCCAGAAGAACGAGTCCTCGCCACTAGTGACTTCCATCCCTGGGTTGAGCTGGTTTAGGCATATTATCCCAGTATGGGTGTGTTTGGGACGTGACCGACCTCTAGAGCAGAGGTACCTTGACATGCTTAGCCTTCAAGTTTCACCCCTGGTATGAGCCAGTTTAGGCATATTTCACCAGTATAGGTGTATATCAGGTGTGACCGACCTCTAGAGCGGAGGTGGCGTGACATGCCTGGCCATTAAGTTTCACTCCTGGTGTGTGCCGGTTTAGGCATATTTCATCAGTGTAGGTGTATTTCGGACGTGGCCGACCTCTAGAGCAGAGGTGCCGTGGTATGTGTAGCTCTCGCAGTGATACTACTGGACATACCTATTAAATTTCACTTTATCCTTTCCTTCACCTTTTCACATCGGGGCCCGCATAGCAACCTTTATTTCTTTTTCCGCATTTTCTTCCTTGACCAGAAGGAGCTTCACTCCATGCAGCTTCCGAAGAGTCTCGCCAGCAGTGTCTTAACCTCTGGGTTAAACCGGTTCATGCATTTCACCCGATATGACTGCACTCAGGACGTGGCCGACCTGAGGTGCCATGATTTGACTGTTTGCTTCGCCTTTTCCTTTCTACCACCTTTTCCGCAGTGATGCCGCCTGGCAACCCCATTTGCACCTTTCTTCATTGGCCGGGAGGAGCACCGCTCCATGCACGGCAGTTGAAGTATCTCGCCAGCAGCGAGGGGATATTAGCAAAAACAAAATGAGAATTAATGGCAAAAGGAAAGAGTAAATTAAAGTTGCTGATGGACTATCAGAAGAAATACATTTATGATCATGAATACTGCAACACTAGATAAAGCAGAAGTTGAGCACAATATTCAGATCATCATGAGATTCTGAATCATATGCACTTATATAATAATAATTTTTAAAAAAAGATGAGTATTTACAGAAATAATTCTACCATCAGGAAACATGGCGGGTACACAACTCTGTCAAGTGAGAGGAAAACATCAATTCAGTGTTTGTTTATTCATGATTTCAGCAAAAAACTGATCTCTTATTTATGTGGCTGTGAATCATCTAAGGTAATTTCTTTATAACATGGGGGGGGGGGGAAGCAATGCCAGTAGCAACTAACTGTAAAAGTATTTTAATGAATCAATAATTATTCAACCACAAATTTTTACCACTTTAACAATAACTTGGCAACTAAAACTGGTGGACATGCCTAAATGCTGCATAAAGCCCGCAGGTGCCATGTTTCTGTATGCCGTTCTCTCTCTTGCTTTTTAGCTCTTTTAACCTCTTAATGCTGGCAACTGATGAAAGAGCTGGCTTTAATGGAAAAGAATTTTATCTTTTGTGTGAGACCAAGGATGTGCCAGTGATCAAAGTGGTTTTAAACTAAATATATTTTTTAAAAGTCCACAAAAATAACGAAAGCATCAAAATACTTCATGGCCCGATGTGAGAACTTTCATGGGCCACTTAAACCAAGATCGGGGAAAATTATTTCTGCTAACTAAAACCATCGATAAATATTACCCTCAGCTGGATACGAACTACAAACTTTACCCGCTAGTTCACCAGCACATACAGAGTTTCAAAACAAGAGCAAGGAAAAACAACTTGTCACCAACACCAAAATACACTCCATGATTACTGGTTAAGGTTTTATTTCTGTCATTACCAAGAGCTGCAAGTCCAACACTCTGAGAATTATTTTTATCACTTACAGGAACATCTTACATCCTTCCCATGGCGTTAAACGTTACACACGGTTCGTGTGGTAGTCTGCCAATTTTCAGAGAGCATTTCAACCTCATCAGGCGATTTTATGCCATCTAATTTGGCCTCTATTTACAGGAATACTCATGCTTAATGTTTTGAACAGGAAAATATACATCTTTTGATATTTTAGTCCTTTCTCTTCAGCATGAGCTCTTGCCTAAGCCTTATTGTTCATCTTCCTGTAAAATGAAGAGAACAAGTTCATCTTCCTGTAAAATGAAGAGAACAAACTATACAGATAATGTAACCAGGAAGAGCTGCGTGGCTTTGGGGTTAGATGCTCACTTTGGCTGTTAGAGACAGCAGGTTCAAATCTGAACAGGAGTGGAAGGGATATTTTTTTTCATGAATCCTCTACCAATAAGATCCAGCAGGTCTCTAAGCAAGGGGAGAGAATGTCTGTGGGCAATGTTTCACAGCTCATATTAAAATCCTTTGGCAGTCAGACTAGGACAAATGGCAAAATTCTACTACCACTGAAACTGGAACCAGAGCTTGGCATGTCAATGTTGCCTGCGACACAGATTCGGGGGGGGGGGGGGGCCGCCAAGCAGATAAGGGAATGTCCTGACTCCAATGAAGCCATTTTACAATGAAAGAATGAAGAAGGTAAACATGCAAATGAACCCAGGAACCCTCCATGACAACATTTTCATTTCTAAAATATGCCATTTGGTTTTCAGCTTCAATAAATCTGGAAAACCTCACCGACTTGATTTCAGCGGCCAAATAATTGTGATTTGGTTTCTAGATTCAACAAATCTGGCAAAATTTACTTCCTATATCTTGTCTTCATCATGACCAAACTGCCCATTTATCAATTAATCTTGTTCCATATTTTTGTTTACCTAGCATTTATATTATTACTTCTTGCACAGCCTCATCGCAGCACTTGTTGATCAAAGTTGTTTCTCAGCAAGAGCTGCAAAATGTTAGACCTTCTTCCACTTCTCTTATAAATTACAAACACAGAACATAGAAGAGTTCGAAACAAAACTTTTGTCTCTTCTATTTCTATCACAATTAACAAAATTTTTACAAACAATATACTGGTTCTAATTTAAAAACATCGCCTCAAACCACGCTGTACAGCGGCTGAGTTGCACCTCAAACCATGCTGTACAGCGGCTGAGTTGCACCTCAAACCATGCTGTACAGCGGCTGAGTTGCATCTCAAACCATGCTGTACAGCAGCTGTGTTGCACCTCAAACCATGCTGTACAGCAGCTGAGTTGCACCTCAAACCATGCTGTACAGCGGCCGAGTTGCACCTCAAACCATGTTGAATTTAATCACAATGATGTACAAACATGGAAATTTTATTTACATTTTAACCAATATCACATTATAAGATTATATATCAGATGAGATCTTAAACTGAAAGTAACTCTTCTGAAAGCTAATTCTGTACAATTTTTGTTGTTGTAAAAATCAGAAAAAGAAGTACACTTTGATTTTTCCAACAATGACGACCTTGAAGAGCACTTTGTTCAAATGACAAACATCACATTTTTAACACAGCACACACTTCTCTGGGTAAACTGGCATGTATAAATATAGAAATTGGATGTTTTAAAATACAGAGATTACATTAAATACAAGTCAAAAGTTTTGTTACTAGCTAGAAACAATCAAAAATTTTGAAGGTACAGATATGGCATCATACAACTGGTTCACAAGGACTTCCTTCTGTGATGATCATGGATGCTCTTCAGAATGTCCTCATCTCATTCTTGATGCATGCCTTGAAAGCATCCAGTGTATTCATGTTGTGCATCAGATGAGCCTGGTATTGTAGGAGGAAAGGGGGAAACAAGATTCAGCAGAGAATCATAACTTGACATTCAACAGCAGGAATCCTTAACCTTCTTCTTCTTGCTCAATCTCCTTGACACTGCAAGCTGGTGTTCTTTGCAGCTGATGTGGTGAAGATGTCAAGGCACAACACTGTGTTGGCTTGGGAGGTGCTTACGGTAGGCATTTTTTCAGTCTCTGGGCAAAGCTACAAAAAGCAGGGGGTGTGGGCATGTGTGTGTGTGTGTGTGTGCAATGCTTTCTTAGCAGACTCCACCACCATGGGGATTATGGTGATCCCTGCCTCACTAACCAGACTGGTTACCTAGAGTACTAGCAGAGAGGTGGGGCAGGGTCTTAGTTGGTTATGGTTCACCAACCCAGACACTATCGTGTCGGCTATGGTTCACCAACCCAGACACTATCGTGTCAGCTATGGTTCACCAACCCAGACACTATCGTGTCAGCTATGGTTCACCAACCCAGACACTATCGTGTTGGCTATGGTTCACCAACCCAGACACTATCGTGTTGGCTATGGTTCACCAACCCAGACACTATCGTGTTGGCTATGGTTCACCAACCCAGACACTATCGTGCCGGCTATGGTTCACCAACCCAGACACTATCATGTCAGCTATGGGTTGCTGCTTGCCAAACTGGACAGTGTCTTCACAGCCAAATCCTTAACCAAGGTATCCTCATCTGTTGGGGATAAGAGACACAAATAATGGGGGTCTGACGATTTCTGAACGACTTTTTAAAAAAAATTGTTATTACATCAGAATTTTCTTCAGCTACTCTGCTTCTTGCCATCTATATGTAAAGTAAAACCAAGCTATTGACATCTTTTGAAGACATACTGGTATCTAATAGGAGCGGTAATGGTGATTTCAATAATAGATAGAGAGGACGAATTTTTTTTTTGGGGGGGGAGGGGGGGAAGAGGAAGAGAATCTGTAATGGTAAAATCTGTTATAGAGTTTTATGAAAGCAAGGCCAGCCAGGATTCTATACCACCACCTCAAGATACTGAAAGTAAACTTTGGTCCCACACTGATTAAAAAAAACCAGTTTAATGGGTCTACTCTTGGTCTTCATGCAAGCTGCAATAACCCACTCCCTATCCAACACCATACTTATCATTTCAACATCACAAAGATAAGAGTCTTCAGTTCCAGAGAGATCAGGACAAGAACAAACTGTCTTCATTTATGCTCTTTATACATGCCGTTACCTGGTGATGCGCTATCCTGACAAGCCTGCTTCTTAAATCTTATACAAAGAAACAAAAATCCATTCAATGTGGCCTTACATTCTTTAACATGGTACCAGGTGCCACAAACATATTCAATGTGGCCTTACATTCTTTAACATGGTACCAGGTGCCACAAACATATTCAATGTGGCCTTACATTCTTTAACATGCCACAAACATATTCAATGTGGCCTTACATTCTTTAACATGCCACAAACATATTCAATGTGGCCTTACATTCTTTAACATGCCACAAACATATTCAATGTGGCCTTACATTCTTTAACATGCCACAAACATATTCAATGTGGCCTACATTCTTTAACATGCCACAAACATATTCAATGTGGCCTACATTCTTTAACATGGTACCAGGTGCCACAAACATATTCAATGTGGGCCTACATTCTTTAACATGCCACAAACATATTCAATGTGGGCCTACATTCTTTAACATGGTACCAGGTGCCACAAACATATTCAATGTGGGCCTACATTCTTTAACATGCCACAAACATATTCAATGTGGGCCTACATTCTTTAACATGCCACAAACATATTCAATGTGGGCCTACATTCTTTAACATGCCACAAACATATTCAATGTGGGCCTACATTCTTTAACATGGTACCAGGTGCCACAAACATATTCAATGTGGGCCTACATTCTTTAACATGCCACAAACATATTCAATGTGGCCTACATTCTTTAACATGGTACCAGGTGCCACAAACATATTCAATGTGGCCCTACATTCTTTAACATGGTACCAGGTGCCACAAACATATTCAATATGGCCTACATTCTTTAACACAGTACCATGTGCCACAAACATATTCAATGTGGGCCTACATTCTTTAACATGGTACCAGGTGCCACAAACATATTCAATGTGGGCCTACATTCTTTAACATGGTACCATGTGCCACAAACATATTCAATGTGGGCCTACATTCTTTAACATGGTACCAGGTGCCACAAACATATTCAATGTGGCCCTACATTCTTTAACATGGTACCAGGTGCCACAAACATATTCAATATGGCCTACATTCTTTAACACAGTACCATGTGCCACAAACATATTCAATGTGGGCCTACATTCTTTAACATGGTACCAGGTGCCACAAACATATTCAATGTGGGCCTACATTCTTTAACATGGTACCATGTGCCACAAACATATTCAATGTGGGCCTACATTCTTTAACATGGTACCAGGTGCCACAAACATATTCAATGTGGGCCTACATTCTTTAATATGGTACCAGGTGCCACAAACATATTCAATGTGGGCCTACATTCTTTAACATGGTACCTGGTGCCACAGACATATTCAATGTGGCCCAACATTCTTTAACATGCTACCAGGTGCCATAAACATCAAGTTAGTCCCCAACAAACATATACAGAAACAGCAGTTCAACCTCTTTTACTTGTGACATAACATACCCTAGCACCTCTGTGCAGTCTATCCTTCATGATGGAGATGAACTCTTTGTGGGAAAGGTTGCCATCACCGTCCGTGTCAAAGATGTTAAAAAGTGTGTTCACAATGTGGGAGCCCAGACTGAACCCCGTACACACCAAAACTGCACGCTGAAACTCTTCTGTGAGAAGAAAACATGACATGTTACAGAAAATAGTTTGGACATAAATGTGCTCTTCATAAAAATTTAACTCATTCAGACATTCTAACCTTGAAAATAGCATTAAAAAAACTGGGCACTTGAAAGACAATGAAAAACATATCAGACAAATGAAACACAATGACAAATGTAGAAAGAAAATAAAAAACGTATTAGACACATGAAAGACAATGACAAACATATCAGACACATGGAAGACAATGACAAACGTATCAGATGCATTAAAGGTTGGTCAAAGTTGAGAAATGTCACCTAACGACAACTATGATGATGGTGACCTTGTGCTACTGAGCAGTCTGCAAAGTAAAATCTAATGAAAAGTATCGCTAGTATTGTATTTATAACTGTGATGATAACCATGGCAACGATTATAACAGTACTAGAGGTAACAGCTGTCACATAAACACCCTGAAGGGTGGGAAGTCCAGGTGTAAGCGAAGTCAACATGTCTGTAGTTGTGACTATGGTAGTTGTAATGATATTTATAAGTTACGTAACATATAACCACATAGCACAAGATGTCTAGGTATGACCTTGTGAGACAGGCTGCTGGGCGTATGTGTACATCTTCATGGCAATAGAAAAATCATCCAGATTGTTCAGAAACTGACAGAACTTCTTGAACTCTGCAAATGTGATCCCCTGATAGAAAGAAAGAAAGAAAAAATGTTTCTGTTTTTAGGTGAATAAATGTCAGGGTGGCTGCCACTATTGTTGCAGGGGAATGTTTGATTAGCAGGCCCCTTCCATTTTGTCAATATCTGTAAAAGAGACCACTCCATCAACATTTGTAAAAGAGACCACTCCCATTCTGTCAACATTTGTAAGAGGCCACTCCCATTCTGTCAACATCTATAAGAGACCACTCTCATTTGTCAACCTTTATAATGTCCATCTGCCCTTAATAGTAGGTCCAGAACAGATGTCTGAGTGGTGAAATGGTTAGTGCATTAGTCTCTCATGGTGAAGGTCAGGGGTTCGAATCTGGCTCGAGGCACCCTAGTCACCCAGTCAGAGAAATAGGTACCCGACTTCTTCTGGAGTTGGGGAAGGAAAGACGGCCAGGCGTGATACTGACCATATCACCCTCTAGTGTGCCGACAGGTCAAGGAAAATATGGTCACTAACACCATAACCCTATGTGCCTCTAAGGCATGACAGGATTACCTTTACATTTATCATTTTACTCACTCAAGTTGTCGATCAAAATTTCATTGTCTTCTGATATGCTAGTGGCTTATGTATATTCAAACAGTCTACTTTCAATTACACTGACCAAATGGCAATAAAACATTAATTTATTTACTCTTACATATAATCATCTGATCATTAATAACCACATAAAAAATTACTTCTTCATTTTTATACACTAAACTCACTACATAAATTGCATTAACTGTTTAATAACAAAGCAGACATTTCATTTGTATTTCCACTTGCGCCAAGGATATCAGAAACCAGCTTGCCTACAAGTCCTGGCCTACCTTCTCATTAGGCATCCTCACTCGAACTCTTTCCAAGCAAGCTTCAACGTCACTTCTGTCTAAGCTTGTGTATCTGTCAAAGATGGAATTTTAAAAGTCAAAAATTGTTTTGTAAGACAAAAAGGCAGCAAAGATTGTAGAGCTATCGAGATGGCACAATGGTCAAACAGCGAAACAGAGCTGGCCAAGACCCTATCCCACCTTTCTGTTGGTGCTCCTTGCAACAGGCTCAACCTGGCTCTTTGGGGCTAGGCTCACTGTGGCACCCAAACATCTACCAAAAGGCTTGTTTTCTTGGTGCAAGCTGGGTCCTCACACAAAGTTGCCACAATCCACTCTCTGTCTGACAAGATGTCTGAGTTCCAGCATCTTCACAGCATCTGCTGTTAAGAACATCCAGGTCACAGTCCCTGGGATATAAAAACATGCTGAAAAAAAAATGACTGCAGATATGATAGAATCTAACAAAACATTTGCTTTCAAGACCACTCCCTCCCTTCTGAAGCATAAGACTTCCAAGCTCTTGTCAACGGTTCATTATTCTCGTTTTATCTTTTCATCTGTTCAGAATGTTTTTAATAAATATGCTGCCTTCCTCCAAGTTCTGCTTAGAACATTTTATCTTTTTCATTTTTTCAGGATTGCTTTACATCTCCTCACCCATTTCTGGTACCCTCCAGTTGACCCAGCTGTAGAAATCTGTGCCCAAGACAACATAACGTTGTGGGTTGTGGAATATAACTTCCAAAGATGGAAAACATCTTGGCCTGCATGTATGTCCTGCTCATTAAGACTGCATGGTAAAGATGACTTCACTTGAGTTCTAGATTCTAACAGAATGGCTTGGACTTGAATGGAATAAAACACTGTTGAGATACTTGATGAAATGAAGAATAAAGTAGATATATATATTGCTTCACTTCTTTTTATTTTACTTTCTTCACAACTCTCAAGCCTCTGTGTATTGTTACAATAAATCATCTTTGGCACTGCTTATCTGATAACTGGAACAAAATTTTGACTCTATCGACATTTTGACTTGAGACTCAACTTCAAGCTACCTGCAAGGACTCGAGACTCTACTTGAAGCTACTTATATGGACTTGAGACTCAACTTGAAACTACCTGCAAGGACTCAAGACTCAACTTGAAGCTACTTACAAGGACTAGTTACCCAACTTGAAGCTACCTGCAAGGACTCAAGACTCTACTTGAAGCTACTTACAAGGACTTGAGACTCTACTTGAAGCTACTTACAAGGACTTGAGACTCTACTTGAAGCAACTTACATGGATTTGAGACTCTACTTGAAGCTACTCGCATGGACCTGAGACTTGTTTTCAAATTTGAAGGTAGTGACTTATGACCTGTCATAAAGGATCTGAATGCAACGCTGGCTGTTTGTGAATGTAGGGGAAAAAAAAAAACTACAGAGTTATGTCCCATAAGGGAAGGACTTCACCCGAGCTCAGTCACAGTTGGTGAATGTGAAAAAAATGAAAAACAAAAAAAAAAAATAATAATAATTTCCATTCCTGGGATTCTAGAACAAAGACTTTTCTATGAGTAATGTTAACTTTAGTTTTTCTTCATCTTTGTCACAGAGTCGGTCATACCTGTGATCATATCCAACTTAATTTAGTGCAAACAGTTCACACACAGACCTTTTTTTTAACAGAATTCCAGGTCCCCATTACTCTATGTTACCCAGGCAAATAACAGGTTTAGCTATTTAGTAACAGTTCATTAATAGAATTCCAGGCCCCCATTACTCTATGTTACCCAGGCAAATAACAGGTTTAGTTATTTAGTAACAGTTCATTAATAGAATTCCAGGCCCCCATTACTCTATGTTACCCAGGCAAATAACAGGTTTAGCTATTTAGTAACAGTTCATTTCTTTAAAAAAAAAGAAAAAAAAACTTTGTTATGACCCCCAGAAAAGGTTTGAGATGTCCCGTGACAGAAATTGTGGCCTTGCTTGTAGTGGTAGGTAAAGGTAAATGGTAAGATCCCAGTTACCACGCTGTTAAGGCATATTTGGGACATGGTGTGTTAGGTCTGCATTCTCAAGACCATCAGCACAAGGAAGTGTGATGTGGTCAGTATCATGGCCCAGATTTATCTGGTACCCATTTTTGGAGGCTGAGTGTGGGGACTACCGGCCACTGCTGGGACATGAACCTGGTACCGCTGGATTAGTAGACTGAGTGCCTGACCACACAGCCAGCCAGGTTGTAGTAGAAGGAGCCACTGTTTTTACTACCAAAGAATGCTGAACCAGCCACAGTAAACCACAAGATAAGTAATATACCTTTCTTCCATTCTGCTTATTTATCATACAGTCAAGACCCTGATACATGACACGGCCTCAGACTGCTAGGGGGAGTGTGATGTTACTTACTGGACACATTCAGCTTAAGTCTTTTAAAGAATCCTTTTTTACTGTTGTCTTCAGCATTCCACAGATCAGTATCATGTACCTGTTTTTTTTTTTCAAGCTGAGCTTACAAGTACACTTTGACAGTCAAGCTGATGCCAGACATCTTAGAACCCAGCATTCTGCACGCTGTGCTCTTACGTGTCCAAGCTTGTGGTGAGACAGATAACACCATCCACTGTCTAAACATAAACCTACTTAAAGACAACACAAAACATTTCATTGCTTCTTAGTTTCTTGGCCAGTGACACTAACCTGAGCAGTATCTTAGCAAAGGACACCTCAGAGATGGTGGGCATTCCCTTGGAGAACTCCAAGAACTCCAGCTCAATGACTTCACTCTGAAGATTTTCCATGAATCTGCCCACAGAGAAACAAAGATAACATTTATACTCGGCATTTCACAAACATTTGACCCAGACAATCAAATGCAAAGAGCAGGGAGGCCAAGAAAGGATAAACTGAATAAATGATCATATGGGAAAGTAAGCCTACGTATATAAAGTGAACCTACGTGTATAAACTGAGGCTAAGTGTATAAATTGAGCCTATGTGTATAAAGTGAACCTACGTGTATAAAGTGAGCACTGCTCTAACATCAGAAACAAAAATATTTGTAGTAAAACAGAAAAATTTGCTGGAAATGTTCCCAAGATGACTGCTAGAAAAGACAAGTGATGGAGACCAGAGGGAAAGAGGCAGAGAAGAAACAAGCAAGCAGAGAACTTATGAAGCTGTGATGGTAATCATGTAGCACAGTTGGCTGGCATGAAGCTGTGATGTTCATCATGTAGCACAGCTGGCTGGCATGAAGCTGTGACGGTCATCATGTAGCACAGCTGACTGGCATGAAGCTGTGATGGTCATCATGTAGCACAGCTGGTTGGCATGAAGCTGTGATGGTCATCATGTAGCACAGCTGGCTGGCATGAAGCTGTGATGGCCATCATGCAGCACAACTGGTTGGCATGAAGCTGTGATGGCCATCATGCAGCACAACTGGCTGGCATGAAGCTGTGATGGCCATCATGTAGCACAACTGACTGGCATGAAGCTGTGATGGTCATCATGCAGCACAGCTGGCTGGCATGAAGCTGTGATGGCCATCATGTAGCACAACTGACTGGCATGAAGCTGTGATGGTCATCATGTAGCACAACTGACTGGCATGAAGCTGTGATGGCCATCATGTAGCACAACTGACTGGCATGAAGCTGTGATGGTCATCATGCAGCACAGCTGGCTGGCATGAAGCTGTGATGGTCATCATGCAGCACAACTGACTGGCATGAAGCTGTGATGGTCATCATGCAGCACAGCTGGCTGGCATGAAGCTGTGATGGTCATCATGCAGCACAGCTGGCTGGCATGAAGCAAAGGCTGGCAACAGAGAACAACAATTGGAGATAATTTGTTTTCAGGATGCCACAAGACTGCTCCGCCAAGCAGTGTCAAATGGTATCTATGAACAAACTTTAAAGCTGGAACCACACGGGTTAAACTCACTATTCAGCTACACCTAACATTCTCCTCTTCAACAATTATAATCCCCCTCCACTAAGCTCCACTCCCTTCTCACTTGTTACACATAGTTCAGAACCTCCTCACAGCATCACATTACAACCCCTCTACCTTAACTATAATCATCTATTTCACCTTCTCCTGGCTAGGTTAACACTGTACCACTCTCTCTCCTTTCCACAGTTTCCCCACCCACCATCCCCAGTTACGACCCACCGACCACACATCACAGGTCTCCATTTAAACAGTCTCTACGCCCTACCATGCTCATTTCTGAAACACAGCGTCGGACAAGCTACATCTTCTTACAGTCACAGCTAAGTGCTCTATTCATTATTAATTTTTTTTAAATAGTATTCATGTGAATCTATACTTTATCTCCTCCCTCTACTTCTTTGTCCTGTATGTTTTTGTATGATTAAGGTTCACACCGAAACGTCACAACTTTGTAATTGTTAAGTAATAAAGCTACTTTTTTCCTAGTTTATACAAACTTTAAAGCTGTGAATTCTCGTGACTGTTACCAACTGTTCTAAGGAACAAAAAAAAAAAAAAGGAAAAAAACTCCGACATTAATCTTAACTACCTATAAATTGTTTTAAAAAGGCAATAGCTTATTAAAGGATGAGATATCTGTTACTATAAAAAGGAAAAATAAAGAAGAACAGAGTTATCTACTTTATCATCAGGACTAGCAAACCAAAGGGCTATCTACTCTATCATCAGGACTAGCAAACCACAGAGCTATTTACTCTACCATCAGGACTAGCAAACCACAGAGCTATCTATTCTATCATCAGGACTAGCAAACCACAGAGTTATCTATTCTATCATCAGGACTAGCAAACCACAGAGCTATCTATTCTATCATCAGGACTAGCAAACCACAGAGTTATCTATTCTATCATCAGGACTAGCAAACCACAGAGCTATCTATTCTATCATCAGGACTAGCAAACCACAGAGCTATCTATTCTATCATCAGGACTAGCAAACCACAGAGTTATCTATTCTATCATCAGGACTAGCAAACCACAGAGTTATCTATTCTATCATCAGGACTAGCAAACCACAGAGCTATCTATTCTATCATCAGGACTAGCAAACCACAGAGCTATCTATTCTATCATCAGGACTAGCAAACCACAGAGTTATCTAATCTGTCATCAGGACTAGCAAACCAAAGGGCTATCTACTCTATCATCAGGACTAGTAAACCACAGAGCTATTTACTCTACCACTGGGACTAGCAAACCAAAGGGCTATCTACTCTATCATCAGGACTAGTAAACCACAGAGCTATTTACTCTACCACTGGGACTAGCAAACCACAGAGCTATCTACTCTATCATCAGGACTAGCAAACCACAGAGCTATCTACTCTACCATCAGGACTAGCAAACCACAGAGCTATCTATTCTATCATCAGGACTAGCAAACCACAGAGCTATCTACTCTATCATCAGGACTAGCAAACCACAGATTTATCTACTCTGTCATCAGGACTAGCAAACCAAAGGGCTATCTACTCTATCATCAGGACTAGCAAACCACAGGGCTATCTACTCTACCATCAGGACTAGTAAACCACAGAGGTATTTACTCTACCACTGGGACTAGCAAACTACAGAGCTATCTACTACCATCAGGACTAGTAAACCACAGAACTATTTACTCTACCATCAGGACTAGCAAACCACAGAGCTATCTACTCTACCATCAGGACTAGCAAACCACAGAGCTATCTACGACCATCAGGACTAGCAAACCACAGAGCTATCTACTACCATCAGGACTAGCAAACCACAGGGCTATCTACTCTACCATCAGGACTAGTAAACCACAGAGCTATTTACTCTACCATCAGGACTAGCAAACCACAGAGCTATCTACTCTATCATCAGGACTAGCAAACCACAGAGCTATCTACTCTACCATCAGGACTAGCAAACCACAGAGCTATCTACGACCATCAGGACTAGCAAACCACAGAGCTATCTACTCCACCATCAGGACTAGCAAACCACAGAACTATCTACTCTATCATCAAGACTAGCAAATCACAGAGCTATCTACTCTATCATCAGGACTAGCAAATCACAAACTCTCTCTCTCTCTTCAAATCCTAGCAGACTGTGCCACAACAGCCTGACAGGACATGAGATTAATAACTATCACTGAAGAGCTTAAGGAAAAGTCTGACTTTTCAGCAACTGGGAAGGTGTCATCCCATCTTCTTCTCTATGTCCTGGAATGTAACCAAAGCTTTGACATCCAACTACCACATTCCCAGGCAAATTAGCAAAATTATGTTTTATGACAACTGGCACAACATAAAGAAATTAACATGCCAACAAGACTACCAACCTATGAAAATCTTTGTAGTTGAGGACTTCTTTGCCACTTCTTCCAAAGAAATGGATTAGCAATGTTGTATCCTGAATCTCTTGAAAAGTGTCCTAGCAAAATGTAAATAAGATAAAAGTTACTACCCAGTAACTACAACTGGTTCTGAAAACAAAAAAATGCAAGCACACAAAAACTTGAAAAACGTACAAAAATGATAAACCCCAATACAGTATATCATGAGCTATACCCAAAAACACTTCTAATGATGAAGTGGCGACTTTGCATATTCCTGTTACAGGAGAATTTTACTCACAGAAAACATGAAACCACAGGTTACAAAGAAACAGATGATTCATTTCCACAAGTTGCCTAACTGATTACAGTTATCTTTTACACCTTTGAAACTGGCTTTAACTATTTCATACATTGCTATCTCAAATTCACTTACTTATTTGTATGCTCCTTCATCATATGAAATAAAATCAGGAAAAGGTACAACAAAACCAGCTTTTTTTTATGACATGAAGAAGATACTAACAAATAAGATGTCCCTAAAAGTGAGGAAAAGAGTATTATGGTGATATATAAAGCCAATACTGTTATATGGTTGTGAAACTTAGATGTTTATAAAAAAAAAAAAAAGACAAGTGGAAGTGACAGAGATGTGGTTTTAGAGAAATATGTAACAAATACCCTGGACTGATTAAAATACAGAGGTCCTCAAAGAAGTGTCATAACAACAAAAACTAGTTAAAACAAAAGACAGTCAAAGTTCCTATGAAGTGTCATGAGAAGACAGAAGTTACATAGCTTAGTTACTGACTGGAAAATTCCAGAACTTAGTTACTGACTGGAAAATTCAAGGAAGAGAGGAAGGCCAAGTGAACTGACTGAGCTACATGGAAAAGAAAAGCACCTGATGTCAATCAGAAACAAAAAGGACTGAAGAAGATGGAGAAGAAAGATCACCAATGCTATGTGGTGTGACACATGATAATAACTCCTTCATCTACATCTTCTTATATCTTATATCCTTCCCATGCCGTTAAACATCACATAGGGCTCACAAGGTAGTTCGCCAATTTTTCCTGTTTTCAGTGAACTTTTCAAACGCATCAAGAGATTTTATGCCTACTAAACTGACCTCTCTTAACCCTGTCATCTTTAGAGTTTCATGTGGTCGACCTCTTTTTTTCTTTGGCCTGTTGTGTTCCACTTGATAGCTTGTTTTGGGATTCTCTGACTGTTTCTTCTCATCATGTGACTGAGATATGTCCATCTCCTTTTCCTGATCACCCATGAGACAGGTTGTTGTTTGCTCATCTGCCTTATCTCTGCGTTGTTCTTGAATTCGTTCCACTTGATGCCGAGTATTTTCCTTAGGCATTTGTTTTCAAAAGAGTCTAGTTTCTTGTCAATTTCTTTAGTTGTTTTCCAGCTTTCGCATGCATAAATGAGGGTGGATATTTAAAATTTGAATTGAACAGTCTCAACTTGGTTTTTGTGCTTATAACTTTTGAGTGACATATGTTCTCAGGATTCTTGAAGGTCAATGCTGCTTTTGCAATTCGAATTCTAACTTCATCTACATCCACTCTACAAAAATGGCACCATATTTATATTTCAAGCCTTCAAAAACAATATCTGACCGCTTGTAAAGCTAAGAAAAAACAATCCCAGATAAAACTTAGTTCTGAAATAATCTTTAAGAAACTTGCACTACTTCTTGTACCAAATATCCTAAATACTGTTTATGTACTCTAAAATATCCAAAATAATGTTTATACACTCAAAGTTAACTAAAATAATGTTTATACACTCTAAGTATTCCAAATGCCATTTATTTACCTTTGTCATTTATCCTGTTTCTTTACTATATATAAAGTATCAAAAACAATGTTTATGTACTCTTATGTCAAGTATTCCAATTAATGTTTATGCACTCTTACATCAAGTATCCCAAATACTGTTTATATATTCAACCACACAGTGAAGTTTATATAGCACTACGTCAAATACTATTTACCTGCATCATTTCTTATAAATGTGTATGTACTTTATGTCAAGCATCCTAAATAACGTTTATGTACTATTTGTCAAGTATTACAAATAATGCTCATGTAATGTCAAGTATCCTAGATAACATTTATGTACTCTTGTCAAATATCTCAAAATGTTTCACAGAATGTCAGATCCTGTATTGCAGAATGTAAAATTCCTTATTTTTAAAAAATCCTGTTAAAGGTGACCTTTACTTTCCGAGCGCCATCATCACGACAATTAGTTTAGTAACTGATGTTCACATTATTCTGCCAAGGGAACAGAAAACTGTAAACAAGAAACTATGTTCTTTCTTTATGTCAGCCCACCATCATCATTATCATCATCACTGTATGCCATCTTACATGGAAACCTGGCTACAGCTGATCTGTAACTCACTCTGTCCTCTTGCCTTGATAATACACATCCTGTGTTGCGCAGCCACGTATAACAACGTATGTCATCCCTGTGCTGTTTTTCCCCCCTCCAGTATACATATTTTTCAATACATTTACTATACTTCTTACAACCAGGATACTTTCAATGTCAAGTCTTGTTCTTCATGACTTTGCTCAAAACTGAAAGCTAAAACTTAATTAAACCAAATTTTTTTGTACCTTATGTAAGTATGCGTATCTTTACTATAGTATCCAAGTTTAACATTAATTTGCCATTTTGCACACAGCCTTTTCTGTGAGATTATAAGAATAGTGCTAAAATGCTGTGTGCTATAAGCTCAGTGAAATATGGCATGTCTGATTTGGAACATACAGCGGTGCACCTTCTTTCTAAAACATAAAAGACAGCCCATAAATCACACACTCTGTCACATATAAAACTTTGAATGCAGTGTTCTTCAATCCAATCTACACTAAATTCAAGTGCATGTATAACAGTACAGGGGAAAACACAAGACTTTTCATTCTCTAGCGTACAAATACAGAAAAAAAAAAAAAAAGCAAAAGATTCAGCAGATATCCTATCCAAGCTACGGATAATACACAAGCAGTCTCATAGCCTAGCAAATGGAAAGTGCCATTCCATTATACTTCACACAGTGAGCCCTCAAATAAGTCTTGAATTATCAGTTGCCTGTGGATTACGTACACAAATTCTTAATAATCCTTACACAGCATATGATATGATATTAAATAGTAATATTTTAAGTCTTCTACAATGGCCATTAAATTCCAGAACATTGGTAAATCTTAATATTAATTAAGTCACAGATTAAACTATCTCACTTACATACAAAATATTGGTAAACCTCCTATATGCTATCTAATTCATACACATCAGTGAACTATAAACTGTGTCACCTCCGCTCTAGGCACATTCAAATTCTTGTTTCTTCTTTGACAGAGAGCATATAAAAGTAGCAGGAAAGGGGAGAATACAATACAGACTTTAAATCAGCACTTTTTAAACTTGCCAGCAGACTTCCGTACTCTAAATGCTTTGATCACTGGGATTTATATTTTTCACTCTTTCCTTGTGACATTCTTTACTTTGTACACTGTGTAACTCATTAAAATGACAACAACATAATCTTGTTTCACTTTCATAAATTACTTTGTACAGAATAGAATCTAATGTTAAAATAGTTATAATTTAAGTCCATTAATTAAAAGAATGATTAAATTTCTCTTTAGTAAGGCACAAAAACTTATATTCATATGCATGAGGGGCGATCAAAGAGTATCCGGACTACAAGAGTTACCGATATGTAATTTAATCGCCTTCAAAATAGTCCTCTTCTGAAGCAACACACTTAGCCCCATGTCATTTCCACTGTTTGAAGCATCTTTTGAAGTCATCTTCTGATGTGGGGAATAGCTGCTTCATTGCATTCTGTTGTATCTTCTCAGCATCCTGAAATCTTTTTCTTTTCAAGTAGTTTTTTTTATTTTTTTATTTTTGAGAACAGGAAAAAGTCACAAGGAGTGATATGAGGTGAATATGGTGGTTGCTGGACCTGTGGTATAAAGTGCTTAGCAAGAAACTGCTGCGCAAGTTGCGATGCATGAGCAAGTGTGCTGTCATGGTAGAGCTGCCACTCATCACTTTCATGCAATGTTGGTCTTTTGTTATGAACTGCGTCCTGTAAATGCTGCGGAATTTCACAGTAGTATTTCTTGTTGATTGTATGACTTGATGGAGCATATTCATGACGCACAATTATTGTAATAAAAAAAAAAAAAGCAGTCGCCATTATCTTTAAATTGCTGTGGTTCTACAGCGCCATTTTGGATTGGGAGACATCGGGGTCTTCCACTGTGACTGGCCCTTAGCTTCAGGGTCATGCCCATAAACCCACGATTTATCAGCAGTTACAATGATTTTTCTAAAGTTTTCGGTTTTTTTTTTTTTTGCATTCAAGCAGGTCATAAGCAACCAAAACAGGGGCAAATTTGTTGATCCAGTTTTTTCCATTATGACAACTGCAATGAACAGATTCAGTTACATAAGAAAACAGTACTACTGTAGACATAGCAAATAAGCTGGGGAGACACGACTTATGCCACCACATGCGCATATGTTGAGGTCATCCTGTACCAATTTGCCAATTTCCTTCTGTTTGTGTCTGTCATTTCCAGACTTATATCTTCAGTCCAGATACTTTTTGATCACATTACACATGCACGCACACATTCATAGGCTAAACATATCTGCAGATTTTATGCCTTGTGGATAATGATTAGGAAATTGAGTTAAGAAAGGACTTGAATAAAATTAACTTTAGTGAGAAGGAAATTAACTAAAATCTAAATAACTAGAAAATGGACTTTGTAGATATCGTTAGAAAATATGGTGAGTTGAAATTAATTTGAGAATCAAATGAATTTAATGGAATTTTAGAAGATTCAAAGGAAAAAAAACTGAAATAATTTAATTTTAGAAAAAGACAACCTAAGAAAATTTAGTTAGAGAAGCAGACAGGTTTAAGAACTTTAGCTCTGGATGAAGCTAAATCTAAGCAACACTAGTCAAGGAGAAATTAAACCAATGAAACTTTAGTCAAAAAGGAAGTTAATTCCAATTAACTCTTGTTTTTGTTCTTTTCAGAAGGGCAGGAAAGAGAGACAGTTCAATCTAAGCAATTATGTTAGGGAAAATGTTTAGTTAAACTAACAATTTAGTGTATACATTTTTTTTAAATTTCAGAAATTAATATCTTTTAATACTAAAGAAATATTTACTGAAATATATTATAATGAACTTTAAAAGAAACTATCATGTAAAAAAATGAATGTAGTTATAGTAGTAAACTGATAAAAAAATTAAAAACGGTCATAGATATATGCATATGTGGCTTCATCATTTATACAAAATCTTACCAGCCAAAATAAAATGTTTTACTTTATCAAAGTGTGATCCATGTACTCAAGAAGGGCACAGAAGAATGCTTACAGATAAATACTGTATTTCCTGGAAGACATCTTTTCCCCCTAAAATGTTGTCTAAAAAAAAAAACCCCCCAAAAATAGATGAAATTTCAGGTGAAATTCTGATTGGCCAAAGTCTCCCGGTCTGTGTTTACATAAGAATTACATGCAATTATCACCTGTTTCATCATACAATGATTTGAGTGAACTCATTTTCACAGGTTTTCTTCCTTGCGAGTTAAAGAGTTTCTGACTTGCCTCATTATCATTTAATGCTAGAGAATTCTAGTTAAACAATGTTCACTGCAAGGCAAACAGTTTCTGGCTTGCCTCATTATTACTACACGAGAGAGAATTCCAGTTAGAAATAGGTATAAGCTGGTTTACTTACATATATTTCTGTGAACTCAGCTGTCTCAAGAAAACTAACAAATGTGTAGCAGTGGTACTGATATTTTAGTACTTTGAACTTTCTTTTTATCAATCCATGGCCCAAAGACAATGCAGACATTGCTATAACATTGTGTTCAAAGCTCATTTTAACTGATTACACAAAGGTGCAAGTCTATAGGACAGAACAGCACTACTTTGAACCACAAGGTTTTTTTTTTAAAACACAAAAAAAAAACATACTAATTCCCTGAACATTTTTTTTTTGTTGCTCATTAAAAGATAACGGTAAAATTCCCATTCCAGGCCATTAAGACATATTGGGGGTACAGTGTTAGGCCTGCATTTCCACAACCTTCGGCACATGAAAGTGTGATGTGATCAGTATTACACCCGGCCATGTTTACTTTCCCAGATTTCTCTGGTACCATTTTCAGAGGCTGGGTGGACCCCGGGGCCTTTCTGGTGTGCACCAGAAAAAAATCCCACCGCTGGGACTGAACCCAGTGCCACCAGATTAGTAAACCGAGCGCCTAACCACTCAGCTAACTAGGCTGCCCAATAAAAATTTCAAATTTTTTTTCCCTCTAAAAATATCCATGGAAAACGGAGTGCATCTAATATTACAGTGCATACTGTAGGCTTGTGATGGTACAATTTGTACATTCAAATAATGTAAGGTAAATTATAGCAACAAGGTACTCTGAAGAAAGGAAAAAAAAATAACAACCTGTTGTTGTTGCTGTTATGGAATCTCTCCCTAACTCCCAAGTTATACTATAATGGCACCATTTAAAGCTAACAAGCCAATGGACTAGTATATAAAAAACGAACTGTTAATAGTTTAGATTAAATGTCTAAATACAAGGTGTGTCCAGTAAGTAATGAGACATTTTATTCAGCCAATCATCAGGCTGGAAAGGGGGGGGGGGGGGCAGTGGATTCTCCAAGCCTGAAGGTTAGTGGGGGATGTTAGGTAAAGGGCTGATATCTTGTCATCTGACTCTGAGCTTTTACAGAGTGCAGATTGCTTGTGAAGCAGACAGCTGTTTAAGCGTCATGTAATGGTAAAAATGCAGGAGTGTTGAGCAGCGATAAAGTTTTGCGTTAAACTTGACAAATTTGCAACCGAGATGCTTGCTATGATACAGAAAGTCTACGGGAAGGATGCTTTATCGAAAGCACAGGTGTTCGGTGGCACAAGACAATCAATGAAGGAAGAGAGAACGTCAAGGATGAACAACACACAGGGCACCCATTAAATTTGCAAATCAAAGATGATATCAATGCTCACTGTCTTTTTTTACTCTAAAGATGTTGTCCATAAAGCGTTCGTATCACCCGGACAAACAGTCAACGCAGCATTTTATGTGGAAGTGCTTAAATGCCTGAAGAACAGAGTCGCGCGCATCCGCCTGGAGATTGCCAACACCCGGGTTCTTTACCATGATAATGCGCTGAGCCATTTGTCGCTGCTAGTGAGAGAGTTTCTGGCGAAACAAACTGTGGCAACACTGTGCCAATCTCCCTACAGCCCGGATTTCTTTTTGTTTCCCTGGCTCAAATCAAGCTTGAAAGGCCACCATTTGGGACTGTTAATGACGTGCAAACTGCCATGATGAGTGCTTTGAAGGAGATCCCTGATCAAGATTTCCAGGCGAGCTACAGTGCATGGCAGAACTGCTGGCAGAGTGTACTGATGCTCAAGGATGATATTTCGAGAAATTTTAAACATATATAAGTATATCTTGAACAAACTGAATTTTATGGAATCAATATCATTACTTACTGGACACACCTTGTAGTCAAGAATCGCTTTTTTTATGTGTTTATCAACAATAAGTTCTTGAATACTGTCTATTCTTTATTTGTCCACTTGTTTTGTTAAGAGTACTATTTTTGTTCTATTTTTTTTCCTGATCAAAAACTAGAAGATGCCTTGTTTTTGTTTTTTTTCATGAAGATTATAAGGTCCCATCCAACACAAATTTGATGGCATTTCTTGTTATCTAAGAATTTTACTGACAGGAAAAAAAAAATCAATCTAATAATTATTTATGAACAAAAGTAAATTTTAAAAAAAAAGTAAAAAAATAGACAGAAAGATCTAAAAAAAAAATGATAACCAAAGTATTTTACAGTTAGTGATACAAACAAATGTAATAAAATAAAAGACATACCCAAAATTTATTATCTGAAAACTGTATAACAAGACTTGTATAACTCTGTAATGTTAACGGTCCTAAGGTGCTAGCTGAGAGAAACATTTTCTTTTAAATACAAGCCCTTAAGTGTCAATGGACAGAATCTCCATCAAATACAAGTCTACATTTTCATTTATCTAACCTGTCCATCTTTTGTTAAGTTAAAATATGGGACACTCAAGTGAGTGAATGTGTGCATGTGCATAATATGACGGGAAGTCACTAAGTAACTTGCAAATTGAAATATTTTATCAGTGGCAGTTATCAGGTAGCATTTAAATATATCCTTATATAGTACCATCATCCAACTTTATAATAGTCATAGGTAGGGGGTGCTGGGAATTAAGTGCACATGCGCAAAGCAATAACAAAATGGCTACCCAACTGTTAGTGTGTACCAAAGAAGAGAAGTGTAGTGTGATTTTTGCAGGCTAAAGTACATTCAGTTGAGGACATTCATAAGGAAATGATTACAGTTTATGCTGAAAAGTGTTTATCACATAAAGTGGTCTATAACTGGGTAAAAGAATTTTCTCAGGAATGCACCGAAATTGTTGACAAAGTCCGACTTGGCCGTCCTGTTCAGATTGCAACAGAAGTGACTGTGCAACGTGTGAATGTGATTATCAGAGCTGACAGAAGTTCCATAAGTATGGTGACAGTGTGAATTCTGTATTGTACTGTGAAGTTCTGTCGATGCTACGGGATGCAATTTGAAGAAAACGTCCTGGTCTGCTGACTAGAGGTGCGCTTCTCTTTCATGACAATGGCAGACCACATACGGCTCGGTTAACTCAAGAGAAAATTAGCCAGTTGGGTTGGGAAGTTCTTGAACATCCACCCTATAGTCCTGACTTAGCTCCAAGTGATTTTCACCTGTTTGGTCCATTGAAAAACCACCTTGGTGGGGGAAGATTCTTGAGTGACGAAGAGGTGGAAACAGAAGTAAAAAAAATGGTTCAGAAATTGGACTCCTGATTTTTACGCCATGGGTATTGCATCGCTGATTACACAATGGGACAAATGTATCAATGTTGGTGGCGATTACGTTGAGAAATAGGGGAATAATGTAGGTTCAAAAATTAAAAGTTTTCAAATTACTGTCACATTTAGTTTTTTTTGTAACAGGCATTTGCGAGTTACTTAGTGACTTCCCCTCATATATATAAATATAATAATTTTAATCCTAAATTTTAATCAGCAGACTAGGTTTATAACTTTACTTACGAGTGTGATCTTCTCTGCAGAGGGAATTTTTCTTCTAAATAGCGACATTTTCACAAGAATATTTTAAAAATCCTTCCAAATATGCACAATCAAAAGATGAGAATATAAGACAATATGAGACAGATGTTTTAAAATGGGGAACATTTAGGCACTTAAAAGTAATATGATTCCCAGGACAAATCCTTACAGTGTAGGACTGCCCCATGTTAATATGTGACAGCTGGTCAGACCTGCACATCAATCTGCAACGCTGCCCTACCTCCTCAGTCTTTCCAAGTGCCACCATGTCCTGTGGCAAAGATTCTCAGTGCTGTGCCTAAATATTTTCCAAGCAAATCTCACAACTAATCCTTGCCTAGTGCCATTACCGTTAAACTGCTCTTGTTGCTGATATCACATATGCATGTCTTTTGGTCATTAGAATGCCATTCTTGGGTGGCATTTGGTTGCAGAATTGTTTCATATTCAACAAGCAACCACAGTTGATCACTTTTGTTTTAAAAATTACATACATTTAACTCTTACACTCCTGAACTAATTTCCATGCTCTGCCAGAACCAATTTTGATGAGAAATTTTGGCCAAAAAAAAAAAAAAAACCAAAACAAACAAAACAGAACCTCAAAGGAAGTAACTATAATTTTTAAAATATGAGTTGGGTTATATATGCCCTACATTTCATTTTATTTATACTTTGCCTAAATATCACTCTGAGAATTGATTCACACAGGAATGCAGGATCTACTGACCCTGACAGTGCTGTTCTGTAGCGAAAGAGTTAAAAGTTTCTAACATAATTCACCTTGCTGCTGGTGATACCTGCTTTAATAATAATAATACTCACAACTTCTCTTAACATAACACGGTCACATCAGAAAAATGAATAAAAAAAAAAAATAGGTGAAACCAAATACTTGCAGAAAAGATGTGTTAGTGGACAACATCTGCATGAGACATACTTTTGTGCGTTCCTGACCCTTGTTTCTTTGCTGGGGATCCTCCTGGTCTTCTACTGGATCTGGACTCTTTGACCCACTACTGAATACCTTCTCAAGCTGCAATAACAACGGGGTGGTCAGTACAGAGGAAGGAGGAGCTGGTGAGGTACATTTGTGAGCCAGTGATAGGAAAAGATTTACCATTTACAGAACAGAGACATGAGGTTTGTAGGTTCAGGCAAAACTGGGGATGTTTGGGTAAAAAATAAAAAGTGTGCTTTGATAAATGTAAAGGAACTACATCATACGATATATTTTAAAATTAGCAAAAATTGTCTTTTTCATAAAAAAAGAAAATTATATAAAGTTATAGGTCACATGGCAAGTATGGCTTTCATGAATACTATGTTTTGCTTTCTTCTTCTTCTTCTTCTTCTGTATTTCAGCATATAGTCTTTTATGATTTGCGGCATAGAGAGATAAAAGAAGAAATATGATAGCTCAGAGAGAGAGAGAGAGACAGACAGACAGACAGACAGACAGAAGGAGACAGAGGAACACAAAGGGAGACAGAGGGAGAGGGAGACAGTGGGAGAGGCAAAAAGATGGAGAGAGTGAAACAGAGAGGAGAAAATGAGACAGAGGAGAGAGAAAGAGAGAGGTAGAGAAAGAGAGGGCTGATGGCCTGATAACAGTTAGAGGATTCTATGTGAAAAATAAAGGTAGTCAACAGAGACTTCTGGTGATGCTATTTCTTCTTTTTTTTTGGGGGGGGGGGGGGGGGGGGTGGGGAAGAAGAAAGAAAGTGAAAGGAAGAGAAGAGTTAAAGAGGTGAAAGATGACAGTGCACAGCAGTCAGAAAACATAAAGTTCTATGAAAAGCTGAGATAATAAGAACAGTTGTAATAGAATCAGAACTGACAGAAGAACAACTGTACATGACCCTATGAAAATAGGATGATTCTACAAAAGTCTAAGATTATATCTCACAAAGATCAAAGATTATAGAAGAGTTATAAATGAAAAAAAAAAATCAAAGAACACATGGCTAAGGAAACAGATTTAACCAGCAGCTACAAAACACAGCTATAAGAAAGCATTATGCAACACAACATATCCATAAGAAGCTAAAGGTAACAATACAGCTGTAGCAACTAGTGGATGTGGATACAAGATAATTCTATGAGAACAAGACATCAGTTGTTATAAGAACCCAGAGTCCAGCCACTGCAGCAGAGGGCACTTCTCTGTTAATGAACTAAAGAATGCTAAACAGTTTCAAAGAAATCCAAAGAAATTAGGTCACTTCATTATGAACCGCAGAATCAATGAGTCACTACAGAAACCACAGGAAAATATGACAGCTACAAAGAATGGTATATGGTTCTACTTAATCCTGAGAACAACACAAACATTTATTCTGGAGACAGACAAAACCGGAAGACATGTACAGAAAAGAAAACTATAAAATATGAACCATAAAAACAGCACAGGATGAAACTCATGGGGAATGTCCAAGAAAAGTAATCTGGAAAGATATAAAACAAAAGAAGAAATGGTCACCACTGGCAAAACATGGCCCCCCTCCCTACAGGCAAGCCCTAATCATGTAGAGAGTAAAGAAGTCTTCATCCCACCCCATCCATCTTCATCACCTCTGTGACCTCATCCATCTCCATCACTGTGTGATTATTTTAAGTTAAGTTTAAGCTAAGAATGTTAGCCCAGCAGATTCTGTCACACGTTATATTCTGTAAGAAAATCATGAGCAGCACTTTCCGCTGTCTCAGCATCTAGCCAGCTAAAGAAGGTTATGTGCTCCTGCAGGTTATCACGCAAAGCAGACCAGATGTAATACTGTACAAAAGTTTACTGTGTTTTAATAACTGAGTTAACCTCAGCGCAGCCTGGCACTGGAGAGAGATGTCATTAAGCATTAGACCAGTTCTGTTCTGTGTTTTATTTATTGCTGATATAATTTTGTTTAATGCAACTATCAAGAGTTAAACTGTTTGCAGCTATCAGCAGTGAAGGCTATGTTTGCTGCAACTATCTGTGGAAAAGGCTGTGTTGACTGCAACTATCAGTGCAGAAGGTTATTTCTTCAGGCAACTAGTTATGTGATACACTACAATACACCATATGAACAGTTTTTTTTTTTTCCAGCAACCAATTAATGCTTCTTGTTAATATCACTGGACAAACAATGTCAATATGAATACAAAACATTTGCAATTTCTTAATGACAACCAGGTTATATTTGAAGCAAATATTATTGACAAGAAGACATTATCACCAGTATATAGAGGATATTTATTTTTAATAACCATTTTACTCTGGGAATAATGAAATCAAATCTAATACTGCCATGGGATGATAGAAAACAATCAAAGTATCTGTTAATTTTTATATCATCTAATTTTGATGTTTTATACCACGTTTCCTAATCCAGCTTATATCTTTTAATTTTATGCATTTTTACCAAATACTGAGAATCAAAGTTCTTTCCTACTAGTTCAAATAACAAAGAAAATACTAATAGTTACTTTCAATATCTCAGCTCATTCATTGATATGTATTTGATAAAAGTTGCCAAGAATGCAACTGCATGACACCACCAGCTGTGGCAATTTACTTACAGGACATACATGCAGGGATTTTCTGCTAGCAGAATACATTAATCAGACATTTACAAAGTCTGCTACACCCTGGAGATGAGTCTGTGGGAGTGGGCAGAGGGTATGCAGGAGGACAACCATGCAGGGAAACATCAGACATCTCACAATTCACAAGACTAGGACACCATGATCTTCTCTCTAACAAGACTCAGTATGCCACAGACAAACAGACAGATTACATTCAAATGCTAATGATACATTTAAAATATTTTATGACTCAACAGACTCAGACAACAATTTAAATCCAAACCAGTCTCAATGCACCATTAATTCTTCTTAATCTCCCTAGAACTGTGAGGTGGTATTCTTTGCAGCCGATGTGGTGAAGATACTGATGCACAACATCATATCAGACTGGCAATGGGTTATGCTGGCACTCAGTTCCTGAGTTAAACTAAAAAGCAAGAGGTGTGTAATGCTTCTTTTAACAGACTCCACTGCCACAGGGGCTATGGTGATTCCTGGCCCATTAGCCAGGGTAGGCTTTTCAAAGGTGGTACCAACAGAGAGGTGAAGCAGGCTCTTGGCCAGCTGTGGTTCACCAACCCTGAGGCTAGCATGTCAGCTAATAGGTCAGAGACTGTCATGTCTTCAATCCCATGAACCATAGATAAAGTAACAAAAAAAAACAAAAACAACT